>NW_004624732.1:32366848-32509406 GCF_000247695.1 Heterocephalus glaber
TGCTTCCTTTGTTAGATTGATTCCTAGGTATTTCATTTTTTTGTATGCTATTGTGAAAGGAATTGTTTCCTTAATTTCTCTCTCAGTGAGTCTGTTATTTATGTACAAGAAGGCTATTGATTTTTGACTGTTGATCTTGTATCCAGCTACTCTACTGAATCTGTCAATTAAGTCTAGGAGTATTTTCATGGAGTTTTTGCATCTTCTATGTAGAGTATCTTATCGTCAGCAAATAATGACAGTTTAAATTCTTCCTTTCCTATCTTTATTCCTTCTTTTTTTTCTCTGCTCTAATTGCTGTGGCTAATGTTTCCAGAACCATAGTGAACAGGAGTGCTGATAGTGGACATTTTTGTCTTGTTCCTGATTTTACGGTGAATCTTTTCAGTTTTTGACCATTTAGTATGACGTTGGTTGTTGGTAAAAACCATCTATTCCAATTTTCTGCAGGGTTTTTATTATGAATGGGTGTCGAATTTTGTTGAATGCTTTTTCTACATCTATCAAGATGATCATATGGTTTTGTCCTTGACTCTGCTAATATAGTGTATTACATTTATTGATATATGTATGTTGAACCATCCTTGTATCCCTGGGATAAATCCAACTTGGTCAGGGTGTTAAAATCTTTTTGATGACCCTCTGTATTCTGTTTGCCAGTATCTTACTGAGGATTTTTCCACCTGTGTTGAGTAGGGAGATTGGCCTATAGCTCTCTCTTTTGGTTGGTCTTTCTCTGCTTTTGGAATCCAAGTAGCATTTGCTTCCAGGAATGAATTTGGAAGTACTGCTTCCCTTTCAATTTCATTGAAGAGTTTAAAGAGTAGTGGCAATAGTTCTTCTCCAAATATCTTGTAGAATTCAGCAGTGAAGCCACCAGGACCTGGGCTTTTCTTTCTTGGTAAATATTTACTTATGTTTTCAATTTCACGGATTATAATAGGGGTATTTAGAATTTTTATATCTTCTTCATTCAACTTTGCTAATTCATATGTATCTGGAAATCTGTCCATTTCTTCTGTGTTTTCCATTTTATTAGAGTACAGGTTCTCACAGTAGGTAATGATGATCCTCTGCATTTCTGCTGGATCTGTTTTGACTTCCCCTTTTTCATTCCTAATTGCATGGATTTGAGCCTTTTCTTTCCTTTTTTTGATAAAGTTAGCTAAGAGTTTATCAATTTTATTTATTCTTTTGAAAAACCAACTCTTTGATTTGTTGGTTTTTTTGTATAATTCTGTTAGTTTCCACTGCATTGATTTATGCTCTAATCTTTATAATTTCCACCCTAGTACAAGCTTTGGGTTTGTCTTGCTCTTCTTTTTCTAGGAGCCTAAGGTTCAGCATTAGGTTGTTTATTTCAGCTTGCTCTGTTTTGCTAGTATGGGCATTCACTGCTATATATTTCCTTCATAGAACTGCTTTTATTGTGTCCCATAGATTCCTGTATGGTTCACTGGCATTATCATTTAATTGTAGAAACTGTCTAATTTCTTCTTTAATTTCCTCTGTGACCCACTGGTTGTTCAGGAGAGTACAATTTCCATATGTTTGTGAAGTTCTTGCAGTTTCTTATGCTTTTGATCTTCAGTATTATTGCACTATGATCTGATAATATACAGGGGATAAGTTCAATTGCTTTGCATTTACTTAAACATGTTCTAAGTGCCATGTGGTCTATTTTAGAGAATGACCCGTGTGCAGTCAAAAAGAATGTATATTCTGATTTTGTGGGGTGGAACACTCTGTAGACATATATGAAGTTCATTTTTTCAAAAGCTTGGTTCAATTCTAGTATTTTGTTGTTGATTTTTTTATCTAGATGATCTGTCTATTTGTGACAGTGGAATATTGAGGTCCCCCACTACCACTATATTGGTGCTTATTTGTTTTTTCATGTCCATTAATATTTGTTTTCTATAGTTGGGGGCATTAGTATTAAGTGCATATATATTTATGATTGTCACCTCTTCCTCTTGAATTGTTCCCTTTACAAGGATGTAGTGACCTTCTTTGTCTCTCTTAATTAGTTTTGGTTTGAAATCTACTTTGTCTTCAAATAAGATTGCTACCCCTGCTTCTTTCTGGGTTCCTGTTGCATGGAGAACTCTTTTCCATCCTTTTAGTCTATGAATTCCTTTTTGAACTAGGTGTGCTTCTTGTATATAGCATATTGTTGGATTTTGCTTCTTAATCCATTCTGCCACTCTATTTCTTTTGATTGGTGAACTAAGGCCATTAATATTGATGGTTATAACTCATATGTATTGACTTATCCTTGTCATGTTATTTTCCTGTTGTTGGCTTTTTTATTTTTCCCCCCTCTCCCTGTAATTTCTTACCTTGCCTTCTGGATTTGCTCTGTTAGGCCTCATGGAGTTGTGACCTTCATTGTCTCTTTCTAGGATATTGTTTAGAATTGTTTGGAGTGCTGGTTTGGTATTCATGAAGTTCCTCAGGTGTTCTTTGTCATGGAAGTATCTTATTTCCCCCATCAATTTTGAAAGATAGTTTTGCAGGAGCCATCAGTCTATGTCGGAGGTTGTTTTCCTGTAGGGCTTGAAATACCTCACTCCAGGCTCTCCTTTATTTGAGGGTTTGTGTTGAAAAATCTGCTGTGATTCTGATGGGCTTCCTTTGTATAGGATTTGTTTCTTTTCTCTAACTTCTTGTAGTATTTTGTTCTTCTGTTGGGTTTCTGGGATCTTGATTATTATATGTCTAGGTGTAGATTTTTTTTTTTTTTGATCATGGCTAGTTGGAATCCTATATGTCTCACTTACCTGTACGTCAAATTCTTTAGCTCTGTTTGGGAAGTTTTCTGTCATTAATTCTGTGAACAGTTTTTGTATGTCATTTGTACTTTCTCCTGCTTTTTCTTGGACTCCTATCAGTCTCATATTCTTCTTCTTTGTGTCATCTAGGAGCTGTTGGATTGATTTCTCATGGTCCCTTACTATTTTTAAGAGAGCTCTGTTTTCATGGGCACTGACTTCCATCCTTTCTTCTATATCTCATATTCTATCTTCAGATTGGCTCATTATGCTGCAAATACTTTCAGCAGAGTTTTTAATCACCTAGATATCTGTTTGAATCTTTTTCATGGATTCCATTTCTTTCCTATGTTGGGCATTCATGGCTTCCATCATGGTCCTGAACTCATCTATTTTTTAATCTGTTTCTATTCTAGAGTTTCTTATCATGTCTTTCATTCTGCTCACCATCTTTGTAGTTATCTGGGAAATTATTTCTGTTTCAAATTTTTCTAATGCCTCATTCATCTGTTTTGTTACTTCCTGTGCTGTCAGTTCACGGTGTCCAGGTGGTTGATTATCAGACTTTTCCACCTCATTTCCCCCAGAATTTGCCTTTGTTGAGCTGGAAGTCTGGGTTTGTGCCTTGCTTAGGTATCTTCTCATTTCTACTTTTGTTATTGGTACTGTTTTTGGTTAAATTCCTGGGTTGATACTTCAGTATTGCTTACTGTAAGTATCTTTGTTGCTTGTAGTTAGAATCCTTATGGAATGATTGCTTGTCAGAGCTGTCTTCCAGTTATAACTGGTCTTTAGGTTTTGAGTCTCTAATGACTCTTAGGCAATCTCATTTTCAGTACACCAGGAAGGACAACTGATTAGATCAATCACAACACCTTAGTCCAAGTGATACAATCAGCAGCAAAAATAACATTAAGCATAGCTTAGAAAATGACAATTTGTGGTAGTTCTTAATCTATCACCCTTAACCTTGTGAATGAAATAAAAATCAAGGACCAGCCCAAAATATGTTTATAATGAATAAACTCTTCAATATAGCAACTTTACCCTTTGGGATGGGACCTTAGAAGGAGTTGGGGAGGGAGAGATAGATAGGTTGAAGGATAGGGAAAGTTTAAAAATGAGGCCCGAGTACACAGGAAGATCATGCAAACTCTAGGAATCTGTTGAAGACAAGAGAAAAAGATAGAATGAAAGAACAAAGACAAGAACAGAACAACCTAACAGCAATAGGGAAGCTAGAAACTATTCATTTTCCTTTAAAACTAATGACAATTGAGAGAAGAAAATAAAATGAAAGAAGAAAACCAAATTAGGACAGGAACAGGAACAAAAAGGGAGAGAGATGAAGAACAATGTGGGGGTGGAGAGAGAGGGAGGGAGAGAGTGAAAAAAAAATTTGCAAAGAGAAGAAAAAAATTTTAAAAAAATTGAAAAGAAAAAGAAAAAATAATTTTGAAAATAGAAAATAAAAATGAAGGGCCCCCATCAGGGTATGTCTCAGCTGTCACAATAGACAATGTGGGCAGCAGTGTGCAGATAGAAGTCAGTGAGTCTCAGGAAGCCAGTAGCAGACCCATGAGATTCAGGCTGATTTCTGGCTGCAAGGCCCAAGTTGAGCTCCCTGACCTCCTGCAGGGTTGAACCTGCAAGGTTCTACTGCAAGTTAGAGCTGCCTTTCCCCTGAAGATAGTGCAGGTTCCGATGGGAGGTGGTGATGCCTCCAACTTCCCAAGTACAGTGGTCTGGTGTGCCTTTATTGCAGAGATTCTCTTCACTTTTCCAGTGGGCTTCAATTTTCATCAAGGAGCCTGAGAGAAGCTCTCTTTCTGTTGTTCACTTCTGCTCTATCTTCTGGAGCCCAGAACAATGGCCTTTATGACCCCCTGTGCCTCTGCGGTGTGGATCCAGGTACCTGCGTAGCCTGGAGGCCGGAGTAGGGGGATTCACTTGGGTGGTGCTGCAGGTGCAAGTGAGACTCCGCTCCTCAGAGGCGAGGCAAGGCAAGGCGGGGGAGAAGCGGGAAGGGGATGGGGGGGGGTGGCACCCATAGTGCTAATGGCAGCAGCGCAGCTTGGCTCACCACAGCTCAGCTCTGCTCCTGGGCAGGTGGTGTGTGCTAATGGCAGCAGCGTAGCTCTTCTCTTCTCAGCTGGGCTCCTAGCGGCTCCACTCTGGCAGACCCACTCATTCTTAAGAAGTCTAATTGCCTATTTGTACAACTGTTTTAAAGAATGGCACATTTCAAATATCTACCAATACATGTGTATAAACATTTATATACTAAAGTTGTTTACAAAAACATTATAATATAATCCAGTAAGCACATTATAAGAATGTTGTAGTATGTTATTAGGACAATATTTTAACAGTGAAAAAGTGTCAACAACCTAAACAGTTAATAAAATGGATTATTTAAGTGATAATGGACAGCATCCATTATCCACTTGATAATTTCTACACCGCCAGCACATTATATCTTTGAAGGTATTAAATAAGGTAAAAACTTTGGTAGATTACATGAAAAAGCAAAGTATTAAACTATATATAATACTATACCATAATGATTTCTTAAATACAAAAAAAAGACTGGAAATATGCCAAATTGTCACCAGGAGACCATTTCTGATTAATGTACTGCTGTGCCTCAGAATACAGCAGAGACTGATTCCAGGACCCCTTAGGTATTCTCAAATCCTTGAGTTCTTAAGGGCCTGATATAAAATGGTGTATTATCTATATATAGTTTCTAGTTATATAATCATCATACTCTAAATCATCCCTAGATTATTTATGATACCTAATAAAATGTAAATGCTATATAAATTCTTCTTACCTATTGTTTAGGAATGCTGACAGGAGAAAAGTCTATATATGTTCAATACCAGTGGAATTTTTAAGTTATTTCAATCCTCAATTGGTTGGATCCAGGGATGCAGAATGCATGAATGTAGAGGGTCAACTGTAACTACTATTTATTTTGTGCATTTTCCAATTTCCACTAATGTAACTATTTAGTACATTTATAATAAGAAAACTGCTAGTATAAAGTTACATATTGACATATAATGTGACCCCCACCCAACATTAAGTCCTTTTACCAAAGAGAAATAAGTGCTGTTGCTAGGTGACCCACAGTCAGATGCAAATTAATCAGGAGGAAAATATATCCTGGTATTTTAAGGGATATCTGGAGTTACCTGTCGGCAAACCACCATGGGACTTAAAGATAAGAAGGCAACAATCACAGATTGCTATTGAGACTACCACTGGCAGGCTGCTTTCTAATATTCTGATTTCTTTTTACATTGTCTTAGGAAATGAGAGGATGAAAGTGAGAGAAAGAACAAGGTCAGAATTCAAACCAATCAGGAATGCTTTTCCTTTCATCAACAAGAAGCCAAGCCATACCTGAGCTAATCCATGGCCAGTCAGAAGAGCCTCCAAAGGTGAGTAAGAAGCCACTTCAAAGCACTTTTGATTACAAACTTTCCTAAGGCTCAAAAGTTCCCTGGCATTGGCCCCCTTTTTTGAAGGGCTTCTGAATCAGTCCAAGTTTGAAGATTCAAGGCAAGTTCTACTTAAACCCAAGAACAAAGGAAGATAGATTTAAAGATGGTTAAAGATGGTGAAGACTTAAGAAAACTATTGGGTTTCGTACTGAAGTGCACCTAAATTCTTTCAAAAACTTTAAACATCACTCTAAAAGCTTGTTATAATTTAGCTACAATTTTTTTCCAGAAGTTTGTGTCCTGGACACCTGGTGGTGCTGAAGTGGATGACCCTTCAAAAGAAGAGGCTTTGTGGGAGGTCATTAGGTCATCAGGGCTACATCCTCATGAGTTGATTAATGCTGATCTCCAGGGAGTCTGGTCCTTCCGTCATCTCTCGTTTCCTGTCTTGCCATATGATCCTTTCTGCAACTGACCAGTTCTCATTACGTTTTCTACCATGTTGTGACAAAACCAGGGGACTGTCATCAGGATGCCTGAGTCATGCCATTTGGACCTCCTAGCCACCAAAATAGTGAGACTCACATACTTTCTTTATATTAAAAAAGTTACCCAGCCTGGGTACCTTGTTACAGCAACAGAAACAGGACTAACACAAAGCTGTGCATGCAAACCACCAGCAAAGGTTTAAAAGAAGAGAGATGTATAATTTCCATTACAGAATTGGAGAGTTAGAACTTTCTAAGTTGTATTTTAGGCAGTTAGGCATCTGACTTTTTAAAAACTCTGTTCTTGGCATAGTTTCATCCTTCCTGCTGCCTGCACATCTCACACCTACATTTATATTTATCTCTCTGTATCATTTAGTTTGCCCTTTCTCCTTTCTCATGCTCAGTTGCCAAGGCCAAAATCTAAAAGTCACTCTTTATTTCTCACTTTCCCTTATATTCTGCATTCAATGGTCAATGATTTTGATAGCTTTTACTTTAAAAATAAATTCCTACTTAACCATTTCTTCCAGCCTAGCATGGTGAAGCCATACAGTTGAGTTCAGATTTTTATGCTCTCATTTACTGACTACTATACTATGTGACCTTGGGCAAGACAGCAACCTTTCTGGGGCTCACTTTCCTCATCTGAAAAATGAGGATGATAACCATAACTACTACTTCTGTGTGAAACTGCTCTGGAAATCAAACTAGTACATATAAATATTCTTAGAAATTGGAATAGTGCTTGGGGCATAATAAGCTTCACATGAGGGTCTGCCAACATGGTCATTATTCTTCACTAGTCCTCTTATCCAGTATTATCATTAATATAATATTACTATATTCCCTATTACTTCTAGGTACCCAATATCTGTTGTCTGGAATCTTAACCAAACCAAACCAAACCTAACCAACCAAACCAAACTAAAACACAACACAACACAACACTCCCCGAAAAACAAACTGAAAAACAAAATAAAAACAACAACAACAACAAAACACTCCTACATGCTCCCCCTACCTTTACTCCTCTACTGTCTCACTATGACTTGACAAAATTACCAAGAATTATTTTTTTAAAGTACAAGTCATATCATATTATTCCAGGTTTTACATGTGTTATGGCTTCCCTTTGAAATAGAATTATCTTCAGTAGTTTTATGTGACTACAGCCTACAAGGCTTTATAGAATCTGACCTCTCTAATCTCATTTTCTAAGTTTTAAATCTTATTCCTGCTATCCCAGGACACAGTTCTGATTTCTGTTCCTCTAACTTGTCAAGCTTTCTATCATCTTCAAGAAAGCTTCCACACTTGCAGTTTCCTCCTTCTGGAAAGATGCCTTCTGGAACACAGCTGTTTCTTTTCTATTATTTATATTTTAATCAAATGGCGTAGTAGCAGAGGAATTCTTAGGTAGATAAATTTCTCTCTCACTCTCATCTCAAACTATATGTTAGTCAGTTTTCTTTCACTGAGAAGAAGGAGGAAAGGTTTACTTTGGCTCATGGTTTCAGAGGTTTCAGTTCATGGTCACTTGGCTCCACTGCTTTTGGTATCACGGTGAGGCAGAATATCATCACAGGGAGCATGTAGCGCAGCAAAGCTGTCCATTTCATGGTAGTCAAGAAGCAGAGAAAGTAACGAAGAAGCTGAGCACAAGATATATTCTTGCAGGGCATACGACCAGTGACCTACTTTCTCCAACTACTACCCACCTCTGAGTATTTCAACACTTCCCGATAATGCCATCAAATTATGAATCCATCACTTGATTAATCCATGGATGAAATTAGTGCTCTCATGATTCAATGCCCTGTGTTTTGAACAAACCCTCATCACAAGAGCCTTTCAGGAACATTCTAGTTCCAAATTACATCTCTCTACTACTTTATAATCTAATTTGTATTATTCAGAGGCACTTATTTATGTATTTATTTACTTGTATATTTGTTATTTTATCTAAGATGTGCTTCCTGTCTCTACCCACTGGGGTGGGGACCATAAAAACTGAACTAATTTAGTACCTTGAACAACTTTTGGCCTATAGAAGGTATTCAGCATGCATATATATATATATATATATATATATATATATATATATATTTCTATATATAACTATGATGTGCAGCCAGAATTGACTATTTTAAACTATCTAATTTTAAACAAGAATTAGTGATTAATAAAATGCTTATGCTTAGCACTTTGTCATACTTTCACAGAGACATAATTGAGTAGAAAAAGCTGTTATTCACCTTAATATATTTAATTGCCATATTTTTCTGCACAAAAAATCATTCCTAAATGAGACCAATTTTTTTCTGATCTGGAGGCTATAGCTAAGAATATCAGGATGTAGCTGGTGGCTCAGAACTTTCCAGTGATCTCAGGCTGGTTCCCTCCCTAGGTAGAGTGTGGCAATCAGAGATACCATGGTAATCAGGAGTGAGCAAAGGGAATGTGCAGTTTGATTTGGGGTCAGGTATGAAGTTTCCATATCTTGAGAGAGAGGGCTGCTGGCCCATGGAGAGGGGAGTCTGAAGACAAGCACATCAGGTACGGCAAGGTACATGCTATGAACCAACCCAGGGCATGAGGAAAACACCCAGGAATACAAAATGGGAAAGATTCAACATAAAGCCAACGGATGCTTCAGGTCAGATATGGGAAGATACTTCAAACAAAGGAACAGGTCTGGATTAGGGATAATCAACTTTCCTCAGGCTGGGGGATGAGATGCTTGGAAAATATATACTTAATTCTTGAAGTCAGGGGCTTCTCAGATATAATCTAGCTTGCTGTCAAGTATGATTTTAAATTTTAAAAAATCATATTAATGATTATTAAAAATTACTGTCATATTAATCAAGAACATAATATTAGAACCAGACTCTGTCTCCTTTTTATATACCTGCTTGGGACCTGTTTGGGGAGCAAGAACAAAAGAAGAGTTTCTGTCACCCTAAAAATCATTTTTCTCTACCTCCTAGAGCACAGGGGCCAAGACATTAAGGTATACACAATACAGTTATTTCAAAAACACAATGGTGGAAAATTTTCTTTTCCTAAAGTCTTGCTTATAACATCAAATCTTTCCAAAGCAATTTTGATACATTATAGCACATTATGCAATTTTTAAGGAGCATTTTACTGAAGTGCACGAATCCCCATGGGGCTCTGTGACCAACTCTAATCAGTCTGTCAAAAGGAACTCTCTGTTTTCCCATAGCAGTTTTTAACCTATGCAAAAGGTCCTGTACACTGAGTGTAAGTAGTCAATTAAAAACTAAAATTGAGCAGCATATGAAATTCATATGAAAACTAAATTACATACAATAAAAAGATACTTAGATTTTATATAATAAAAAGAATACAGAATCCTCAAATAGAGGATAGTGAGATATAAGTGCCAGAATTAACAATATTGAGCAAAGAATTTCAGAAAACAAGCAATGATATTTCGACCACAGAAAATTAACTTAGAAAATAAAATGTTCTATGAATTTAAATTATGAGCACTAAAAGGTATTATTTATCACACCCAGCTAATACTGGATGAAGGAGCTGTTGTCTAAAGTGTAAAGCTTTCTGTTGTGGAAGGAAAAAAATATGGCTTCTTTTTCACTCTGAAGTTTATGAAACATTTCCTGCCAAAGACATTTCTTAAATACCTCTTAGCTTAATTAAATAAAATGGTCTGCACGAGCTTTTCTCTGACAATGAGACAAAGTGAGAACAAAGTTCACTGTAATTATAAATAAAAACTAAAAATTTAATACATGTAACATCTACTCATTCCTCCCTTTGAATCCAGCTAATTCAAGCTGAAGACAAAGCTATGAGTTTCTTAAAACTCAAACAGAAAACTCGGTCTTCCTTGGGAAGGCTTTTCTACCTGTTTACAATGAATATCTTTAAAATTGACAAAGTATGAGAACCCCTGGAGAAACAGGTGAGGACTGGCCCTTCATCAAAGGGAAGCTCCTCCAGGTGGTGTCTGACATCAGTTGGTTACCTGCCTGCCTCCAGCCACACTTGTGTAGGTTGACTGAATTTTCTATTTATCATTCTTGTAGTAATCATTATATTAAGGTAAATAGAAAACAATTATGTACGAGAGTAGCACCCTTAGAGTGGACTGACCAAAGAGACCAAAATAAAGGAATACCTGCTACAAAAATATGAACTCATTTAATCCTCTTTACTTCTCTGTAAGGTTAGTTACTATTACCGTTCCCACTTTTGCAAATGAGGCAAGAGAGACACACAGAGACTAGGTAACTTTGATAGTTTTAAAGCAAGAACAAAGTTGAACAAAGATTCAAACAAAATCCTGAGAATCTGGCTCCAAAGATCATAAACTGGAGCATATTGCATACTTTATACTGTTTGCTGAAAAAACTAGAATGAAAAATAAATGCTCACTATAGGCAATATGGGGAATTACAGGCAAGGCTGCACAAACCAAGCATAGAAAACAAGACCTCTTTTCTGGTCCTCTTTCCTCACATTACAAAAGTTTTCATGATTCTGTAGAACTTATGGTAAAACTATGTTTATAGATGCTGAGTGAAAACTCCTTATACATTTATGAGAAATAGAGAAAGAAACTCACAAGGAAAGTCACATCTTTGTGTGGTCTTTCAACATATGGAATCTTACTCAAGCACTAGTAACTGCAGTGTTCTTTGAGGATTGTTAAAAATTCAGGAATTAACACATGATGTAATATCAAATGCCACTAGGTAATACCGTATTCCAGTGTTTTCTCAAACTATTTTGAAGGACTGTGGTGCTCCAAAAATCTCCTTAGAGGATCCTTTACCCTAATCTCAACTCTATTTTTCTATGCTTTACATATTGAACTTTCTATACATAATTTTTTTAATGAAAAGGTTCTATCTCTTAAAATGTATGCATGTTTATAGATATTTTATATCATTTTTTGCATACTAATAATAGATATAGTTTATCCCTCCATATATTCACTCATTTTCATAGGTATTAGGAAAACAAAGTGAAGCTTCATAGAGTCCCATGGCCCAGGAGCTTGCAGTTTTAGGAACTGATCTAGTTTGAAGGCTGAAATGAATTAAAATGAATTATTGGCCTACATCCTCTTTTTAAGGCAATGTAATCATAGCCAGTGTGTTGAGCTCCTTTCAGGGTTGAAATTTTTAACTTTTTGTTCATCATTGACAAAAGAATCTCAACGGCAGACACCTGATTGTATTAGTTTGAGAGAACTGAGAAAGGAAGATTTATGCTCACTTAAAGCCAGTGCCAATAAAAGCAGAACACTGTTATTTTTCTTTAAATGTGCAAAAATGGTTTCATTTCTTACCTCTAGAGCTTTCAATCTTTCTAACAGCAATTTGGTTTTTTCTTTTCCCTCATCTGTACTGCTGCTTTCACTCCTTGAATCCTCATCTACCACCGTGTGAAGATCATCCAAAGATTCCTTGTGTTTTCTCTCTTCCTCCAACAGTTTTTCCTGAAGTAAGAAAGAATTATTGATTTCATTAATCTCCAACTAGAAAACAAGAACTAGTCTAAACCTGAAAAGCTTGGAATTATGTTGTTTTTGCATTCTCTCCAGACCTGAGGTAAAGAAGAGTTTGTTAAACAAATTTTGAATGATGCTTACATTAGTAAATGGTTTACCATTTTTACTGAACTCTGACAGGTCAAAGGTACTGAGTGTGGCTAGAGCAGGGACAAAGGCAGCAAAGCCCTAGGTGGAGGCATGCAGTTAATCCTTTTTTATCTGCACAATGGAATCAGCTGTGTTTTAAACCAGAGGGAAATACATCAACCATGGTGCCTTGATTTGTGAAAGGCTTAGCACCTAAAAAATACAATCATTAAAGTCACTAGACATGCAACCATTAATTTAAGGAAAAATAAAATATCATGAAATATTAAAATAGTGAATTCAGAATTCTAAGCTGAAGGCATTTAGTTCTTCAGCTCAATAAAGACATAGCTTTTAAGGACTCCTTTGTCCGATCTGTAACTCTCCAGGATTTGTAATATAGCCTTGAGGCAGACATAAAATGCTGTTATCTTGTCTTGCCTCCCAGTTGGAAGCTCTTCATTCAACCTTGTGTCTGGCAGCTTTTTGGAAGTTGAGAAGTGTTAATTTGAGACTCTGCTTTGCTCTTGTTTTCAAGGGAAGAAGAAATGTCAAGAGGATATCACATGAACAAAATATGATCCAATGTGTGGATCCATCAGGGCCCCTGCTCCACATAGACAGGTGAAATCATTCCATCATATTATTAATTCTAAACACAACCTGCAGAAATCTTTGCTTTAACATAGCTGATGGCCAGCCATCTGGGCTAAATGGGATTATCAATGGTGAGAGACTTCAAGTATAAGCTAAGATCATTTGCAAATAAAGAAAAAAAAAGATGTAATTCTTACCCTTAAGGCACTCACACCATCTACTTAGAAACAGCATATGGGACAAAATCAGGTTTTGAACTTGTGTTCACCAAGGTACTTGGGAGGTTCCAAAAGTATTTTAAATTATTTTTGAAAATATATTATGAAATAGGTAAAAACAACTGTCTTAATTCACATATATATATATATATCTGTATATGTATATAACAATAGAGACAACAGAGCCAATAAACTGATACATGATAATCTGTTTTGTGCAGATTTTATAATTTATCCTGTCATGTCTCTACATAAATAGTGATAGTTCTGTATGAAATCAGGGCCACAGATGTGTAACCATATCCAGAATGCAGGTGTATTCACTACTAGAGCAGGTGTGAATTCAGCTCAGAAAAATACTGGGTAAGTTTTGAGGTACACATACACAGGGCAGAAGACAAACGGAGATCATGGTAGCATTTTTACAGCTTTGATTCTCTAATGTCTAGCTAGTAGTCACACAGTCATTCTTATGATAAAGAATATTAAGTTTGTCCATATTATTAACAACTCAACCTTGAAACTAAGAAGTACATTTGCTTCTCTTAAGATTTAGGATGAATGTAATTAATCAATAAGTTGGGATTATAAAGCAAACTTATTTTAAAATATAATTTTTATCTTCTTGTCTACGTATATTATGGGTTTTCATTGCTCTCTCAGCAAATTATACTTGTATTTTACATACACACCCCACCCTGTAATCTGTAATAATTAGGACTCTATTGCTGATTAAAACAAAGAGAAACCACTGTTAGGGCAAATGGCAACTGGAATTTGATAGCTATATTCCAAATCTACAACCTATTAGCTTAGCAAATGATTGCAGATAAACTATTTCATTACAACAAGTCTTTATTTCTTTGTCTTGTAAACAACACGAATGTTATATACAAGGCATGATTGAAAAATACCTTGAATGTTTGAATTTTTAAAAAAATTATTGCAATAAGAGACACATTGCCATTAGCTCCCCTCAAAACAGCCCTCTCACTTCATAAACACTTATACCACATTCTTGCCACTTTTTCATATTTTATTACTTTTAACATACTCTTTTTAGATTTGGATTTTTTATTGGTACAGGGCTGTAGTAAATAATGTTTACGTTCTTTGCAGGGAGTTGGCATTTGTACATAAAACATCTTACTTCCATTTTCTTCCCCTTTCCTTCCCCTCCTTCCACCTCAGACAGTAACTTGATCCCCTCCCTTTTTTGCACATTTACAGTATTTAATGTTTCTATTCCTTGGGTGTACAGTACTTGGTACATGTACACATACATCTTAATTCTTTTTTTATACACTATCCCTCCCCATCCCTTCCGTCTCTCTCTCTTGATCTCCTCCAAGAAAGATCTATCTCCCTACTTCTTATCATCTATCTCATCTTTTGCTATTTATTTGTACTTTGGTTATGTCATATAAGAGGAATCGTGGGCTATTTAAGCTTGTGTATCTGATTTACTTCACTTAACATTAAGGTCTCTGAAGCCTAGACACAGTGCTTAAATATTATGTGAAACAAATGGAAATAATTCAAGATAATATATTAAATATATGTATTTTAATTACATAAAATTCAATGGTCATTTTACATAATTTGAAGAAGGGGTAATCAACAAGGCTGACTTCTAGAAAATGAAATGTGAATTAAACTTTGACAGAGTGATCCTTAGAGAGATATAGGGTGGCAGCTTGGTCAATGAGATATTGAAAAAGGCTCCTATTCAGTACTAAGTTTTGTCTTTATCGGTTCGTGAGGCAATCACTTTAATTACAGCAGAGAAAAACATTTTGAGAGAGTAGTTGACTAACAGGATTGGAGGGTAAGGAAGAGAAAGGATTCTTGGAAATGAGACAAAAATTTAGATATGATTCTTATTTATCTAACAAAGGTTTACTTAGCACTGACTACTGGTCCTTTGCTAACCTAGGTGCTAGAAATATGAAAAGCAAAATAAAGTTCCCATATTTCATGAAATTATCTTCTAATGTTTGGAAATACGACAAACTCAAAAACATATGAAAGTAATACAACTGTGGCTGGCGGTAAATGCTATGAAGAAAATAAAGCAGCATATTGTGATATACAGCAGTATGGCTAAAGACAGTGTTAGTCATGGCAATATCAGAATATCACCTAACATGTCCTTCTGAGTTGACACCAAATAATGAGAAAGAAGCACCGGTGCAATGTTCTGGGAGAAGAGCATCTCAGACAGAAGAAAAGAAAAGCAACTGCCCTGAGGAGGGCTCTACTTGTCTTGCTGGCAAGCTGTGGCCACCACAGGGTCTCTGTGTTGAAACAAAGTGACTGCAAGAGGAAGACAAGCAGGAAAGGAACTCAGATTTTATTCTAAGTATATAAAAAGGAACAGGAGGCCCAGCAAGGGAATGATAAGTTCTGATATATATTTTGGAATCATCATCCTGACTGGTGCAATGGAAGGGCTTCACAGGGAAAAAGCAGGAGACCTTGACCAGCAAGGACTAAAAATCAGGAATATTTGAAGACGTGGGACCAGGACCTCCAAAAGAAGTTCACATGGCAGATCAGAATCTATCATTGTTAGACACTCTGTCATCAATGGCCAGCTTTTACATTTTTGGACCTTGCTATGCAAATAATTCAAACTCCTCAGGTTTCAGTTTTGCCCATACACAGGTAGTAAGTACTAGGGTGGACTTGATGCTCTTTCCAATGTTAAAATTCGAAGAATTCAATTACTCGAGGCAAAATGTTCAGGAAGGAAATGGTACCAATGCACTTCATGGTGACAGAAATGAAGAGAGAACAAAAAAAGAACCTCTGGATTTTGCAATAAGAAGGTGATTAGTGGAAACTTGAGAGCTCTTTGACTAAAGTGTCACAATGGTGCCCAAATTGTCTGTAGTTAAGCAAAAAGTGAATAGAAAGAAGAAAATAGAGGCAATTTTCTTGGATGCCCATTTAAAAGTTTGGTAGGGAAAAGGAGGAAATACAAAGAACTACAGCTGAAAGGCATTGCAGAAGCAAGTGGAAACTTTTTACAAGACAGATAATGGAGTTATGTGAAGAGCTAGAGAGGATGGTGAGCACCAGAAATGGCAGCAAAAGTGGGAATGTGTGAAGAGATCTCCACAGACATGAGAGCAGAGAAGGCAGGAGAACTAGAAGAGTCGAGGTTTTACAAAACTAGTTCCCTGCAGAATATCTCTTTATAACTCTACCTCTCCACAAGCATTTCTCATTTCTTAGTGTTTAGCTTTGGTCCTTAGAGAAAAAGGATTTCAGTATAAGTAGTTTATTTGAAAATGTAGGAAATGCTAGTAAGGAAGTAAAGAAGAGACAAGAAAGTCAAGAGAGCCATAAGGGATATTAATAAATGACTAAAGCTAAATTCCACGGGAAACACAATACAAGGACAGAACTCAGAATTATCCCATCCCAGATATGAGAGAACTGGGGTGTTTCTGTACCCAGCTGTTATACTCATTGGTTAAGGGTAGCTCTTGGAATATTCATTTCCTGGCATTTCCAGCTTGCCACCGACAGAAATCCATGCATTTCTCTCACATAACAGGGCCCTCTGATACAGATAGAGAAGTAAAGGAAACATTCTGAAGGGTTGTGGAATATGTGCGGGGCACCGTAGATGTTCTGATGACATGCAGAGAGGAGGATTTAGATCTGCTCTGATGTGATACTACTCAGGGCAGAAAGACACATCCCTGTGCTGATCAGAACAGACACTGACATTAAAACATACTTCCATTTAGGAAGTCATTTTCTCTCCTCATCTCTTTAATCATTTACAATGAGAATGGGAGAGTATAACATGATAATGAGAAAAAGTAAAAACAGAAAAGACATATTGAAAGTGAATGAGTAAAAGAGAAAATTAAATGAAGAGAAAGATAGAAGAGAAATATTTGAGAGAAATATAGCTACAGGCCATTGGCAGACCATAACTGCCAATTCAGACAGGATAAGTATTGGGTATATCTTACACTCATAAAATCATGACAATATTAAAAAATAAAATATATGTATTTTTTCTAAATGTACATAACCCATCCCAATCAGTCACAATATTAGGAAGCTTAGCTCCCCTCCCAATCGAGAGAGAGAGAGAGAGAGAGAGAGAGAAAACAAATGAGATAGAGATAAGATATATATAGTTCTGAATAAAATATATTCTTCTTGCAATCTTCCCAGAAAAAAATAAGAAAAATAAAGAAAGCCCACTCATGAGGATACCAAAGTGTGAAGAGAATAAGTTTATTCTAGAAGTGACCTGTTTTCATTTTTATGGACTTTAATCAGCAGTGAATTCTATAAAAGTGAGGCTACCACACAAACAACGTTCACTCTCCACATATTTCATATATGGTTGAAACCATAAGCTTGTTTGCCTCAACAAATATCAGCCAGTACTCAGGAAGCTAAAGATTTAGGAGTTCAGTTAGCATCGAAGGCTTTAAATCAAATTTTGCCTTGTCGGTACATAAAGCAATCCTTAGAGCTATAAGTTCCTCTAAGTGGTAACCAAGGTAATGATTCACCTCTGGGAAAGCTCTCATCTTTTGTTTCTAAGCACTCAGGTCCATGCAAACTAATATCAACCAACACAAAGCTCTGGGTTGCATCAGTGCAACTGAAATAGATAACAGTCCAGGGACATCAGCTAGTCCCAAGAACAGACGACACAGCTTTTCAGTGACAGCCAGCTACTGTTTCTCTATAAATTAGTAGGCTTTTAAAAATTATGAAGGAAAATGATCGTAATGCTCTTCTCTGATATGTGTAAATGTGTCTTATTCAACCTCAGATCATTGGCTTTCTCCAGCCCATCACATAGTAGGACTAAATAAATATATCATGGGGTCACCTTACTTTATAATTAAATTAATATAGACATTCAACAAATATTTGCTGAGCAGCTCCTATGTGCCAGACGCTGGAGAAGATGTCAGGAACACAATAGTGTATAAATACTTGCAGCCCCTAGTCTCACGGGGCTGACAGTCTTACAGAGGGAGATGGTTATTAATCAAAATGTCACAAGCTTACATAAAATAACACTGCATATGTGCTGCGAGGAGGAGTTTCAAGGTTCTTTGAGGAACAGTAATACAGGAACATGAAAGGGAGGTCAGGGAAGGTTTCCAAGATTGAGCAGAGATTTGAATGCAAAGTGAGACTTAATCAGGAAACAATGATGAGATGGGAGAAGGAGATAACATGGAGGGTGGGAAGAAAAAAGTGACACGGAACATTTGAAAGATCACTGTATCCGGGAAGGAGATGAGGCTAAATAGGATGGTGGGACCTGACCAAATGTCAAGGTGTTTTGTCTTTATTCTAAAGAAATCAGAAGCCATTGATCAGAAGTCACTGGCTGTTTTCAAGCATATATGTGTTGATGGCACCAATGAGATGGTCAGATTTGTATTCTGAAATAGTTCCTAGGCTCAGTGTTGCAGTGGTTAGGGCAGAGTACCAACTTGAATGGCTTTGAGATCCACCTAGTACAGTGGTGGCAAAACTTATGTCTGTTGGCTATCATTGAAAGCTCTAAAAGATTTGCCACCACAGACACAGGGAATTTATGGAACATATTTGGGATGTATATGGGTAGCTCTTGGAAGTGTGGCCTTGGGGTCTATATCTGGCCACTTGTCCCTTCCTCTCTGGCATTGTTCCCCTTCTCTGTTTCCCAGCCACCATGAATTGAGCAGCTTAGATCCTACACATCCTTCTGCCATGATATTACTGCCTTGGAGCTAATCAATTACAGAATGAAACTGAGCAAATTAAATCTCTTCTCCTTTAAATTATAGGTGTCAGACATTATATCTCAGAGATGAGATAGTTGACTAATACAGAAAATAGGTACCAGGAGCGAAGTCATGGCTCTGATTATAACTGACCATGTAGTTTACTAGCCTTTGAATCTGGTTTGTGAGAGGAGTTTCTAAAGGTTTGGGGATGCTGGCTGGAGAAAGCTTAGAAGCAGAACTTGATGGGTGATTCTGGACAGAGTTCAGAAGGCCAGAATGCTAAGAGGTATATGGCCGGTAAAGATCGGTTTCAGTTGGGGATAAGGATTCTATTGGCAGCTGGACTAGAGTCCATGTGTGTTACACTCTCACAAAAAAATGTGTTTACATTTTCCCCACGTCCATCCTGATTCTGTGTAGAAGGCTGAGATTAAAGGCAGTGGACAACTTAATCTCGTAGAAGAAATTTCAAGAGAGCCTAGTATTCAGGCTGTGGCATGGGTAATGTTGGCTGATTTTATCCATATTTACAGAGAGAACTGTGAGCAAAAGGCAAGTTATAAAACAAAAAAAACTTAAATTTTTGAACAGAGGAAACCAAGCATAAAATTGGGGCCCAAAGAGGTGTGGTTGCTGAAGAGATTAGTGACATGAAACAGAAACCAAGTACTTTGTATATGAAAAACAAGAAAGATGCTGTGAGGCCATCTCAGGAACCATCAAGACCCCAACTCTTACAGGATCAAGAGTATAAGAATATGCATTTTTCACTTGAGAAAAGTGTCCCTGGGTGTCTGTTTCAGAAGGGCCTCCTACAGAATTTGTTCCCTGGAATTCATTTCACTGTGTTCAGTCATCCAGGCACTCAGAGGTGACCACAGTCATGGCCCAAGGGGGCCCTGGCTTCAGCTGGTAGCCAACCTTAGCACTCTTCATGAGATGCTGCTTTTACTGGTATGCAGAATGCAAGAGTTGTGGGATTAGGAAAGTTTCTACCAAAATTTCAAAGGGAGGTCTGGGAGGCCAGATAAGAAGCTTCTAAGATAATGAGAGGGCAGTGTGTGAAGCTATGGGAACAAAGTCAGAGATGCAGTGGAGACTCTAGGAAGTTAAAAATGCCACAAGGAACAGCTGCCATGGACAGCTGCCACCTGACAGTGGAGCCAGCCCAAGAGAGAGGCTATATGTGTTAGAAACAACAAAGCTGTAAGAATTGGACTACCCAAGCCCTCTGTAACCCACATCTCACAGCCATGTGCCTCAGATGTTGGATATGTAGCTATAGGACTTAATGTTTGCCCTGCTGGGCTTCAGTTTTGGTTTGTTCTGATTCATTTTTTTCCTTCTAATGCTTGCTGTTCGATTGGGAATGTTTACCCTGTGCCACTGTACATTAGGATCATATATGTATTTGATTTTTTTATAGAGATTCACAGCTAAGAATTTGCCTCAAGTCTCAGAAAAGACTTTGACTTCATTTTTGAAATATGTTATAACTGTTGAGCATTTGGCAAAGGGATATTTGTATTTTCAGTTGTATGCAAGATAGTTGTAATATTTTAGGTGAAATTATTACTTGTCATTGTATTTATTGGGAGATTAAGTACAGTTTAAGGAGACGTGTTTTGGCTACAAGTTGATAGAGATGGAATGTGGCAGTTAGGATGGAGTGTCAATTTAATTCTCCTTGGGATTCACCCAGGGGACTGTTGGAGTATACTTCTGAATATGTCTTGGTGGGTCATGAAGTTGTGGCCTTGGAGGCCAAGACTAGCTCTTTGCCCCTTCCTCTCTGGAACTATTCTCATACTCTTCTTTCAGGCCACTATGAACTGAGCAGCTTTGCTCCTCTACAGCCTTCTGCCATGATGTTTCTGTCTTAGAGTTAGCCCATCACAGACTAATATTTTGAACAAATTAAAGCCCTCTGCTTTTAAGTTGTATGGGTCAGGTATTGTATGAGAAAGCTGACTAATACAAGTGTAGAGGATGGATTTGGGGGGAAGTTGACATATACGTGGGGAAAAGGAGATGCTACTACAACAGTCTAAGCAGGTATTGCTTGAATTACGATTAAGATGACAATCTCACAAAATGAGACCTCATAGTACATAAGTCATCCCATAAGTTTGATTCTTTAATATCCAGTTCCTCTAACAATAATGACAAATAACACTTCCTTAGTCCAGTATTTCTCAGAGTGGGCCAGCAGGCACTGACATCAGTCAACAGACTATATATGAAGGAGTACTTCTTCCTTGAAGTGCAGTTTCCTTGGGATGCTCTGGCCCTGGTGAGTCACAGTATCTGGGAGTGGGGCCAGGAATGTTTAGAGAACACCCTAGGTAATATTAATCCATGCTGACGTTTAAGAGCCCCTGGACCAAGATGCCCCAGCATACAAAATAAATCACTTCTGCTTTAGATATAGGCTTTTGAAGTTGCACGTTTGATTTAACTGCTATTATTAATCAGTAAAATGAACAGATAATTAATCATCCAAACCAATATCCACTGGAGAGTAACAAGGAAGGATGACCATTAATTGTACACGAGGACAGCAGGTATAAGACAAACAGACATATTTACTCATAGCATGCTAAATACTACTTCAGTTATTGATGTCAGATGTTGGCCTCTGCAATAGAAACTACTCTCTACTAGTGTGATGAGAAACCCCAGGGACATTTCTGTCTGAGTTTTGAGACTCCAGGGATCACTATGTTATGACTGGTCCTTTTCATGGATGCAGATGATATTAATAACCCATAACTACTCTCAATAGCTTACAGAGCAAGCAATGCTAAGTTTCCAAGAAAGAGGTTCTATGTCTGCACTAAGGGATGAAAATATATGTCTACTACTCCCTTTCTTAGAAAGTCTCTATAACTTACAGAAGATTCTTTCTTGCCCGTTCTTTTCATAAAAAATAAAGAGAAATCAGTTCATTGATGTCCCAAATGAGACAAGAAAATGGCAACTGGTTGCCATAATGGGCTCACAATTTCTCTTCCAAGAAAAGTAAAATTTGGCATTTGAAGATCTTCATCTTCACCACCTCATCCTTGGACCCCTGGGTGTATGTGTGTGTGATTGGTCACCCGTGTGTGGGAAGATGTAATCTGACCAGGGTGGCCCTTCTGTCTTCTACCTCATCACTCAGTGTGATACTAGTTTCTCTGAGCCCAGGACTGTGATGTTAAAGGAAGAAACCAAAATTAAGGCAGAAGAAAGGTAGATGTCATATTTAGACATCTCATTTGCATTTCATTTGATAGGATATAGGCATGGTTGATTTTTTTTAACACCCAGCAAGGGCCATCCTGTTCTTATCAAAAAGTCTATTCTCTAGGAAGGGACACAGCCACCTTTTTAGTATACCCCAGAACAAGTAGAAATAAGAAATCTACATTCCCTCCTGGCTTAACCAGCTATATGATTTTTACTAATCACATACCTTTTTCTTTCAGTATCTTCATCAGTAAAATAAAATGCACAAATAATAACTAAAGACCTCTTCTGGCTTTACATTTCTATGATTTTGATCATATGCAAAAATTCAAAATTGGAGCATAAGTACTTATGCTACCAAAGACAGCAGATTTTTAATACATAATGCCATTAAGTTAAATTTGCAAAGAAGATTCCATTTATAATAAAAAAATTTTTTCCAGGAGGATATTTTTCTCTCCTTGTTAAAAGAACATCCTTTTGACTGTGGGCCCTAGATTAATGTTACCTAGCCCACACTTTGCATTTACTCTGTGAGAAATGAACAGCCTGGGGAGTAACATTCAATGAGAGCTTAGTAGAATATTCTGCTAACACTTTCAGGAAATCATGCTCAACATGAACCCTCTATGAGGGCACTGGCTTATGCGAAGAATAATTCCAAGTATCTCTTGGTTGCAAAGTTTTAGAAAAATACAAGAAATTCCCACAGCTATTTTTATTATTATTTTTTAACCCTTAGGGTGAACACAAAGCCTATGCACATATGCTGATGGCAATAATAGTAGTCCACTGTTCCAGCTCATTCATTGTTTTTCTCCCCCCTCCAATTAAGTTTATCGGTACAGTCTAAGTATAAAATACAGATACATTCATCACTGGGATCTTGTACCTTTACATGACGTATCTTGGTTCTTACTTTTTCCCCATTCCCTTGCCCTCCCTTCACCCCCTCCGCCCTTCCTTATTTTAAAGAGTTTATTTCCATTTTTTTCCTTTTCTCATATTTTTTATTTTCCCTTCTCCTACCCCTCCCACTTCCCCTACTCTTTTAGACCTTTTCTCCCTATTACACAATATCATTTACACATTTTTTTAAAAAATTACAATATCAAGATTTAAAGGACATTACCACAGATTTTACAGAATTTAAAAGGATAAAGAAGGCATATTACAAAAATCTTTTTGGAAATAAATTTGACAACTTCTCAGAAGTACCTTGGAAGAAAAATTAATGAAACTAACTCTGGAGGAAATACAAAATTTGAATAGCACCTATTAAAGAAAGTATATTCCTAGCTTGAAAACCTACCTATATGACAACAACAGGCTCATATACATTTTAACTGATAAATTATATCAAACATTTAAAGCAGAAAAAAGGAACACTTCTCCCCTCATTTTAGGAAATTAACACTGTGCTAATACTAAAACTGGATAAAGATAATAGAAAAGTATGAACATAAATAAAAATTTGTTTAACAAAACAAACTATTAGAAGTCAGATCTGGCAGTATGTAGTAAGTGGTTTTATTATAGGGATGGCAGTGTTGGTTCAGCATTGGAAGATCCACCCCCATAAGTCATTTTAACAAAGGAAAGGAAAAAGCCGTATGATTCTATCAGTAGTTGCAGAAAAAGTATTGGACTAAATTCTACAGCTGGTCATGGTAAAAGCTATCAGGGGACTAGAAGTAGAACAGAACCTTCTCAACAGATCAAAGACATGTACTCCATACTTCCAGCAAAAATGCCTTATATGAGTGGAAAAGATACAATGCTTTCTCCCTAAGGTGGGGAACAAGGGCAGATATGCCTACTCTTCATCTGTCCATTAAACTTTGAAACATAGGCCCAAACCAAAATAGTCTGGCACTAATAATAAACAAATAGCATAGGACTGGCAAGGTAGAAGTAAAATGTTTATATATAGATTCAATGATCATCTACAGAGAGAATACTAAGAAATCTCTAGGAGCCCCTAGAACTTGTATTTGAATTTAGCAGGATTAGAAAACACAAGGTATATGTAAAAATTCAGGTCTATATATACTTGCTATAAATAAAGAATTGGATATTGAAATTTAAAAGTTATGTAACAGTACAAAGGACCTAGAAAAGTAAAAAGAAAAAGAAAAAAATCACAGTGTTGGAAGACATTTATTACTTAATTTTAAGACTTCCTCTAAAGCTACAGTAATCAAGGCAAAGTTGGTGTAAGGAAAGACATACAGATCAATGGAATAAAACAGAGAATCTAGAAATAGAGCCACACATATATGGTCCACTGAGTTTTGAAAGGTTATTCAACATTAACATTTTATAGAACATAAACTCAACTCAAGAGCAAAGGAAAGATAACGTTTTCAACAAATAGTACTAGAACACCTGGTATCCATATGTAAAAAATTAACCTCAACACTTTATTTCCATACATAAAAGTAACTTGAAAGGATCTATGAACTTAAATATGAAAGACTCAAACTATAAAACTTTTAAGAAGAAATTATAAGGGAAAATATTCATGAATTTAGGGTAGGTAAGAATTTCCTAGGATACAAAAACATGATGTATAAAAGAAAACCAATTGATAAGAGATTTCATCAAAATTTAGAACTTTAAAAGACATTGTTAAGAAAACGAAAAGTAGTCCTTAACCAGAACATATTTATAATACATATAACCTATGACCAGAATATATAAAGAACTCTTACAGGTCACTAATAGACAACCTAATTAAAAAGTAGACACAAGAAGATGATAAATAGCCAGTACAGCACAAGGAAATTTGTGCAACATTAGAATCAGAAAAATACTAATCTGTACAATAACAAGATTATATTATACACTCATTAGGAAGATGAAGTTAAAAGTTTTAAAAGAACAAATGTCAGCTTAGGTGTGAACCATTTAGAACTTTCTAATACTGCTAATGTGAATGTAAAATGATAAAATCATTTTGGAAAACAATACAGAAATTTCTTGTATTACTGTTAAGAACCAAGAATTCTGTTCTTAAGTTTTTACTTAAGAGAAATGAAAACACATGTTCACAACAGATTTGTACATACAAGTTGTCTATCCCTAATCTGAAATTATTGGGACCAGAAGTGTTTCACATTTTGGTTTGAAATCCACTTGATCTAGAAAGAGGATAGCTACTTCTGCTTTTTTTCAGGTTCCTGTTACATGGAGTATTGTTTTCCACCCTTTAACTTTCATTCTATGAGTTTCTTTTTAAATTACATGTGTTTCTGATATGCTGAATATTGTTGGAGCTTGCTTCCTGACCCATTCTGCCAGTCTATTTCTTTTGATTGGTGAATTGAGACCATTAACATTGATAGTTACAACTAATATGTATCTACTTATCATTGTCATGACTTTTTCTTTTTGTTGGATTCTCCCCCTTTACATTTCTTGTCATGCCCAAGGGATTCATTCTGCTGTGCTTCCTGAGGTTGTGATCCTCATTGTCTCTTACTAGGATATTATCTAACATTTTTTGGAGTGCTGATTTGGTATTCATGAAATTCCTAAGGTGCTCTTGGTCATGAAAGTATCTTATTTCTCCATCAACTTTGAAAGATAGTTTTGCAGGGTACATCAGTCTGGGTTGGAGGCTATTTTCCTTTAGAGCTTGGAATACATCACTCCAAGCTCTTCTTGTCTTGAGGGTTTGTATGAGAAGTCTACTGTGATTCTTATGGGCTTTCCTTTGCATGTGATTTGTTTCTTTTCTCTAACACCTTGTAGAACTTCATTCTTCTGTTGGATTTCTGGAATCTTAACAATTATATGCCTATGTGTAGATTTTTTTTTATCAAGGCTAGCTGGAGTCCTATATGCCTCACTTATCTGTATGTCAAGTTCTTTTCCCCTGCTTGGGAAGTTTTCTGCCATCACTTCTGTGAATAGTTTTTTTATGTCATCTTCACTTGCTCCTGTGTCTTCATTGTCTCCAATCAGTCTTATGTTTTTCTTCTTTGCATCATCTAGCAGCTGTTTGGTTTCTCACGGTCTCTTACTATTTTAAAGAAATTTTTCTTTTCCCGGTCACTAATTGCAATCTTATCTTCTATATCTGAAATTCTGTCCTCACATTGGCTCCTTCTGCTGTGTAAAGTTTCAATGGAGTTTTTAATCTCCTGGAAATCTGTCTGTATCTGTTTTATGGATTGCATTTGTTTCCTATGTTGGGATTCCATCATGTTCCTCAGCTCCTCTATTTTTTATCTGTGTCCTCTCTAGGTGTATTAATCATGTCTTGCACTATGGGCACAATCTCTACTGTTATCTGAGAAATTATTTCTGATTTCATTTTTCCAGGTCCTCTTTTGTTGCCAGTTCAGGGAGTCCAGGTGGCTGAGTAATAGATTGTTCCATCTCGTTTCCCTTTGGGGTTGCCTTAGGCGATCTGGAAGTCTGGTTTTGAGACTTGTTTATGTGTCTTCTCATTTCAACAGATTCAGCCTGCTGTCCTTTGTTGAGGCAACTTTTTGCTCACCCAGTGGTCTTCAATACTCAGCAAGCCAGAGAGCTGCCTTTTCTCTGCTGCTCACCAGTACACTAATTCCTGGGTTCAGAAAGGTAGCCTTCTGGCTCCCTTAGCTGACCTGTTGTCTGGGTGGGCTTCTGGCTGGGGCCTGTGTGCACTTGGGGTGGTATTTAAGTGTGCCACTGGCTAGGGGCCCTATGCAGTTGTTGTCTGGGGGGGCCTTTGGTTGGTGGCTGTGCACCCCAGTTTCTGTTGTGTGAGCAAACTTCTGGTTAGGGTCTCATGCACTTACTGATCGTATTGGGGCGAACCTCTGGCTGTTGCTTCTGTGCCTGTGCAGCTCTTTTTCAGGCAGGCCCTTGGCTTGGGTCAGTGTGCCCCAGCCTCTAGGGTCAGGGCGCAGCCCTGGCTTGGATCTGCTTGCAGCCATACTGCACTGTTCCACAATGATGCTCCCCCAACTATGGTGGTCTAGTGTGCATTCATTGCAGAGATTTTCTTCACTTTTCCAGTGCATTTTAATTTTCATCAAGGGGCCTCAGAGAGGCCTTCTTTCTGTTCTTCACTTGTACTCTATATTCTCAAGCTCAGAACAATCATTCATGCATTGTTTTTCTGATGGAGATCATCCTTATCTCCTAACACTTGTAGCTTTAACTTGAAGATAGATAAATTAAATTATGGGAATATGAAGAAACATCCAACATTAGTCCAGAAAAGCCTAAAAGTTAGAACTTTAGCCAGAAAAGTTAGAACAGAATTTTTTTGTTTTGAATATCCAACCATGTGTTAAATCCAACTACAGATTTATAGAAAAATATTACAAGCTATAATTTAGGATCTAGCACATAATATAGAAAATGGGGCAGTGTTTGCTTGAAATGTTAAGTTCTTTCTGGAACACAACAGATAATAAATAGCATCTAATATCATATGATAGCTCAGAGTTAAACTAAGTTGAGATCTCAGGTCCAATTTTATACATTTGCACTAACAGGCATACATGGCAAATATTCTGGACCTCCTTTATAGACAAGTGAATAAGCTTGATAGGTATTAAGTAACCCACTTAACAGTAAGTAGCAGAGGTAGAATTTAATAGTTTTGATTTCAAATGCCATGCTCTTTCCACAGACTCACTGCCTTCTTTTGGACTTTCCCATGCATCTATAGATCTCCACTTAATGGGAATTTCATCTGAGAATGTGAGATCTTTATACGTCTTGAACAATTCTACTGACAGGCAGCATCTTCCTGGGCTCTCGGGCTATTTCTCTACAGAATTAGTGATTTTATCAGAAATGTAAGGTCTGGTCTCAGATAACTGTTAGCAGAATAGGTTTAACAAACCACTAACACTTTCATGGTTAATGATGACCCAATTAGTTCAAAATGTTAATATACACTACAAAAAAAGCTACATGGAAATACAGAGAGGCCAGCTGAGTGGCTTACAGCCATTCTAGTGCACCCCAGCTCCTTCAGTTTCTGTGAATTATTTACTCATTTGTTTTCTGGTGGTGGGGAGGGTGTGCAGAATATATTGTCACTTTAGATAGCACTTCAGCAGATACCATAACAACTTTCCCATTCTGAGGGATCGCTAGCAGCTTTTGTTCAGCACTAGCATACTAAATTTTAAAGCGGGGAAAATAGCATCAGATAAATCACAGGATTTTAAAAGAACATCCCAATTTGTTCACAGTTTAACATTACTACTGTCAGGCAAAACATAGAAGATTCTTCTTTTTCTTCCCTGGATTTGACTTACAAAGTGAACGAAGCACACAGTAAAATCTCCAAGATTAAATGTGTATGATGGTTAAGAGAATGAAGTGTTTTCTTTATGTCTCCGATATGAACCCACAAACATTGTCACATCAATCCAATCCACTTCACATTACTTTTCACTCAAAATGCTCTTCAATATTGCCAACTATCTTGCACATTGAACAGATCTGTGGAATTACATTAATAAATTCTCAGGTGATGTTTTTATTGCCTGTTTCATCTATCAGTAACATTTATCTCCTTTAAAAAAGGTTGAATTCTAAAAGCACTTTACATGAAGGGAAAGTCTGATGTGGACTATATTGGCATGAAAAAAAATCAGTCAGTTTTCATTAAAGTCCAGGTGGCTGGACATGTAAAATTAGCAAAAAGAATTTAGATTTTGTGTTACAAATGGATGGTTGTATGACTATATTTGGGCAGAGAGAAACCAAAAACAGAAAGTCATACAGATGGGGATTTGCATTGTAGATAGTTGAGGCTTACATTTAAATGGTTTTATGTTGGTAAAAAAAAAAATCTCATAACCTAAGGTCAAAATTTGCAATTCAAATTCAGTCTTATCCAAACTCAGTATTCTGAAAGAATTCAAAGGGCAAGGGATCCAAACAGCCTCTAGAGGAAAGCTACGCTCATGGGCTGGACAATGGGCATCCTCCCAAAACCATAATTCCATCACAGACTTGTTCATCATGGTGGGTAGTGTGGCCATGTTATTGGTATCTTTTGTAGATAATGACAACAGTCATATGTATGAGAATCTTGGAAGAATTTTAATTTAAAATAAATTTAAGCAATTTAAAATTTTCTAGTCATTTAGTACAAATGCACAAGGCTAGAGGCCATTATATTAAATGAAATAAGCCAGCCACAGAAAGGCAAATACCACATTATTTCACTCCAATGTGAATCTAAAAAAGATGAACTCACAGAATGAGAGAATAAACTGGTGGTTACACAGGCTGATCAAAGACTATAGGGATTAGAAATATGTTGGTCAAGCTGGCAGATGGTGAGGACCTCCGCTGTGTGGAGCCCTGCTCCGTCCCAGCGGCCACTCCCCAGTGAACAACCAGCAGAGGCTGAGGACCTCCACCATGTGGAGCCACACTCCGTCCCTGCACCTGCCCCACAGAGACCAGCTTAGCCACATGGGTGCCTGAAACACGCCCCCCCCCTCTGGCCCCCCCCCCAGCCTCCTGCCTGTGCTGCTACCTGGTTCCACACTACAGAGGAACAGGGGGTCATAAAGGTCATTGTTCTGAGCTCCAGAAGATAGAGCAGAAGTGAACACCAGAAAGAGGGCTTCTCTCAGGCTCCTTGATGAAAACTAAAGCCCACTGGAAAAGTGAAAATAATCTCTGCAATAAAGGCACACCAGACCACCTTGCTTGGTAAGTTGGAAGGATCATCACCTCCCATCAGAAGCTGGACTATCTTCAGGGGAAGGGTACCAGTAGAAACTTGCAGAGCTCAACCCAGCAGGAGGATGGGGAGCTCAACTTGGGACTTGCAGCCAGAACCTCATGGGTCTGCTACTGGCTTGTGGAGACTCATTGACTTATATCTGCACACTGCTGCCCATGTGGTCTATTTTGTCAGCAGAAACATACTCTGAAGAAGGCCCTTCATTTTTATTTTTTATTTGTTATTTTCAAAAAAATTTTTTTTGTTATTTTTAATTTTTTTTCTCTTTTCAAATTTTTATTTTTCTCTTTTTTTTATTCCTTTCCTTTTCTTTATCTCTCTCTCTCTCTCTCTCTCTCTCTCTCTCTCTCTCTCTCTCTCTCTCTCTCTCACTGTTCCACATTGTTCTTCATCTCCTTTGTTGTTCCTGTTCTGGCCATAATTCAGACTTCTTCTTTATTTTTGTTCTCTTCTCTTTTTCCTGCTCTTGATTGTCATTAGTTTTAAAGGAAAGTAAAAACAGTTTTTAGCCTCCCTATTGCTGTTAGGTTGTTCTGTTCTCTTCTTCCTTGTTTCAATCTGTCTTTTCCTCTTATCTCAAACAGTTTCTTAGAGTTTGTGTGATCTTCCTGTGCCCTATGGCCTCACTGGTAGCCCTTCCCTATCCTTCTACCTATCTATCCCTCCCTCCCCAACTCCTTCTAACTCCCCATCCTGAAGGGTAAAGTTGCTATATGGAAAATTTTATTCACTGTAAACATATTTTGGGCTGGTCCTCAATTTTGATTTAATTCATATAGTTAGAGGTGAAAGATTAATAGCTCCCACAAATTGTCATTTTCTAAGCTGTGCTTAATGCTATGGTGATGCTGACTGTATCACTTGGGCTAAGGTGTTGTGATTGATCTAATCAGTTGTCCTTCCTGGTGTACTGAAAATGAGATTGCCTAAGAGTCATTAGAGACTCAAAACCTAAAGACCAGTTATAACTGGAAGACAGCTCTGACAAGCAATCTTTCCATAAGGATTCTAACTACAAGCAACAAAGATACTTACAGTAAGCAATACTCAAGTATCAACCCAGGAATTTAACCAAAAACAGTACCAATAACAAAAATAGAAATGAGAAGATACCTAAGCAAGGCACAAACCCAGACTTCCAGCTCAACAAAGGCAAATTCTGGCGAAAATGAGGTGGAAAAGTCTGATAATCAACCACCTGGACACCGTGAACTGACAGCACAGGAAGTAACAAAACAGATGAATGAGGCATTAGAAAAATTTGAAACAGAAATAATTTCCCAGATAACTACAAAGATGGTGAGCAGAATGAAAGACATGATAAGAGACCCTGGAAAAGAAACAGATAAAAAAAAATAGATGAGTTCAGGACCATGATGGAAGCCATAAATGCCCAGCATAGGAAAGAAATGGAAACCATGAATGCCCAACATAGGAAAGAAATGGAATCCATGAAACAGATTCAAACAGATATCCAGGCAATTAAAAACTCTGCTGAAAGTATCTGCAGCATAATGAGCCAATCTGAAGATAGAATATGAGATATAGGAGAAAGGATGGAAGTCAGTGCCCATGAAAACAGAGCTCTCTTAAAAATGGTAAGGGACCATGAGAAATCAATCCAACATCTCCTAGATGATGCAAAGAAGAATAACATGAGATTGATAGGAGCCCAAGAAAAAGCAGGAGAAAGTAAAAGTGACATACAAAAACTGTTCACAGAATTAATGACAAAAAATTTCCCAAACAGACCAAAGAATCTGACATACAGATAAATGAGACATATAGGACTCCAACTAGTAATGATAAAAAAAATCGATACCTAGACATATATTAATCAAGATTCCAGAAATCCAACAGAAGAACAAAATACTACAAGAAGTTAGAGAAAAGAAACAAATCCCATACAGAGGAAGACCATCAAAATCACAGCAGACTTCTCAACACAAACCCTCACGTCAAGGAAAGCCTGCAGTGAAGTATTTCAAGCCTTAAAGAAAATAACTTCCAACCTAGACTGTTGTATCCTGTAAAATTATCTTTCAAAATCGATGGGGAAATTAGATTACTTCCACAAGAAAAAACACCTGAGAAATTTCATGAACACCAAACCCACACTCCAAACAATTCTAAACAATATCCTAGAAAAAGACAATGAAGGTCACAACTCCATGAGGCCCAACAGAGAGAAGCCACCAGGCAAGGCAAGAAACTAAAGGGAAAGGGGGAAAAATAAAAGAGCCAACAACAGTAAAACATCATGACAAGGATGAATTAATATCTGTCAATTATAACCATCAAGGTTAATGGCCTCAATTCACCAATCAAAAGATATAGACTGGCAGAATGAATTAAGAAGCAAAATCCAACAATATGCTATATACAAGAAAAAACCTAACTCAAACAGCAATTCAAAGACTGAAAGTAAAAGGATGGAAAACAGTTCTCCATGCAATAGGAACCTGGAAAAAAGCAAGGGTAGCAATCTTATTTGCAGATAAAATAGATTTCAAACCAAAACTAATTAAGAGAGATAAAGATAGTCACTATATCCTTGTGAAGGGAATAATCCAAGAGGAAGAGAGGACAATCATAAATATATATTCCCCAAATAGAATGCCCCCAACTATAGAAAAAAAATATTAATGGACATGAAAAACCAAATAAGCACTAATACAATTGTAGTGGGGAAACTCAATACCCCACTATCACAAATAGACCCATCATCTAGACAAAAAAATCAACAACGAAATTCTAGACTTGAACCAAGCTACTGAACAAATGGACTTAATAGATGTTTAGAGAGTGTTCTACCCCAGAAAATCAGAATATACATTGTTTTCGGCTACACACAGGAAATTCTCCAAAATAGACCACATGCTAGCTCATAGGACATGTTTAAGTAAATGTGAAAGAAGTGAAGTTAGCCCCTGTATATTATCAGACCATAGTGCAATAAAATTGGAGGTTAATAGCATAAGAAACTGCAAAACTCCCACAAACACATGGAAATTGAACAACACTCTCCTGAACAACTAATGGGTCACATTGGAAATTAAAGAAGAAATTAGACAGTTTCGACAAGTAAATGTTAATGCCAGTACAACATACAGGAATCTATGGGACACAATGAAGGCAGTTCTATGAGAGAAATTTATAGCAATGAATGCCCATACTAGGAAAACAGAGAGAGCCCCATTAAACAAACTAATGCTGAACCTCCAGATCCTAGAAAAAGAAGAGCATGACAAACCAAAAGCTTGTACAAGAGAGGAAATTATAAAGATCAGAGCAGAAATCAATGCAATGGAGACTAAGAGAACAATACAAAAATATCATGAATCAAAGAGTTGGTTTTTTGAAAGAATAAATAAAATTATAAACCTTTAGCCAACCTTATCAAAAAAAAGGAAAGACAAGGCTCAAATCCATGCAATTAAGAGCCAAAAAGGTGAAGTTAGAATAGCTCCAGCAGAAATCCAGAGGACCATCAATACCTACTTCGAGAACTGGTACTCTAATAAAATGAAAAGCACAGAAGAAATGGACAGATTGTTAGATACATACAAATTGCCAAAGTTAAATGAAGAACATATAAAAATTCTAAACACTCCAATTACAATGAGTGAAATTGAAAATGTAATAAAAAATTTACCAACAAATAAAAGCCCAGGTCCTCATGGCATCTAAAGAACTATTGCCATTATTCTTCAAGCTCATCAATGAAATTGAAAGGGAAGCAATACTTCCAAATTCATTCCTGGAAGCAAGTGTTACTTTGATTCCAAAACCAGGATAAGATCCAATCCAAAACGAGAACTACAGGCCAATCTCCCTAATGAACATAGATGCAAAAATCCTCAACAAGGTACTGGTAAACAGAATACAGAGGGTCATCAAGAAGATCATACACTCTGACCAAGTCAGATTAATCCCAGGGATGCAAGGATGGTTCAACATATATAAATCAATTTATGTAATACACTATATTAACAGAGCCAAGGACAAAAACCATATGATCATCTCAATAGATGCAGAAAAACCATTCAACAAAATCCAACACCCATTTATGATAAAAACCCTACAGAAAATTGGAATACAAGGCCTTTATCTTAATCTGATTAACACTATCTATGAAACACCAACAGCCAACATCATACTAAATGGTCAAAAATTGAAAACTTTCATGCTAAAATCAGGAACAAGACAAGGATGCCCACTATCACCACTCCTGTTCAATATAGTTCTGGAAACATTAGCCACAGCAATTGGAAAAGAGGAAGAAATAAAAGGAATAAAGATAGGAAAAGAAGTTAAACTGTCATTATTTGCTGACGATATGATACTTTACACAGAAGACCCAAAAAACTCAGCCAAAAGACTTCTATACTTAATTGACATATTCAGTAGAGTAGCTGGACACAAGGTCAACACTCAAAAAACAATAGCCTTCTTGTACACAAATAACAGGCTCACTGAGAGAGAAATTAGGAAAACAATTCCTTTCACAATAGTATACAAAAACATGAAATATCTAGGAATCAATCTAACAAAGGAAGCAAAAGACCACTACATTGAGAACTACAGCACTCTGCAAAAAGAGATTGAAGAGGATATAAGAAAATTGAAAGACATCCCTTATTCCTAGGAAGAACCAATATAGTGAAAATGGCCATATTTCCAAAACTGCTATATAGATTAAATGCAAAGCCAGTTGCAATTCCAAGAATATATTTGACATAACTAGAGAAAAAAAACCCCAAATTCATTTGGAACCAGAAGAGATCTAGAATAGCAAAAGCAGTTCTAGGCAACAGAGACATGGCAGGGGGTATCACAATCTCCAATTTAAAAGTATACTACAAAGCTACTGTGATAAAAATAGGATGGTACTGGCAAAGAAACACACCTGAGGATCAGTAGAATAGATTAGAAGATGCAGAAACAACTCTAGACATACTCAGCCACCTCATCTTTGACAAAGGACCCTCACTGCAGGAAAGACATCCTATTTAATAAATTGTGTTGGAAAAACTGGATTTCAACCTGCCCAAGATTAAAACTAGGCTATATCTATTACCATGCACTAAACTAGGATTGAAGTGGATTAAAGATCTAAATATTAAAAGAGAAACAATAAATTTGCTGGAAGATAAGTTTGGTAAAACTCTTGAAGATACTGGCATAGGAAAGGACTTTATGAACAAAACCTGCATAGCACGGGAACTAGCAGAAAGACTCAACAACCGGAATCTCATCTTGGTAAAAAGCTTCTGCACTGCAAGAGAAACCACCAACAGATCTAAGAGACATCCTACAATGGGGGAAAAAATTTTACCAGCTGTTCCTCAGACAAAGGTCTACTATCTAGAATATATAAAGAACTCAAAAACAATCAGACCCCCCTAATATAAAGATACAGTTCAAAAATGGGCATCTGAAATGAACAGACATTTCTCAGACATAGAAGTAAAAGCAGCAAATAAACATGAAAAAATGTTCAACATTACTGGTCATTTGACAGATGCAGATGAAAACAACACTGAGATTCCACCTCACCCCAGAAAGAATGGCTGCTATCAAGAAATCAATCAATAGCAAATGCTGGCGGGGGTGTGGAGAGAAAGGAACCCTTCTCCATTGTTGGTGGAAGTGCAGACCGGTGCAACCACTGTGGAAGTCAGTATGGAGATACCTCAAAGACTAGAGGTCCCATTTGACCCAGCTATTCCCCTGCTGGTTATCTTCCAAAAAGAATTAAAAGAATTGTACCACAGCGATATATTTGCACCCATGTTTATAGTGGTACAGTTTGTAATACTTAATGCTATTACAAAGTTATAGATTTTTTTATTACAGTTTGTAATAGCTAAAGCTGAAGTGTTCATCAACTAGAAACTGGATAAAGAAGATGTGGTTTTTTTATAAAATGGAGTACCACTCAGTCATAAAGAATGAAAAAGTAGAGACATTTACAGCTAAATGGATGCATATTGAGGCCATACTCTTAATTGAAATAAATAGAACACACATGTGTAAATACCTAATAGTTTCTCTGGTGTGAGAAACTGAAAATGTAAATAAGGATTAAAATGATTAAAATGAATAACTGATAATTTGAAATAAGAATAAAAGGCCCAAAGGGGAAAAGGAAGTGGGAGGGGAAGGGGAAAGGAAAGAAGGAAAAGGAAAAATTATGACAAAAGAAAAAAATGGAAACAAAGTCTTTGTAAATAGGGAAGTGTGGAGGGAGTGAAGGGAGCACAGGGAATGGGGAAAAAGTAAGAACCAAGATACATCATGTTCAGGTACAAGTACCCAATGATACATGTAAATGTATTGTATACCTAAAATGTACCAATAAAAGAATTTAAGAAAAAAAAAGAAATACGTTGGTCAAAGAATATTAAAATTTAGGGAGGAAGAAGGAATGAGATCATAAAATCTATTGTATAGCATGGTGATTGTAGTTAATGATAGCATATTATATACTTAAAAATTGCTAAGATGTAGATTTTAAGTGTTCTCACAAGAAAAAAAATGGGACAATATTTAGTTATACACACACACAATATATGTTTGTGTATATTTATATATATGTATATATATAGTTTTATACCATAAACAATTTTATCAGATCAAAGTTTTGAAAAATTAAATAAAATAGAATTCCACTTCATTGTCCTCATAAATACACACTGTCAGATGGCCAATGTGTTCAAATATTTGTTTGTAAAAATATGGTGAATACCATATTAATTTTTTTATGTGCAGCAACTGCTGGCAAAAAAATACTTTGTCTTTTGAGTTTATTAGTCTGAACTGATTGGGAGGCAGCTGCCTCTATTAAGAAAGAATTCTTTAAGTATTTAAATGTGATAACAATGATAATAATATTACTGATTGTCTTCAATCTATGATGGCTAGAATTAATAAGCAATTTTTTGACTTTATAATGAAGCAAAATATGTTTTTAGTAGAAAGTAATTTGGGCATAGTAGCACAATCCCTGGCACTCTGGGAGCCTAACACAGGAGGATCACAAATTCAAGCCAATGTTGTCAATTTAATGAGTTAGAAAACCGTAGTTCAAAGTAATAATTTTGAAAAGGGGTGGGGCTGTAACTCAGTGTGAAGGCCTTGGGTTCAAACATTTGTCTATCTGTCCATCCATCCGTCCATCCATCCATCCATCCATCCATCCATCTATCATACTTTGAATCTTAATTGTTTTGGGGGCTAATGCTACACAGTAAGATGGCAGCCACTGTCTTGAAAAGCTGAGCAGCAGCAGTGAGCTGTAGCTTCCAGAAAGCCACAGGATAGTAAGAGAACACAACTGATACACTATGATATTATACTGTCTTGCCAGTACTATTTGGATATAGCTATTCAGTGAATTACATGAGATAGCACTTTATTTTAAAATAGGGTTTTTGTTAGACAATTTTGCCCAACAGTTGGCTAATGTATCCATTTTGACCATATTTAAGCTAGGGTAGGCTAAGCTATGGTGTTTGGGAAGCTAATGATATTTTGAATTTATGATGGAGTTATAGGAATATAACCCATTGAAAATTGAGGGTTATCTGTTGTAAAAAATTGTTCTTTAGAAGAAGAGAATGAGTCAAGTCAAGTTCAGTAAACAGACACTATAAGTGCTTCACTAGATTGCAATTCACCAGGTCACAATTATATGACTCTCAGGGGCAGAATATACTTTATAGGATATAATGAGATGTAAACTATTTCACATCCTTATCACCACACACTTCACAACACAGAAGGAATTCAACAAATGTCCAGTATTATTATGCTGATACTGACTGAGGGACGATGTTACCTGGCTTTATCTCTGATGAAACTGTAAATGTAATGCTGAACTATCAAAAATTTCTAAGTATGTTCAACAGAAAACCTTTTAAATACACTTTTTTTAGTGCATATACATTTTATAAAATATAGGTTTCAACGTGGTATTTTCATATATGTATGTAACAGTTTGATGATATCAATTTCTATTACCTTCCCAACAGCAGGGTTTTCTTCAGTATGTCTGCTTGCTCAGTTATCTCCACTGGTCAGGCTGGAAACTCAGAATTAGGTCCATCCCATGTTCTAATCACTTTCCTGAGTAACACTCTGACCTACTTGCCCCATTTTCACTGCTTCTCTAACAATAAGCTTAATATCAACCAATGTACCAAATTTGGATGGCAGTGAGGTTCCCAGGTCCTTGGGAGGCTCAGTACCTCCTCAGGTATCAGACAGTTTGAGAGTGGCCCAGGTGGAATCTGAATGCAGGTAGTTGACCTCTGAAGGCCTCAAACTGACCCACAATCCTTTGCTTTCTCCTGCCAGAATATCCATTATCTTCCTCCTTCTCTTCCTGGGGAACATATAATCATCTTATGTCTCTCATCAAGGTACCCAATAATCCTCTGTTTCCTTGTCCTGCAATATCCATGATCCTTTACTGTCTTACTCTTGTACCCATTATCCTCTGTTATCTCTCACCAGAGTAACCTCAAGACTAAAGGTCCTTCCTAATTATTTCAATTTTGCTATCTTTCAAAGACCAGCTCAACTTCCTCCTTCTCCAGAAGCTCAGTATGACTATTATACAGAAGGTACTAGAGTAGCCACTCTAGAGGAAAGACTGGTGAGGGTTTAATGAAAAAAACAGACAAACAGAAAGCTCATCATGGTAAGCAAGAAAAGTTAAGGATATAGCTGATTCTAAAGCCCTGTAGTGAGGTGTTTCTCAACCAAAGCTGGCTATTAGCATTGGCCTGTGAAGATTATGAAAATCTTCAAGGTCAGGCCACACCCCATACTAATTAAATCAGAATTCTTGGGTTGCAGCAAGACTATCAGTACTTTTTAAAACTCTCCAGGTGACTTACAGACATAGCCAAATTTGAGGATCACTGGTATAGAAATGTAATTAATGCTATCCTTAGAAGACTATGGGACTTGGAATCAAAAGATTAAGTTCACTATAGCCTGACTCACTATTTAACACTCAGAAAGTTGACTGCCTGTTTGAAACTAAGTTTCTTCACCTGTGTGAACTGCAGATTTTTGCTTTTGCTATTTTAAAAGGCTAATGTGAGGATAAAAATGAGATGATGCTGTGAAAGTATCCTATACTATATACAGTAAAATGCACAATTAATTATTTTTGTGCCAATTTTTACTACTGATCCCCTTGGCTAATATTAAGCGTTCAGAAGAAAAGAGATAATAAAATGCATAAGGAAGAAAAATGCACTAACATTAGAGTTAGAAAAATATAGTCATTGAAGAGAAATATTGCTCAACTTACATTTTAAGTATATACGTTTACAAGTTATTTTGTAAATGCAACATAAAGATTACTGTAATATAACTGTTTTAAGATCATCATTTATAATTACAGCAGATGTTTAGTAATTCACATTAAAGGATAATTTGGCCTTAATGCAGAGAAATGGGTTTACTGTGTTTATTTATTTAGTGTGGAACAAAATTTATTAGGAGATAGGATGGCAAACCAATAATATATTTGCAAAAACATATAATATATTTTGATATATTTGTGAAACAATGGAATCCACCTGAATGAGATCCATGGCTGTTCATTTAAACTGATGAGGTGAGAATATAAGCCATTGTAAGATCCAGTTCAGAAGCTTTGTTCCTTAAGTCCATTTGAATTGTTTTTTGTGTTTTTTTGCTACCGGGGATCGAATTCGGGACATTGCGGTTGGAAGCCAGGCGATAGAATGACTGAGCTAAATCCCTGGCCCTTGAATTTGCATTGATAGATGTTGTATACCATAGAAGATGTATAGTAAATAGCATTGAGATAGCAGGCCAGGCTTCCCACACTTACAGATGATAGCAACAGCCTTAGGAAAGAAGGAATCAGGACAAAGAGAAACTGTAATTTCTGTGTCCTTTTTTATGCAGATAGCACTTGACAAACCATTAAAATGATAGCTGTAATTTGCCTTTGCTGTTTTTGTTCTTATTTCTATAAACCTATGCTAATTCCTAACAGCTCCTTTCTCTGGCTCACTCAGGGGTGAAGTTTGACCCAGAATCAATCATTGTGGAGAATTTTCAGCCCCTGAATTTCTTTAGGAAAACTGCTTTCCTGTCTACTTCTCTGAGTAACATGTCCCAAATTTCCACATTCTGGGAAGAGTTGGTAGAGCAAAACCTTTAGATTAAACTGGTTAACACTAATATGTGAAGGCCCAGTGTAAAGTATTTGTCACATTTTTTTCCTTGTAATGATGATGAAAGTATTTCAAAAAACTTGGCTAAGTGGGAAAATGCTGGTTGGTAGTAGATGGAGTGTGAAAAAACCAGATTGTACAATAGGAGAAGATAGCACCACATAGGCCAGTCCAGCCAATGAATCTGACCTGAATTGAAAGCTTTCGAGATGTCTATATTTCTCATAGTCTCATCACTTTCTCCAATTCTGAAGCTTCAAATTTAAAAAAGCTCCTATGAGGCTGGCCACAGAGGTAGGATAGGTGGGGCAGGGAAAAAAGGAAGAATCTGGCTGAAGACAAAGAACAAATTAGATAAGGCAAGGTGTATATAACAATGAGAATAACAACAATTTATTGGATACTAGAATGTGCTCTGTACTTTGTCATTTATTACCTCTGATTCCTAAGTGAAATCATGTCTGAGAAAGCACATGGAAAAGAACAACCTTTCCTTTTTGCCTCACTGTACCCATTACACAGAAGAGAAAAATGGCATTCAAGTTATGAAAGTTGCCCAAGATGAAAAAAACTAATAGAATGAGATAAATGGTATTCATTTCCAGATCTGATCCTGAAACTCCTTCTCATTTAATTTCCCCTTCACCCATTTGCCAGCAAGTATCCCTTCCTTATACGGTGTTTAGAATGTGGGGGACTCCCTGAGAATTATTAAAATGCGCTGTGACTTTCCTTTGATCGGACTGTTTCTTCTTTATATTAACCTAGATTCACTCTTACATAGGGGAAAAAAAAAAAGAACACCAATCACTGTTTGCATCTGTATTTAAATAAATGGTTGACAGATTCACATAGGCTGGGAAGAGGGCAAGACAAGTTCAGTAGACTTCTCTACTAGCTCCATCCCTTCAGGGTCTGAGGAGATGACAAAGGCTAGTACAAGGGGGCGGGGGGGGGGGGTCCTCTACTAATGAACATTGGTGCAGGTGGCACAGGTCTTAAGTGATTTGGAAAGGATATCTTCCCTGTCCTCAGGAAACAGCAAAGGTATCAATGGAAGAAGAACAATCATTGAACTTCCATTGACTGCCCAAATTCGTTAAACCCTGCAAGTCAAACTTTTTACAAATCTTTTCCCTGGCTCCTTCTCATAGAGATGAGCAGGACAGCAAAGATCTTCTAGGCCATGAGGTTGACTGGCTCATAGTACAGGCAGATATTTAAATCAGATGAGGAAAGTCTTAAGCACATTAGGGACCTGGCTCAGCTATTAAGAGACTTTGTGGAATGGTTCTGGATTAGAGTCCAGGTAGGTTGAGGTCACTGACATAGCCCAGGCCCGTGTTTTATTGTTGAGTGCTGAGGAAAACCTTTTTTTGGATAGTCACCTTCTGTAAACCCAGAAAGTGCTGTCCAGCACCCAGGTACAATCTTTGAAGCCTATACCTATTCACTCAATTAATGCCCGAATCCTACAATGGCTTAAATGCAGACAGCAGACCCCTGGCCAGACCATCTTCCACTTATCAGCCTCACTCATTTCCTTCAAAGTTGCACTGTGTTCCTTGTACAGACAAAACCAGTAAGGACAATATCCATAGCTCCAGTGTTACTGTGCAGGGGAGATCTCAGTAATGAAAGTGTTTTTTAGAAGGTATTTTCACTTCTTTTGTATCTACTGTATCTTCTCATTCCAAAATGCTTTTATCTGTATTTCATAAAGCATTAAGAAGTCAGGTCTTTTTTTTTAAAGTCAGTTTTTCAGGCTCAAGCTAGTTAAGATAGTGAGGTTAAAGTTCAAGGATTGATACCGTGATTTTACTCTGTTCAAATTCATTTCTAAAAGAAAGAAATAACTCATGTGCCCATTTAATAATCTAAAGTGCCCAAACTATTTACCCAAGTCACTTGCTTACTAAAGGGCAACATCTTTTGGATTCCACTCACAGGACCGCCTGACCTGAAGCACACACTGTGTATTCAAAATAAACCCTGGCCCTGTGCTGAGATGAGATCGGAAAGTGTAGGGTTCACGGGGGCAATAAGGAGCTTACCCAGAAAAAGAGAAGGTGCTTTTCCAGGGCACCTGGATAGGTTATGTTTGTTTGAACAGAGAACCTACATTTTACTTTTACTTGGGAAGAATTCAGTTCAGGGTCAAAATATATCTAGAAAGAGTATTCATGTCTGTACACAGAATTCAGGCAGAAATTGAGAACAAGAAATTGGGAACAAGAACAGAACTTATTGAACCAGAGATATAAATTCCTGAGAAGCATGTATTTAAATGTCCAGTGATATTATTTATACATCTTTATCCCCTCAAAAGTATTTGGTATAACTTTGGAAGTAGAAGGCAAATATTTACATTAGTTAGTGATCCAACAAACAGCTGCTACCAAATGAGATTGTACTGCAAAGTTATGGAATTCTGCGATATATTTCAGTAGAGTATAAAAACCATAAAAGTCATCTTGCAGAGTAAATTTAAAATGAAAAGGAATGCTCATCCTTAACAGAGGGCAATACTTCAGGTTGTCCTGAATGTAACCATATACTCTGGATTTGAGAAATTCTCCCTTCTTTAACTGAACTTATTACAAGAATAGAAGGTATTGCTTTAAAAAACAGGAGGAAAGAAAAGTACTTCCTCAAGGAGCAGTTTCAGGACTTTAAAACATAACACACAATTAAAATACCCTCTTCATCACCATCACTACCTCAGCAGCAACACAAAGCTCATAGAAATTCAAGGGAAAGGCCAAATTTCTTTTTCCTTTTTTTCTTTTCTTTATTCTTTCTTTTTTTGCAGTATTGAGAATAAAAAAAGGCCTCATCCCTTGAAGAAAAATATAAGTATTTGTTTCTTCCTTAGATTTTAGATCAAGGACAATGGCACTCAATAAAAATGTCATATTCCAGTTGTGTATAATTTTATAAATAACCCTGTCACAACTTAACTACTCTATTAACAAATAGGATTCTAGATGAGTTTTTCCATCTGGTCTATGTACACTCACTCAATGTATTTCCTGTTGGTCTGTATTTGTACTTGTTCACTACATTTTGTTTAAGTTCAAAAAGGGAAAAGAAAAAAGGAAACATTTCTAAATAGCTTCTATAATTACAGTGAAGTTCTCTAAAGAGTGTGCTTTCTTTGCTAATTAGCTACCAGAGTATTTACTGAAAGAAGTACTGTGTGGGTAAGAATCAGTATGGATGAATACAGCATATGCTGGAGTGAGAACTGGGTTGTAAACTTCACCCCAGCTACATTTTCTCCTTTGTAAATATGGGGAAAGCTTACAGTGGGAAGAAAGGGCATTGAAGTGCCTCACTCATTCCCAGCACACATCTATGGACCAGAGGAATCAAAATGATCCTCAAACTTGGAAACAACAAAACCAAGCTGAGTTCCAAGCCTCATCATTTTAATTCAGCACATTTAAGGAAGTGGCCAGTTAGCTAACTGTGTTTCAAATCCCTTAGGAAAATCAGAGCCTCAGCCAGGTTGGGAAGAACTGGAAAAAGGAAGTTTCCAGCTCTTGAAAACCATAAACACTTTCGTTTTCCATTTTGTTTATGTGCATAAAAAATGCTATTATGTTAGAAGTTTGGAAAATTAACATTTTTTATACTAGGGATATTACTCTTTACAGGATCTTTCTTAGAAAAAGTATCTTTTATTTATTTATTTTTTTGGTACCAGGGATCGAACTCGGGTCCTTGCACTTTCGAGGCAGGCAACAGCACCACTGACCTAAATCCCTGGCCCCGAAAAAGTATCTTTTCTAATTGACTGGTTAGTAATATAATGTGTGAATACTAGCTTTTTTGTCTGGCATAAATTTTTGGATTTGTGTGAAGAATGTTTAATATCACTACAGGGAAAGAGGAAGTGATATTTAAAGTAAAAAATTTTCAAACTCTTCTGAGAATTATAATTTTGGGAAAATTCACATCTCTCCCAGGTTGCTGGTCTTGAGTTTCCATGATGAAGATACCAGACCCCATGTCATATGCTCTTTGGGTATTATTATATCTATTTGTCTGTCTGTGCCTATCTATCTATCTAGCTAATATTGACAAATTTTAGGATAACAGGAAAAGGTCCAATTCCTTATGCTTAGTCACACCTGGTAATTATTTGGAAGAACTGTTTAAGGAAGAGTAATTCTGAAGTTCAATTAGATCATATCAAATGGAAATAACTTGGTAGAATACTAGATTGTTTTAGATGAACAAAAATGCATCCATGATTGAGCACAGTCCATCTTTGAAAATTACGAAGCTTGGACTCAGAAAACACAATACCTTAGGTCTAAGAAGGGAGAATAAAAGAGGTGAAGACAAACTTGGACACTATTGCAATTTTGCTGATCATTGTTTCTAGTTCACTCTACTTTTCACTGAGAAAAGGACTCACCGAATCTTCTGACAAAATGTCCGCACCCAAATTTCACAGTAGCTATTCTGCCAATTTAAAGGGTGCAAAGGCACTCAGGGGACCTAACACTGCTAATGTGCAACTTGGGGCAAGCCATTTAATCTGAATGCCTTGGTTTCCTTTCCTGTAAAATAAGGGAACATAATAGTAACTCTTTCAAAGTGTTTTTGTGAAAACTCAATGAGCTCATTCTTGAAAAACAATCAGAATAGGGGCCGGGTATTTAGCTCAGTGGTTCTGCCACCTGCCTCACAAGCACAAGGTCCTGATTTCGATCCCCGGTACAAAAAAAAACAACAATCAGAATAGTAATCGGGACAAAGTATTCAGTAAATGTTCGCTAGTAGTCAGGGAGGTAGATGTGTTCTATCGTATGTTTTGCGTTATCCGGGCCTCACAGGACTGTGAATAGAATGTCAAAACCCTAGAATTCTCAGAGCAAGAGAAAGCTTAGATACCATCTATTCTAAGGTTGGCCATTGATTTAGTACACGTTTTTTAAAAGGCATAATCTACAGACTAAGAAATTTCCCATAAAAATCTGAACGTTCATCTTCTTTTGAAACATGTGGCCATCTTTCCACACAGATGTGTACTGCACTTGCAGGTCATCTGAATCTGTATAGCCCGGTTGTGGCTGCCCGTGTAGGTCAGACAGAGCCTCCCCAGTTTGCCTCAGTCCTCAAAACTCTCTACTGCTTCTCTGGCATTAAACTACCTGTGGATTGCTTTTCAAAAACAAAGCTTCAGCCTGTCAATAAAAGCAAATGAAACCATTCCTTGTATTTATTTCATTAGAAGTGGATAAACAGAATGTTATCCTGTGGAAGGCAATTAATTGTCTCATACCTGGCCTACTTTAACTACACTATTGATGACTGAAGTCATTTGCATTTGCAATCCCTAATTCAGTCCAAAATCTCTACTTTTTAAAACATGAAAAACAAAAAACTCACAGTTTAAATAACTGCCTGAGATCCTAAGTCTTGTTAGCTGCAAAAGCTGTGTGTCTATGGGGGTTTTTCCAGTTAACTATTTCCACTTGCCTAGACACATTTTTTTTCTCATACATGAATTAATGTGGTTCAGTTCACATTCCATACCGAAAAATGGAAATAAGAGGATGCGTAACTATTCAGTGAAGAAGCACAGAAGGTAGCTACAGACACAAGAGGCCTGTAGGGGGTGATCTGTCATTAGTGCTGTGGTTATTCACATCTCAAGCTGCCTGTGTGTGCACATCCTGACAGATGCAGCTGAAGGAATAATGTCCCTCTCCAATCAGCTACTGTATATCACTGATGCACAGTTGTATTCTCTTATGTCTAATCCTGATGTTTTCTATCATAAGTTTCCCAACTTTATGAAATGGTGGCCTGAGCAACAAGAATATATAACATGACACTGAGAAACAAAACGCCCAGAGAGAATGAGCTGGAAAACTAAACAAAGCAGAAGGGAAATGAATGTCTCTGACTTGGGCTCCTCTGAAGACAATCTTTTCAGGTCTTGTACTTTTCCCTTATGAAACAAGTCTGTTCTAGGAGCACATGACACCTTCCCTGCACATAATGATAGTGTGTCTATTACTCAGAGGCTGGTCTCTCCCGCAAGGGAAATGAGAATCAAACACTGTAGGGCTTATTACCTTACATCCATTTGCTTTCATTAACGTTTTCTGTACTTTGAAACAGTGACTTTGAAACCTGGGATTTTAGACTATGCCCAGTTTTCACCACACCATCGAAATACTCCCCAGATAACTGCTCAATTTAATTCCATATATCTTACCTAGGACTATCTGTAACTTGTTTTTGGATCTAGTACATAGCATCTACCAGAATTCAAACAGACCTTTGGCACCCCATCTTAGGATAAGCATAATGTCTATTTTAGGGGCTTCCAGGACAAATGAAGGAGATCCATTTTGTCTAAATGTCTTGTAATGGGTAGAGCACCACATGTATGTAGCCTGACCATCAGACTTCATCCAAAAGCATTGAAACATAAAATGTTCTGAGAAAGGAAGGCCACAGGGCTTGGGAGGAAGCTCATGACTCTTGTGTCCATTGTAAGAGACCAATGGAAAGGAAAGTGGGTTATTTAAAAATAAGTCCTAGGCAGGTGAGAGGGTGTCTTAAAAAAATACAGTAGTTCAGTGGTCGACAAAAGTGATGGCCATCCTTTTAGAGATGAGTGCCCAAACTGCATCCCAAATCCCACTTATTTATTGCAACATGCCAACACTGAAATTCAACCTGAACACTGAGATTTTGGATCAGATAAAACAACTCATACATCAATATATTTTGTCTTAAAAAAACCAAGTAACATGCACACCATAGGTTCGCCGCCACTGGCCTACACCTTTGTGTTCTTGGAACTTGTGTGAGCTTCTATCTTGGCTTCTATCATTTTGTCCAATATATGTGATTATTTGCCTTCCCTCCTTACCCTGCAGATTCTTATAAACTGAATCTATGCCAGGCATCTTTGAATGCAGGACTTAGTACTGGGTACTGCTAGGCCACTAAGTACTCCCCAGAGTGACAGAAGAAATAATAACCCCCCTCTATTGCAGAAGATAGCCACATCCATATCCCTGTGACCTAGTAAGATGTTCCCTCACATAGCAAAAGGGACTCTGTAGATTTGACCAAGTCAATGACCTTGAGGTAGGAAATTATCCTGGATTATTTAGTTGGAGGGAACCAAGACAGAAGAATAAGTTGTAGTGACAATAGCACAGAATGGAGCACTACGCTTTAAAGATGGAAGAAAGGGCCACAAGTGAAGGGAGACTAGATTCTGGGAAAGGTACAAAAATAATTGCTCCTGAAGCCTCTGGAAAGAATGTGGCTCTGCCAATACACTGCTTTAAGACTTCTGAGTTCTAGAGTGATAAAGGAATAAATCTGTGTTTTGTTAAACCACTAAATTTGTTCTAGCAGCAAGGGGAAACTAATATATTTTGGTAAGAAAGTAAAGGAGTAATTACCATAGGGATGAATGAATAAATGAATGAATGAATGGATAGATGATGAGAACTCTACATAGAAAGGAAAGAGGCCAGGTTGAGATCTCAACTTGGGGAATAACCAGCTAGGTAACTTGGGCCTATCACTTAATGTCTCCAGAATTCTGCAGCATAAGATGTGATGCTGTAGAGTCATATTGTCCAAGGTCTAAGTCCTCTCTGCATTACTTCCTGACTGAATTTTCTAGCAAGTGCTCACAGTGCTCAGCCTACACCCACAGCTGTGAGATGGGTCTTGACAGTACCTCCTACACAAAGTTATTGTAGGCACTGAATGAGCTCTAGTCTAGTCACATTTGATGGGGCTCCACACTAGGCAAACTAGAAAGTGGTCACATCAAAATGTCACTAATATTACTTCACACACATAAAATCTGAAATCATGCAAATTCTCCAAATTAAAAAAGAAGTCAAGACTACACAGTGGCAAGGCTGGTAATTGTAAAGGACTTAGTACCACATGGTAGGATTGCCTTGGCTGCTGAATAGAAACGACCATCATCCTTTGAGAAAATCTATCCTGAATTATGCAAGTTATAAATCATACAAGGGTCATATCATGTGAGATCTTCAGGAACACACTCATTCAACAAAACAGAACCACATTCAATGCATGCAAATCAATTAGCAAGGGACTAGAACATAGAAAGTTATTCTGTTATTTTATTAGTTCAATGATAAAATCATCAGAACAAACACCTCTACTACAATGGAAAATGAAACAAATTCCAGCTTTCCAAATTGCTTTCAAAGCAATTCTACAGGTTGGAAAATCTGAGTTGTATGTTAATGATACCCCATATTATGAAGCAATAAATTCCCCAGTTTTCACCAAAACAAAGAATTTAGTACTGGGAAGGTAATAACTATGAAATGCACTGTAATTGCTATGTAAATCTTGCATAATGTATTTGGCTACCATGAGCCTCTAGTGCAATTGTGTCAACTTGATTGGCTTGGGAAAGGTCTAGGGGATTAGTAAATGACACTTCTGGGTATATCTGACTGAGTCATGGAGGTATAACTTTGGATACTATATATACGGTCCCTGACCCCTCCTCTCTGGCATTTTTCCCTGCTCTGCACTCTCAGCCACCATGAACCAATCAGCTTTGCTCCACCATGCCCTTCCACCATGATGCTGACCATGGAATAAATGCCCTGAAGCCATGAGCTAAATTAAGTCTTTCCTTCTTTACATTGTGGTACTGGATATTGCATCCCAGCAATGGGAAAGTTGACTAATACAGAACCATATTTAGAAATTGGAATTTGTGAGGTGAAAAGGACTTCCTTGGGACTTAATGCTATCCACTATACCTTCTCTTTTCTATGTTCTTATTTCTTGAATTCCCAGAGGACAAGGTTTTGAATAGTACATACTAAAAGTACAATAAATCTTTGCAGAATGTATAAATGAACTTTATTAGTCATGTAACCCATGCCCCTCTCCCCATTTGACAGATAAGGAGCCTAAAGCCAATTAGAACAACAAAACATCCCTTCGACATAGCATTAATTTGAAGTTAATCAAAATTTTCTATCTAGAGGGAAGAGCTAATTTCCCAAAACAAATAGATGAGTTTATAAGAGGAAACAGTTTTAAAACACATTTTTTTCAGTGTATGTGCTTTTCAAAGCAACCACCTCAAGAAAATAGTAAACTGTTTCCTTAGAAATGGGTTTTAGGGATTTTGTGTGTGTGTGTTTTGCTAATCTCCTCTAGGGGAGTGTAAGTCAACTCCTTGTAATCTGTATTCACTAGAGATAGATAGCAGTGTTCCCATCTTCATGAAGTAGTTCCACATACTTTTTAAGAGTTAACTATTGAGGGCAGAACCTTCTAACAACTAACTATGCTGATATCTCATAGCTCTGTATAATAGTCTGACTTTTATTATCAGGTTCTTCCCAGTCCTCTTAACATACCAGGTCACAGAACCCTGAACTCATGGATTCAGATATGCTGATGGCAAAATTATCTTTAATGGATCAGTTTCTATGTTTGCCTCCCCATCCCCTCTTTTTTTTTTTGTCCAGTACAGGGACTTGTACCCTGGCCTGGCCTTTGCACTGAGCAACGTCCCAGTCTTTTTTTTTTTTTTCAATTTTGAGATAGGGTCTCACTGAGATGTGCAGACTGTGCTTGAACTTGTGATGCTCCTGCTCTCAGCTTCTCAGAGTGCAGAAATCACAGGAATGTGTTGCCAAGCCCTTTAGCATGTTCACAATGGGGCTGGAATTTGTAATCTCACTATCAGGCAGCTTGAACCACTGGTGGTACATGTACAACTATGCATGCATGGCTGTGCTATTTCTACCACTAGTGGTATAAGCCACCAGATGGCACAGTCAGACATGTATCACTTGTGGTTCAAGACAGCAAGAATGTGTTAATCTGTAAAAAACTACACCTACCTCACTACCTAGTGATAACCTCAGATTTCTGCTCATTTCCTTGCCGGCTTTAGCTTTCTTAGTTTACCATGCATAGTTGTAAAGGAAATGTTGGGTCTCTATTTGTTATTTTCAATAAAAGCCCTAATTATATCTATATAATATTCCTGTGCTATTTCTGTTGTATTTCCCTTTCCCAACCTGCCAGAATTTTCTCATGTATGTGGCCAACAGGGGCGATACTCAGATCTGATGTCCTGATTTCTAGCCTAGTCACCTTTCTAGTGTCAAAAGATCATGCGATAAGGGCAATTAAGAGAAGACGACATCTTACTTCATTATCCATTTACTAGCTGGACCCCTTTAGAGTCCATATCATCAGGTACAAGAACCTTGAGTATGGCTTACAAGCCCAGATCTCATCCAGCTCTTCGGTGCAATCTTGATGTCATCATCAATCTTTGTGTCACACCCAGCCATTACTCAGTTACCTTCTTAATGCCCAGGAGCCCACTGTGAAGATTTGCACCACTGAACCTTTATCTAGCCTTCCTGCTGCCTAGAACACACTACTTGTTCTTTACTCTTCAGCCTCACTTCAAATGTTCCACCTCTGCCAAGTGTTCCTCAGCTCCTCAAACAGGATGGATGTATCACTCCCTCTCCTTTGTTCCCAGAGAATGCTGCAGACACCTCTCTTACAGCCCTCACCATAGAATTCTGCAATGGTATATTTCTAGGTATCTGTTTCACCACATTTTTTTTCCACTTTCCTACAAACAAATTTATGATCAACTTCAAAGCAAGCATTCAAGAAACAAATATCTTAAATAAACATGTATATAATTTCTCAAACCAGAGGTGGCTAGGTGGCAAAGAAAACAAGCTGACTGGTACCCAGCCAAAAGTAAGAAATGTGGCATATGTACCCGGTAGACCAGTATACTAACAGTTTCTTCTTTGTTCTGCTGTGGAGGTCCTTGACTCTGCAATAGATTCCGCACTGTTTCTTCCATCCTGAGAAACAAAAATATAAAGAATTTCTTAGAGAAGGATTCTCTTTTTCATGGGTCTATTCCAGGTAGTAGAAATCACTTTTTAGGATATATTTTCTAAGTTCACACCAGGAAATATATTTTCTCTTCCCTCTCTCTTGTCCCTATTTTAAGAATCTCTCAAGAACTCATCTATATTCCTCCTTCAGAATGTACATGTCTGGGTTCCTTTTCTTTACTATTCAGGTCCCCATCCATGGCCTTGGAGATCTGTACTCACGCACACATCTCCCAATATCTCTCTTCACTTCTAATCCCTCTCTCTTAATTTAATACAATGCCTGCACATTAATCTTCCCAAAACATCACTTTGATTTTTTAAAAATCAATTTTCAAAGTTAACAGATACTACATAAATGCATTCTCTCCATTAATACACTGTCATTTCTTTCCATGGTGGTCTTTCTATGTCAGCATGGAAAGATTTACTTCATTCTTTTCAACTGTCTCTTAGTACTTCATGGTGTCAGTGCTCTATACAGGGTTTAACTATTCTTCTGCCGGTGGAATTAAAATGGCTTACAATTTTTGCTACTTTAAATAATTAACATATTTATACATCATGCATCTTTGAACACATTTATGACTATTTCTATAGGTTATATTATATTTTGTGTTGTAATCCTATTTTTTTTAAACAGCCACTTCCCAAGGATCCCCATTCTCCCAAAGTAATGCCCATTTTCATTTCTAGACATTTACTCAGGCTGTTGCTACTTATTGAATGCCAGCTTCCTTTCAACTTCCTATGTGCCATCCATCTTTCCAAATACATCTCAAATTCTGCTTTCAAAGTATTTTAGTCATCTTTCTGCTTGCTGGTACAAAATACCACATGCCTTCAACTTAAAGTAGAAGAGGATTATTGTTACTATTCAGTCCATAGTCAGATGGCTTCAAAGCAGGAAGGCATGGCAGAGAAAAGTTCCTCATGGCATGGCAGACAGGAAGCAAAGAGTCAAGGGAGGAGTTGGGAAGGGAGATAAACCTTCCGAGTCACACTCAATGTGACCCATTTATTCTGAACAGGCCTCACTTCCTAACGGCTCTTCAACTATAAGATCCTGTAATCCCATCACCTTCCAAAGGTCCTGCCTATGATCACATGAGGCTTTAGAAAACATGTAGATATAAACTATAACACTAAGATACTTCTTCATTGATTGATGCCGTCTTTGAATTTTTACACCCCTATACTTTAAATCATTTATTCTACCACTTAAAACACTTCACTTGAATGCTCAAATATTTCATTTATTCAAGTTTTGTTCTCTGGAGTAAATGAGAACTGGTATAACACTACATCATATATCTCTTATATATGTCTCCTGTGATTATGGGTAAAGTAGGTACTCAGTACACAGGTCATATTTGTCAATGCATTTTAAAAAGAATGAAGTACTTACTCCATGCCAGACATTCACCATGTATATTCAGACACTTTTTAATAATGATCTTCTTGTTGAGGTTCTTCCAAGAAGACAAAAAAAGGCTAGAACTCTTGATAGCAGAAGGCCTAAATTCAACACACTGAACACTGTGCTGGTCTCTTACCTAGAAATGGAGTTGATTTTCTTTTCCAGTTTCATCCTGAACCATATATTCTAATGACTCAGTATGATATAAGAGAGAGTTGTAGGGAAAAGCAGGCTAATAAGGTTTCTGCCTTTTGCCAAGAGCATCCAGTGTGACAAACTGAGGGCTCTAGAAGCCCCATGAATCTTCTGCTGTGGTCAGGTCACTCCAGTAACTACCATCATTGTAACTGTCAGCCTTTCTAATATGAGTGTAACCACTTAACAGTTGAGCGAAGAAACTGTAGACAAGCTGGGACATCCAGACCTGGATTATTCACTAGGGAAATTCTACCTTGACAGAGGATGGAACTGGGACCCACTCCAGCTTTCCATAAGATGGAAGATGCTGGTTATGAGTACCAAAAGAGCGATTTGTGACCACACATTTAGACAACTCACTTTGTGCAGCCATCTGGGCAAGGAGAGACAGTTAACTATATTTCCCAAAGTCTTACACTATTATTAATAACTCAAATTGAACAGTACTTTTAATTTGTCAGAGAACAATCTTATCTATAAATTATTATAATATACTTCTAAAATATCATATTTACTATTAGTTGAAAAAGCTGAGGCACAGAAAGATTGGTTGCGTACTGAAAGGATCATGGTTACTTGGATAAAAAATTAGGACTAAACAATTTTTAGTGATCTAAATACAGCACCCTCTTTCCACTTGACCTGTTGACATTCAGGGCAATCATTCTTAACGAATAATAGTCCTAACTTCCAATGAAGAGTTAACTCATTCAATACTTTTGTGATGTGGAACCCAAGAAGGCAATGGTTCTGACCTAGGGAGAAGTTAAGATTTGGTAGAAATTTTTTTTAAAAAGACTAAGTTTAGGTGGAAAGTGGGGAGGACGGTAAAGTAGTCACAAATTCTGAAATAAGCAACCAGAGACAATTTCTAATACTTCATGTCATTTTATGTACACCATCTCCTCAGAGGTAGACTTCCACAATGTTTACCAAATCTATCACAAACAAGAACAGTAATTATAGATGTTGGAAGACCTATCTGACCTTCTCACTTGTGGCAGGTCAAGGACATTTTTCTCGTTTTCTAAATATGTATTACAGTCATATGTTAAATGAGTACGTTTTGATGAACAGGACAATGGAATGCAGATGATGATGATCTCATGTTCTATCAAGTGGAATCATTATTGCCTTAGGTTATGTAAATACAGTCTCTGACATTCACACAATGATGAAATTGCCTAACAATGCAGTTCTCAAAAGATATCTCCCAGTGCTGGGGATTTAGCTCAGTGGTTCTGCTGCCTGCCTTGCAATTGCAAAGACCTGAGTTCGATCCCTGGTACCAAAAAAACCAAACAAACAAACAATCAAAAGATATCTCCCATTTTTAAGTCATGCATGACTGTAGTCTACTTTCTTCCCACTTTAGCACAGAAAATGGAAATCTTATTTTGATCTTGAGTTCATTCATTTGTAAACATCTGGCCTAAATGTGGCCAAGTAGTTAGAAATCAGTTAAAATAAAAAAAGTCTTCATTTATTTCTTTAATAAATTGAAATATAATGTCTCAATATAAATCTTGAATTATCTCTGTATAATTAGAAGCTCTATGCATAATTTGATAAGTAAAAAGAAAAACACCTATTTACCTTTCCCTTCACTCTGCTTCTTGGTTTTATATTAAAGAGAGAAAAAAGGAAAAAGTGGTAATTGACAGGAAATTGTTAAAATAATCTCAAGCAGTCTAGAATCTTTGGTAATAACTGTGAACATTTTTCCTGGCACTACTATGTCATCAATTAAAACCAAGTTCATCTCCAATGTACAGCTTGGAACAGAGGCACAGGGACCCGCCCCAACCACTGGTTAAAAAAAATCAAGTCTCATTTTTTATAACCTTCATGAATCTGGTCACAGAAAAAATGTTTTCAGTCTTATGAGAATATACCATTTTTTATTCCCTGAGGACATCTTTTCTGAATGTTCATTTAGCAAACCTTTACTTGCTTAAAAATTAAAGAGCGTGAAGAATCATCCATTGTCATTCTGATGCCCAATGATATTTTGCTTTGTTTTATTATGTTGATAGTTGATGTAGCAAAGTTCACATTGCTAGTCAGCATACAGCACAGCTCTGCCATCTGTTTCCCAAAAGTGACTAAAAATAAGCCAATTCTTTCCTCCACTTCAGGTTTGGGCAGGGCTTTGGCTTTTCTTTATTTGTTTCTAAGCTGCTGATAGGTACAATGCATCCTTAAAAACTGACCCTAAGTGATGTCTTCTGGCTCTACTCAGCTGAGACTAAATCCTTTCCTTTCCGGAATTTTCATAAGTAGCCATCATAACTAAAGACATGTAGAAAAAATCTATATTCAGTGAAATACCCTAAGTTCTAATACACATTAAGTATATCTTTTTTTTTAATGTTAACTCCCAGGCAAGTCAGAGAAAATAAACTAAATGCCTATTCAAACAATATGTTTTAGGTCACAAAGGTAAAAATGTAGGAATTGTATCTTATTAAAAAATAAACCGCATTTGTTAAGGTAACACATTATTTAAAAATCAACAAATTTTAATTATAGTATATCCTCTGAGGAATAGTTAAGAACACTAATCTAAAATAAGGTAAATAGAACATTTAATAGTGCATAAGATAAAATGCGTAAGATAAAATGTATATATTCATTATTCACAGATGACATGATCCTGTACATAGAAGAACCAAAAAGTTTAACCATGCAACTCTTAGAATTAATGAACAAATTCAGTAGTATAGCAGGACACAAAGTCAATTCACAAAAATCAAGGGTTCCTGTACATCAATAATGAACTCAGAGAGAGAAATTAGGAAAACAATACCATTCACAATAGCATCAAGAACAATTAAATACTTAGGAATTAACTTAAACAAGGAAATGAAAGACCTCTACAGTGTTCTGAAAAAGGGGCCTGAAGAAGACATCAGGAAATGGACAGATATACTGTAAAAATGAACATAATTTCAAAACTAATATACAGATATAATGCAATCCCAATCAAAATACCAACAGAATTCCTCACAAAACTAGAGAAAAAAATCCTAAAATTCATATAGAATCAGAAGAGACACAGAAAAATAAAAGCAATCCTGACACAGGAGCAAATCAGGAGGCCTCACAATCCCAGACTTCAAGTTGTGTTACAAAGCAGCAGTCATAAAAATCATATGGTACTGGCACAAAAACTGACACCTGGATCAGTAGAATAGAATAGAGGATCCAGAAACAATCCCAAGCACACTCAACTATCTGATATTTGACAATATGGCCAAAAATATATACCAGAGGAAAGACCACCTCTTTGAAAAATGGTGCTGGAAAACTATCTACATGTGGAAATGTGAATCTAGACACATAGATCTCGTCATTTACTTAACTAATATTAAAATACATCAAAGAACTAAATGTTAAAACAGAAACACTTAACCTGCTGGAAGATAAAATAGGTAAAACTCTTGAAAATGCAGATGTAGGTGAGGGTTTTTCTCAATAGTACTCAAACTGCCAAAGAAATAACACCAAAAATCAACAAATGGGATCATATCAAATTAAAAAGCTTCTGCTTAGCAAAGGAAAGAACCAACAGAGTGAAGAGACAACCTATAAACTTGGAAAACATTTTTGACAGCTATTCCTCAGACAGAGGACTCATACTTAGAACATATATAGAACTCAAAAAAATTAGACTCCCAAAATAAAAGATCCAAGTAAAATATGGGCAACTGAAATGATCAGCACTTCTAAGAAGAAATACAAATGGCCAATAAATACATGAAAAAAATGTTCAACACTTCTAACCATTAAAAAAATGCAAATCAAAACAACACTGAGATCCCATCCTACTCTAGAAAGAATGGCCATCATCAAGAAATCAAATATTGGGGCTGGGGATTTAGTTCAGTGGTTCTACCACCTGCTTCAAAAGCACAAGGTCCCAAGTTTGATCCCCAGTACCAAAAAAGAAAAATCAAATATTAACAAATGCCAAGGAAGCTGTGGGGGGAGAAAAGGAACACTTCTACATTGTTATTGGGGGTGTAAACTAGTACTGCCAGTATGGAAGTCAGAATGGAGATTCTTCAAAAATCTAAAAATAGAAAATCCATTTGACCCAGCTATCCCCTTCTGGGTATTTTCCCAAAAGAGTTAAAGACATCATCTTATGATACATGCATACCTATGGTAATAGCAGCACAGCTCATAATAGCTAAGTCTTGGAAGTATCCTTTACGTTCATCAACAGATGAATGAATAAAGAAAGTGTGGTATGTATACACAATGGAGTACTATTCTGCAACAAAGAAGGATAAATGAGTTATTTGTAAAATGGATGCACTTTGAGACCATAATGTTAAGTGAAATACATCAAACACACAGCTTAAATACTGCATGGATATAAGAAACCCAAAATATAAATAAACTAAAAAGCAAAATAAAAGATAACAGGGAACAGGGAAATAAACCTTTTGCAAAAGGGAATGGAACCAGGATCCAGAAGAAGCAGAGAAAGAAAATGACAAGAAGAATTAAGATGCATTATGTACAAGTACCAACTCCCAATGATGAACATAATCATTATGTACCATAAACATGTACTAATAAAGATTTTAAAAATCTATAATATTGCATAAGAAAAGTAACAATTGAAAACAGTGCAAAAGCATGATTAGGGAGCCACTGCAACTGAATTCTCCCCTATTCCCAGGAGTCCACCTTTACCAGAGATCATCCCTGCAAAGTACAGATCACAAATACTTGTCTCTGGGTCCATACCCAATGTCTCTTGGAGAGGGTTTGCCAAAGTAAGGTCCTTCAGGAAAAAATGGCTTAAAGATTGTGATCTCTTGCACCCTATGAAAACACCAAATCACACAGAGACTGATAGTAACATGGGTATTATTTATAATTACAGAAAATGATTTGGTCTTCAAGATCGTGACTCAATAGCAACAGTAACAGAAAATTTAACTCCAAGGTAACTTAGGAGCTATTTACTCTAACACAGAAATGACTATGTGCTTTTCTCTTCCAAGACACCCTTCCAAGAGTGTCTGCTTAATGACACTCGAGGAATTGATGAGTATTAGACTGAAGTGTTCTTTTTTGATTCACATCACATATTCAGTTACATATAGTTTCACTTTTGACAGAAATAGAGCAAAATAAACGTAAAATAAGAAGCTAATGTTTGTTTTGTTTTGTTTTTTGTACCAGGGATCAAACTCAGGACCTTGAACTTGTGAGGCAGGCGCCAGAACCATTGAGCTAAATCCCCCTCCCAAGAAGCCACTGTTTTTTAACTTAAACTTCTAACTGATAGTTATCTCAACTGAAAGTTGAACCAAGAGCTGGTTTTGTTTTTAAGAAGCATTCTCATGTGTACTTGTTGATTAATCAAATGAAAACTTAATAATGAAATCAACAATCAACTTATTCATATTCTTTTAATCAGGTGAGAAGTTGCAAGACCACACCCCAGACATTTTGCCATAAGTATGTTTCACATTCTCTTTGACTTTCTCATTCCATGAAGCTTCTCAAGAGTTGCAGGTGTGAACTGCAAATTGCTTTTCCTGTATTTCACTGATTTGACTCCCAATCTTCTCACTCTGAGAAAATGTGCCAATTTAAGGAAGGGTTCCACCATGATTTAACTTCATTTTAATGACAGGAAGAAAGGGGCTGAGGTTGAATTAGAAAGCGATAACAATGGCTAGTAATCACTGTAGTGACTCCTTCATCCTGAGCCTTTTCCGGTGAAACTATCATGTGACACCACTTTATGTACAGACCTGTGTAGAGAACAGTCCTCATCTCTAAGATCAGGGCCTATCCCCAGAACATGTGTACTTCCCATGTATGCTGGAAGAAAGGAAAGAGCTGCAATAAAATACTAGTTCTCTCTCTCATTATATGCCTATGTAGTAGAGTTAAAAGATGTAAGCATACTAGAACTTAGATGTTCAGAAGAAATGAAATTCATTTATTTTCACAAATAATCAAACTAGTTTTTTGCTTGAGTCTTCACATGTGGACAAGTATTAACTTTTGTCCCAAGTGCTAGATTAAATTATAACCGTAATCTAATATGATACATTTTGAAACAAATTTTAAAAATTCAGAAAAAGGTATCCATGAAGATGTAACTGTGGTTTCCATTTCCTACATAAGGATATTATTCAGCAATAAAAATAGATGCATGAAACAACATGGAAGAATCTCAAGAATATTATGCTGAGGGCCAAGGATTTAGCTCAGTGGTTCCGCCGCCTGCCCCACAAGCGCAAGGACCCGAGTTTGATCCCTGGCACCAAAAAAAAAAAAAAAAAAAATTATGCTGAGTGAAAAACTACAGTATGACCCCATTTATATGAAATTCTAATACAGCCAAACTTAATCTGTGGTGGCAAATTTAAGAGTGATTGCCTCAGGCAAGACAGAGATTGGGGAAAAATGTAAAGGAACTTCCTAGAATGAGGGTATATGTCCTGTATCTTCACAGGGATTTGGACTACACATTGTATGGATTTGTTAGAATTCATCCAAGGTTACATTTAAGATTTTAGTATGTGAAGTCTATTTTAGAAGAAAAAAATAAACAGCAAGTGCAAAAACGGAATTCTCATTAATGATACACATGCTCAAGTAGTTAGAGGGGAAATCCCTGCAACTTACTTTGAAATGCACAAAGAATGAGATTTATGAATAGAGAAAAGGATGGATGAATGGCTAGACATGTGGCAAAGTGAGTCACAGACTCTATTTAGTGTGTAAATGATGTTCATTGTAAAATTCAACTTTTCTCACATTTAAAATTTTTATAAAGAATTAACAAATTTCATTTACATAGACCATATAACTCTTCAATAGGTATGCTTAGCTTCTCAGAAGAAGAGAAACACACTGAGTCACTCCCATAGATGTTCCAAGGTATATGCAAGGGTAGTTTAGTAAACTATTATCTTTGCAGAGTAGGGGAAAGAAAGAGTATGGAAGAAAGTCCCTTGTGCACAGGTTGGTTGCTGGCCTTGCATCTACAGATTCTGAGCCTGGGACAGCTCCTAGTCTTTTCCTCCTGCTTGCTGACAGCCTGGCAGCCTGGTACTGATTGATTTGTACTTTAGCTTCTGCTGGCCGCAGCACTCTGCCTCTTGGTCATCACCTCCATTCAGCCCAAAGGTCTGCAGACACTATGTGCAGGGCCCTGGTTTGGCCACAAGACTCCACAGTAGGCTCACTAGCTTTCTAACCTGCCTTTAAACCACACAGACTCTCAAAGAAGCCTAGAAAGAGCCTACTTTATGAATAAACAGACTGGACCACCAGAGGATATGGCCATGTCCAGTTCCCGGGGACAGACGGAGATGTGTTCCTTCTCCAGAATGCTCAAAGGGAAACAGTGAGGTGAGCGGCTCTCTGTTCTCCATGGATTCTCTGACCTTAAGCGCCAATTCCACCCTTCTGTTTCTCTCTCCAGATGTGCCTCTGAAGCCATCTCCAGCACTGCAAAAGCGGCCCCTTCTCGTGACTTCCCAGACACCATACCTGGCTCCATTTTAATTCCAATCTTTTGGCTAAGTCTATAGAAAATATAAGTAAAGGTTTTTTTTTTTAAACAATATACTGTGAGGCTCTATGATCTCAGGCATCTAGTTGGTCCTTTTAGGTCAAAAGTGAGAGGATGAACAAATTGGGTAGTCCTTATTTACAACACTTGAATACTCACAAGGCTTTGTCTTATTGCTTAATCATATTTTACAAAAGTTGAGTATTTATTCTTTTACTTTCTTTGAATTTCTAAAAACATTCAGAAGAGAGCTCCAGTGTTCAGAATGACAAAAATGGACAAGTACATGGATTCTAAGTAAATATATTAGTTATATATTAAATATATTAGTGTTATAGTAAATATATTAGTTATATATTAAATATATTAGTGTTATAGTAAATATATTAGTGCTACTGTGTGGCAAGCACATTTTGTGATTTTAATATGTACAAGCAAAAGGGTAGGTATACTGTCTCCATTTTTATTTCTGTGTATTTACATATATATATATTTATTAATAAATGTATAAATTTAAGTTCCACAAGAAAAGGGAACTCATGCAAGGTCCTACACACACTAATGGTAGAGTTGGTAGTAGAACAAATAATTGAATCTAAAACTTGTGGTATCTTTCTATTGTGCTACAGCAGTGTTTCAGCAAACATTTAAGACACTCTGCCATGTAGTGTATTTGGCTAGGTGCCAAAATTTTCTGCCATATTGTTATCATATGCTGACATCTAGATCAATGGGTTCTTGTTACTTGCAAATGCTACACTTGCACTAGTCAATCTTTTCTCTCAACTAGATTAAAATTCTTCTATATCCAGGTTTATGCATAATGACAGATTTTAACATATTATTTTAACACAGCTTTCACTATAATCTCAGGCAACAATAAATATGTGGGGAAGTATTTAACATCAGCTATCCATGGATATACATGTCATCCCTACAGGGCACTCTCAATTTTACCCAGATACCAGCCAAGCACTGACCTTTTCCTTCCCTAAGGAAAACTCTCCCTTGGTGCTTTTTTTAACACTCTGACTCTGCTGTCATAGTGCAACAGCACCTTATGAATGATTTGTGAGTTTCTCAAAGTCAGCAGCTCTGCCTTGTTTTTTATTTTATCCTTAGCAACTAAGCATAGTTTCCACTACTGAGTTACTGAGTAGGTATCTGATAACTTCTTGTGGGGGGATAAATAAATGCAATATGTTCCTACCCTCTACCCACCAAAACTCAGTTTGTTCTCTGGCTCCTTGTATTTTCACTTCCCACAGACCTTTACCAAACATTGATGCCACTAGTCAAAGAGAAGTAATGAAAGTACAAAAGGCCAGTAAGACTGGAGGGGCTCAATCTACCTGTAACACTTGCTCCTGGTCCTTGGTAAAATAAACTAAATATCCAAATGTGTTATTTTTGTCACATTGGCTGCCCATATGCTGTGGGCAGGACCCCTAACTCAATCCCTAACCTGGACCCCCTTTACCACTGTCAGACTCATCTCTGCAAGGACAGCCCATTGCTCTGTGTCTGCCAGAGAAAGGGGGGGAAAATCGCCTCAGGAAGATGATTTACATGGCACCCATATCATTTGCTTTTTAGTTTCTTTATCCCATCCTACTTCCAGCACTTTCTCAGCAATCCCTTCTGCTCCCATCTTAATTGTTGCACAGAGCTCTCCTCAAGAGAGAGTAAAAAGAAAGGCTGACTAATTTTCAGTTCCAAGGGGAAGCTGTTCATGTGGAATCTTCTTGGGTCTGAACTGGGTTCTGTTCAACTTCACTAACTCGTCTCCTTAGAAAATGAGAATTCCCTCACGTAGAAGCTAGCGTATCTAAGTATGCAAGCAGAAGCAATCCCCAGGCTGGCTGTGACTCGGATGGTCATAACCCAATCTCTGCTTATCCCTGCTGCAATAGTTAAGAACACTAAATCTACAGGAAGATAACTGAAAATTGCATTGCAACTGAAACTCACTCCAGATAAATGTTGGAGGGCTGAAGTTTCTTATTTCTCTCCTAGATGATATATATTTTTAATTCAGCCAAATTTTCCAAGAATAATACTGCTGCCCACAACCACAGAGCTCTAATTCACTCATGGGGATGCAACACCATTCATAAACAGATCGAAAGGTGCTAGTCCAATTTGAATTACTGCATCATATTCACTCCAGGGCCATCAGAATGTGAGCAAAAAGCGACATAAATTTTCTCCTAGGCAGGCTTGTGCTGATCCTGTATGGGGAGCTCACTGCACAAAGAAGTGCTGAGAGAGGGGAAGCAGAGATATGCATTCAAGAAGTCCCGCTTTCCACCTAGAGTAGAAGGGAATCCCCTGAATGTTAACAAGCAAATCCCAAGTGTTTCTGCTCAACAGCAATAGAATACAAAATTATACTTATGGGCTAGTGTGTTTGTCGAGTTGCACTCATCCAGAGAGGCAGCAAGAGGAGAGCAGAGAAAATCTCATGTGTGCACGTGAATGTCACAAAGGAGAAGTAGACCGCATGAGTTTTCACTCTGCTGGTTAAACAGTGTGAAGGCAAGATTACCCCAATATTCCGAGAAACCACAAGAGGTCTACAAAATAGGGTATTTCCCTAAATGAAGCTAGCTTTTAAATTAATGTATTGATACAATGGAGTTAACACCGTCTCCCATTTCTAGTCTCATGAATTCATCTACTCACGTTCTAAACCTACTCATATGTCTTGTAGAATTCAAAATAATGAAATTCTACAAATAAACTCAGCTTGAATTTTATTTATTTTCTTGAGCAGCCGGAAGCTCAAATGTTCTCTGCCTGATTCTGTTAAAAAAGAACTGTGAATTGCAATTTGCATACTCAAAATGAGCCTCACTTTATGTTTTATATAAGTTGTATCTTTCTCCACAGTTTTACCTGGCTTCTCATCACATGGGTACAGCCCCCCTGGAATACGTCAAACAGTCCACCTTCTTCTCCATTATGTTTCAAATCTGATTGGGATTTTGACCCAGAGAAAATTAAGTATTGAATGTAATAAGATGGGACTCAATTCTTCCTGGCACATTAATTTTGGATTTTATTCTCACTTTACATATATTAAATGTTTTCCTCCCTTTCACATATATTTTTATGCTTTTTGCACATAGACAAGTGTTTGGTTATTAAAACTTAACAGAGGTTAAACCAACAGTCACACTGGATCTGAGTAACGTCTGAAGCAATACACTGAGTAGCTGGTTTTAATTTGTTGTTAATTTTTTGTGATAGGGTGCAGGAAAGGGTCAGGGAAAACTAACTGGCCATATCTGTGATCAAATTATAGTGTTAATTTTTCTGGATAAGATGCAACAGTGGCAAAGAGGTGCTTTAAGAATTCACAAAACTCAGGGCCAGGGTTTAGCTCAGTGGCACACCTGCCTCGCAAGTGCAAGGTCCTGAGATTGATCCCTGGTACCGAAAAAAAAAAAAAAAAAAAAGAATCCACGGAACTGGCCTCGGAAGCCTCATAGACTCATCAGGTCATTCTGCAATTCATATGCCTTGTGATGTTCATTTGCTCCACTATATTTCAAAGTGGCTTCTATTAAGGAAGCAGATATTATAAACCATATCACATCTGAAAAGTTGTGGTACTAAATTCTTTCCCAATCTCAGTACTTGTAGGAAGTACAGTCAGTATAATCTCATTCTTCTGATTCTCTAAAGCAGCATAGGTGGGTCTGGGTTCAGTTATTCTTACCACCAATGTAACTCAGAACAACTCACATTTATTTTTTGATCCTCAGTTTCCGTATCTGTAAAATAGATATATCCTGCTAGTCCTACTTACCTTAGAAAGATATGAAGACACAATGAGACAAAGAGTAAAGCCAAATAAGGTGATATTTGGTTTCATTATGGCTTTAAAGAGTTCTTTTAGTGGCATAAGGTCCTTTGTAGATCTTTTAGTTCTTAGGTGAGAAGGGCAGCAAATGGGCCCTTTGGGAGCAGCACTTAAACAATTCAGCCCTTTATGAGGGCACCTAATTTACAGGCTTTTATGAAAATGGGAGGGGTAAGGCATTTCTCCAAGCTTCAAGCTTGGTTTGGAAGATAACCTACTATGTGAGTATGGATAGACTAGAAAGTGATGCTGGAATATGAGTCCTAACATCTCAGTGACTTAAAAAGAAACTGAATTTCTGATTGATACAAACCTTGGGCAATTGCAGCTCTAGGCAACTCAATAATCAGGTGTCTTTCATGGTAGAATGGTTATACATTCTGGCTTCCCAGGACAGGACGGTACAACAGTGGCAGCAGGTGCATTTTACATAGGCCAACTAACTGCTAGGGTAGCTGGTAAATTTAGTCTCCTGAGTAACCAACAAGAAGAGAAGGAGACTTTGCTGTTAATACATCTTACAAGCCTTAATGGTGAAGCCAGAAGGCATCCTTGGAACTACTATTCAGTGATCACCTGTCCAATCTCTCTGATTTCACAGTTACATCCAGGTGGCCAACTGCCAAAATTTAAGCCAGGCAAGGAATCATTGCTCTCATAATCTTTCTCCACTGGTAGTTATTTATTCTGAACTGTCACTATTGAAGCTGTTCTCTCACCTCCGAGCTTTATACTGATTGCCACACTTCTTTCACTCATGCCAAATTGATTGCCAATCAATACAATTAGTCTCCCTGAGTTCTTTGAATTGTCCACAAATACATTCCCTCTGATCAGGAAATCTTCAAACAAAAACCTTCAAAGTCCATTTTCCTTTGAAGAACACACTATCAAGCCTTCAGTATGACAGTTGATAGACATTTTTAATGCAGTCTGTTTCACAGTAAATATATATAAACATGGAAAAACAGCCTGCACTTATAAAATGCTGTATAATCTTCCAAGTTGCATTGGCAAGGACAATGGAAGAGTTGGTTTCTACATGGTGTGGTTAAAGTGATGCTTCCAGCCTTTCTCTATTTTTCACTCCACATTCATTGTTTAAAATATCACAACACAAAGTTTGGTACTAACTGGCATTCTTGATCCTTGGAAACTCTGAAGTGTGGAAGGTTGTCAAGCTACAATAGGTAGAAGAGAAAGCTCGGGGAAAAGAAGTCAATTTAAAGACCCAACTATATGTTAGATTAAAAATAACAACAAAAAGCCACAAGAGTAATGTGCATTACTCAGAACGTCATGGAAGTATTTTTTGCCAATCATCATGGTCGTCTGATATTTGGATGGAGATTTTTCTGCCAACTACTGTGAGAAAAATGAGATTCTTCCCCTTCCCTCTTTGTGCTTTGAATTTCTGTGCTTCCCAACACCTGCAGCCTACAGGAGTCTCTTTCTAGTCCACTGAAAAGGGTCTTCCCTGTGGAAAGGGGCCAGCAACCAGCCTCCCTGGATCTTCTGAGATCTAATGAAATCACCTCTCAGAAAAGAGGTCAGGAAACTGATTTTATCTCACATTAACAATCTCTGTGCGACTCGCCTGTCCTCCTAAGTCATTTACACAAATGCTACATCGTACTATACTATTCCATAAACTTCTTTGGGACACTGGTACAGTGTATATTTCAAGACTTTTCTATGATTCACATCACACAGTGAGGTGTCAATTTATCCTATGTGGATGGAACTTCTCTAGGTTATGGGAGTTTTACACTGATTTGGGGCAAATATGAAATTAAAAATATAGATAGAAGAACGTATCTAGATAGATTCACTTTTAATTCCAAACACAGGAAACTTATAACATCTTCTGTAACATGAATAATTATGCTGTTACTCATTTATCCATTCATCTGCATGGTCATTCATCTATATCATTATTTGATAATCACCTGTTGAGTGCCTACCATATGGTTTGAGTTATAACCAATAACACGGATATAGAAAAATTGGTAAATGTAAGGCACAGTTACTCGATAGTGCAATTAGTATTAGAAGAGGAAGCCAGGAGGTAAAAGAGAGCTGAAAGTCTAAAGAGGCAATTTGGAGGTAAGTATTGAATGTTTGATAAATCTTGAAAGAATGGGCTTTTCAAAAATAATGATCATATTTGCAAATTTTTTTTTGAACAAGTATTTCTTTGGGTTTTATTAAATGGAAAACTACATTACAGAAATAAGAATGATGTAAATATGAGTGTTTCTGAGTTTTCTATAGAAATTACCTGTAATCTTTTTACATACAAAAAAGCAGTTTTAATAACAGTTTAAGAAGGCAAAAAGTTTATTTTTAGCACTTTTAAGTTGGAAATACTAAAGAACTTAAGAGTTTTATTTTAATAAATGTAGAGTTTCTGTTTTCAAATGCACTTATTTTGTGAGCATCCACTAAATTCTTCCCAGATTCCTAAGACTTTAATCAGGTAATGTGGCTTTTAATAATTTTATGATTTTATTTTAAAGTTGTTGATGCTATCTTAGTATTTTTTATAACAAGTCACCATAATTTTTCATGTATCATCATGGAGAATTTAATTTCATTTGAATATTATACAAAAGAATTTCATATTTAAACTAGTGAGCACTCTTCAGCTGAGACATCTAGCACCATTTGTCCCAAATTTAAAGGCTTATCAGTTGCCTTGAAAGCTATTCATTCTTCAGAGCAATCTTACCTGTGTAAGTTGAACCAGGTTCATTTGCCTTATGTTTTGGATCTTCTTGCCCCGCCCCCATTTTATACCATCTGTGCCCCATGTAGTCAGGAACCCTTCCACATCTGGCTACAAGCTGGCGTAATGCCCTTTCTTTTGATCTGGTTTCATCTAGTGATTTGCTCAGTATTTTAAGGTCAGACTGAAAACTTTTCTGATCTAGTTATTTTTGATTTTATATTGTGTGTTGTGTTTGATGTTCAGATATATGTGAAAGTTGCTTCTATAAGTCAGTAATTTTTATTCCAGCCTTTTGCAGCAGTAAGGTAAGACTAGTCTGTACTTTTCTTCCTTGAAAATGTAGTGATTTATGTGTTTAGTGCAAATGTTGATCCATGGAGAAGTTCTTGCAGTTTTCTAATCTATTGTTATGAATTTGTGCTCCCTCCCTTTGCAAGTTACATTTTTATGGAGTGTGTTTAAGTGTTATTAAAATTTGCAGAACTTTATTTTGAGATCTTTCCTAATCTCTTGTCACTAATTCTCACTCTGAATTTGGGGTTTTGTACTATAGAAATATCCTTTTCATTCGCCAGGTTGAAAATTCTTGCAGTTTTGGCAACCACATTGTGTAATCTTAGTTAGGTTACACGTATGTGTGTAGTGATTATTCAAGCACATATTGGAAATTTCTCCCCAGCTGCTCTAATGTATGCACTGGGCCTGACAAGTTCACTTCAGTAATCTGATGAGAAGCAACTATTTCTATTTTCCACTTCCTGAAGGAACACAACCATAGGTCTCATCTTGGTCTCTTAGAAAACAAATCTTGCTTACTTTAATTCTTCTTCTTTACACTTTACTCAGAATGGTTTCATGTTAGAGTAAGCCAGTTACTCTTGTTCTTTTGTGCTACATTTGATCCTTGTGATTCAGCTGCCCCCTGCCCAGCCAGGCAAAATGAATTTACTCTTCCTTTCTGGCTAATAGATTCCTTTCAAAATAAACAAAAATTCCAGTATACTCTCATTTCTTCTTCTGTTCATCTGAAGACTTTCCTGTCTCTCTGTAGGAGCAAGCAAAGCAAGATTATGCATGTGATGCACAATTAATTTTAACATAGCAAATTTAATGAAATCTTTGAGGGACAGGACATAACACAGTAAAGGCTTTAAAATTTCATAATGCCTCCTTCTCATATTTGAGTCTGATTACTGCCACCATGCATTCTCTGTGGACTTTATCATCTAGTGGTTACTGATGTTCTCAGTTGTTTTATTAGCATGGACTCTGCCTTCCCACCTAATGTGTGGTGTTTCGGAGGCCAGCACCATGCTTGCCTTTCTTTTCTCAGTGATTGTTTTAGTGCAATAATTGCTGCTTTTAAAAAGCCAAAACTTTTTACTAATGAGTGTATTAAAAATTTCTGGGGCCAGGGATTTAGCTCAATGGTTTCGCTGCCTGCGTGCAAGCGCAAGGACCCAAGTTCGATCCCCAGTACCAAAAAAAAAAAAAAATTCTGGAATGCTACAGGATAAGTCTTTTGTTACAGGAAGAAAAGAAAACAGTAGCATTTACAAAGCTCAGCAAGTTCAAATATATATCATTGAAATATATTTCTATTTCCCATCATCTAGCTGGGCTGTGGTGCTGACTAGCTTCTCTTTTGCCAGAGAAAATAAGTTTAAATCATAAGCATATTTAACCAGTAGGCATAAATCATGAGCCTTTATAATGATAACCACATTGAACTCTGTATCATTTGTACAGATGGTATGGCTGAATGTGTGTGCTCCTCCCAACAGTAAAGATGTGGACAAGCTCTTACTCCCCAATTTCCTCCTGAACTCAGGAAACTTAAATCACTTGGTTTTTGCACATATAGGATTCTATAAAATATGGAGCTAGAGGGAGGTTTCAGGTCTTAGAAAACATGTAGGCTTTGTGATTTTCTCTTAGTAGAGAAGGATGATAGAAATGACAGTGAAACACTAAGGCAATATTCCCTTTTAAGGCAAAAATAAGTGGTGAATCATGACAATAGATAAGTTATAAAGAACAAGACTTTGGTGTTTTCAGTGTATCTTTTTAAAAAATGAACATTACAGAATCAAATAAAATTTTAGCAGAGGCTCATGAGCCTGAAAGAGCATTGCCTAGAAGGTTGATTTACAGACATTCTTTCAGATACTGCAAACAAAGTTCAGATCATAAGAAACACATCCTCACTGATATGTATTGCATTGCAAAATTTTAGCATTTGGGAAACCAGTAAGCATTCATATAGGTACTCATTGATTTTATGAAACATCACTTTTTAAAAGTTGTATTTTAAAGGTACAGAAAGCTACATGGGACAAATATGTAAGTGAATTGTTGTAAGAAGAATACTTTTTTAACAGCAGATCAAGAAATAGAATTTTGCCAGTCCCACCAGGGGTCCACTTCATGTCTCTCTCTCTCTCCCTCATTAAATAGTCATAGTTCTGATCTAATCCCTTCCTTATACTTCTCTCTGGCTCTATCACAAATGATAAACACCAGTTTTATCATTTTAATTATGGAAGCAACTCTACTAATGAACATTGGGTTCATAAAGGTTATTTATAATCCTTTAAATGATAAGTAAAAAGGATGCACTTTAAGCACTTGCTACCCCCATAAATCAGGGCTTGGGTAAAGTTGGACATGCTTTCCTATAGTATACAGCTCTGTTCATACTAATAATATCAATACTAATAATACTAATACTAATAATAATATTGATTGGATTCCATGCCCTAAAATTATTCCTCCTGCAAGCCCTACGAGGGAGATATTATTGCTCCAATTTTCTGTGGATGAAAACTGAGGCTTCACAGAGGTGAAATAACTTGCCCAACACCACATAATTACTCATGTGCAGAGCCAAGATACATCTGTGGCTCTATCTAGCTTGTTCTAATTCTAGGATGCCTTGATGAAAATTGAATATTGCAATGGACAAGATTTCTTAAAAGAGTTTGTTTTTAAAGAAAAGGATCTGTCACTTTAAGACAAAGGTAGAAAAATTTCTGGCCTAGTTCAAATTTGTCCTTCCTCAGATGAAGAAATTATTCAGAAAGTACAAAGAACTTGTTTAAAGTCACACAGCAGTTTGTGGCAAAGTTCCAACCAGATCCCCAAATCTCTCGGCTGTTAAAAAAAAATCAGCAATCTTATATGGAAAAAGGATACGTTTTCTAACCTGCCTCTTTGCAGCAGTCACATATGAGCAGATTTATCTTAAAAGTAGTTCCCAGTTAGGACACAACATCCACTTGCTTATTTTCTCAAGGTTTTAACTGAGAATTTAAAAATTTATATTTGAAATTTGCTTTTCTGTCTCACTTATTGAGTGCCCAATCTGTAGGCACACATGCCTAACACTCTTCTCTGAAGAATATACAAGAATAACACATTTGACTGGTGTGGATGGCAGGTGAAAAAGAATTACTGGTGTAGTGTGTAGGCCCTTCAGCATATTCATGGCCAATTCTGGATTATCCCAGCACAGATGGATCATGCAAAAATCCCTCTTCCACTTCTTACTGGTGACCTTTAACTATTTGTGTTTGCAAATGCTTCTATCAGAGATTATAAAGGAGAAGAGCAGAGAAGATGGATTTTGGTTTCTTGACCAGAATATTAGGTGTCCTAGTAAAATAGTTGGTGGTTTCACCATATTTAAAACTATAGAAAGATTGTGGGATTCTCTCTGAATTGAACCAACCTATGATGTCCAACTTAGCATTGAATAATCAGAAAGAAACTGGGATATGCATCCTTTTAGCTTGTGCCTTTAGCAAGTTACTTACCTTCTGTAAGTCACAGTTTCCTCATCTTTACAAAGGAGAAGTAGAGCTTCTTCAAAGCTAGTAACATAAGCACACAGCTCATGGCCCTTCCACTGGTTGGCTGTTATCAATTTATCCATACTGTAAAAAGAGTGAACTGATCCAAGGAACTTTCTCACTTTACCCTTGTGGTATTGGTCCAGCTTACTTTGTTCATGGTCTCATGAGTCTTTGGTGGCAATACTCTAGCCAAACCCACACAGACTCTTAACTGCTTATTTATTGATCTTTGTTCTCCATCATACAAGGAATATAAGAAGGAAGTTTAGTAGATGAAAATGTTTTCCAGTCTAAACAAATTCTTGCTGAAGCATTAATGTCATATTGTCCACTGTGGATTGGCAATATTCAAACTTGTCATTGCAGGCTAATTTTGGGTAGCTTTAAGAGTTCCCTGTATTACATGCAGATTATTTTAATCATGAATACTCTGTAAGCAGCATGTGTGGCCGTAAGGAAAATGAGAGTTTCAGGGCGTTCTTCCACCCTCTTCTCACACACACAATCCTTCACACACCTCAGCTAATGGGCGAAAGGAGGACAACATTTCCACCATATTTGCAAATTTTAAACTACCTACTATGGGTTTTCTTAATGAGACATATGCTTTAAATGTATTCATAGTAGCCTGTATATCTACTGAAAGTTAGAGCACTCCATTCAAGTTTGAGACATACGGTATGTTGGACTCTTAATCACATGCAAAACATTATTGATCAATTTTAGCCAAACTAGTTAAGGATCTTCCAACTGAGTAACACAGATTTAAAGCTCTGTCAACTGTTCTAATTAAGTTTATTAACTACATCTCAAACAATTTCAACTGAGGCCTTAAGGTAATGGTCCCCAAATGGGTACACATGCATATTTAGAACAGCTATACCATTATGTTCCATGTACTCGTGCAATGTTCCCCAACATTTTGGGATTTTCAGGTTTTCTCTAGACTTTAGAATGTGTCCTTCTTGACCTTTGGTATCTATGAGGAAATAAAGAATGACCACACCAGAATATTTCTTGCTAAGAATGAATCATAATGACAAAAGCCAGTACCAATAACTGAAAATTTCCCCAACCACGAGGTTGACATTAACTAAAAGTCAATTGTGCTCAAGTATTTTTTTATTATGGAACACAAGCTTTTATACAGCACTTCCATTGCACATTCCTGCCCAATGAAATAGATGTTGGAAATACAGTGACTTCAGGCCAAAAGAGTGCCCATTTATTCTTAAATTGTCAATGGCACAAAAAAGGAAAGCAGCAAGGATACTTGGAGGGAAAGAACTGAGAATCTAAACATAAAAACAAGCTTTGGGAAAAAAAACTTTTAGATTTAAAAGCAGTCTAAAGAAAGAAGCACAATTCTCAGATAAAAGTGTAACAGAAAAATAAGGGAAATTATTGATAAATACTGTTATAAAGTGTTAGGATTTTTAAAACAGACATGTTAATACTATAGCATAATAATGATACTGCTAGAAATCATTATGACACCACGCAGAGATACAGACGATATTAACTGTCTTCTATCCTACAGCTGCACTGCCTTGTATTGCCATCCTCAGGGTCAGAAGTCCTCTCTACAGATGAACTTGAGAAACTCTGCAGACATCTGCTTTCTTTCCACCCATAAAATTTTATTCTATCGGTAAAGACAATAGCAGCTTTGCCACACAATTGTTAAAAATCAAGTAATAAGCAACCCATTTGACTTGCTTCCAGTTATCCTTGGCTCCCACAAATGAAGGACTTTGCTGAAAGAAGAGCAAAATTAACTGTAAAGTGCAAAAACTTCCTTCGGTCTGGGTAGCAGAAGAAGAAGAAAGCCATTTTGCAATAACCAGTTGGAACACGAGTCCCTTAGGACTTAATTATCTATATCTTGTTAGGCCATAATAGGGGCTTTAAAACAATATTACAGTTTTCTATAACCAAGAAATTGATTAGTGAGGATGAGTAAATCAAATGTCAATGTTCTTCTCATGGGTGAACAGGAACAGCAACCACAGGCTGCCATAGGAGCTGTCATTATCACGTGGCAGCTAGTAAGTGTAGTCACTGGAGGCAGGAAGTGCATCAGCACACAAGGGAGCACTGGTACCCAGATCAACGGGTGATGTTTTCAAGAGTGTTCATCTCCAGATTTTCAATTGCGATGGGATGCATGGTTACCAGTGTATAAAACACACTGTTGTTCCTGTGTTGATGCCAAACTCTCCAGGAATTTCAGTATGTTCATGATTCTCTCAGTGGCAGTGCCAATTAGAAAACAAAGGGATATAAAGGCCCCTGAGCCCTCTTCTCCATGGCTCCTGCTGGACCCTCTTTGTTCCATCCTTTCCTGTCTCTTGTAAACCTTTGCTCTTATCTTGTCCTTCTGGCACTTATCTCTCTCCACCTGCTCAAATTTTTTTATGAGTTAGCAAGCAAGTTAATATCAACTTTATGCGAAACAGAATCTTTGTTTCTACATTACTGCTGCAGCTTATCCCTCTTTTCTCTCTACCACCTAGTCTACAGAATGCTTTATAGGCTCTGATTTCACATTTTCCCCACCAAATTAATCTTACCAACTAAGTTTGGGTTTTTTGTTTTTTTGTTTTGTTTTGTTTTGGGTACCAGGGATCAAACTCAGGACCTTGTGCTTACGAGGCATGTGGCAGAATCACTGAGCTAAATCCCCAGCCCCTTACCAACTAAGTTTAATCTGACTTTCACCCTGATCTTTATGCTCTGAGGAGTTTATTACACATGAATCTGAAGTCACCACTTTCAAAGATCTTTTATGTGTTCGTTTTTGTTAAGCATTTACCTATACTGGTGGCACCTTCCTTCTTACAGTTTTACTCTCCCTTGCCTTTGTGACCTCTTTTTCCCAGGTTCCCTCCCTTCCTACACCATATCTCTGTTCCTTAGTAAGACTTCCCCCTCTTCCCTTGCCTAATAATTCCCACACCTCAGTCCAGGATCTCAGCCTTCTGTTTTCCCCTCTGCTCACACTATCTGTCTACAATCTCATTTACTACCTCCAAACTTAAATCGCTAAGCCCCACCTGACTTTCTCATTACTGCCTAGATACACTCAGCTCACATCCTACCAGGGCCTCACATTCAGCTCACCTACAGTCATCACATCTTACATGGACTCTGTGCTGCCTTCTATCATTCCTGTTGGACCTGGCACTGTCTGCAGCATGTCCAACCTCCCTTAGCCATTCTCTGGTGGCTCAGGAGCAGGAAGGCTGAGAATTGCATTTTCTCAGACTCCATTGCCAACTTTCAGGACCTGCTAATGAGATGCACTTGCATTATTTTAACAGTTGGAAAGAAGGATACAACCTTTTTCCCATACCAACATGGCAAAGGAAATGCATTCTGGCAATGTCAGGTTTTGCCACAGACGAGCAGACTTTGTATGCTCCTGCCACTGGTCTCAGGGCTGTGGTGATTTTGGCACTCATTCCTGAAGCTTCTCTATCTTTGGTAGAAGCAGCAACTTCGTAACTCAAGAACCACAACTGATTTTGAACTTGACCACCAGTATGCCTCCTGGTTTTGGTACTTAACTCTTCCTTCTGCTTTACAGGGACCTCCATGTGTCTGAATTACATCCCCATATATTGGAAATATGGTGGCAATCCCTATTTTTCAATACCTACTCAGATGAAAGAGGTCAAAATCATTTCACTTGCTTTCTCTTTCCCACTAAAATCTCACTATTGGTCCCAAGCATTGATAATTCTTCCCCTTCAAGCCTTCTTCTTCCTTTAACCAATGCTCCTCCCTACACCAGCCTCTACTTCAGGTCATCTAAAAGTATTCTTTCTAGTTTTAGTCAATCACTTTACCATTCTCACCTGATAGTGGGCTTATCTTTAAACAGTAATTATTATTATTTCAATAATTTTCTTTAAAACCTTACCTGAACACATCCTCACCACCACCAGACAATACTTAACCATACAGCAAGACATCTGAAATACAGTATTTCCCTCTTATCCACTGCTTCACATTCCACGTCAGTCATCCACCTGCAGTCCACTGCAGCACAAGAATACTAAAATGCAAAACTCATACCACGCTGTGACAAGACTCAAATATTTATCCTCCATATTCATACTATACAGACCACCTATCATTAATAACTTAGTAGCTACTCCTGTGGTTATAAGTTCCACTGTCATTTAGTACTTATATTCAAGTGATCCTTATTTTACTTAATACAACAATTATTCTATTATTTATTACTTATTGTTAATCTCTTCCTTTACCTAGTTTATACATTACGTTTTATTGCAGGTATGTATGTACAGGAAAAAACTATACGTATAGAAATAGCATATATAGGGTCTGGTATGATGTGCAGCTTCAGGCATTCCCTGAGGGTCTTGGGACATAACCTCCCCTGACAAGGGGACATTAACAGATTTCCTTATTCCTGTATCCTTATTCTCTCCTTTCTTTCTCACATAGCATATGTGCAGTCAACCATGGTTACTTGAATTGCATTCTCTACATACCTTTTGCTTTCCATCCTCCAGACTTATTATTTTCCAACCTAGAATATGATTCCTCTCTTCCCCAATGATTCTTCAAGTTCTTTAAAAATGTTCAAATGTTACTGGAAATCCTTACATCCAAATGGATTCTAACAGCATTTTCCATCCATATGGCTTGTCTCAGTCTCACATTTTGCATATCAACAGGTATGCTGTCCCTTGTGGCACAACACAGGTGCCACTTCACTTTTAGTTGAGTTGTGTTCCCCGTGTTGTCTTAAATCTTTGGTTTCATAAACTGTACCCAAGAAAACAGAAGAATGAGTTCAATTATGTGAAGTGAAATCATGTGACAGTTAAGTTTGTGTTTCTGAATTATTTTACTTAACATTATAGTCTCAAGGTGTATCCATTTTCCTATAAAATACTCAGGTTTATTCTTTATGTCAAAGCAGTACCATTGTGTGTAAATACCATGTTTTATCTGTTCACCTCTTGATGCACATATAGGCTACTTCCAAGATTTAGCTATTATAAGTTGTGGTGCTATAAACATGGGTATAAATGTAAAAAGCAACAGAACTCTAAGAAGAGCTCAAATGTCACCTCTTCCCAAAGTCTTTCTTAATCATAGGGCTTTGCTTTCTCTGTATCACACTATTCTACAGTTCTTTAAATTTTTCTCTTTTATGTAGCACTAAGCATATACTGCCTCCTCTCATAGCTCTGTATACACATTTCAATTTCTCAATTAAATTTTAAAGCTTTACCAGGACATTGAGCTTGTCTTCTATATCTCATTTCCCAGAGCGAGGAGCAGACATTTTATTTTTATCTAAACACCATCTGTCCAATAATTATTGGGTCCTAACATTACTGGATACCAAGAACACTGCAATAAAAGACCCGGCCTCCATTCCAAAGGATGTTACTAGTGCTTACTGAGTGACAAAGTCTGGTGTCCACACACCAGCACATAGTAGGTGGCATGACACAAGTGAGCTAGAATGTTGAGGACAGAGAAGGGGGCTTCCTGGCAGTGGGGAAAGGCTACACTGTATAGAGGAGACTTTTCAGAATTAAAATTGGTGCAGTAAAATTTAAAAGGTGAGGATTCACCACTGAAGGATTTGAGAAAAGGATATTCAAGCAGAGCACCAGGAGTAAGAGCACAAAAGGGCCCAGAGGGTCTGGATCCCTATGAGTACTTGGTAATGCTCAAGGACAGGAACAAATGAAGGAATTAGGGAGAAAGGGAAATAGAAAAGAAACAGAAGGCAAAAAAAAAGGAAAAAGGAAGTGAGCAAAATTTGCTACAAAACTAGAACAAATCATGGAAAATACAGAGCAAATGTGACAAAACTGAGGGACATAAAAGCAGTAGGCTCAGGCCAACTACGACCAACAAACTCAGGGCTGTGTCCAGAGGCCAGATCAACGTGATGACACAAAGGCCCTGCCCCTGGTACATGACAGGCAAGTGTCACCATCTTGCCATGTATGATGATTTATAATAGGCTTCAGAAAGCTGGAAATACAGTCACAAGGGTAAAAAAAGCTAGTGAAAATAAAGAAGGTTCTATTTCAACCTGTTTGGGTAACAGAAGCTCTTTAGCTGAAAAGATGGTACATTTCACCAAAATCTGATGGAAACAAATATTCACAGGCCTTCTGTATTAAGAAATGATTTAGCAGTCTTCCCAGGAGATTTGGCACATTCTTTATCTAAATATAAAATATTACAAAGTAACTGGTCTTTGGAATCCTTAATTAAATAGTATTAATGCTACCGAACAAACTGTGTTCTGACTCCTATCCAAGATTAATCATAATAAAACAAGAGGAGCCTTTCCAAGTCTGGACATCCACACTGCTAAGGGCATTGCTTGTAAGGAAGGATTTCATTACACTTCTTTTTAAAAGGTTGTATCAGAAATGTTTAAGAAAACACAGCTGAGGGTGTCCAATAGAACAGAGCTAATGGCCACAGCCAAGGTGATGAACTTCATGGAGCACATGTCTGCTTGCCTAACTAGGAAAATCTATTTTGCTATGAAACTAGAAGATTTGGCAATGCAATATTTATGGATTGCTCCTCAAATGAAAACACCTTTTAATGTGTAATTGAAAGACATAACAAATTCATAATGCCTTCTACATTTCAAAATTTGCATTGAATAATGGTAAAGGGCACGGAAACTACCCCAGTGTTAACTGATTGATATGCCTTGTGAAACATGCTCAATATTTATAGCCTTTCTATACCAATCTTCTATTTTTATTTATATGATCATTTTCTGACAAATACAATATGAACAGTGTGTGAAGAATTTTTATGAACAAAGTGCAAAGACAATATCTCTGTGCCTGTAGAAAAAACCATCTGCTAATGTCTTCTGTCAAAACCTATTCAAGTTACTGTATTTTTTCCTTCCTGCATTTTCTGAAGGCAAACATTTCTCATTAAATTAATCCTCATCACCTTTGGGGCATTTATGCTTTCTTCTGGCACAGTGCATTCTTTGGTAAACCTCTGGCTATGCAGATTTCATTATGAAAATTCCTAAAATCCAAACAGGGTCTGTTGGAAGCATAATATATTTTGCCTTTTCTTTCCTAATGTAGAACCAGAAGGCTATGTACAAATACCGTATTTCACTTTGTAATTAAGTTCAGGTGAATTATTCAAACTTCAAAATGAGAAATATGGCATGATTACCATTTTTCAAAGCACTGTAATTCTCCTTCATTTTTTGAATGGAAACAGAGCTGAAGGTGCCCAATTAGCAATGAACAAAAGAAAGGTATTCTTGCCTGCAGATTCTGAAGAAAAATATTTTCTAGCCCTTTACACCTTACTCTTTTAACTAGGCTGAGATTTATTCCACTGACAAATCCTCACTTATGCCACAGAACCTTTTTAAAAGCAAAGTCTTCTGCCCCTTACCCCCTACCTCCCTTCTCTCTCTATTGCCCCACACATATGTGCATGATAACATGGCAGGAATCTCCCCAGGCTGCAGTGGAGGTTTCAGAGAACAGCTTCGAACAAGACTGTGCATTTACTTTTCATCTGTACTAGATCCACTGCTCAGGGTCGTATCTCTGTGCCTCACATGTGACGGGGGGCGGGGGTCCTAAAAGGATTTTAAAGCACCTAGAGCCCCCCATAGTAAGTGCATTTATTGTGAAAATGTTCAGTAAATGCATTTATCATTTGCTCTCAGATCCAGGAAGATCAGCAAGTGTCCTTAAAGGAAGGTCTCCAAGGCTCTTTTCCAGTTTGTTATTAGTGGGTATCCAGAGTCAAGAACAGCACACATCTTTGGATACAGTAACTCAAGAGAAATCTTATCTTTAAAGGAAACCAACTTGTGATCTCCATTATACAGCCACAGGGTAGGCCTATCACAGGTTATGGATGAAGGCTGCCCAAAAGGTTTTTGAAGCCTCTAGTCTTGGTAGTATTTGAAAGTCAACCATTAGAGATTCATTTCTTTAGCTTTAAATTATAACCTACTAAAAACATATTGATGAAAGAAATAGGTCTGGGCTTAGAACTGAAGATAACATTGAAACAAAATATTATTTTTCTGCTTTCTTACGGTATAGAATCATATTATAAAATATAATTCTTTAAATTTCTATTGTAGCAACTGTAAAATAGGGATAACTTATTGAGTTGCTGTACAGAGTGACAAAAATATAAGGAAACCACATACAGAGTGCCTGGTATGCAGGAAGTGCTCAATATGTGGCAGCTCTTATCTATGATTATCAAATGACCTCAGTAGGAGGTGTGCATCCCAGTTTTCAGAAGCAAAGCTAACTGGTAGGGTATTTCAATGGTGGAGACAAGAAAAGAAGAGGACCCTGGAGAAGGGGGGAGAAGAGGATGATGAAATGGCAGCAAGCTTCGCCTGTGTCAAACGCCGATGCCTTTGTGTTGGGCTTTGTCTCCTTAGTCACACTCTCTCATCTCAGAGTTCCGCAAGGTTAGGAGAACAGTCCTTCAAAACTTAAGCCCTGAACTTGTGTCCCAAGAGCAAATGATGAAGCCCCATGGGACTGAGTTATAGGGATTTTGGTGCTCCCCACATTGCAACTTGATCCTGAGACTTCAGCCCAGTGTGCCTAGATAGACCTCACTGGATTAAAAAAATAGAGCAATACAAACTAACAGAACCTGAGAGTAGGAAGCTTACTATTTGAAAATGCAGATAAGGGCAGATAAAACCACAATGGAATAGGGTTGTCTGATAGTCAGTGCTAAAAGCAAACCTATCTGTGAATTCAGGTTTACCCTTTTTGCTGGAATTCAATAACACCTCAGAATTGGGGGCAGCAGCCTGCTTGGTGGTCCTGGCTATCACTTAGGGCCTCTGTGGCCTTGAGGAAGTTGCTCCCTCCATGTTTCAGATTCTGCACCACATTCTGTAAAATGTGCCTGTCATACAAAACTATTGAATGAATGTTACAGTATAGCTGAGCATCACTGAAGGCTGCTGTGCACATGGGGCAACCAAGGCAGGCAAACATGGGAGTCCATTGTTGTTCACTAAAGGCAGGACTGCTGCTAAGAAACAGGGCACGGAGAACATTCTGTGATAAGCTACGGAGTTTTGACTCAGTTCCGTGCACAGATGAGAAACAATAGCAAACAATGTAAGTTGCAGAGGAGAACACTACTTAACAGAAGGGACCCTCCTGTGGTTGAGCCAGTGGAGGTCACAAGGAGACATGGGGCCCCTTGGCCCAGATAAGAGGTGGGCTAGGCAAAGACTGAAGTAGGAAACAGGAGAGGGCAAATAAAGAGATGTAAGGGGGAGAGGATCTCAGGAGTCACCTGGACTCAGAGGTAACTGCAAGGAAAGGGCTTCACACCAAGAGGAGCTTTTAGGGCAGATGCTCGCCGAATAGAGTTTTGTTTGAAATTTTGTTTCATCCTATTAAAAGCATTCTACTCTTTAGGGACTAAAGGATTGGGGGAGTAGAACTTGTCCAAAAGAAATACCATGTAGTGAGCTGCACTGAGTGCTGCGCGACTTACAGGAGAGACAGAAGGTGGCTGTGGGAAATAACACACAGCAGAGTGGAGCCGTGAAAGGCAGAGGGCTACCACCAAAATGACACGAGGAAGCTCAGGACGAGCAACAGTATGTGCAATGATGCAAGTATGGAAAAGTGTGGAGCCATGGAGTGGAGTGTGACAGAGAATCATCCCGACTCCACCAGGGTGGATGATGTCAACAGCTCACTACTATCAGAGGCAGTGACAGCAATCATACTGTCCATCTCAAAGCACACACTAAGCCTCCATTCAGCACACCCAGTAAGAAGTCCTAGAGAAATGCACCCTGTGCAGCAGCCTCCTGTTACTTATGTGGGGGAAAGGGTTATTTAATCATGACAGGACCAAAAAGGTTCAGCACTTACACACTGTAATGTTTCAGAGAGCACTGCCCTTAGAGGAGAAACAGGCCGTGTGTTCAGAGATTCCACTGGATAGAAGAATGAGTCCATTCAGTGCCTGGAAGGCCGGGCTCCCCAGAAAGGTGTGAATCTGGGGTCAGCGAAGAGAGATGGGTGCAATGACCATGCAGAGAAAGGAGGCCCAGAAATGAACACAGGGGTCCCAAGAAGAGGGAGTAAAAGAGAAGAAAGATATTCTTTTGTCTACATCAGCTTTTTCCTGAGGATGAATACATGCTGGATGTTTATAGCTAAAGGCTTGATGAAAAAATTTGCAATATATCTTTTTATGAATGTGTGTGCATTTGCACATGTGTGTATACATATATGTAAGTGTGTGCACATATGCACATGATACTTAATCTAGGATATATTTGCTGTGGGGCAAGTTCCAATTCTTATTCAAGGAAAAGGATGAAGGTATGAATGTTTCTAAGATAATGCCAAATGATCACTGCCTCCTGATAATCATATATAGCTGATAGACATTTCCCTTAAGCACAGCCTGGGCCCAGGGTCTTGCTTCTAACAAACAGGATACAGCAAACCTGCAATAACATTAGCAAAGAGTATGGCTTCCCTCTTACTAGAAAGCGCTCTGTGTTGCCCACTCTGTTGGCTGGTTTTAAAGAAGCAAACTGAGGAAGTCCACATGGTAAGGAACTGAGTGCTGCCCCTAACCAATATCCAACAAGGTAATGAGTCCTATCCACAATAGGTGAGCCTAGAAGCCAGTCCTTCCCCAAGGAATCTCTGGTGCCTGCAGCCCCAGCCCACACCTTCATCAAAGGCTGTGAGAAGTGCTAGAGTGGACACAACTAAGCTTTACCTGCAGCCACAGAATCTACACAATAATTGAATGCCTCTCATTTTCAGGTGAAGTTTTGAGGTGTAGTATTCATCCTTTATCCACAGGTGATATATCCCAAGACATTCTGGGTCTGCATGAAATCAATATTTTTTATTATCCATTGTACACACACACACACACAAAGATTTCACTGGAAAGAAGCATGAGTCTACCCAGTGCACAGAAAGCTCTTCCTCTCTTTGTCTTCCCCCATATATATAAGATGTATTTTCCTATACATATATACCCACGATAAAGTTAAATTTATAAAGTAGGCATGATAAGAGATTAATAGTAACTATTAATGGAACATTATAAATCATAATCAAAGTTATTTAAAATTTCTGAATTATTTATTTCTGAAATTTTCCATTTAAGATTTTCAAACTGGACTTGACTTTGGGTAACTGAAACTATGACAGCCCAAACAGCAGGTATGAAGAGATCATTGTAATGTTATAAAACAACAGACTCTATCCAAACTTTCATTTATTATTAATTTCTATTTTAACTTTTAAAAATAAAAATGATCACATCCCCCCCCCCCCAAAAAAAGGGACAACATGGCTGCGCCCATGCTCGGGCCTGCCCGTGGACGCAGCCGCCAGCTCGGTCCTGTACTCTCACTGCCGCTGCTCCTGCTGACATGCTGACATGCGGGGCGACGGGAGCGAAGAGGCGGGGCCGGTGGGGCAGCGGCGTACCTCACAGGCTCATGCGGCAGCGGCCCGGGGCCCAGAGCAGCACAGCTGCGGTGCACAGATACTCCCGCGAGGCGAACACCCTGGGCCCAGGCTCTGGAGAGCAGCCGCTCACGCCCGCCAAGATGGTCCTCATCACTGCTGGAGTATTTACAATGGGCACAGATGATCCTCAGATAAAGCAGGATGGAGAAGCACCTGCAAGGAGAGTTGGTGTTGATGCCTTTTACATGGATGCCTATGAAGTCAGTAATGCTGAATTTGAGAAGTTTGTGAACTCAATTTGACAGAGGCTGAGAAGTTTGGTGATCCTTTGTCTTTGGGGGCACGTTGAGTGAGCAAGTGAAGACTGACATCCAACAGGCAGTTGCAGCTGCTCCTTGGTGGTTACCTGTTAAAGGCGCCAATTGGAAACACCCAGAGGGCCCAACTCTACTGTTCAGCACAGGCCAGATCATCCAGTGCTCCACCTCTCCTGGAATGACGCTGTTGCCTACTGCACATGGGCAGGGAAACGGCTGCCCACAGAGGCTCAGTGGGAGTACAGCTGCCAAAGAGGCCTGCAGAATAGACTTCTCCCCTGGGTCAACAAACTGCAGCCAAAAGAGCAACATTATGCCAACCTCTGGCAGGGTGAGTTCCCTGTGACCAACACTGGAGAGGATGGCTTCCAAGGAACAGCACCTACTGATGTCTTTCCTCCCAATGGTTATGGCTTATACAACATTGTGGGGAATGTGTGGGAGTGGACTTCAGACTGGTGGACTATTTATCATTTGGTTGAAGAAACGCTCAACCCAAAAGGCCCCCCTTCTGGGAAAGATCGGTGAAGAAAGGTGGATCTTACATGTGCCATAAGTCCTATTGCTATAGGTACTGCTGTGCTGCTCGAAGCCAGAAAGCACCTGATAGCTCTACATGGAATCTGGGATTCCGCTGTGCAGCCAACCACCTGCCCACCACGGACTGACAGTTAAGAAGAGCCTTCCCAAATCCAAGAAGTTGTTTCTAACCTGTACTTGGTTTCCCTCAGAACACTTAATAATCCTGTGCAAGGAAGCCCCACCCTGAGGTGGCTACATGTCTGCCTAATGGCCGAAGGAACCGTCTTGTGAGACCAAGTCACGGACCTGTGTCAGTGCGTGTGCTTCATTGTGTGGGGCATCTTTGGAGACCAATGTCATGTTTTCCTTTTGTGAACCTTTGAAAGAGGAATGGGAAACCAATCTGCTTTTGATAGTTTCCTATTTATCAAATGAGGAGATGGACAGCGTCATCTTTGAGGCTGTTTCTAACTTACAGATTCTATGAGTGATATCAGATTCTATTGTGATTGCATAGTGAGAATTTATCACAGATTATTTTTTAGCTATTTTTTTTCATGTGTGAAGCTAGCGTGATACTAATCATGTAAAGTAAAAGTTCTCTTATGTATTCTTTTTCAGAAAAGGGTGTGGGGGATGAGTCCTTTATATTCATATTGCACTTTGTTTTTCCAAGGAAATCAGTGTCTTTTACACTGTTATGATGAATCCCACAGGGGCCAGTGATGGTATACTAAATTTCAATGCTCTGAACATACAGGAATGTCTGTGGGGTGACTCTACTGTGCTTTATCTTTTAACATTAAGTGCCTTTGGCTCAGAGGGGCAACTGTAAGTCCTATTACCTACCCTCTCTCCCCAAAGCCTTCTGTGAATGTGAAATGTGTACTAAATGGAGAAACCTGTTTAATCTAGGTATAGGAGAAAAAGAATGAGGCCCATGAATTAACTATATTCAGAGTACCCAGTATTTTGTAATAGAGAAGTAGGAAATGTTGGCTAAGGAATGTCAGATACTTTGAATCATGCACTATGTCAAATAAACTGGTATCTCTAAGACTGGCATAAATGCCAAGTATGAAAACATGCCTGTCTTCTACTCATGCCTGCATTCAAACTGTTCAGTTCCTATTGACTTTTACCTCTTCTTTGTCATACTCTTTCCTAGACCTGTGAATACTTTTCTCATGTATTTCTAAATATATAAACATGTAATCATACAACTATAACATATTTACATTTCTTCATCCTACTCCCTGATCTTTCTCCTTTAAGAAAGTGTGGTTGCAAATTATCTTATTTATAATCAACAAGAACCCCCACACACACATGTAGTGTTTATACTGAGGTCTGGTTATTTTTTATACATTCAATAATATTAATATTTGGGGTCCTAATTTCTCACTGCAATGAATGTAAACTATATAAGTACGTGAATGATACCTAATAATAGGGCATAAATATCTATGGGCTCCCAAAAATTTCTTGTTCCTTGTAGCTTTTTGGAATAATTTTGTGGATATAATACAAGTTTTTCCTCAGAAAATTCTAAAGCTATTTGAAATTATCTCACAAAAAGAGGAATTAATGAATATCTTCACTCGCTATTTAAAACAAATCACATAGTAACAAATGACACACAAATACAGACACATTTTAGTAGGTAAGGATAACACAACCATAAAATCTTCACAAGGTATCAAAATAGAAGAAATTCAAAGGACATTTATACTCACACCTCACATAATTGTACGGAAATATAGCAGTCATTATGCAATAAAGTAATAGACCTTAATAAGTAAAAGTAAACTATGGCATTGTATTTAATTCTGAAAATTTAGAATTAACTTATCTTTCAGTAAGGATAAACAAAACATTTTTAAAGATACTGCAAACCTCATTTATTTGTATTTAGTGTAGTAAATGTGGAAAAAAGTTATACACTTATTTTCAACAATTATAATTTCCCCATATTGAAAACAACAGCTGTGGAAGAAAGTAATTAACATGATTTACTACATAATCATTCTATCATTATATGCTATTTGGAAATAGAGAAGCAAAACTGAGTGGCTTTCTCCCACTCATAAGAAAATGCTGTTTTCTCAATCTTCTCCTCTTATGTATCAACTTTACATGAAAATTGGTTTTGTTAATTTATGAGAGAACATCTTAGGACAGGTTTCCTTGGATTCTGCAACTCATTCCTTCTCCGTTGTACAGCTATTTAGGATGTGTACCCAGCTCCACACACATCACCAAGAGAGTCAGCGCACATCTTCCGGGAGTGATAATGCATTTGACTAAGTGACCTCAGAAAATATGACGATGGATTTGAAAAGATAACCAAGTCTCATACTTGTCTAATGTTTCTGAGTATGATTTTAGGTGTTTTTCCAAGGATGATAATACCTGGTGAAATTAGTCCAATTATCACCCTAAAGAAAGGGACAAAGAAAATGAGTTTCTTCCTTTCACTTTACCATCCTCATTACCATTTTCTCCAACTTACTCCTCCTACTGTCTTTTGAGGTAGACGTATGAGAAGATTTTAACAGAGGCAACTATCCAAAAATTTTTCCAATATTGGTGAGAATGATTTCTTTTGCCTATGTTATTCTTTGGATCTACAATGTCTCCCAAAGGTCTCATGTTTGGAGGTGTGGCCTAATCAAAAGGAGTAGGTCACAGATGGCATGACCAAGAAGGGTGTATCCTTGTCCCCAACTCTTTTCTCAGTTTCCTGGCTGGCACAAGGTGAGCAGCTTTCCTGCATCATGGCCTTCTACCATAATGTTTCTGCCTTGTAGCCAGACAACCATGGACTGAATTCTCTGATAAATGTGAGCCAAAATAAACCTCACCTCCTTTAAGTTGTAACTATCAGATATTTCATCCAAGAAATGAAAAAGTGACTAACATAGCCTCTATTTGTAATTAAATGCTGCCTGATATCTACAATGTACAACTATTGATCGACTAGAATATCATCCTTATTTATTTGCTTTTCTTAATGGGGGAAGCTTTCATAGTAGTCAGCTTTCCTGCTGCTGAGACCAAATACTCAAAACTCACAAATTAAATGAGGACAGAGTTTATTTGGCTCATGGTTTCAGAGGGTTAGGTCCATGGCTGGCTGGCACCAAGGCAGGAACATCAGGGCAGAAGGGTGTGGCAAAACAAAGCTGCTCAGTTCATGGTGGCAAAAAAGTGGAACAGGTGAACAGTACCAGAGAGGAAGGAGCAATTCACGCCTTCATGACTCACCCAGACAGACAGTGAAGTGTGGTTTACTAATGATTTCTCCCAGCCCAATCAAGCTGACAATGAAGCTTAACCATCACATGCTACCCCTTGTCAACTTGAATCATACTTAATATCATACTTGTCTCCTTAAATCATACTTAATCTCTAAATAAACAAAATAGCAAGTTAATAATTCTGCCTATCTTACATTTAATAAAAAACTCAATAGTCCCCGAAAGTCTCTAAAGTCCAAATAAAAGTCTCTTCTGAGACTCAAGACAAACTCTTAGTTTTAAAATACTGAAAAATCAAAAAGGAGATTACATAATCCTGATATACATTGGTACAGTGTAAAAATTCCATTCTAAAAAGGACAAAGGGGAGATAGAAAAGAACAGGATCCAAGCAAGACTGAAACCTATGGAGCAAACCCTAAATCTCATACCTCCACACCCAGCATTCAGGGAACATGGTGGTGGGGTGTGAGTTCCAAATGGTTTGGGCAGCCCTACCCCTATGGTCTTGTGGTTGCTGTCCACACAGTACCTCCTTTTGCAGGCTCTATTTTTTGATAAACCTTCTATGTTCCTGGCATTTCCAAATTCCTTGGTTTTCTCCTCTGCACCTTGTCTTTACTCCCACAGCTTCAAACATCCACTTTCAGGGCCACACTGCATAGACTTCCAGGTCATTTTGGCTCAGATCAAGAAAGTCCTCCAAAGGCTCCATACACTTGAAATGTCTTCTACCTGGCTCAACAAGTCCCCTATGCTTAATCTCAGTCTCCTTCAAAGTCCTAGGACATGGGTGTATTAGTCAATTTCCTGTTGCTGGGACAAAATATCTGACACTGGTAATTTAAAGGAGGAAAAGTTAATTTGGCTCATGGTTTTAATAAATTGAGTCCATGGTTGTCTGGCCCCAAGGCAGAAATAGCATGGTGGAAGGGCACAGTGGAAGTAATCTGTTCACTCCATGGAAGCCAGGAAGGACAGTAAGAGAGGGGAGAAGTGAAGCTGGAAATAAGAATATATCCTTCTAGCCCCCACTGACTCTGTTTTGACAAAGGTCCACCTACTAACAACACAATCAGCCAAAAACTCTGTAATGGATTAGTCCACTGATGATTATAGTGTCTGTTGTGGCTTGGGCCTAAGATGTCCCCCAAAGCCTCATGCAGTCTTTTTAGAAGGTGGCTAAATCTAGAATGTGGGATGGTAAGATTAAGGGTGTGTGATTATTAAACCACTACACGTGAGTGATTGGTTTGGCAGTGCCCTAATCCCAGTAGTCTGAATAAGATAAAAGGAGCAAAAAGACACTGTTAAGGTTCCTTGCTGCTTTTGCTGTGTTCTGCTGCCAATCTGCCACCCTGCCTTGGAGTCTGCTGATTATGGACTGAAAGCTTTAGGAACTGTAAGCCAAATAAACCTTTTCCCCTTTATCTCTGGGTGTTGGCTCTTTTGTCTCAGTGAGAGAAGAGTAACTAACACAGTACCCCTATTATTAAATCACCCTTGAAAAATTACACCTGTGAACACAGAGTTTGGAGCTAAACTATAACAACAGGAAAAAGGTAGACAATTATTTTTCCAGAGTGCCACACACATGGCCTCTGGATAAACTGCAAATGGAATCCTTGTTCCCAACTCAAACCTCCCAAGCCTGGCCTTTACTCTCCACAATCTCATCAGTGTTCTGGTATTCGGAGCTCATCTCAAAATCACTCATCAATCTCTGATTCCAGAATTCTAGGGCTTCAGTAGCAAAATTTTGCTTCAGTGCAAATTTTTCCAAATGTCTCTGACAAACCAGTTCCAAAGGAGGCTTTTGAACTACATGGTCTGGTAGAGTCACAACAATAACCCCACTTTTCCAGTAACAATTTTTATATTAGTCACCTTTCCTTTGCTAGGATTAAATACCCAACTTCCACAATTTAAATACAGAAATAGTTTATTTGACTCAGAGTTTCAGAGTATTTGGTCTACAGTCAGATGGGTCCAAGGCAGAAATATCATAATGGAAAGGTGTGATGCAGCAAAGCTACTAAGTTCATGATGGCTGGAAAGCAGATCAGTGCAACAGCACCAAACAGGAAAAGAAAATGGACCAGATATAGTCCCCAAGGACACACCTCCATGATCCACCCAGATATACATACAAGTGTGCTTTACTAATCCCCAATCAAGTTGGCAATTAACACTAACTCTCACAGATTCCAATGCAAATTTTGAGGGGGATTGTTTTTGTTTGAGGAAATCATGGCTTCTGTTATGGTTTACATCTAAAATGTCCCCTAAAGTTTTGTGTGTTCAGAGTTGGGTCTTTTAGAAGGTGACTAGGTTGTGAGAGTAGAAACTTCATCAATGGATCAGTACATTGTGTCTTGGAGTCTGCAGATCATACCTTGACATCTCTAAAATTATGAGCCAAAATAAGTCTTTTCTCCTTTAAATTGTGTATGTTAGGAATTTTGTCCCAGCAATGAAAAGCTGACTAATACAACTTCTATGATGCATGCGTCCAGTACTAGAAAACTAAGATCATGTCATTCAATGAAACTCAGCTCTACAATGAAAAGAAAAGGTGTAGGTTCTGGTGAAAAAAGGTATTATTACTAATTTCTGAGTGGTTTAAGTGTTTCTGAAAGGTGTGATAAATTGTCAAAAGACACTGTGGGGTGCTATGGATGGAAGGGAGTTTCAGAGGACAGCCTGACATTTAGCTAATTATGATATCAACACTCCACTTAATGTTAACAAGAAGCAGACCCAGAGAAAGACAAGACCTAGAGGAGTGAATTCAGAACTTCTGAGTAATTTTAGTTTGGTATTAACAGGAACAGAAGATTTCTAGCACAACCTACTAGGAATACTTCCAATGGAGGAACACTAGACTTAAATTCAATCTTTATCTCCAAGGACATATATTATTAACATGGCCATCTCCAATCATAGCCACTACTTCTATTCTAGGGGTTTTTTTTTGGTTTTTTTTTAAACACAGTCAATGGTCATGGTGGACTCTGTCAGCAAGTTAAAAAAAATAAGCATTCAAGAAAAGAGTCAAAATGAAAAAGTTCAAGAATTCAGAAAGTTGGCTCTAACTAAACAGTGTTTTGCTGGTATCCTGAATAAACTATGAAAACTTCTTGTGAGGAAAAAAAGGGATGCATTCTTCATTTAAGATTGATTTATTAGATTTCATTGCAAGGCCCAAGGACTCCAAGCCAAAGAGCTCAGTTTGCACTACAGAAACTTCCTTGGCACTGTCCTTGGTGCTGAAGCCAAATTCCTTCCAAATTCTAGCTCACTGTTTTGATCCTGATCTTTCTATAGACAAAGATCTAACCAATGCAGTGCATTATACTCACTGAAAGACACTTCCCCTTTCACAATGTTTTTTAGATATGGTTGCACATGAGTGTGCACTTTAGCATCTCATGTGATTCATGGCTAGATGCTTCTTCAGTCCTACCCACTTTGGCTAACCTGGCTGTTTGCTCCAATGTACCTTTTCATAGTGCTGTAAATATGCTGTTTATATACACAATAGACTCACTTCCATGAGACTAAATGCATTTGGGAGCACAAAACATTCTGCAACAGGGAGAACAGTTATCCTTTCTATTAATGATACTTTCTTCTGCCCACTTCTCCCTGGAGCTCGTGACCCATGAAATGACTGTGACATGAAATCTATCAGGCCCAATGGTTCTCCAGGAACAAGTCAGTTCACACACACCATGACAGCCTGTGACACCACCAATTCACATGACAGACACCCTTATACCTCTTTTTCATTTAGCTCAGCTCCTATCCTAAAGGATTATAGCTAAATGACACTTAACAACAACAATTAATTAGCATTTTTCCCCAGGCCATATTGTGTTTTGCACATATTAACACATAATTTTAAGATACTAATTTCAGGGAGGCTATTATTGCTCCCCTCCCAACCCCTTCATAATTTGACGAAGTACCTGAGAGAGACAGGTAAAGTGACAAGCTCAAGGTTGCAGCCTATAAGGGATGGTGCTGGAATATAACTTCAGGAAATTTGGCTCCAATGTCCATTATCCAAAGTGCTTCAAGGCTAATTGTTCAGGGATTCCTTTTTAAAAAGGCTGAATTATATTTCTTATATTCTTTCTGTTTTGAAACTTTTTGTAATTTGAAGAAGAAACACTTCTTCTCTTAATTTGCTTTATTTTAAACTGTATGGCTTTTTTGTGTATTAACATCTAAATTTTGAAAAGAATAAAGTCTATAAAATCTATTTGCTGTCTTTGTCAACAAAGGAACAGCTTACTCCACTTTAATAATAAGTCAATATTTATATTTTACTATAATATTTTAGTTTTCTCTTTCACATTTTGGCATAATAGAATTTATTCAGGTATAAGGTAAAGATATCCTATATTTTCTCAAATATTTTAAGGTAATACAAGTAGATATTAAGAAAGAAATTATTTAAAAAGCACGCCTTACCTTTGTGAAAAAATAAAACAAAATTTGATAACAAAGAATGGTCAGAACTCTACTAAGAGTATAAGTTATAAACAATAAAAAGACTCTCCCTTATGAAAAACAATAATAACATAAAACTTTCTTTTCAATGAGCTAAGAGAAACTAGTAATGTAAAAGACTAGTACAACCACTATGAAAATCAGTGCAAAGCTTTCTCAAGAAACTACCAATAGCATTCCACTTGACCCAGCTATTCCTCTTTTAGGTATTGTTCAAAAAGAGTTAAGGTCATCATATTACAGGGGTATATGTATACTCATGTTTATAGTAGCACAATTTGTAACAGCTAGAACATGAAACAGTGTATATGTCCATCAACAGATGAATGGATAAAGAAAAGGTGGTATTTATACACAATGGAGTACTACTCTGACATAAAGAAAGATAAACTAGAGGCATTCTAGGCAAATGGATGCAATATGAGGACATAATGTTAAGTGTAAAAATTCAGAAATACATGTTTAACTATGGCATGGTTTCTCTTATATGAGAAACTCAAAATATATACATAAATAAATGAAAAATGGGGCCAGGGATTTAGCTCAGTGGTTTCGCCACCTGCTGCGCAAGCGCAATGACCCGAGTTCGATCTCTGGTACCTAAAAAAAAAAGGAAAGTAAAATAAAAGAGAAATAGAAAGTAGAGAGTAATTCAAATAATTACCTAAATTCCCTAATTCATTATTTCAAAAACATTTTATTATATATGCTAATTTGTTTTATTAATATTTCTTTCTTATTCATATGGCTTTTTAAAAAAATAAATATAATATGCTGAAGTACAATTTATATATGATAATAATTCATTTAGAAATTATTTGCTCAATTATCCAGCTATTCAATTTCTTCAGTTTTGTATTTTTTTACATAACACTGTATTCATAGCATTACTTTGCATCTCTACCTGCACATTACATTTACTGCAATCAGTCTATAATCTCTAGAGGGAATTATTTAACACACGTTATAATATACTTTCTCATGGGCATAAAAAGTTAATAATAGAAATTATTATTAATATTTTTATTCTTCTATTTCAAATAAGTGAATATCTTCAGATAATTAATGATGTGTTCAATCAAGCTAATGAAAAATTTGTTTAGTAATTAGATCCCTAAAATGGTACATATTCTTTTAAATTTTAAGATGTGATCAGAACATATCTTAATTTTTGGTGACTATTTAGAACAAATATTCTAAAACTTCATTGCTGAAAATATAACTTAATTTCTTATCCCTTTTCTCTTTTCTTATCATAACACCAGCCATTGTTAACATACTTCCCCATTACAGTTAAATATACCCATAGAATATTCATCTCAGTGTATTTCTATGAACTTAGAGTTGGTTACCAATGTAAAACAAGGTAAAATTGAAATGATATGGAGTGAGGAGCCAAAGTGTTGTCCAAATAAAGTACCAGCAACTTAGTATGTGGATATGGAAGGAACTGTACTAACACCACAAAGTATTTAACATTTCATTTTAAATTCTCAGTTGTATTTTAGGAAGCCCAGGTCAGGATATAAATGAATCACATTCCTATCTTATAGCATTATTAAATATTGTAGTATTAACTCGAGCAATAATATTCACAGGGGCTTTATGTCACACTATGCCCTAAGTACATCACATGAATTGTGGCATTTTTTGGCATAATTTTCTGAAATGGGCATTGTTGTCACCATTTGTAGATTACACACAGGTCCCAGAGGTTAAGTAGCTTGTCTTAGACCAGTTAAAATTTGGTAGAGCCAGAATTGAAACCCAGATATTAGCCAATTATCTTAATGTAATATTAGCCATTATCTTAACAGTTTAGGAGAAGGGAGAGGTTTATTGGGGAAGAAATATAGTGTCATTGGATAGTAATCCACCCAGCTTTTACAGGTCACTCAATACTACCTTTCTAGGTATCTTTCTGAAAGAGCTAAAGACATCATAGTACAATGATACAAGCATACTCATGTTTATAGTAACACAATTAATAATAGCTTAATTTTAGAAGCAGCCTACATGTCTATCAACAGATGAATGGAAAAAGAAAATGTGGTATTTACACACAATGGGGTACTATTCTGCCATAAAGAGGATAAACTTGAATGATCTGTAGAAAAATGGATACACCCTGAAACCATAATGTTAAGTGAAGTAAATCAGACACACAAGCTTAAATACTGCATGTGAGAAACACAAAATATGAGATAAATATAAGAGCAAACTAAAAGATGGATAATGGAAAATAGAGAGATAGACCTTTTGCAAAGGGGAAGGTGACCAAGAGATGGAGAGGGGAAATGCAATAAAGAGAATTAAGATATGTTACATACATGTGCCACTTCCCATGATGAATGTAATCATCATGTAGTGCAAACGTGTACTAACACAAAATATAAATTGAAAAAAAATCCTCAAGTCTAGATGCCCAAAAAAGGCCATACCTAGAAATGCAAATGATACCAAGGTATTATGACCTGCTACTAATAAGGCTGAAATCAGCCAGCATTTACCATGTATTTATTATACCGTCTAATAAATTGCTATTACAATGAATTTCTTAAGATCATGGAATGAATGTAACTTGCCCAACCTAAAGTTGCAAACTAACAATAGCTCCAGGGCACATAAAATTGTGCTAAAGGGACAGAAAATGGAAAAAAATGTGAGATAATGCCAGGAAAATGTGACTGTCCACTTCTATTTGTTTTCCTGTTCCAAATAAGCTATAATCAATTATGGAAAAACATCTGACAAAAAAAAATATTAATGTCTTAGTTACTTTTCTCGTTGCTGAGACAAAATACCTGACACCCAAAGTTAAAAGTGGCAAGTTTTATTTAACTCATAGTTTATAGAGGTTTCAGTCCATAATCGCCTGGCTCCAAGGCAGGGTGGCACAAGGCAAAGGGGCAACAGTTCATGGCAGTGAAAGAAAAAGCAGCAAGGGAAACTTAACAGTCTCTCTGCCCCCTTTATCTTATCCAGACTACCAGGATTAGGGCAGTGCCAAACCAATCAGTGCACTGGTTTAGTAATCACACACCCTTAATCCCAGGAGCACACATTCTAGATTCAGCCACCTCTGAAAAAGCCACCTATGACCACATGAGGCTTTGGGGAGACATCTAGAAAAAAAGTAACAGTTAACAAATTGTTTTTCCGTTTATATAGGTAATGCCTTTAAAAAGTACCACTCGAGACCTGGTAAGACTGGCTGCTCAAATCAACAAAATCCAATTAGTTACATTCAAATCTGTCAATGCAAACAGGTACTTGCAGAAGCTGTTAACCAAACCACCTTCCTGCACAAAAACACTGTTTTCTGATGTACATGTTCTCCGGTATAGATTAGATTTCAGGAAAGAAAATAAGAAATTTGATCTCTGAGAATTTTCCCATAAAATCACAGAGTTAGAATTGTTTGTGTGATGGTAATGAACTTAGTGGTCACAGAGAATATCTAATGATACAGTATGGTGGGGGGAACTACCAGCTTAAGCAGGAGCCTGACCTTGGACCATGGTTCCAGTAGCCTCTGATTGCCTGGGTGGTTGAAATTGGTGAAATATTTCCTTAGTGGCCCTGAATGACCAGAGCCCTTTGGGGCATTCATCTGAAAGCAAAGTCTTTCAAAGCAGTTTACCCTTTTACAAATTTGACCCTGCCAAGGACAGGATCTGACAATTTTCTGAGATATCATTCATTTTTCCTATTGTCCTGATGCAGAGAACTTGCCTTCTTTTTAACGCTAATCTTCTCAGAAACTAAGCTGGTCACATCCCCAACTTTCCAGGTGCTTCCTTACTGGCCAAGCTGGAAATTTTTCAAATGACTGAGCTCTGCTTTTTGCTCCATATTTTCACTGTAGATCTGACTAAAATCAGCCACCAATGCCCATCCCACAGCCTGAACTTTAGGCTGCCTTGAAATTTCCTTTGCCAGAACAAATAGTCCCCTACTTGACATTCAACCTCACACAGTCTTAGGACATGGACAAAAATGCTGACAAATTCTTTGCCAGAATAAAATTCACATAGCCTCTAGTCCAATTTCCAATACAGTCCTCATTACTATCTGAAACCTCATGAGCATGCCTATTACTGTCTGCATTCCCATCAGGAATCTGGTTTTCTGAGGTTTAACAAGAATCACTGATTAAGGTTGGCTTACAACATTCTAGGGTGGGTGTCTGTAGCCCACATGTCCAAACCCTTCCAAATTCCTCCTATAAAGCAGTTCAAAAAGCTTCTAAATCACATGGTCAGGTATAGTCACATCAACAACTCCACTCCTGGTGTCAATTTTCTGTATGAGCCAACTTTGTCAGTACTAAGACATAATACCTGACACCCAGAACTTGAAGAGGTTTAATTTCTCTCAAGGTTTTGAGGAATTCAGCCTATGCTTGGCAGGCTCTAAGGCAGGCACACCATGGCAGAAGGGCATGGTAGATGAAAGCTGCTCACCCATGGCAGTGAGGAAGCAGAGAGTAAAGGGTAGAGCAAGTTAAAAGAACACATCCTTCTATTGTGGATAGGTAAGTTAATTAGATATCTTGTAGGCAGTTAGATAGGGCCAGCCCAGGAAGAGCCAACTTGGAGGACAGTCAAGGAGTCAACATGGAGGTCAGTCAAGGAGTCAACATGGAGGTCAATCAAGACATAGTCACTGAAGGCCAGAATTGTAAAAGGAGAGAAACTACCACACCCATGCAGGATGAATAGTAGTGATTGATATTCTAAATAGGTATCAATCACCTGGGTGAGGGAAAAAGATCTTCCAAGAAAGATCCCTGACCCACCCTTTTCCACTGAAAATCCTTGCTCAGTTCCTTGCACGCTTGCTATGTGACTTGTTTCCCCATTAGATCCCCATTTAATCAATATTACCTGGGTGACTGTACTTGTAGTCTTATTGGTTTGTCACGGTTTTGTCCCACCTCATGCCCACCTTGTAAATTTCCACTGGGTCTTATAGTTTTGTCCTACTTTGAACTGCCTCACCACATGGGTTTGCTGTATAAAACATCTTTGAAAAGTGGGGTGAGTGGGAAACCCACTTTCCGGTCCCCCTTCTGTCTCTCTTAGAAGCTTTCTTTCTCTAAATATATTTTTCCTACTCTTAACCTCCATTGTACCTAGAATTCATTCTTTGATTTAAGAGAACACAAACTCGCATTTTGGACATCTTATAGGTTTGGAGTTACATCTCTTCCTCCTATATCACTTCCAGGGCACATCCCTAGTAATCTATCCCCTCTAAAAAGGTCTCACCTCCCGGAACTTGAGATTTGTCAAGGACATTTCAGATCCAAACCATAACAGGCTCCAATTGGAAATTGTATCACAATGGCAAGCAGGGCTTCAACATATTAATTTTGGGGGAAAAAAACATTCACTCTATAGAAGAGATAGAGGGAGAATTACAGATGTCACTCACACAGATATTTGCTGAAGAAGTATAAACAAAACCTGTGATTTCACATTTTAGTATGTCCATTCAAGTATCACAGGCTCACAATTAAAGTTTTTGTATGTTCCTCAGGATAAAAGGACTATATCCAGTACCCATGGAAGGAGTAAGCATTTCTCCACAGTCAGCTACAGGGCCAGGGCCAGTTGAGTGGATGGCTGTCTTCAGAGAGCAGTTACACATGTTGGTAAATGTCTTCACTCACCAATGGGCAAATAGCAAATGGCATTTTAGTTTCCTGTGGATGCTATAATAGATGACCACAAATTTGGCAGCTTCAAACAACAGAAATTCATTATCTCAAAGTAAAGAATTTTACTACTTTTCTGAACAATTTACATATTCTGACGTCATGGTATTAATTTTTGGTGGACTTGAGGTCTAGCTGTAATGTGATATTGTAAAACTGCAGCCATCAAGAGTTCCAGTGTCAGAGCTTCTGATCCAACAAGTACATCCCAGGTAATTCTGGGAGCTATACTTAAAAACATTGCCCTATTCCAGATGGATACTTAAAAATTAACAATTATTTGAAAAAAAAAGTCTATTCCTAATACAGCAATATTATATACTAATGCACCATAAGGTGAGGTTGATCATTAGCTCAGAGATCTTAAATATATTTTAAAGATCCTTAGTTTTAAAGATTCTTAATTCCATTTACCCTCTCCAAACACAGTACTTTTAAATCTTGTATCCCTTTACTCAGAGGTAATATCCCAAACACTTAGAAAGGTAAATATTCAAGTGCCTTCATTCAAATGCACATCTAGCATACATCAATTAAAGAAACTGAAAATTAAAGTGTTTTATAATATTCTCCAACTTTTAATTTCTGTTTGATAAGTACCTACCCAGTAATATCCAACCAGTAACTTTTCCTGATTCTTCTCCAATCAGAGTATCTACAAAATAGTTCACTAATATTTCTCACATCTTACACTATCATGTAATGATTTGTGAATGTCATCTTTACCATGTTAGGGCATCTTTTGGAATTGAAGACACAGCATTATCTATCCTTATATAATTCTTTAGCATACCTTCATGAACAAGTTTGGGGAAAAATCAAAACTTATGAAATTAAATGAAAAACAGTTTGCTCTTAATTCCAGAAAAAATACATAATTCATTAAATGGGTATCTAGGTATTTTTCAAAAAATCTACTTAGATTTATCAATTCAGTTAATACAAGTTGTTTTTTAAAAGAACAACAACAACAACAAGAACAAAAACGAGTCCAGGGTACTGCCAACTTTTGAAAAAATAGTATGAAGGTCAATGCGGGACGGCATCTCATTTCAGCCATCCATGTATGACTACATAACAATAAGGCTGAGTTCTTTTACAAAACAGAATTGATTTAGATAATTTGAAATGGGAGGTTGAGAGGAGTTGAGCTGATCCACTCTTAGACTCATGTTACACAGGCAATATTATTGGTTACATGTAATTTTTGTATTTCTCCAGGCCATGCAAAATTAATTAAAAGTTATTGAATTTTCTCCTGGAAAATTTCTGGGCTGTTCACTCATATGTGAAGATAAGAGGTCCGCAGTGGCCTGAGAACAATGACAAATGTTAGTTTATGTGAAAGTAACACTCTAAGAATAGCGCCGATGTGTAAAATACTCAAAAGGAGTTTTGCATATTTTACAAGATTCTTCAGTGGTCTACAAAGATGCATGTCACATGTGGGGACTAAAATTTTGAAAGGGAGATGCTCTGTACCTCTCTCTGAGTTCCTTTAGAACTAAAGCTGAGGGAAGAAAAAGTAAACTTGTTAAGGTATAAGGAGTGCTGAGTGTTCACCAAGACATCTCTTTTACATGCCTGGCCTAATGGGAAAAATCATGGCTTCTATTATAAATCGTAAGAGTGCACAGTTACACACTATAATGGGAAAAATCATTCTTTTGATGAATATAATGGTGGACAATGACTAATTCATTTAAAATTCTCACAATAGTGTTATCAGTAAGAATTTCACGAATCAGTTTCATTTATTTCACGAACTTTAAGCAAATAATAGGCACATTCAAAAATTTTTTCCCATCACCAACAAGATTCAATAGATTTAAATGATATATATATATAAACATAATGATATACATATATATATATACACACACACACACAAGAGAGTTATTTTTAAATGCATGCATAAGGTATTGAAGTGGTCATTATTCTGGGGTATATAAGCTGAAACTGTCTTTCTTATCTGAGTTGAGGTTTATCAATTCCATCTTGGAAGAGGTTATCTTGTTTCTACTGCTAAATGAACTCTGATAAAATGACATCAGATGAAATATACACCTTAGGAAAGGACACCTTGATCAAACATTTAATCAATGTACTCAACAGTGAAAATATGTAAGTCCTGTGCTCTATATTGATTAAAACCACAAACACTGACTTTCCTACACAGAATAGCCTCAGCCTCACACATAAAAGGGAAATAATGCCTTATGCACAGTCTTTGAAAAGTAAAGGAAAAAACTTAGGTTTCATTGGAATTTTTTTTCCTAACAAAAATTCTCATTTGGCATTATTATCCTTACACTTTCAATTCTGTGAATGACTAACACATCAAAGAGTATCACATTATTGCTATGAAAATGACACATTGAATCTCATGTCAATGACTCAGCCCTGTTTTAGACATACTTGACAATGTGATCAAAAGGCTGCCTGTTAATTAAATGACCTTTTATTATGTAAAGACTTGAAAGTTTGTATTACAGAAGAGACAATCATACAACTATATTTATAGCAGGGTGTTTTGCTATCAATTTTCAAGTTTTTATGTGTATTCAACAGACCTTACACAATGAAATGGTAAGGCACAGAGAAGCCCTGGCCCAATCTGTGACAAGCAGTCCGCACATTTACAACCTTCGTTGCCCCATCTCCCAGTGGCTACTTGGTTTATAAGGGAAAGCATATTGCCAAGGTGCAGGGTGATACATCCAGTTATAGATGTCTTTCTTAGGCTCTGTGTCAAATGGCTTCAGCTGTTTCTCCAAAAGAAAGGTCAACAGTAAATTAATTTCCACATGCAGCCAAGAAATTAACTTGTAAAAATTAGTTAATAGAGTTCTTCAACATATCTCAGATAGGTAACTGGCTCTGACAAACTCATTCCTCTTAAATTGCTTCTGTATTAACATATAATATTTAAGCACTCTATAAACTAATTTATATGTTTACATGTTTTGTGTGTTTTTAAATTTCCTGTATTTAAGGATTAATATTAAAGATTAGGTGACTCTTACTGATTCAATCATGCCGAAACAACTTGTCACTGGGATTATTTAATTTAATCTTATTTAACTCCAATGAAATAGATGAGTAAAAAAAATCACAACCTTTTAAAGGATGGTTTATCATCTAAATGTCAAATACTTTTGGATTGGACAGACCCTAAATTGTACAGACACAAATATTTTTAGAGGATTATCAATGATGTGAAAACCTTTGAAGAACTACCTCTAGTAGTACCAAGGTTGTTTTCCAAATAAAACCCCAAATTAAGGCAAAATAAGATATACCCACTTAAGCAAGTAATTAAATAAAACAATACTAATATCAGTTGGTGAACACAAACATAAGCAGTGACAGACAAAATATTCCTAAAGTAAACAACTGTGGGACTTTCATCGGGGAATCCAGATTTATGCCTTGGATATTAGGATAAATCCTGACAGGACCTGGGATTTGCTTCTGCACTAACCACACATAAAGACTTGCATCTGAGAGATGAGGCTTCTCCACTCGAGTTCCCTGGGATTTGATGGATCATCCTAGAGAACCCTGGGAGAGTGTCACTCTTGTCTTAACATTTTATGTTACATAATGTTCTGTGAGGTAGAGTTAAGACAGTTTTTCATGGAACTAATACAGCTTTTGGAAGAGAAATAGAGTAGAAGGCATAATGAAATACCTGAGTTTAATCAGTGCCAAATATTTGCACTCCCATTTATCCACTTGATAATTACATCCTTCCTTTATGAATGAATTTGTATATATTATATGTATTTATATTGAGAATTATGCAGTGTTGAGCATTTCGTTGAACCTCTGTAGCACTTACCTACTAAAAAGTACAAACAAAATCTGTCTGAAAGTACAATCTAATATTGCAGAAGTGTTAATATTGCCAACCCAAAAGAATTTATTTTACTTCTCACAAGATGCTTAACTCAGAATAGGTAACTACATGCTGTTCCTTGCTTTTCCCACCCATCATATGACCAGAGTCTTTATCTCATACTATTCTTCTGTTTACCTTGCACTATTTCTAGTTAAATGCTGAGCACATATCTTGGAATTCTATGATAGTCTCCTTGATTAACTGGAAGATAGGATGACTCACTGATACTAATAGTAGTATGACTGATATGATACACAAAGGTATAGTTCCTGTCCAAATGGAATATTAATTTGTATTAAGGATTCAGATGCTATAGATGGAAGAGCCCAGAAACAGACCTATTTACATCTGGAAACTTGGTATTTTACATAATTGACATTGCATATCAGTGGAAAAAAGACAGGATGCTCAATGAGTGGTTCAGTAAATTATTTACCCATTCTTCGACTCTTATCTCATAGCATTTATTAAGATCAATATTTAGAACACAGGACAATATTTTTGTGAATCTGGAGTTGGAAACATTCCTTAAAGAGGACCTGAGAAATACAAGTAATGAAGGAAAAGTCTGATAAATACAACTGCCTTAAAATGTTCTGTTCATCATAAGATACAAATAAAAATATTGAAAAGGCAAGCCATAAGGTGAGGGAAGATATTTGCAATGCATATAGCCTAAAGAGGACTGGTATCCCAAATATAATAAGATGACAGAGAGCAATCCAAAGCACATGAGCAGACACTTCACAGAACTACCTTATATAAATGGCCAGTAAACATGGAAAAACATGTAGTGAGTAAATTCAATTGAAAACCACAAAGACTACTATTTTACAAATATGAGAGTCATCCAAACACTAAGTTTGCCAAAATCAAAATTTGGAAGGATGTGGAGCTCTGGGAATTTGAAGCAATTTTAATTTTGAGTACTAAACTCATGTACCCATTCTGGAGAGAAATTTGGCAAGACTAAGTTGAAAATGGACACGCCAAACAACCTAGCTATTTCATTCATTCATATATATATACATATATACACACATATTGCCCTAGAGAAGCTCTGCTACACATGATCAAGAAGACATGGCCAAGAAAGTTTATTGTGGCACTGTTTGTAAGAGCCACAAGAAAAGATGAATAACCAGAACTCAGTCACATCATGGAATACTACACAGCACATAAAAAGTATACTGTCAATGTGCATAACCTTTACAAAATATTAAGTCAGACAGGAGGAAATACAGAAGTATACATCTAGGATACATGCCACTTTTATACTATTTTATAAGTGGAAAACAATACTATAAATGGACATGGGACCGATAAATATGTAAAAGATAAGAAAATATGATTGGGATTAATAAACATCAGATTTAAAATGAGGTTAACTCAGACTGGAATGGAGAATCAGACAAAAAATACAAAACACAAAGATGATAATAATTCTATTTGTAGTATTCTATTTCTAATCTGGTATTGAGAATATAAGCATTCATAATATTATTCTTTATACAGTATGAACAGGACTATTTAATTTTTAAATAAATTCAAGACATCAAAGATATTTATAAATTGAAAGTTTAAAAAGTTTAAAATTCTTAAAGAAATGACTCAAAAGTAGACTCTCTATGGAATGCAAAATTTCACACGAGAGAAAGAAACTACCTAAGCCCCTTGGCACTCAGGACAACAAATCATTACATATTTTAGAAAAGGAAGAAGGAATTTCTAGAAAGAGAAACATCAGCTTGACGTTCCTTCAGAAGAGAAGGGACATCAGGGGTCAGGAGAATGGTTTCTTTGGTTTTTTGTTTTTGGAGTTAGTATATCCAAGCCTCCTTGAATCTTCCTATTCTGTTGTTGGCTCTATATCGGTTACAATCCGAGTAAAGTGATAGGCTAGCTTACCTAAATAATGCATGCCAAGAAAAATTCCAGAGTGATTTGCCCTTGTTCCCCCTCTTTGGCCTGAGAAACACGCTTAAAGAGCAATATTCTATGCATGTCCTCAGTAAATTCAATTACATCTGCTTCTGGCTACTTCAGCTGCTATGATGATTGCAAATTGTGTACTGTCCCCGTCGTGCCAGGCTACTTGCCATGCCAGCTATGCGAACAAAAAGCTTTGTTTTCTGTTTCAATCCAAAGTCCTTTCCTGAGGACCAAATTGTAAATGGTGCTGTGTTCGGCACTTTTCAAAACCTCTTTAGAGACACAGTGTCCGCAGCCCTTTCCCTCCATCCTTACAGAACCTGGTACCTGTCCAAGCCCAAACCACTGCTTTCTCAGGAGTTTTAATATTCGTTAAAGCAGCCAAGATTGATGTGCTCCTTAGAGACCTTCCTATGAGGTGAATACAATTTATATATGTTTGCAAAAACAAAACAATGTAAGAAAACATGGTGGATTATGAGCTCCCAAGTTTTCTTTTGAACAGCCAACTGAAATGAGAAACATCTTAAAATATCTGGTATATTTTAGTGAAAATAATTATTGTGACTTTGAACCTGAAAGAATTCATCTGTCCCACCCCTTCCAATTTCCTGGTTGATGATAATGGTGTAATTGCAGTTATAATTACAAAGGACTTCAATTCAATTTAATTTTAATTATTTAAAATTTGTAAACACTCCAGGAAAACCTCATTAAGCTTGCAGAACCAGCTTGTTTTCAAGAGAGACCAGGGAGTCAACACTGACAATTATTCACATTACAACATCCATTCACTCACACTAACCACTCTGATTAACCAGTAATCACACTCATTGGGAGGCAGCAGTACTGGCAAGGGTTGCTACAGCTTTTTAAAAGTGATTTCCAAAGCTGCATATATAAAATGAAGCCACACATTCTAAAACAGCCAGAAAAACTGAGGCTTGTATGTACACTGGTGGGTAAGTGGAAAAATCCTCACAAAATATATTCAGTTCAAGAATTTCACTTGTAAAAGTAACGTTTTAGAACCTCTACTGATTCAAGTTCAAGTTTCTTTATAGTACGAGATTATGCAATCTGCACACATTATACCAATTGCTAACAGCAAGTCACATGAGTAGGAGCCTTCTTACTTTGCACAACTATGTATTTAGAATAAAATCTCTATATACAGCAGCCATGAGAAGTACTCAGGGTTACCTCCTCATACCAGTCACTGCTGTGAGACTTGTACATCTTTGAGCCTCTGCATCTGTTTCCTTATTTTGTTTTTTTGTATGTTTCCTTATTAACATAATCCAAACATTAACAGCTACTTCACAAATTTTGGGAAGGATTGAAAGTGTCTGGTATACTGAAGGAGTACAGTATTTGTTATTCCTAGTCTTAAAAAGGCTGAAATGTAGTTCATAACAACTAACATCCTACAGATTGATGACTGCATACATTTTAACTAAGAAATATGAAGTTTTCATAAATTATCACTAATTCACTTATGAGAATTACAATAATTATTGGATGAACACATACACGTATCATACGAAGGCCACATGTACATAATTTCCAGAATTAATAAAGTGTCTTATGTCAAAATTACCTGCACAATCCAGAGATCTATCAGGTAAATTAAAATTCCACCTGGTGAGGATATAACATTCACACTGTCACATTCTACGAAGCCTGATTTCCTCTATTCTTGAGATTTTAGCACTTTGTAAAGATATCTGACTAAAGCAGAATGCAAGTTTTACTTTCTCCAATTGAAGTGCAGTTACCTGACCATAGTTTCCAAAATATTAAATGGAAATTTTTAGAAATTAACAATTTTTAAGTTTCACTTTGTATGCTGTTCTGAGTATCATGCCGAGATCTCTTGTCATCTGCTCCTTCTAGGGCAGGACATGAAATGTCACTCTGTCCAAGGTATCCTGGCTACATGAGGACCAGCCCATTAGTAACTCAGCACCTCGGTCACTTAGTCTCTGTTACTAGAATACCTGCAATGCTAGTGCAGTGTTGATTTTCAAGTAAACCTAGGTCACAATGCCTACACCATTTACTTCTCCTCACCTTCTCATGTATCCTGAATCCTCTCACATCATCGCATGGAGAAGGGGAAGTATAGTATTTTGAGAGAGAGCATATTCCATAACTTTCATTACAGGGTATTGTTATAATTACCCTGTTTTGTTAGTATCCTATTGTGTTAATATTGTTGTAATCTCTTACTGTGCTTGACTGTAAATTAAAACTTAACACAGTTTATATGTATACAAAAACCAGTATAAGTAGGGCTTGGTACTGCATGAGCTCTCAGGTACCCACAGGATAGGGTGGGACCTGAAACACATCTCCCAGGGGTGGGGGTATGGTAATAACAACTGTCATTACTCTTCATTTTTAGAAGGGCTTTCAATTTCTAGCATGATTTTAATACCTGTTATTTCAGCTTATCCCCACAACAACCTGCAATTTGAAATTATCACTCCATTTTACAGATGTCTAACAATGTTCAAGGTATAGTAATCATTGGATAAAAGAGCAGAGACTCTGAGTCACAGGTGAAAGACTGATCTCTGGCTTTCTGGTTTTAAATTCCATGCCCCTTTCCAGATCTTCATTTCTATACATTTTGTAACAGTGAAAAAGGTGAAGCTTCCGTTTTCAATGAAATTATAAAAGGTGATTGGATTTTAAAATCTGGGTAACTTACAAGGAGGAGCCCTTGCCACATTAATTCTATTCCATGAAATAAAAGACTGCGTGCCATCTCTGTACTTTTTGGCAAAACACTAAAGTGAAGCTTCCATTTTGGTGTTCTGTTCTTCTCTGCCCTGAGAAGAATGTTCTAACTGTACAGCAACAAGAACTATAAAGAATCTGAGAACCTGAGAACAGGAAGATTTTCTGCAGTGTAAAAACAGTCAGTAGTCATGGGTGTCAGTGAAGATGGACTTACTTTACTTTCTTTAGCAGCAAACTCATATGAAATAACCCAGGCAAGACATTCTCTTCTCTCCCCTCTCTTCTCTATGACCAAACCTTGAGCTGTGACTCCAGAACCACAGCATGTATTGGTCAGGTCACCTTTAAAGGTTTGGCTCAAGGAAAGTTATCTATAAACACTGAACAACTGCAATACCCAATCTCCCGAGCTAAGGCTAAAAATTAAAAATGTCCATATATGAACCTGGCTCCCAGAAGTTTCAGCAAGAGGGAATAGAAATAGATAACTGTCAATTCAGTCCAATGTGGGAAGACACAGTGAGTCTTCAGTTACTGAGGGGAGATGGACAGTCCCTTCTCTGACTAGAGTTTGCTCTTCCTGGCAATTCACATTACACCACCTGCTGAGTTTCTTACAGTTTCTCAGATGTTCTTTATAGGCACTATAGGAGAGGACTCCTATCAATGCCCTCATTCTTCTCTAGGATTCCCCACAGCACTTGGCATAGTCTTGATTACAAATTTAAGGCTCCACAAAGATGAATTAACATGTCCACAATGGGGCCATAATTTGTATGTCTTGCTGCTGCATGGACCTAAACCACCTGTGGCACATTCACAATTGTCCCATGAGGTGGCCTGGGACAGTCCCGTCAGGTGGTATGAGACTCCCGATGGGGCAGCTGTGCATGTACCATGGCTGGTTCATGCCAGCGGGAAGATGTTAATTGTTTATATATAGAAGATTCAGTGAGCAGGAAGGAGAACAGACTGAAGAAAAAAAAAAACAGGGAAAGGAGAACATTTTTGAAAATGGAAGGAACAAGAATGGTGACCTGATGAAGAAAAAAGAGGAATAGTTTTATGTTGGGGAGCTTATTTAGGTGGATAAAAAAATGAGCAACCTTTGCATGATTTGAAAGCTGAATTTCACTAACAGAAAATAATCTTTCCTGTTCATAAAATGAAAACCACACAAAGATGGTAACACACTTTGTACTAAATCAATTTGAAGAAGGCACAACAAAATTTTCTCCATTCTCTCAGTTCAGCCTGGAATATAATACATGATATTGTAATTCACAGCACATTATCTATGCTGCTATTTATTTTCTGAAACATTAGTCTGGGCATATTTTTCTACACGTTTATATCAATATACGTCCCTCCAGATACAGACATACTTTCTCAGGGGAATTGGTCTACACCAGTTTTGTAAAATGTTGACTAAATATGTGAGTGATGAACTGAACTAAAGGTCACCTATATTTTTCATTTATCACCCAACAGCCTTTGATGATTGAAAATATTTGTTAACCTTTCTCCAGTTTGATTTTATCACCAAAAAAAAAAAAAAAGGAGGGATGAAAGTACTCACTTTGAAGTCTATTGCAACTGAATGTATTTGTGAAATTCTTTGGGATTCTCAGCTGGAAATGCTATGGGAATCATTAAAATTTAGAGGACCTTGGGAATATGATTCCTTTAATACTATGAAGGTAATCAGATTAATGGTTTTTTTTTTCCTTAGTTAATCTTTTCAAGGGTCTTAGTTGCTTAAGATCAGATGTTTTCTTCTTCCCAATTGAAAAAAGCTATCTTGAGACCTGAGTAGAGAAATAAAAGCCAGCTTCCTAATTATTCCCTCTGCATGGTCCTTGGAGACTAAAGCTGATCTGGGGTTAAACCTATTCTTTAACTAATTAAACTCTTTTTCTTTAATTAATCATCCCTAATGACCGTACTTTATAGACAGCTGGTTTCATTACAATCAGAATAATTTTCTTGTATTTAACACAGAGTAGGTGAGTGATGACCAAAAAAGGTCTTAAATCACCTTTACCAGATAAAAGCTTTAGTCAAAGTGTTGTTAGTGAAGAAGATGAAAGAGAAGTGGGTTGGAGCAGCTCTAACTCTAAGCATCAGTCCGAAAATGAAAAGAGCTGCTGGGCTCTCCAGGCTGAGTCTCTGGGAGTGGAAGCTTTCTCGGCACTGACAGCCTGGCGGCCCCATGTCAGTCCCTCACTCTGAGCACCTCAAATCAGTAACAGACCAAGGATGTGTGGATTAAAGCCCATGCCAACGTTGTTATTCTGGTATTCTATGATGCACTGTGAATATTCAAAAGAATAAAATCATCTGCTATCCCTGAAGGAATTTAATTGTGTTGAAAAATATGCAGTAAGTTACCATAAAAAAGTTTGAGCATGGACCCTGGAAAATGGTAAGCTGTCAGTAGGTATGTGAAGAATGACACATGAATGAAAATGAATGAGTGAATGACACATGAATGAAAATGAAAAGGAGCTAAAAGATCACTTACTGATCTGATTCAATAACCTCAATTTGTAGATGAAAAAGTGAGGCTGGGAGAAATTAAGTGAAACAAGCACACATACATTTCTCTTCCATAACCCTTTACTGAGAATTTTACTAAAACTTGGGTTACAATCATTAACAAAGTTGCACTTGCCCTGTGCAATGAGCTACCTCTTGTTTGTGGCAAAATGTTTGTCATTGGTCTTCATCAGCAGCACAAGTTGATTTTCTAGATTCACAAATCACAGGCTCAGCAAACCTTGCTTTTACTTTTCATCATTGACAAAATAAACAGATCATTAGGCCAGGTAATCCTCTATCTTTCTCAGAGCATTTTACAGTAGGCAAATTAGGAAACCCCAGAATAATTATGTACCAGAACCTCACCCACACCCCATCTGGAGCCAGTGCCTAGCTAACAAAACATCCTGCTTCCAAAGCCAAGATGGGGAAATAGGTACACAACAAAAGGCTGACTTTCCAACTTTCTAAAAACTGAAGAGTATAAAAATCAATTAGATGTTACCTCTGTGAAGAAAAAAATCTGTTTTCTTCCTCAACTTGATGAACAATTAATGTAAAACACTCAATAAGTGGAACAATGATGCTCAGGTAGGTCTCTCACAAAAGACAGAAGAAGAAAATTGCAAATGCAGCAGTGATAAAACAGAATGTCAAGGAGAAAACAAAACCAAAAGGATACTTCCGATGATGTGACATGTTGCCTGAGAGGAACCGAGCAAAAGGATCAAAAATGCAGAAGGAAAAAGAAGGAAAAGACTCCAGAGTTGGAAGATCTATTTCACTTCCAGTTCACCTGGGCTATGTATCATTTTTACTGTGACGAAACCCATAACCAGCTGTTCTCCCTTCACTGGGATTCCTGATAAACCACTCTTCACACATTTTCTCTGCTTCGATCCCGGAAAGGCTATAGACGAGAGTGTCAAACCCTAACAATGCATTCCTCCCTTGCTGCAGTTTTTGTGCCAAAAAGCAGGATGTCCTGGGCTTGAGTTGAGATTTTCCTCCTGGCTGGAACTTTGCCCTAACTGGTCTGGTTTTATCTAAATCCCTGAAGAAAATTAAACTCCTCAGTGAAGTGACAGTTAAGTGCCCTCATCAGAACTGTACTTCTAGACTTTTGATGTTACAATTAAAATTTTCCATCTGAAATACAACCAGGCTATAGAAATAAAATTTAATTGTACAATTTTGTGAAGTGACCCTCAAAAAATCAAAGGTTAACTTTCTTTAGTCTCTGAATCCATCTGTGTCATGCATGGCCATGCAAATCAGTCTAATCTGCTTCTCTTATGATTTCCACTCTCTTCTGGATAATTTCCATGTTTACTTTTCAAGTCTAAGTTGCTTATAAGGTAAGATTTCAAAGAAAGCTGCAGTTCCTGGTATTTTTACAAAATTTTGATTTTAGTTACTAAGGAAACACTTTGCCTGCTATCCTGTGTAAATCCTTTAATTCTCCCTTTTAATTCTTAAGTGATCTATTTCAACTGCAAAAAATACTATGAAAGCATTTCATAAAATACACAGCATGCAGCTCAATTCATGAAAGAGCACATAGAATTTAAGACCCCAAATTTCATATTAATTGCCACTAAAAATTCAAATTCAAATATTCCATGGACAGTAAACAAATGAATAAATGCAGAATGTGAAAGCCAAACCTAGCTCAGGTATCATAATCCTGTTATGTTTATTATTGTCAAGGAAGATGGCAAAAGCAAGTCAGAGACTGGGTACAAAATTTAAAGTTAAAATTATCTGAGCTTGCAAGAAAATGTAAGCAGCATTTAATTATACACAAATTCAAAAAACAAAAACAAAAACAACTTTCTTCCAAAAGGTTTACTCAGGAACTCAGTCCTTCCACAAATATTGAGATGGCATGTTGTTCAATAAAGTGTTAGGAAAACAGTGATGTGTTGCTTTCCTCATAACAGAAGGGAGAGAACATGTACAGAAATAATCAAGGAACAGGAGAAACTATGCTAAGGACTGAAAAAATAAAACAATGTTAGGAGAGAGATCCATAGGACAGAAGGTCACTGCTGGCTAAAGAAAAGAGAGACATTTCTGTGAAGCCTTGTGAGGCCTAGCATATGCTGAGATGGAGCCTATGAGAACGGCACCTATTCAAAAGAGCACTGTTGCGTATCCAGTGCACCACTTAGGTTAGAACATATTAACATATTAAGGTGACCAGTGTCCTGGGGTAGGCAAGTTACAACCACGGCAAGATGCAGAGGCAGGGTGGAGATGACTTGACGTGCTTTGGCATTCACCCAGCGAATTGGTGGAGGAATTCCACCAATTCAAATTCTGGTACGTCTGGGTGGATCATGGAGGCATGGCTTTGTGTAAGATATATGGTTCCTCTCCCCTTCCACTCTAGCACTGTTCTCCTACTCTGTTTCTGGGTCACCATGAAGTAAGCATCTTTCCCCTGCCACACCTTCCCGCCATTATGTTTCTGCCTTAAAGCCAGTTAATCGTGGACTGATACCTTTGAAACCATGAGCAAAATTAAACTTGTTTTCCTTTAAGTTGTGGGTATTGGGTATTCTCTTCCAGCAATGGGAAAGCCAACACAGCAAGAAATTTGAGTTTTGACCTTTATTCACTGGTGAAGACAACTTGAAGAAATTTTAGTGGGATTAGAAATGTAAATTAATGTAGCAAGAAATTCAATACAAGAAATTATAATAATATTCATAAAGAAGAATAACATTCTCTCCTCCTTATAGGTGGGCATTACCAGTTCATCATACGGAATTAAAAACATGATGAAAAGTGGTTTATAGAGAATTCCAACTAAAACAACAAATTGACATATTTCTGTGTAAGGCATTTTAGTTGTCTTTACCGATTTGCTTCCTGAAAGTTTATTCTGAATGTCCTGCTTTATTTGAGTCAACCATTATAATTCAGAAAACTAGAATGAGGAGGAAGGAGCAAGGAATGATATTTTCTTTTTTTTTTTTTTTTTTGGTACCAGGGATTGAACTCAGGTCCTTGCACTTGCACAGCAGGCAGTGAAACCACTGAGCTAAATCCCCAGCCCCAAGGAATGATATTTTCATGTAAGACCAAATTGGTGGAGGATACTGTTCGGAAGACCCCAGAGAAGAAACTAAAATCTGAAGTATTATAGCAATCCAAGGGTCAAGTGTGAACTGTACTAAATTCAGGCCAAAAGGGAACCTGAGTGACTGAGCCAATCAAAGGAGTGAAAACAGGTACCAATGGTGATTCATGGAGCGTGGACTGAGAGTGCGGGAACAGGAGGAGAAAGGGTCTAAGAACAGAGTGCAGTCTAGCTTTAAGTAACGACTTTCAGGAATTTATTTCTATTTCAATGTATGGAATGGATCAGGTCAAAGGCTGCTATTCTGTATGATACCAGTTTATTGAAATATTAAGGAAAAATATGCCATTTTACATTGATTCAATGAAAAATCATTAATGCCGAAAAAGAAAACAGAACTTAATGGCTGCAGTAAGTTTAAGCTCTGCAATGTATACATAGGAGATGGAATGAGAATGTTGAGTGACATTTATTACATTATTTAGTCTACCTGCCAGTTTTCTTCCCTCCAAGTCTCATTATATTGTCCAGATGCAGCGCTGCAGGAAGACATAACCCCCAGCGATGGCACCTATCCTCTTGGTGAGGGATCCAAAGCAAAACTGGTCTTTTTGGAGAGATTTCTGAATTTGCCATCTGGCCAGCACTGGCTTCCCTTCAAGGGTGTTTATCTCACCATGAGCTTTAATTATGAGAACAAATGCTTTCTTCTTAAAATTATTTGCAGTAGTTATTGAAAGGCTCCTACAAGAGAAACAGACATCTTTCCATCTGTCTCTCCTCTTCCTCTTTTCTTCTTTTATCTACTTAATCTGCTCACTCTTGAATCTCCCATAGTAACTTCTACTCTAGGTAGGAGAATCATCTGCCATGATGGAATCTTCTGATATGGAATAGTGTGCCTGCAGTACTGTAATGCTAGGACCTCCTCATCTAAAATATTTCATATTCTTAGGCCTATCTGGTATCTCGGTCTCCTAGGGGACAGCTCAATTCTTCCTTCTTCATGAAAACTTCCCTGAAGGCAACTGCTCCTCCCTGAGTTCCAATGCTCATCGTCCCCACTGTAACAATTTATTCTCCCTTATAATTTGTCTACATTAGCTTCAAATTATCTCAGATGTAATTCCACATTCTTCTACAACTCTCCATCACACAAAGAACATTACTATCAACAATACTTACTGATAGATAAATTGTAAAATTTGCCTTTGGAAATATTGAGGGTTGAGGAAAATAAAAAGCAGCTTATTTGCTTCTCTTAAATACTACATTTTAAAGTATCTTTGTTGTTTTTCATTTGTGGTGAAGATTATTTGTGTCAACTGCATATTAACATATTAAATAATTCTAGGACTTGCTATTATGACAGGGTAGACTTCTTTTATTCTCTAAGTCAAGAAATATTTATTGAATGGATATAATCAATGGCAAGCAGAAAATTTTTCCCTTGGACTTTCTCACAGACATAGACAGGTGTGCACATTTGATAGCTTCGTAACTTTTTGAATAAAGATTTTTCTGGACAATACCGTTTGAAAATTTTTACCAATAACTGGAATCTGTGACTCCCCAGTTGAAAAAATATCAAGAATGGTTCTTTTATTTTGATCAAATGTGCAGCTTGTCGAGATTTTTTTTTAAAAATTAGGAAGGTAAAAGTCCTCTTATCAATGAAATGAGCTGAGGCAATTTAGTGATTAACAAGAAAACACATTATAGCCTAGAACTCTATACTTCTAGGATACACATTGAGATATCAAGATTAAGTTTACCTCCAAATAAATCCATAATGAAGCACATGCATTTCTTTCAATATTGTTGGGACTGAGAAAATCATCCCGCGAGCTGACTCATATGGGCTTATGGTGAGTAGCATAGCATTAAGAAAAAAACCCCGAACTTGTGATAAGATTGTAACATCTTGCATATATAATGATGAGTTTCTTTCATAAATCTACATATCACATGGAAAAATACCAGGTGGTGGGTGTGTTCTGGGAAAGAAAAATTTCAAACTTTTATCTGAGGTCTTTTCGAAAACAACATACTTTTCTAAACGAATCCCATAGAACACACAAAGCATGACATGTTGCTGGACAGAAAAAATAATTGCTTAGATAAAATTCCACATGTCACCAAAGTGTAAACATCACTGAAGGAAATATATTAAGCATCAATATATGTTATAGCTACTTGTTCATGTATATATTTTTATAGACTAGATTACTCAAAATACAAGAAGCTATCTTCCCTCTTGTTTTCTGAACAGGCTCTGAAATCATCTTAGCTGCCTACTCAAATCCTTCCTCCTTTTTTATTTGAAAACCATCAAGAATCAAACACAGTGAAATTGAGGCTACAAACTTGGGCCAATTTTCCTTTTAAATACAAACCAATATGCACAGAATAGTATAGAATATAAGCAATACCCATGATCCATAAAGTATGAAGAGTCATCTCTTTCTAGAACTAAAGATTATGGGACGGCATATTGGACAGCTGTCCGAATATCTTATAGAGGGGTGTGTGTGTGTGTGTGTGTGTGTGTGTGTGTGTGACATGCTCTTTTCCTAGTGGAGTTCCTCATGAGGGCTTCTCTCTTCTCTCCTTGTTGTGTATGAAGAGTGTTCCTAAAACTCTTGACTGATACATCATAAAAAAACTGAAAATTCTGTCATGTGCAGGAAGAAGGATGTATCTGGAGACCATAATACTGAGCAGCCTCAGACAAATATTGCATGTTCTCCTTCATATGTGAAATCTAAAAAAGATGACAAGAAAGTAGAAAAGAGAATATCATTAGACAAGAGTAATGAAATAAGAGGGAGAGGGAGGGATGTAAGAGTAGGTAATAGGAAGTATTGATGTTAGTAAAATATAGGCATTGAATCCCCTCCCAAATGTGAAACTAGAGCAGAAGACTGGGGTGAGGGGGTTAGGGTTTGAAAATGATTAAGGTATGTTATGTGTATGTAAGAATCTGGCAAAATGAAACCCAGTAACCTGTGTAACCAATTTTAAAGAGAATGAAAGAAACTGAAGATTGCTCACACTTTTGGCAGTAACTTTACAACTAAACAGAAGAACTACATCTGTAACAACTCCTGCAAAGGGGGGAAAAAAAACAAAACCATTTTCCATGCCCATGAATGCCAAAATGCTCAGGAAAATTATTTTTTAGAAAGACTCTAGAGAAATTAGATTTTACACTGGATTTCATTAAAATGCAAACAATGTATTTGGGCTCAATGCCAAGCACTGTACTTGAGGCATTTATATATGTCATTTAATTCTCTAAGCTTTCTTAAGAGAGACGATAGAAATATACTGTCTACTGGAACTGCTGAAACTCTTTTTTATATTTGTTACAGAAAAATGACAGGAAAAGAGGAGAAAGAGAGATGAATTCTCAGAGGAGGACAGAGAGATAGTTCCTAATTTTCAACAATTACAGTACTGAACACTTAGTATGAGTACCCGGTGGTCACTGCGCCATGGCTGTCTCATCTTACATCATATAAGCCCCTCAACCACCTAAACACTTTTCTCTGACCTCTAAACACAAAGATTTATTTACCACTGACAGTGTAACATGCCCACTGTTTAGCACGTTCAAATGAAAAAAAAAAAAAAACTTCACTCATGCCTGCCACGAAAAGTATCACTGAAATCTTCTATGATTCTATTTCCTGAACTCCTGATGAGCATTAAAAACAAAATGTAGGGCTGGGGATTTAGCTCAGTGGTGCCGCTGTCTGCCTTGCAAGCATAAGGTCCCAAGTTTGATTCCGATACAAAAAACAAAACAAAACAAACAAACAAAAAACAAAATGTAAATAATCCTAAAGATGGAACAAGTCAAGTTATCATTGAATTCCATGTGTCATGCTTTTGTAAAGGATTATAATGACTAGGGCAAAGCCTTTATAAATAAATTGAATGTTCAACTTTCAAGGTAAAGGTTAAAAGGCCAATTATTTACCCTTGGTATCATTTTGTGTTCTGCTTCAAAAAGAAATAGAAAAAAGGAAAAGCAAATACATAACTTCTGTTAGTCAAGAGATGAGCAGTGCTCAGAGGTCAGTTAGGTGTATTATGCAGATTTGCAGTGGAAATATTGAAAGGCATTTTCAAAAGAATAGGACAGGGACTGTGATTGAAGTCCCAGAGAGAAAAGTACAATGCTCAAATTGAAATATAAAGATTCAGAATTATCTTGAAGAAGTAAACATTCTTATGCCCTCCAATTGAGCTATTCATTAATTGTGAAAACAACAAAGCAAATCCTGCAGGTAGAAATTTATGAAATCACTCTGGCCCTCTATGCAGAAGTACTTATGTATGTGATTTGGGGAATGGCTTACTATAATTTTAATAGCAGGGCTATAGATTTTAAAATATATTTAAAGGATAGTCCACATTTAATTTTATTTCTAGTGAGATTAATGCCTAACAATTTGAATTAACAAATCCTTTGGAAAATAATTTTCTTGGTGAATCAATCTTTATAGTTCATTTGCTTACAAAGTTTACATAGAAATCTTTACAAAACCAAAGATTCGGTAAAATGCACCCATAAATTGATTCACATAGGGAACAATAATGAGACAATATTATCAGTGTAGTTATGTCTAAATAACAGAGTAAGGATTTGAACATAGCAGACACATTGTAAGTGACCCACTGTCTCCTGGATGCTGTCCTCTTTCAAAGCCGGAAAAAGTAGAAGAGGCAGATAAAACCCAGTTCATGAAGGCACTGGCTGTATACACTGCTGCAGAGAAGTAAAGCAAGGTTAATGCAGTCCACACAAGACAGAGATCTTAGTGACTCCAGATTAATTAATTGTAGCAGGAAGAAGCTCAGTTGCCAAAGATGTTGCTAAGCTGCCCCATCTAGAATGGATCAAGAGTCACACCCTTCCTTAGGAATGAAATGGAGACGTGATTCTAAATGTCAAACTTTGGATTTATAATCAATAATTCTATTGTCAGATCATTTACAACAAACGTGTTTATTCAGCCAGCATTGACAGGGCACTCAATTTAGTATCTCTGAGCTGTTTGAAGTTATATATATATATGCATTTATATATGCCAGATCTATCTGCAGTTTCTCTTTCTGGTAGGAAGAGTTCACAGAGCTTACCAAGGAGGGCCTGACCAGATCATAAATCAAGGAGAAGCAATTTCTGATAACTGAATATGAGTCTCCTCTAAAGCCTTTATATGTGACAAAGAGCTGAGCAGCTCTGTGACTTGCACAAAGGAAAACCCATCACAATTTTTCCTTCCCATCAATCGCTAGCCTCTTTGTTCTAGAATCCACAACCATAATCGGCAGGCTCTTTTCAGCACTTTAATTCACATTTGCCCTTATAACCAGAAAGACCTCAGCAGTGTAACTTTCTCCCTACTCATTACTCTTCATGCCCAGTGATATCTGAGTAAGTGAGTTGCTAACTTTTGACTCTCCTGCCCAAGATATATTTTCAATTTGTTTAAAAACAGGGAAATTCAGGATACTATGTATTTTGTAAGGAAAACTGCTTAAATGCAAAAATGAGGGAAAAAAACCTTTCAGATCTGTTCTACAAGAGACTAAAAATAAAGAAACCAGAAATGCTCAGCCAGCACCATCCTCCTTCAAGAACTGCCAATGGTATTGAAAACATCCTTTTTTTGGCAGCACACAATGTATAAATCAGATCTGTCTTAGTTAATTTCTTGTCCTTGGGACACAATATCAACATTCACAACTTGAAGAGGAAAGCTATATTTTGGCTCAGTTTGTAGAGGTTTCAGTCCCTAGCTGGCTGGCCCCAAGGCAGGGCAGCATGGCAGAGGAGAAAAAGCTCATGGCATGGCAGCAGGAAGCAGAGAGAAGGATCAAGGGAGGAGTGGGGAAGAAACAGAGCCAGGCAATGGCCCCAGTGACCCACTTCTTCCAACCAGAGCCCACCTCCTAACAGCAAGTTAGGAAGAAGCCTTTATAATCTAATCACCTAGCCCAGCTACGAGGGTTTGGGGGACAATTTAGATATAAACAACAACATTCCATCCCTGACCCACAAAAGATTCATGCATATCCCTTTCTGCAGAGTGCGTTTAGTCCATCTCTAAGAGTTGCTAACATCTTAACAGTTTCAGCATTGCTGAAAAGTCTAAGTCCAAATTCTCCTCTGAGATTAAAGGCAAACTCTTGGCTGTAAGCCCCTGTAATAACACACAGAAAGTTAAACACTTTCCACAAATGGTGGCACTGGATAAACATTCCCCTTCTAAAAGGGAGATAGGAGGATAGAAAGGAATGGAACAAAAGTAAGACCAGAATTCAGCAGGGCAAACATTAAGTCTGGCAGTTCCACATCCAACACCTGGGGCAATCTGTGGCAAGATATAACCTCCCCTAACGCACTGCTGGTAGTTGTAGCTCTCATGGCTTCTCTCTCAGTCCAGCTGTGCTCTCTCCTTGCAGCTTTCCTAGGATGACCCATGTTCCTGGCATCTCCAACCTTCTGGAGTCTGCACTGCACCTTCCGCTTCACATTCATAGCTTCGCACACTGTGCTCTCAGTGAAACGCTCTCTGGCCTCCTTGGCCTTCTTCTGAAATCTGGGTGGAAGCCTTCCTGGCCCCACAGCTCTTGCATTCTGCCTGTGCCTAAAACCAGCACCACGTGTACGATGCCAAGGTCTACAGCCAGCTGGAGCAGTAGCTGAGTCCTTTCACAACCTGCCAGTGGTTGCAGAAGGCTCTGGGTTCCTGGACTGCTGAGCAAGGTGAAGTGAATTCTGTGGAACCAATTCCCACTGCCTAGCCCGCGGCCATTCCTGAACAAGGAGCCCTGGTACTCTCTCCTCAAGCAAAATCTGTCACCTTCAAAATTTCTGAGCCTGCAAAGGGCGCAGCCTTGCTGCTTCCTCACATTTCCTCAAGGCATTTTTCCTATTGTCCTGTTCCAAAGTACAGTACTTGGCTTCTTTTTAATGCTAATATTTTCAGCAACCAAATTCTCTGCTCCACTTTTCCAGGCACCAACTTTATGCTTCTTTCCTGCCAAACTGTGTTGTTGATTCACAATGCAGAGCTGGATAAAAGCCCCCAAAAGTAATCAAACCACAGAATGTTTGCCTTGAAATTTTCCCTGCCAGCTTAGTCTGCAGTTGAATCTCAGTCTCCCATAGTATCTAAGGACAGGAGCAAAATGCAGGCAAATTTTCTGCCAGAGCATAACTCACATAGCCTGGAGTCCAACCGCCAATAGAGTCCTTGTTCCCAGTTGAAGCCCCTTGAGCCTTGCCTTTTCTGGCTGCATTATTGTCAACATTACGGTGTTCTGAGCTCCACCAGAGTCTCCCATCAACTTGGCTCACAGATTCTAAGGCTGTTTCTTCAGGTAGTGTCACAGCAAAAATTCCACTTCTCTTATAGCAACAACCGTCTTAGTTACTTTCTCTTAACTGGGACACAATACCCAACACACACAACTTAAAGGAGGAAAGTTTTATTTTGGATCACAGCTTGTAGAGGTTTTAGTCCACAGTCAGTTGGCTCTAAGGCAGGGCAACATGGCAGAATGGCACCACAGACGAGAAAAAGCTCATGTATGGCAGCAGGAAGCAGAGAAAAGGATCAAGGGAGGATCTGGGAGAAGACAGACCCAGGCCATGTCTCCAGTGACCCCCCCACCCCACCTCTTTCAACCAGATCTCGTCTCCTAATAGCAAGTCATCTATAAACCTCCAGAAACCACCCTCCAAAAGCCTCAGCTATGACTGGATGAACATGTGGGGTCATTTTTGATATATGCCATAACAATCTCCGTATGACTCACTGGCCAAGAATGCTATCTGATTTCTCTCCTCACAGAGATACTGAAGGAAGAGAAAAAGGAAAAGATGCTGACTTTGACAAATGCCCTACCTCATGGAATCTTTGTGTTAACATGGGCTTGCATCACTAGCTAGGAAACTATAAGTAAAACATCATTAGGGAACCAAGGTAGATGTACACAAATTTGTAAAGCTTTACTAAGTTGGAAGCCGAAGCTCTGCCCCTTAGAAACAAGAGTGATTACAACTAGAAGACGAAATTTTAAGTATACTGATATCCTAAGTGTGGTGTTTTGTTTCATTACAGCTTTGGCTATGAAAAGAAATCTTTCTAAAAGGTCTTCAAGCAAAATAAAAATCACTTATGTGCCAGAAAAGAATGTTGAACTGAAAACAAAATTTGTTTCTGAGTTGATAATGCCACTTTTGCATGATTATACAACTGAAAAAAACAGATTAAGAAAAACTGTTAAAGAGTTTTCTTTTACTGCAGCAAAACCATTTCAAAGAAAAGATAAACTCACAGAACTATTACAAATGTTGTAAAAAAGCCTAAGAAAGGCTGGTAAATAAGGAAGATTCTCACATAAAAATAAATGTTACTGTCCATCACTGCTCTGGGTGCAATATGTTTTGCATGAGAAATACTTAGATGCTCAGAGGGAAAAAAGCCAAAACAGATTTCAGTCAAAACTCTTCACTGTTTCCAAAAGATAGTTTGCCTTCTAATCTGTTCCTCTGAGTCTAGTCCTTAATAACTACAGGCATAAAATTTGTTCTATCATTTCAAATTTTATCGGAACTTAAAAGTTTACTACACTGAATGGACCAGTCCATTTGAGGACATGTAACTATTAGCAGCCTCCTCAGCATCTGACTAAAATCACAGTGTTCCAAGGGGCTTTGAAAGCAATACCTTTCCTGAGCAGCAGCAAACCAGATCGAAATTATCAGGACCATGAGCAGAGCCATTCAGCTTCATCTTCTTGTTTGAAGTATTGGACTTTCTAAAAATTATTAGAAGAATGTTCTTTATTTCTAGCCACAAGAATAAGCAGAAAGGAAACATCCCATCAATCTACAATCTAATACTAAACATGTAATTTTTAAGAGCCCAAATGGTAAAAACAGCTGTGAGAAGGCAATTTCTGTGGTTTTTTTTAACAGAAACTATACTGTTTTATAAGTTAGTTTACCATATGGAGGAACTTAGAGGTGTAAATCAGAGGGAGGATGATATGGCAGAAAAACTATTAGCAGGGTAGCACAACAGAGGCACAAGGGGGCCTTCTGCCTTTGGCCATCAGGCTTCCAGACACGTTAATAGTTCTGAAGTTTCATTTATTTTCTGATGACACTGTGATATGAGGTAACAAATGTTTAGTTCAAAATTGTTCAGACTAGTGTAATTTACCATTCATGTAGATATGTTAATTGGATTCATTTTCCACTTATTTTAATATGAATTGTTAGTTCTATGCATCCTTAATGTCAAATGTTTGAACAAAAAGTTAAGAAACAAGGACCATGTGTGTACATATCCTAGAGTATGCATGTATTTCCCTCATATTACGCATTAAGATAATTAGAACTGAAGGAAACATAACTGATGACTAGAAAATATAGCTGGAATAAAACAAGGGAAATCTGGAGCTTTGATACATGAATACAGGGTAGACAAATTCAAGGCTTAATTACCAAGCTACAGGAGCTATTTAAAAATTATGATTCATGTAAGAGGAACTAACATCTTCAACAGTCTTGTCATCTTTCTTTTTGTTTTCAGTAAATGTTCTTCCTTCTTACCACCCAGAAAATGGTCTTTTTTTTTTACCCTTTAAATGGTTCTTACAATTCTTCAATTAAATTCAAATCCATCACAAATTCTCCAGATGAATCAGAATCATAAGTTAGACATTTCCAGTGGAGCTCATTAAGTTTATTAAAGAGGATTAGCCAAAGTAGAGACAGCATTGGTTACATATCATCCACATCTAGATAGATTCTCTATTTCTTTCTCCTTCCATGCTTATATTCTTGTGCTCACTTGCATACTCATAGGAGAAAAATACTGCAAACACGGAAGGCTGAGTGTTGTATGTTCCGTAACACTGAGCAGGAAGAGACTCACTTCTCATGCAACCGAAAAAGAAACAGTGTCCACCCCCTCACAAACAAAATCCTGTTTTTTATATTTATTCTAATCTCAAAGACATTATAATAGCCAATTTGTAAATATTACTAATTATTAAGGATTTGGTAAGGCTTGGGGAGGAATCAAGGCAGAAAAGTAAACATCAAAATCAGAGCTAAACTCTACCATATAAGATTATATAGAGAAATCCAGAGGTATCTAGATTTTTTTCCCAGAGAGATCACCTCAATTTAGGTTCATCAGTGGTAAGTTTTAAATTTAAACTACTTTGAGTTAGAAATTACACCATTCCTGAGATCCTGAGAAACGAGATAAAATTTGAACAGAATGGAGGAAACGATGCTCTTTTCAGAAATTATTTGATAGGATATGCAGGATGTGACATCACAGTCTTGCAGTAAGAATTATTCTGGGAATTTTTTTTTGGTACCGGGGATTGAACTCGGGTCCTTCTGCTTGTGAGGCAGGTGGCAGAACCACCGAGCTAAATCCCTGGCCCCTATTCCGGGATTTTTTGATCTCTCACATAAGCTTCAGTTATATATTTCAACAGCCCATGAGATTTTTCAAGTAAGATGTCCTAGTGTTACTTAAACATATTACATTTATTTTTTTTAATTAATTTAATTGGTACACTTTAGATATACATAATGATCCCATTCGTTATAAGGAATTTGTACCTGTACATAATGCACTCTGATTCTTCTTTTTTCTCCAATCCTTTCCCCTCCTTTCAATCTCTCTTCTCCTCCTTTTTTTACAAAATCTTTGTTTTCATTTTTTTCTTCTCTTCTTTTTTCTTTTCTCTTCCTTACTTCTCCGCCCCCTCCTTTATTCCCCTTCCCATTTGAAGATTTTTTTCCTATTTCCCAATATCTATATACATTTTGGTCTTTGTCTACCCCTTTGGTTTCTCACAGCACAGAAACAATACACTATTTAAACACCTGTGTCTAATTTATTTTACTTAAGAGTATGGTCTCAAGGGGCATCCATTTACCTAGAAATGCCTCAGGAGATGAATGGATAAGATGTGGGTTTTTTTATACAATGGAGTAGTACTCTACTGATCCATAAAGAAGGATAAACTTGAGGGCAGGGATTTAGCTCAGTGGTTCTGGCGCCTGCCTTGTAAGTGCAAGGTCCGGAGTTTGATCCCCAGTACCAAAAGAAAAAGAAAAGGATAAACTTGAAACATTACATTTAAAACAGAAAACATCATTTCTCAGTCTGCCTTCAGGAAGACAGGCAAGAAAAATTGGGAAGGAACAAAAATAATCCAAGATCATGCTAAATTAGAAGTAGATACCACTGATTAGGTTCTAGAGCTGTCCTTGAAGGAGCCAAGGTACAGTGTACAAAGAGAGGACAACATTCCTGGCTTCAAGAGATGCTGTTATCTGAGAGAATCTAGTGTACTGAAAGGGAGGTCCATGGACCAGGGTGACTCAAAGTCAAGTGAGACTTTGGCTAATTGATAATAGAGAATATCTCCCATTCACTACAAGTATAAAGGTAAATTCCAGCCAGAGGACAGCAGACCACGGTTACGTAGGTTATGAGGGTCACAGCAAGCAGACAATATTAAGAGACATAATTTGGAGTTCTTTTTATTGAGGAACGGTTGTAGATTGTTTACCTACAAACTCTGAAACAGCAGTTAATATGCAGGAAACTTATTGGGAAAAACGTTCTTGAGATCAACAGCTGATTAGGGTAGACAGAACTCTGGAACTAAAATGGCCCTGTAGAATTATCCTAAATTGGGGTAATGCAACCAGGCCTTCGCACCCCTCACGAATTAGCCCTTAGATGCAGGCTGGTCCTGAGAAGAGTCATGAGCTCATGCTAGATTCTCTTTCTCTTCACCTAATGGCATTTCCTAGAGAAGGAAGCACCTGCTTCTGCCTATACGCTCAGCACTGGTGACAAGAAGGCAAAGTTCTCAGGATGGGAGATCTGTGTAGCACATTATGGTATCCACTATAAATACTCATCAAGTAATTGAATTCGTAGAAGTTTAATGGAAAAGGTGGGCTGACAGTCTTTGTGGGTACACCACAGCCCAGGGCTCATAAGATCTCAAAGTATGTACATAAGATCTTAAAGCTTTGGTACCAACAGGACACAGATGCCAAGGTCCTTCCTGCATCTACTTCTCTCTCAAGCCAGTCAGAAACCATCATGGGACAAAATACTTGTTCATGGTCTTTGGATGATCAGCTGTTTTACATCATTTGCATTCTTCTCACCCTAAGAAGAGTCCTAAGATGCCCATGGCCTCAATGTTCTGTTGGTGGCATGAAGAAAGGGAAGTGGAAGGCAATGAAGAGGACTCTTGGGCTTAATTTCAGGATGCAAGGCTAAACGGAGCAACTGGGTCTCTCTAGATACTCTGCCACAGACAGGTTCCCTAATCCCTGTCGGAGGAATAGTTTAACTTCTGGGTCTGGAGAACTATGAACAAAACAAAGAAAAGGAAAATTGATCCCTTGAGGAATCACTTGGGACTTGACTTCATCCAACACATGCTGTCACAGTGAGAGACGGTCAGAGGGACAGGGAGCAAGCAAACTCCTGAGCCCTTTACATGCTACTCATCAAAAGTATGATATTTGATTTCTTTGGAGGCAGTTAGGGATTTCCAATCTTTTTCTTTTTTAATGAAAAAAAAGTTGACTCTTCACTTGGGCCTATAGACTCCCAGTAGATAGCAAAGCTTAAGCTTCATTTTGTATCTGTTTCCTTTATTACCTTAAAATTCTGGGTCAAATCCTTTCTCAGCTTTGCATATAGATGTGTTAATCCTTTAGGGACTGTCTAAAAGTTGGCAATACAATGTTGGTTACTCTTACATTTACATAACCTAGCTCATCCTCCTTCACTACTGAGGACACTAAAATAGGAGATTTATAGCATCAGCATTCAACCAATGAGTGGCCAGAAGTCTCTGATTACTGCCCTAAACCTTCAGTCACCTTGGATTCCAGCAGAACTTCCACAAGATTCAGAGTACCACAAGCAGAAACATCACACATTGAACGGCCCCTCGTCAAGCAATAAGAATTTTTCTCAGAATCACCTTGCAAAACCACAATTCAGATAATGATCAACCAGACCCTAGCCCACTTCAGCTAATCCACAAAAGCTGATCTCATTCTTTTGTTCAAAAGCCTCTTCATCATAGCTGTGCCCACTTTAGGTTCTCAAACTGAAGTCTCTTCCTGTTTCCCTTACTTTGTAACTAATAAATCTCCCTGTAACTCTCACTGGTGTATCCTGAAATTCATTTTCCATGACAATGATTCAAGAACCTACTCCATGGGGTGAGTTGAGTTCCCTCTTTCCTCTTTGGGGAAACAGCCAGTGATAATTCCATTCAGGTAAGAACCGAAACAGTGGACAGAGGATTCTACACCATAACTCAAGACTAGCTTGGTAGCTTATCTATTATCCCAAAATATTTAAAACTAACTTCATGCACAATACATATAGCCAGCAAAATACATATAGCCAGCAGAGACTCTTTCCTCAGGGTTCAATGAGCAGAGCCGTAACTAGAAAAACTATGCGTCATGAATGAACCTCAAATCCAGTTAGGGGTAAATGTAAATGTGAAACAAAATAACCTTCAAACATTTATATTCCAAATTTGAACTCAGAAATTCTATAACTCTACATTACAGCTTTCCTTTGTTTAGTCAGATAGTATGAACTGTGATGCTACTGCACAAAATTGCACCAGATGGAGTAAGGAATACTATTGGGAGCCAAGATTACACAGTGAAGTATTCTCTTATTTGAAGGAATGACTGAAAAGTTTAAGTCTTAGGGTACTGCTATAAGTCCTTTCCAGTTACAAGAAAGCAACTTGCAAATGTAGAATACTATGATATTTAAAAAAGTTATAATTTGGTACCTTTCTAAGTCCCCTAACTAAAATTTTTCCTTCCTTTGGGTATTTTAAACCCTTTCAATGTCAAATCTCTTCATCTGTTTTCCAGCTGCCCAGAAATCACCAATGGAAATAATATGATCATATAAGCAACATCCATGTTCCAAATATTTCATTTTCCAAATAAAATATGCTGTCTCTTTCACTCAAAGGCTTCTTCCCTATTAGGCAACTGATGAAATTATATTAATTAAGACATTGATGGCTCTCACTACTTAACAGGATACCCATATCCAATATAGCCAGAATCTGAAGTTTTATTCCCCAGCCTTTTAATTCCTATCAACACACTAAAAAAAAAAAAAAAAAAATAGAAAGTTACGGTGTCACAGTACAGCTTGCAATTTCCTTCCCATCCCATTAGATGGTAGGGTTGCACTGACTGGGTAAAATGATAACAGCTTACAAGGCAGTTGTTTGGAAACGACTTCACAAATCAGAAAGGAAAAAATATCTAACCATTTTATAAAAAGTGTTAAGATTACAAATTCAGAGTTATGTGGAAACCAAACCTCAGGACTTTGTAACTATAGAATTTGTTCAAATATTTATAAATTTCATTGAATCATTCAATAAATACATTCAGAATTGAGTATTCACTATTCAATAGGTACCTTGAATTTTATATTACTGAGTGCTAATTTGTGGTAAAGATTTCGCAGCTAAGGCGGGTATGTAGGAAAGTATGTTTGAACAGAGAAACCTTGGAAATGAAATTCACATCAACTTGCATTTCTGGTGACAATTTGAATCAAATTTAACTAACTTGGCAAATAATGACAATGATATTTATGCACAGAGTTTGTCAGTGTGTAAGGGGAAAAAAGCATAAATTCTTTGTGACTTTATGACTGTACTTTTGTAAATGGTGGTATAGGAACACTGTCTCCTTACTTAATGAAAAAATAGCATTAGAACCCTGAAGGCTGGGAAGAGATTACTCTGTAAGAATAATGAATGGAAGCTAAAGACAGTGAGTAAGTTAAAATGGGATGATACAGCTAATGAGATATGCCTGCTGGGCCATCAGCTCCTTCTTACTCAATCTCCTGATCAACTGTTACATAGTCAAGGCAGCTAGGAAGGAATCTTTGTACCCACTACCCTAGCAAAACAACCATACATTAATCTATCTTTACCCAAGAGAAGGCAGCAAATAGATTTTTCCCTGAATTACCTCTCCAGAATAAGGACTAACTTCTCAGTTCCAATTTCCCCAAAGGACCAGCCAAGAGGCGGCAGAAATGTTTACAACCCCATCCCAAGATCCCTTCTCCAGAAGACACCTGGCTTCCTTAAGGAATGAACACCTTCATCCAAGTCACTGTTACCTGAAACCTCAGCATGATAAACACAAGAGAAAGTTTTGCAATATCTCCCAAATTCACATACATATAGACATCAGGGTACATTGCATGGAGAGGTGCACATCCTCTTGTATACATAGAAGTTTATTTTATGAATGATAAAATATATTTAAAATACATTACAGGTACTGTATATATCTTATTTTTTAAAATCTTGCTTTGTAGAAATTACATGACTATCTTACGGAATACTATATTAATCTTAATAATTCAGTGGTACATGAAAGGTCACCCCAGCTAATTTTTATTTGAGAAGAGTCAATTACACAACAATAAATTACTTGAATTAATGGAATAGCTTTAAGCCCGAGAAAGACAAAAAAATCACACACACACACACACACACACACACACACACACACACACACGAATATATCTACTCATTTCCAGGAAGTTTCAACTGTAGACTAACAGAAAGGTTAAATTGAGTTGCAGAAAAAGCTGGTAAACTACAATAGAAAAGCAAGAGCAAAAACATGTGATAGAATTACAGTGGTTCTAATGTGCCAGGCCGGGTGAAGTCTCTATTGAAGAAACTATCCATCTTCACATTACCATTGCTAGTCAAATTTCACTTAATAGAACCCAAGTAAAATGCATGAGGCTGGGTTGTCCTGCAGATAAGATGCTCTAAATACAAAATCATGGCATGCCTCTCATTCTTTCTTAGCCTTGGTATTCTTGGGTAGAAAAAAGAATTCAATGCCCTTCACAATAATTTTACAGATATACTAGTTTAACTTTGAAATGCAGCAAAAAAAGAAAAACCAAACCAATAATATATTCCAGTATACCATATGCTTTAGAAGGGAAAGAAAGCCAGAGAATTAGCATTTCCTAAGAGCCTACTGCAGAAAGATGGAATAGCACAGTGGACAAAGGCATAGGCTCAGAGCCAGCCTGCCCATTTCTGATCCCACCTCTGAGCCATTCACAGGCTGCGTCACAGAGTGCTGCGTGTATTAAATGAATTCATAATACCAAAGAGCGCAAGGAGAGCTCGTTATGAATCAGCTCTTGGTTTTGCGCCTCTGCACTGGGCCTCTTCTTACAGGTTCATGGTCTTTCCTGCCTTAGGTATGTACCATGTTGTTGCATTATACCAGACCCTCCTGATTCCCCTGATCCTTCTCCTTCTGCCCTCCCCTTTCACCCCACTCTTTCCAGAAAGAAGTTTGGTCTCTTCAGTCTCACATGGATCCCCCACACATCCCCATCTCCTCCCACTGTATCCCTAACTGTAGACAACTTAAGAGCATCTATCCCACCCCTCAGTGTCTAGCTCAGAGTCAGAAGCCTACAAGGTTTCCACTCTCAATGGACTATGTTCCTTCAAGAAACCTTAAAACAACTCTATAAAATGGGCACTCTATCACTTCCATTTTACACTTGAGAAACTTGAGGAACAAAAGGCTCCAAGATAAAAATTTAAGGAACACATCATTGGTCAAAACAGTGTCCAAGATTTGAACCAAAATCTGTTTGAATCCATACTTCAGGCTTTGTCCTAAGTCTACCCTCTATATAAATATGACATATTATAGGTTTAATAGGAGACTCATTTAAAGAAGGTATGTCAGTGTCTAGCATGACAGGTGAAGCAAATAAAGATGGTGCAAATGACCAGCTTGGTTTACCCAGGAAAAGATGTGCCAACCTAGTCATCTGTTCAGAACAATCATCTTCCAAGTGTGGTCCATGGACCATCAACATCAGTACCCTCTGGGCACTTGTTAGAAATACAAGTTTCTGGCCCCATAATTACTGAACTGGAAACTCTGGCAAACTGTTCAGTAGTCCTTTAGGCAACTCTGACATGCTCACCTTTTTTTTTTTGGTACTGGGGATCAAAATCGGGACCTTGTGCTTGTGAGGCAGGTGGCAGAACCACTGAGCTAAATCCCCGGCCCACATGCTCACCTTTGAAAGCCACCCATTCTCAGGTGTGCCCCCTAACCCACAGTTACTCCCCACCATGTAATGGCCACCAACCCAGACAGGTGCCAGTGAATGCTTGTTCCAGCACATGATAGTACAATTCTGTGCATTTTTCCACTTGATCATTAGCCAACCACTTAGTCATGCTTTGACTGAAGTCTTAAGTTCTATGAAATAGTAAGGCATCAATTAATTTTTCTTTTGAAAAGATGTCATAATTATTTTTTTTAATTTTATTTTTTATTTTTTAATTTTTGGTACTGGGGATTGAACTCAGGACCTTGAACTTGTGAGGCAGGCATGGTGCCACAGAGCTAAACCCTGGCCCAAATGTCATTAATTATTATAAATGGGCACTTTACAAAAAGAGTTTTGTTTTACAAGAGTCTTCAACAGTTCCTACATTCTAAATTATTAGGTTCTTAATTATGGTACAATAAGTGCCATTTTTAACTCACTGGCTAATATTTATTAAGTAATTGTGTGCCAAGGCTGTTTTAGACAGGATAAACACTGTCCTTGCTCACAAGGAACTTATTTTAACAGTAATTCAATATAGCAATGGTATAACATATGTGACTTTTTGTTTGTGAAAAGAAACTACATATCATTTAAAACTGAAGCTATCAAGTCATGCTCAAGAACAAGTATGTGTATGGTATTTTATAAATCACTATAAAAAACAGGAATAGGAAGAAAAGCCTCAAAATAACATAGTTTTAAAAATCAGTAGTTCACCTGCCTCACAAGTGCAAGGGCCCGAGGTTCGATCCCCAGTACCAAAAAAAAAAAAAATCAGTAGGGCCTGTAATCTAAATAAAATGGAGAAAGTGCATTCTGCCCCACTAATTGCAACAAAACAACTAAAACAGAATACAAATAGAAACTATTTGAAAACTCTGAAACTAAAAAAAATAAAAGTGGACTGGGGAGGGTGGGAACTCAAAACAATGACTCTTCAGACCGTGAGTGGCTTGTTTCTTTGTTCCTGGTACAGTTCCTAGCATGTACTTCAGGATACCTTGAGTTTTCAAATTGTAGTTCTGGAATGGCCAGAAAATGAAGAGAAACCATCCAATTTTGGCCAGAAAACAGAAAGTCAGCTCTCTGTGGGCCAGAGAGTGGATGAGGTAAATCTTGCCTGTGCATCCCTTCTACCATGTTCTGAGTCAAGGAAGTCCTATGAGGAGGCGGCATTCTTACTGGGAAAACAATTGTCCATATAACTGAGACTGTGAGAGGAGAAAGCCTTCTTTCTCCCCACTGAAAGTGAGAAAGCAGGGATTCACTGAGGTTAGAAGAATGTGAAGACAATACCTATTATGTATGTTCCCTCTTTTCTAACTCCCCTTTATGATGGAGGCAGACCTACTTATGGAAACCATGCAACAGTGGAGGAAGGCTTCATACCTGACTTTGTAGCCAGAACCAGAGAAAGGAACTCGTGAGAACTGGAAAGTATGAGAAAAATTATAGAGAAGATGAAGGTAGAAGAAGGATCCCCTAATCCTTGGTATCAGGTCCTTTGCAACTGGCCTGAACCAGTATAACAAAGAGCTTTGAAAGCAAGACCAGAATGTAGACCACTGCCCGACTCCCACATGGCTGCTGGGTATATGCACATTTGAGGTCAGTCTAATAGTAGCACAAAAGCTCTCAGGGCTAACCTGACATTGGAACTAGAGTTCACACAACAGGGAAAATGAAACTCAAGTTCACGTTCAAATTTTTAAGCCTAAAGAATCTATATTTATCAAAGGATTTTAACAAGAATTCAAAGTTTCATAATCATCAAAATGGCCCACATACAATCCCAAACTACTCAGTATTTTAAAAAAAATACCTGAGGAAAAATTTAACTCTCAAAAGAAAAAGTAATGTATACAAACAATTCATAAAATGATGCATTTGTTAGAAATATTACCCAAATAATTTAAAACAGCTCTTGTAATTATATTTCAGGAAGGACAAACACTCTTAAAATTAATGGTAAAATAGAAATTCTCAGCAAATTAAAAATCATTTAAAATGGAAATTATACAATTTAAAATGCAATAAATAAAACCCGCCCTGAAGAAAAGACAGTGGGTAGCAAGAAACGGATAAACTTTAGTATAGATCTAGTGAAGTTACCCAATTTAAACAATCAGGATCAAAACCAGTAGCCTCAGTGATCTGTGGGACAATATCCTAAGGTCTAACCTTAATGTCATCGAGAATAAGGAGATTGAAACAGAAAAATAACTTTAAAGAAAAGATCATGTACCAAATTTGGAGAAAGAGATAAATTTATAGGTTTAAGAAGTTCAGCAAAGAACAAGCAACAAGAAGATTAGCTAGAGGAAAAAAATGTATTAAATTTTTGAATGATTCAACAATTTAAGCAATTGTGAATTTCTAATCACAAATCATGGAGGTCAAAAGGCAGTGTAATAGTATTTTTAAAGGGGTGAAAGAAAAAAACTATTAATCTAGAATTCTTTTTCCAGTGAAAGTATGTTTTGGGAATAAAGGTAAAATCAACACATCTCAAATAAAAAAAACTAAGAGAACTTATTGGCAGCACATCTGTTCTTTAAGAAGTACTTCAGGGAGAAGGGAGAAGACAAGGAAACCTGAAACACTGGCAATAAGAGGAACAGAAATAATAACTATCTGGGCAAACATATTATTATTATCCTTTTAGGTTGTGGAAAAAATGCATGACTTCTGAGAGCAAAAAGTATATAACTTTGATGGGGTTCTCCATGAAGGAACAAGGAATACTTACAACAACAGCAACAGAGAGCATAAAGGACTTACATGGTTAAAAGTTTCCATGTACTACATAAAGGGTAAAATCTAAATCTAAACAACTCTGAAAAACTAGATATATACATGGTAATCTTTAGTGATATCGCTGATCAAGTCTATATAGAGAAAAACTTGTTAGTTTAAAAATGTTAATGAAAAAAAAAAAAAGGGAGATGGAACAAAACAGAAGCAAATGATAGGAGATCAACCAAAAATAAAATGGAAGTCCTAAATCCATATATGTCCATAATAACAATAAAGTAAATCATCTAAACGTAACAATGAAGGAAACGTTCAAATTAGCACAAACAACACCCAATTGTGTAACTGTCCACTGGAACAATTTTATTATAATTATAGAAAAAAAAGTTACAAGCAAACAGATGGGAAACTATATACCTATGTAGACAGTAATCAAAAGAAAGCTGGGGAAAATTTATCTTGTTGGAAAAATAGAAATTTTCTGTATTCCAAGAGTGGTAGTATTTATAAAATTTTGTGTATTTATTAATACAGAAGTTCACATAAAAAATTAAATTGGGGCATATAAATTAAAAAATAAATTTCAAAACCTTCTTACTGTTTTTACTCCTTAATTTACTTCTATGTATGTTATATACTGAATAATCCAAAGCATGGACTTTTTGAATGACATTTTTTACAGTCACTTGATGGTCAATCATACATAATGTAAAATAAAAATACTGATTTTTTAAATTTAAAGTTTAATATTACAATTCTATTTAATGCTCAGCTACTTGGAACAGAGAAACAAATTAACAAATTTACACAAATCACAGGACTGTTTTGCATTCATCTAAGAGACCAGAGGAGGGCATCCCCAGGTTACCTGAATTGCCTGCACTGGTGCTAGGGACTTGATATCCTCAGGATCTCTGGTTTACACTATTGGTCTGCTTAGCAAACTGTACAATGCAACTACTTCTATCCTCACTGTCCTCACCGTCTCTCTTGCTCATAGAAAAGTTGCCAGTTGTGGAACATCAGCTCCAATTAGAAGAAAGTGAAGGAAGACTATAAATGAAGACAGACAGCAAAGGGGTGGTGGTCAGGCAACAAAGTGCCATTAAAAAGGAGCTTCTTGGGCCGGGGATTTAACTCAGTGGTTTCGCCACCTGCTGCGCAAGCACAAGGACCCAAGTTCGATCCCTGGTACCTAAAAAATTTTAAAAAATAAAATAAAAAGGAGCTTCTTAGAATATCTAGGATACTTGTTCCAACCTACTGACAACATCCTGCAAAGGAGGTCTGAGAATTTAATTTTTAAAGGCTACACGTATTGTCATTCTCAACTACATACAGGCCCTTTTAAGTTAGGAGAAGAAAAGAGAAAAACTACTTGGTAGCCAAATAACAGTCTAGTTGTTCAGATAACTAACCATAAGTCTGACTTTTTAGAAAATCTTATTTTAGAAAAGCAACTCAAATCAGTTAAATTCAACATCAAAGAGAAAGCAGAGGGTGGTGAATGATAGTCATGTATTTATAAAGCTAGAACTGTGTTTGTCATGCTTCTGAATGGCAGTGCAGTATGACAGTTACTGCACACACAGTTGTTAGAATTCATACCAACAGACACTTCGTTCCTCACAAGTACAGAATCACCCTATCTTTAGGGTTCTAAGAGTAATGTGCATGGACTAAATTCAACTCAGATGCTTCCACTTATCCTCGCTGGACCAGAAAAGAGAAGCAGAGAGACATGTAATATTAGACCCATCCTTGCTCCTCGTTAGGATTTTACTTACTGACCCCGTTCCACAAGCTTGGATGCTAACAGTAAGGAAAGGCCAACTAACAACTTCCTGCCTTCCAGATGGTGAATCTTTACAAAAAAATCTCTTGCTGGTAAAGCTAGAAAAAGAGGCTTCTCACTACTTAGCATTTTTTCCTGCCAACACAAAAACAACCCTTGATGATAGGACAAAATATCTGCTCTTAATATAAGGATGTCCTTCCCAAATAAAGTGGCATAGAAAACACAGAAGGAGGCAAAGCTGGGAGCAAGAAAGCTCAGCTTTCTCACTATCCGGCTATTAAAGCATCAACACATTATTCCTCTTTAGTTTTTGCTACTCTGGATAGCTTTTGCACATTTTAAAAGAATTCTCAATGTCTTCACCCTTAAAGTGAAGACTGGAGTAGACTGACTTGTCCAAAACTCAGAAACAGAACATGAATACAGGGCAGAACATTTTCTATCTCATCAGTTATATAATGCTTTTAAGTGTAAGCAAATAAACAAACAACAACAACAACAAAAACCATTACCTTCACCCAAGTATTTTTACCTCCTATGAAAAAGACTAAAAACTAAGAGACCAACATGCTGGTCCCACCTCTGCCACTGGCTAGTTATGTAACTTTGGGCTCAGGTTTCTCAGCTTTAAAATGGAAGTCTCCAGAGAGCACTAAACCTTACATATATTTGACCCAGAACTTTGTCAGATATTTTATCTTGCAGTGAAAATGTTGGGTAGCCTTTTAGAAACTGTAATCAATGCTTCCCAGCTTTGCCTAAAAAGGGAAGATGTCAGCATTCTAAACATGGCACAACCCGAAGAAGATGCTTGGGACAAGAGGTAAATTCCCCAAGAACTCTGAAAGTTAAGGGAAATCAGTATCTCAACACACTTGTAAATCAAACTCCTTCGTACTAGTCAGGAAGTTGGGGATAAATAGAAGCTCAGAATTTTAATACCTTATTGAAAACACTCCGGAACCTATAGCTTTATGGTCCTTGACAGAGCCAGCTCTGGGTGGGGCAATTCCTCCGAAACCGAGGCTGTTGGAATGGTGAGTGGAGGAGAAAGGGTAGGGATGAAGGCGGTCTCTCATCCATCTACCCCTCCCACTGACACTACTGGCTTTTGTAATTTATCTTCCCTTAGAGTAACCTTTCTATGTGCTTCGAACTGACAAAAGGCTGGGTGAAGACTTGGGCCTACCAAGATTGACAGAATGTTTTGGGTCTCCCAGCTCCTGACAATAGCCTTGGTCTGGCCCAGAAAGTATACGTGGACTGAGATGGATACTCTAAGCTCATGGAAGGACACAGGATGACAGAACAGAAACAGCATGATTTTCTCTCTTCATATGGGATAAGAAAGAGATGGAAGGCTTAGAATAATTATCTGAAATTACAAGGCTCTTATTAACGAGAGAATTCAAATCATGGGATTATTTCTTTCCTATTTGCCTGAACTAAGTAAGCTTTTTAATCGAAAAAAGTCACACAACAAAAACTCACTGACACCAGGGATTTATTCAGCAAAGTAAATTCCAGAGGCTATCCTGAAATCATTTTACATTCAGCTCAATATTCTGTATCTTCCACATTTATATCTTTTGTCCTCTACAATGATAACTGATGGTCAGCGTTACAGCCCTGAGGTCCTGCAACGCACTGAATCATCAAAGGAAGATTCAATTACATTCATAAGACTGGATGGGCCCTAGCAGCAAAGGGGACTTGAAGAATGAGAAGGGTTGCAACAGAGGATTTTCTGGTTAACCATGAGCCAGGTGAAATTAAATGAAACAGATTCAATTCTACACAATATTCTGGCTGATAGAGAAAGATTTTAATAGTTGACCATGCATAAAATAGGTGAAATTCATAATTTTATAGCCAATTCAGAAGAAATTTCACTATAATAAAATTGTTTTCCCAGCAGAAAGTCATCCTAAACTTTTCACAGGACCACCTTTCCACTGTTGGTAATTTTGCATAAAAATATTTTTTAGGGATTTTTTCCTTTCACATAACCAATACATGATTATTTTAGAAACTATGAAATAGAAAAGCAAAGTGATGGGAAGAACTTTGGGAATTTCACCACTGAAAATTCCAAGTCATTGTTAATATTTTGGTAGATATTATCATCAAGTTATTTCACCTGTACATATTTATATACTAAGTTTTTAAAAGAATTTTGTTATGGCTTATATCTGGATGTCCCCTAAAACCTCAGGTGGTCACAGGGAGGGCTTTGGGGAGTGACTGACTCATGGATACATGACACTCATCAGTGGATTAGTCTGATGATGAATTGATGGCTAAATGTGACAAGCGGAGTTGAAGCCTGGTTAAAGTAGGTGGGTCAGTGGGGGCATGGCCTGGAAGGGTCTAACTTTCTTCCTTCTCCTTTGATTTCTATCTGATTCCCAGCACCATGCCATGTGCTCTTTCTCCCCTTCCATGCCATCCTGGCTTGGAGCCAGCAGACTGTGGACTGAAACCTCTACAAACTGAGCTGAAAAAAACCTTTTCTCCTTCAGGTTGTGGGTTTTGGGTATGTTGTGTTAATAATATCCTTAATATTTGCCCAAGTTCCCTAACAATGAATTTTCCTGAAGCTGCCAAAAAACACAGTATCTGCCTATTTTCCATCCTATAACTGGGTGGTGGGTTACATAAACCCTCTTGCAGTTGACTTTAAAAAATCACTTATTTTGGAGATCACACAACTAAATTTTATAGTATTAATTTTCCATTAGCTCTGCTGTAGGTGATACCAGTGATTGAAATTCCTTAACAGGTTAAAACCGTTCTGCAGTTCTGTGGCAAAAGCTGCCTTTTGTTTTCCTCTCTGTTCTGTATTATAAAAGGCAAGGTCAGCTATTCCTGAAAATAAGGGGCTTGCTAATCAGTACCTTTTCTTATGAGTTACAGAACCCAGAAGACTTGGTAATCATAAGATAACAGCACCCTATGGGTCAAAAACACAGACCTCTGTAGAATTTATGACAACACCACCCCCTTTTCTAAGACTTTAAAAACATACCTCCTCAAAATCCCTATATAACCATTAAGCAAGATGACTATTTTTTTAAAATTTCACTAGTACATGTTTACAGCACATAATGATTACATTCCTCATGGAGAGTTGGTATATGACATAACACATCTTAATTTCTTATCTCCCCTTATCTCTTGGTCCTCTTCCTTTTTGCAAATATCTACCTCCCTATTTCTTATTATCTATCTTTTATTTTGCTCTTTATTTATATTTTGGGTTTTTCCATATAAGAAAACCATGTGACATTTAAGCTTATGTGTCTGATTTATTTCACTTAACATTATAGTCTCAAGGTGCATCCATTTCCCTATAAATGGCTCAAATGTATCCTTCTCAAGTCCAAAGCTTGCCAGTTTGTTGCCAATAAAGTTCCTTCTTCCCCATTACTCTATCTCTCTCATTACTGGTTTCATTGATCAACAGCTGAACTGGATCTTTTGCAATTACATCTAGTTTCATCTAAGTTAATGCAAATGCCACTGTAAAAGTATTGTCTTTATTTCTCGTCATACTTTATATATATATATTTAAGTTCAAAATGCTTCATAATTCACAGGATATAATATGTACTTATAGTGTGGTCATTATTATTCAACTTATCTTTACTGGGAAACACACTGTAAAATGCTATAGGTGGGTGGAGATGAAAACATCATGAAGGAAATTCTCTTTCTCAATGTGACACTGATGTGGGATAAACTTTTTAGAGGGATATCTAGCAGTTTTAAATGAAGGGAAGTGTGACCAACAGTGCATCAAAAATGCCACCACAGAATTTCTTATCCCAATCTAAAATGTGCTAGGTGTTATTCTCAGCACGTACATTTCAGGATCGTATCACTGTTTCCAGGACCTCATTTTGTGTTGACCCACATCTGACCTATGTGAGGTCTTGAGATAATTCAGTTCGTTCTCTGTATCTGTGGGTTTCACAGCTGTGGATTCAATCAAAAACTGAACAAAAATATTCTGAAAAATACTGTGTCCGTACTGCATGTACAGACTACTTTTCTTGTCCTTATTACCTAAATAATATAGCATAATGCCATTTACAATGTATTAGGTATCATAAGTAATCTAAAGATGAATTAATGTGTGTAGTTATATAGTTTGTATGCAAATAATTTGATATAAGGGATTTGAGCATCCACAGATTTTGATATCCAAAGGGTCCTGGAACTCATTGTCCAAAGATACCAAGGGATAACTGTAGTTATTTATATAGTGTGTGATTCAACTTTCCGTCACTGCAATAAAATGCTCGAAAAATCTACTTATGGAGGTAAGGTTTGCCTTGGCTCATAGTTTCAGAGGTTTCAGTCCGTGGTCACCTGGCTCCATTATTTCTGGTCCTGCGGTGAGGCAGAACACCATGGAAAAGAGAATATGGCAAGAAAAAGGTGCTCACTCATGGCAGCCAAAAAGGAAGGAAGCAGTGGGGGTTGGGCTGAGAACAAAATACACACTTCCAGAGCACACCCTCAGCGACTGCTTTCTTCAACTAGGCCACACCTCCTGCAGTCTCCACCGTGTCCCAACAACTTCTTCAATTATGAACCCATTGATAGATTTATCCATTGATAAGATAAGAGCCCTCCCAATCCAACCCGTTCCCCAAAGCCCCACTTCTAAACACTACAGTATTAAGGACAAAGTCTTAAACACATGAGCCTGTTGGGAGACACTTTCAATCCAAACCATGACACATGGGTTTGTATCACAGAAGTAACATGCAGTAGACAAAAAGAAGGCTTTGCACAGAATGTTAGAACACAGAATAGCATACTGAGCGGGCCAAAGAGGGACATCTTTGGTTCTCTTTCACTAAAAGACCACTCACAGGTAAGGAGGAAAGGAATGGAAAAGAGATGCCTGTTTACTTCCTCTATCTGCTCCTGTTGGGAGCCCTTCCTCGTTTCCAAGGCTGTGCTTGAGTTCTCACCCTTCTTACTCCCTTGCCATGTTCAAGCCCAGGTGGGGCTTCCACTCCAATGAGGAAGAGAGGCTGCACTGGGGTACCTTGGTGGACAGACCTGTAGTAACTGTCCCCAGTGCCAGGTTATAAAAGTTGAAAGATTTTGAGCTAATGACTCCAGCATGCCCCAATGGCCTACTGTTTAACTGTGTAATTACAGACAGTTAAAAATACATGATATATAGTGGAGAGAAAATAGTTGGTGTTTTGGGAGCCATTATGGATTACAGTTTATGAAAATTTTAAACGATGTAATATTTATATGGGCTTGGCTGCATTGAGTTTTCATGCAAACACTGCACCATGCTCTGTGCCACTGTACCTCTCTAGAAACCAACAGAAGCAGAGGAGAATCAGTTTAGACACTACAGAGATGGCACAGCTGGGAAAACAGAGCATTTTCATCACCCTGTTATTGAATACCTTGTAAGTCAAATAAGCCTCAGTAACCTGCTCTGTGAATGGCATCAAGGCAAGACAATCAACAATGTCTCACGATCATCTGACAGTTTCTCAGATTCACTTATAACAGGGTTGCAAAGACTTTCTTCATGTGGTCACTTGCATATTAAGGCAAAAAATACCACACCAAGCTAAAGAACCTGTTACAGTTTGTGTCTAGATGTCCTCTCAAGGCATCATGTAGTCACAGGTGGGGCTTTTTCAGAGGTGGGTGGATCTAGAGTGTGTGAGGCTGGAAATGATTCATAATGCAACACTAGGATCAAGGGCACTAAGATTAAAGGTGTGAGTGTCACCTGTCCTAAGTAGTCTGGATAAGATAAAAGGGGCAGAAAGACGCCATTAAGGTCCTTTGTTGCTTTTGCTGCCTTCTGCCTGCCATGAACTGTTTCTCCTCTGCAATACCTGTCTGCCATGCCACCCTGCCTTGGAGCCAACCAACTATGGACTGAAACTTCTACAAATCGTGAGCTAAATAAACTTTTCCTCCTGTAATTTTGGGTGTTATTTTGTCTCAGCAACAAGAGAAAAGTAACTAAGACAGACTCTTAGGGTTTTGAAGGGGAGCAAAACATTGGAGCAAGAACCATTTGCAGGCAATATTGCTACCTAAGAGTTAGATATCATTGGAGCCTTGCCCAGCACTGATTTGTCCACACTATGAATAGCAACAGACCCAGACTCACTCTGAGTATGCTGGGGCTTCAGGAGGGAAATGTAAGACAACAGTAAATGGTTATGATGTCATCAAACTGTACAGTTGGCAAAAACATGATGTTGCATAAAATCCTCTTCATTAGGATCCTTGTATTTAGCCCCTACAGAAACTAGAACTAATCCCAAATTGTTTGTAAACCCAAGTGAAACACAACGGGGTGGCATGGATCACATATCTTACCTATAGGAAGTTAGTAGGGTATGGCAGATTCTGCTGACCTGGAGATAGACTGAGTTCTCCAGGGGATATAAGACCCAAGCACTGCATCTGGATGAGAAGACAACCCTCACCATCCATTCATTCTTTCTTGCTTCATCTCTTCTCTCATTCACTGAGTCACCACCATCTAAGGAAAACCTCAGAATTTGCACTGAGTATTGAGGTCATGACACTGAACCTTGACCTTGATTCTAGGGATTCAGTCACTGAGGAAGAAGGGTCCCAAATTATTTCCTGTAAGAATATACACATATAAACTATCAACTTCGGTGCCTTCAGAGGATCTTATATAACTGCCTGGAGGATTCAGAGGTGACGCTGAAAAGGATGTGACAACTGAGATGGTGTTTGAAGGATGAATAAGAGTTTCCTGGGTACAGAAAATGGGGAGGGCAGCCCTGGAAGAGGAAGCAGCATTCAATGGTACATAGACACTAGAAGGAACACTGTGCCTGTGTCATCCAGGAAGGCTGAGCATGAAACAGGAAGAGAGGGGAGAGGAAACCATCGAAGAAAGCAGGCACATACCTGGGAATGGCTTTGAACATCATAGGAAAGAGAATGAAGGGCTGGGGATTTAGCTCAGTGGTTCCAGCACCTGCCTCGCAAGCGCAAGGTCCTGAATTTGATCCCCGGTACCAAAAAAAAAAAAAAAAAGAGAGAGAGAATGAAATGTACCTGGAATTAATAGTATAGTTTCACCTTCTAACCGGACATGAACATTTAGTGTGACAACATCATAGAAATATTTACCACACACACAGAAAATTTATACATGGTGCAGACAAAATATCATAGTTAAAATCAGATGTCTTTCAACTTCTGGATTCTATTGACTGGCTGTGTGACTGAGAGCAGATGGACAAAACCTATAGAACCTCAATTTCCTCACCCAATGCACACTTGGTAAGGTTGATTTCAAAAATAAATGGGACACTGAGCATAAATGCTTAGCAAAGTGTCTTTTCTGGGCTCTGAATCTCATTCTTATCATATCAACCTGAGACATTTCTAAGTGGTATCTCCCTGTGAGTACTGGTTTCACATGCTCAATCTCACCTTTTCAATTAAAAAAATATATATATCACATATTCCACCCTTAAAAGCCACTCCTTTCGAGACAGCCACCATTCATGATCTCAGGATTAGCACCCCATAACCTGATGCACATAGGTATCTGCTTACATGCTCTTCTCACAAGTTCTGAAGCACTGTTCAGATAGATATACTTTATCTCCTTCTTAAGTAGATGGGTAATTTCAAATATTCAAAATAAATTCAAATGTAATTCTTGGAGAGGTTGTCAAAGTTTTCATGGAAAGGGCTAGATATTAAATATGTTAAGCTTTATAGGCACACAGACCTATGTTACATGTTTTTAAAACAACTCCTTAAAGACATATGTAACATTTATAACTGGTCAACCATAGCAAAACGGGCAAGGGTGGGGGGATGAGAGAGGGCAGAATTGGCCTGCAGGCTGCAGTTCACACACCCCGGGTTAGTATAATATAACAGAATCTGATAGAGGTCACAGTGCTACTTGCTTCAGAGGAGGCTAGTGCTGAAAATCTCCAACAAAAGGGTGTGAAGCTCTCTTAATGACATTAGGCATGCACCACTTTCATCAAATTCTGGAGTTGATGCAGCTTTTAACAGAGAACTATAAAGGAGTCACTGGCTAGTAGTTGCCTTTATATTGCAGAAAAAGAAATTTTATAATCAGTATGATTCCATTTACAGAAGCATGCAAACACATATGCAGGTGCAAAAGAAACATTTTTTACACTGAGATTTTTAATATTGCTTATCTCTGGGTAATGGGATTAACAGGAAAATTTTGGGTGGTATAAAATATTTGTCTGGTGTTGGTATCAATTGAAAAAAATACCTCAGGTAAATGTAGAATCAAATAGGTAGAACTGATAGTCTCCACCTACCCTCCTCATGCACAAGGATATATTCTAAGACTCCCAGTGTATGCCTAAAACCCAGGATAATACCAAACCCTATACATAGTATTTCATCCAACCAGACAGCACCAGCATTAATCTGTCATTCCATATTTTATGTTCTGGTTCCTTCTTTATATCATACTTCTTGCACTTTATCAGGTAAAATAAGGCCATTATTAAGTAAAATCTGGGTTATAAGGACTGCAACATCCCAGCAGTAAATGTAATCACTGAGATGACTCCCAAGTGACAGCTGGGCAGGTGGTGCACTGGGAACACTGGGGAAAGGGATGATTTGCATCCCATCAGGGTGGAGTGGGATGGCACAATTGTCACCCTAACCAAAGCTTGGAATTTAAAATCTACGAAACGTTTATTTCAGGAATTTTTCATTTATTATTTTCATATGATACCTGGCTGCAAGTAACTAAAGCCATGAAAAGTAGAAGTGCAAATGAGGATATGCTTTTGTATTATTGTTTGACCTTTGTTACCACCCACAATGTGTATGGGCTGATTTTTCAGGTCCCTGGCACGCAGCCTCCATCATCACTTCAAGGGTGCCACACACAGACCCAGCCAAACGGCAATCCACAACTGTGGGACAGAAAGAAGAGAAGACTGGACAGAAGCCAAGCACACACTAAAACCAGATGTTACCCCTTTTCCTGAGAAGTAGGTGAGGGAGAATTAGAGTCCAGGCGCGGTCCTCTACTAGTAATAAGTGTCCCCAAATGCACTTATATTTTTCACATAAATATCTAGGAAGACTACAACCTTCCAAGAGATTGGACAAGCAGTACCTGCTATCAGAACCTTCTCTTTGTAGTTTCTAGCTACAGAATTGCTACTTTTGTGACTCTGATTCAATCAACTCACACAAGTGACTGGCACAAGATCCTTATCTGCAAGTTACAGGTCTAGTACTAAAAGGTCTGCCAGTCTTCGTTGGCAGTTCTACATAATTTGAGACCCACTACCAGTAGGATGATATCCATGCCCCTGCCATGCAGTTTTGCACAAGATGAACCTGCAGTTCTTGAGATTTTGTTTTAGTGAAGGAAGTATCTCAACAAATGACTATTTTTATGTGATTTTCAGGTCTTTTCCATTTTCCTTCTGAAGTAGAGTATCAAGTAAAAATTATTTGAGATGTATTATTAACATCATTTTGCTTAATTACTTCTCAAAAATACCACAGTGGAGATCATACATGGTTAATAATGTTTTAAGAATATGATAACGAATATTTTATGCATGTAAAAGCCTAGATAGTACTTGCTAAAGAGAAAAGAGGAAACCAGATTTTTCTTCTGTGGTTAGGAGTAAGAAGGGATTTTGAGGTGATTCAAAAAGGGAACTTTTGTATTCCCATATATCATTTGTGACACAGAAACACAAAATATATAAATGACAAACAACAATGTTATTTCTTTGGTTTTTTTATGTTAAATTCTTTTATTGGTACATTGTAGGTATACAACACAATTACAATTCTCATTGGGAATTGTAACTTTACATAATGCATCTTGGTTCTTATTTTTGCCCCATTCCTAGCCCTCCCTTCACGCCCTCCACCCTTCCCTATTTACAAAGACTTTATTTCCATTTTTTCCATTTCTCATCATTTTTG
>NW_004624732.1:32514706-32561356 GCF_000247695.1 Heterocephalus glaber
TCCTCTGGGCCAGGAGCAGTGGGACAGAAGGTGGCCCAAAAGCCCTTTCCTCTGGGCTGGGAGCAGCGGGAGGGATGGTGACTGGGAAGCCCCTTCCTCTGGACCAGGAACAGTGGGACGGCGGCTCAAAAGCCCCTGCCTCTGAGCCGGGAGCAGCAGGACTCAGTACCTTGGTCTGGTGGTCTAGTGTCCTCTGTATCTTTGTAGTGTGGAACCAGGTGGCTGGCTGTCTGCAGAGGGGTGATTCCTTGTCTTCCGCATGACTCGGGACCTTGATAGGGCATGCACAGACCTGCCTGTCTGCAGTGGGCTGATTCAGAGTCTTCTGTGTGACTCAGGACCTCGGTAAGGCGTGCACAGACCTGCCTGTCTGCAGCGGGCTGATTTAGTGTCTTCCGCGTGAACAACAATGTTATTTGTTATATGTTATGTTGAAATCACTTAAAGAGGTTAAAAAAAAAACAAACACCCTGGAAGTGACTTTAAGTGTGGGCAAATAAGAGACAGGACCAAAAGTCTTCCAATCCAGACAGCTCCTTAAAATACTTCATCTTGAGAAGTGTTAATCTCTGAGTTTAATTAAAAGTTTGGATGACACTACTTTATCTGAAGCCCAGTTCCATTTTGTTTTCTTTCTGATACCAAGGAGAAGTTGCTGGAACTTTTCTGCCTATTTACTTTCATTTACTCTTGTAAATGAGTTCAGACCTAATGTGTAACCCTCTGTGGCTTTCTATACCTAAACTGAGTTACTAGTGAAATTTACAAATCTAGTGATAAAGTGAGGCAAAAAGCAAAATGAACAGTTTAAAAAAAAAAAAGATTGCTGCTTTTCTCTTTCAATCAATCCTCAGGCTCAGAGATAGAATTCATTGATAAAGACAGAGAAACAATCCTCTGATGGAAAGAGATGATGTGGCCATGTTCTCCATACTCATTCAATTAACAGACTTTACTGTATGCAAACACTGAGAAGTGGATGAAATGTGTTGTTTTTTAATAAGCTAATCTGTATTCTAACAGAACGTATATAGGCTCTGCTACTTATGTGGCTATTTCCCCCAAACATTTATGCCTCAGAGTAGGCTAGTCATTTATTTTGACAGTGGACTGTGATACATATCTTTCCTGTTAATAACTCTGCAAACACTTTGCAATAAGAATACCATACAACTGGAACCAATCTCATTTTCCATATTAATAATCCTTACAGCAACAGATCATTAAAAATCAGAATGGTAATACTCAAACGTCTAATTGAGCTGGTCAACAGCTCCTAGCGAAGTTTTTCCTTCATTCCTTCTGTCAACAAATATTTATTATACCACTATTCTGTCCTAAGCATTCTGCTGTTTGTATATGTTTTGTTTTTTTAAATAAGTATGGTCATTTTTATCATGGAGCCACCATTCTAATGGAAGAGGAACTACTGAGTTTAAGAAACAAGTAAATTACACATCTTAGTCACTTTCTTGTTAGTGGAACACAATACCTGACACTTGCAACTTAAAGGAGGAGAGGTTTATTTTGGCTCACATTTTAGAAGTTTCAGTCCTTTCATGCGGCATAATGGAAGACTCTGGGGAGAGAGAAGCTGCTCAACTCATGGTAGCCAGGAAGCAGAGAGTTAAGGGAGGAGCCATGAAGGAAGACATACCCTCTCAGGTCATGCCCACAGGGACCTATCTCTTCCCACAAGACCCCACCTCCTAACAGCAAGTCAACTAAAATACTGCCATAATCCAACCACCTTCCAAACACATGAGGCTTTGGAGCCATGTATAGCTAAACTATTACACACCTGTAAATGCTGCAAGGCTCAAACCTGCCTTCACACACCTCTTCTGCATTCCTACCTTGCTAGTAGAACCCACTTATATTCATTTGTTTGTATGAAAGTCCTGTCACAGCTTTATTTTTCTTTCCCAAATCAGAGGTTGACTGTGTAGTTTTTATACTGATGTGACATGGAAACATTAAGAATTTAGCCCTATGGACTGCAAATACAGTCTCAAATGAAGATAATTACAGCCCGTGCTTTATAGTGAACACAGGACCTGCGCAAAGCACACACTATCCACAGTTTTGCAGAGGCCCTTTGGGCAGGTCAATAGACTCCAGACTTGGTCCTCATTCTCCACTTTCCAGTCTTCCTCATTTGTTCCCTAAACATGGAGAGTTTTATTTTTCTGCCTCAAACCTTACATATCTTTCTTCAAATGAAATTCAAGGTGTCTCTCCTTTCTGTCAGGAAAACCCCTTCAGCCTTCTCTTAATTCTAGTGGTACTTTCTCTATCAAACACTCTTCTAAACATTCAGAGAAAGAATGCTGCCCTCTTCTTTGGCTTAATACATCCATGGTGTCAATTTTAAATTGTGTTACCAGCTTCAGCTCCTTCAGATGTAATGTTCTATTTTATAACAAATATTATGTGATCATCCCTTTACTATCCTGAAATGAAATTAACAGATAACATAATTTACCTACAATATTATATCAAGAAAAAAATCAATATGGTACCCTAAATGTACTGCAAAGGAGAAATAAAAGGGAAGTCATTTGTAATCAAATAAGTTCTGAGAAAGGCTATCCTAGAATATAGAATGGATTAAGTAGAAGCTTGCACTGACAATTATAATGACTAATTTCAAATTTAGCAGAAGTTAAAGAATTTTTAAAGTTACTGTAGGAAATATGAGAACATAAAATGGGTAGAAGTTTACACTAAAGTTGAAATTAATATTTAGGCAAATAATAAGGGACCAAACTTATTTATACATAAAAAATAGAGGGATACAACTATAAATAAAGTACAGAGACTATTTAGAGGCAAATTACAGACTCTTAAAGTGAGGACATGCAGAAGTATGATGTTCTTATAAATGACCTGAGCCTTATGTGTCAGAATTATCCTTTCAGTATGATGTGCAACACTACAGTGATAAATAACACGGGATATGTATTTCCTATATTAAAATCCTACAACCTGCTCAGGTTTATATTTTATGCTTAGTATTAAAAAGACTTCAGAGAAACTAGTCTTCCATAGGCCATGAGAAATAAGAAATGAATGAGAATGTGAAAGAAGAATTTAAGAAGCTGAAAATTTCTTAGTAATTTCTCAGATAGAATCACAGTAAGAGGGAAAAAATTCAAAGTAGATAATTTTCAGTAAGTAATTTCTACACTATGTATCTCATGAGATTTTACCAAAATGATTTACATATACACATACAAAGTAGATGCATTCTTTAAAAACTTCAATGTACTTTAAAATAATGAAAAACATACTTAGTGTCTACACATAAAATGGAGTTGTGATCTATACATTCATTTGTACAAGCATGAATATCCAAAAGAACCAAGGATAATTTGGGTTAGGAAGTCTTTACTGCATGTTGAAGGACCTTTCTTTCCTAACTCTCACACATTCAAAGCTAAAGCACACCTATGATCACTGGGATAACAAAACCCTAACAAGATTTCAAAATATCCTTAATGGAGTGGGGCACAGTGTCACATACCTGCAATCCCAGCATTACAGGTGGCTAAAGCAGGAGAACTGCAAGTTTGAACCCACCTTGGGCAACTTAGTGAGACTCTGTCTCAAATTAAAAAGTCCCTGGGTTCAATCCCCAGTACAGGGGAAAAATATCAATCAATCTATCTATCTGTCTGTCTGTCTATCTGTCTGTCTATCTATCTATCTATCTATCTATCTAGATATCTCACAGTGCTTTCTTCATCAAGATCATTGCCTTGTGGAATGTTTCAATAAAAGAGCCAAGATCTCATTCCATTGGCCTTTTGGTTCTCCAACATAGTTCTGAATAATCCCAGCTGTCCTTCAAGATGCCTTTTTACCATGCACTCACAAAACAGCCCACTGACTCTAGATCTGACAAGTTGGAAAAGGACCCCTGAAGAAAACACCAACAGTAGAACTTACAAATGTCAACTTACTTGTAAAAAGGGTCAGCAAGTTAAGACTCCTGAGATGAATTTTCTCATCTAATTGATGGATTTTCCAAGTGGGGTCTAAAACCAATGACATATGTCCTCATCAAATAAAGGTGAAGACAGATTTGGGACAAGCAAAGAGGAGATGACACAGTGAAAAAGAGGTGTGACATGACTATGGATGCTGGGATTGGCATCATATGACCACAAGCCAAGGACTGCTAGCATCCACCAGAAGATACAAGAAACAGGTCAGACAAACTATGGACCTTCAGAGGCCTTGATTTTGAACTCCTGGCCTACAGAATTGCGAGAGAATAAACTTCTGTCCTTTGAAGGCACCAAGCTTACATAATGTATTAAGACTGATACACCAGGTGAGTTAACATCACTTTGTATATATGTTTGTTTCTCTCCAATACTTGCATACTCCTGACATGTTTGGATACTGGAAAAAATAATTGAATGAAATATCTCTATTCTCTCTCTTTTTCTGAAACTTCACTCAGCCTTACTCTACCTTACTATCCCTTTCAGACATCATCTCACTCAGCTATGGACCTTTGTCTAGGATTTCCTACCCTGTGGAACCTTCCTGGCTGCTCCAGATGAGAGAGACGCCTACTCTGCCGAGCATTCATCTCACTTTAGAATTCGACTTTCATTCCTGTGGCTCTGGTAAGTACTGGCTTTCCCAGTAGAATATAAGCTCCTCTAAAGAAGGAACTATAAGCATTTTTCCTCACTGTTTTTCTAGGATTTGGCATGGTGTCCAGCACACAGAAATCTGTAAGTAAATATTTTATGAATGCCTATTTAGATAAAACCATTTATGGATATTTTGCCTAATAAATGCTTGTCATCTAACTTCACAGTAAGAGCAATAAGTTTTTTTCAGAATAAAACAATATTTAATGAGGGCTAGGGATTTAGCTCAGTGGTGCTGCCACCTGCCTTGCAAGCAGAAGGTCCCAAGTTCGATCCCCAGTACCAAATAAACAAACAAAAAACAATATTTAATGAGATTTTCCTCTATATGGTACATATTAAAATGCCTACTTCAGTGGTCTCATCATCCCAGTCTCAAATCAATACTTAGTATTTGAATATAATCACTTTACAGCCCTGTAATGCCTCCCCCAAAATTCATGTCTGCCTAGAAAAGGTGAATAAGAACTGATCTCGAAATAGGCTCTCTGTAAATGTTGTCAAGTTAAGAAGAGATTGAACTGGATTGGGTTGGGCCCGAAGTCCAATGACTGACGCCCTAACAAGGAGAGGGAGATTTATACAAACAGATACACATCTAGAAGGAATATAGTCCTGTGAAGATAGAAACACTAATCAGAGTGATACAGCCACAAGCCAAGGATTTCTGGCAACACCAGAAGCCAGGAAGGAACAGGGAAACTTCTACCTTCTGAGAAAACACAGTTCTGATAACTTGATTTAAGACTTCTAGCTTCCAGAACTATGATGGAATACATTTTTATTGTTTTAAGGCACTCAATTTGCAGTACTTTGCTATAGCAGCATTAGAAAACCAATACAGCCAATAATCCACTGGTATGTTTTAGGGTTTTCCCCATGTTTCTTATGAGTCACCTCATTGGCATTTGCCTTAGAAACACCATTTCTAGCAACCAATTTCAGCTGCCAGCCAATTAGATGACAAACTTGAAATTATAAGGCTCAACCTAAGGAGAAGCCTGAAAACTAATGAGCTCTGCGCAAGGCCATACTACATAGGGTACAGGTACAAGAAGTTTGGTTTCTTTGGGGGACTGTTTTTAGCCCTCCCTGCTTTTTTTTTTTTTTTTTTTTTGGTACCAGGGATCGAACTCAGGACCTTGCCCTTCAGAGGCAGGTGGTGGAACCACCAAGTTAAATCCCAGGCCTGTTTTTTTTAGTTATTTGTCCTTGGTTAACTTACTTAAGAACCTAATCTGTGCCTCCTTATCTGTATAATGGAAATAACAGTCCTCTCTTCTTGGAGTTGTGAAGACTAAATTAATGCTACATGTAAAATGCTTACTGAGCACTACATTCAGGAAACTATTCAATAACCATTAGTTACTGTTTTTTTTTCAGTTTTTTTTTACTTTTTTATAAGTATATGTTTGCAATCCATAAAATAACACTATTAATGAAGGCTAACAGCAAATAATCACTTCATTCAATTAAAAATTAAAAACCCTAACTCTGTTCTGGCTATAGTAAAGTCGTGACGAACACTTTTATTCCATTCATAGAACACCTTATTTTCCTTACAGCTCATTCAGGAGTTTGGCTCAACATATTACTTTTAAATGCAAGAACCATGCCATTTTGAAATAGCAGCACCTGAATACCACCCATGATTGCCGAACTTGCCCACATTCCTGCTCATAAAGCTTTACACTCAGCAGTAATTTCCAAGCCCCAAGTCAGTAAAACATATTACTCACCATGGAGACAGTAAACTCTTCCTTCCAACAGGTTTTTATAATTAAGATCATGACATCCAATGATGTGTCCGATCTCCTCTCACTAATGCAGAAACTTTATCTCTAATGGAAATGAACCACTTGTTTTCCCCCTTCTAAATGGTAAAGGAGAGTACATATAGGTATCTCTGGAGCAGTTTTTGTGCAGCCAGGCAGAGTGGGCAGGACATATAATAATTATGGTTCGTGTTTACTAAGAAACACTTGTGGTTCCTGCTCACTTACTTTTTCCTATAGAAGAGACAGATGCATATGAAATGTGCCACCTTATGAAGTTATACTTCTAAAATCTAGACTAGACATGGAGAAGAGTTTACAATATCTAATCACTGAAGGTTGGAGAGCACTGTCAATCAGAAAGAGGGGATGTCACCTTTCAGCTTACAGAGTGATGAGGTTGTCAGGAAAGAGCAGGTCATTTAATGTTGTACAGCAGTGGAAGACACTCTGGTTGGTGAGAACACTTCAGGTTTGGAACAGTGGATATTTTCTAACCAATGTGGAAGTATTTTAATATGACAACTGAGTAGCTACAAAGGGGCCAATTACTAAATAGTGGCCCTTGACAGGCTGTGATGAATTAGACCAGCACATAATGGTGGGTGTATTCTAGGACAGTCACATAGAAAGACAGCAGAGAAAGACAGAGACAGGAGGGGACCACTGTAAGTTGGGATGGGCAAGCTTAGCTCTACAGAGTCTAGGAGCTGGAGTGTTGGACATCTCAAATCACATTTTACAACTTTTTATTACTTTCTAATACAATTGATGCAAGAACTAAATTTCCGATGTTAAAGAATTAGAACATTCCTATTAAGGCTAACTACCACCTGGCTTCCAAATTGCGGTCTACTCCCTAGAGATAATTACTGCTACTGATAAAGCAAAGGTTGAATATCACTAATAAAAAAAATCCAAAATCCAGAACATTTTGAGAACATAAAGCCACAGAAGTGGAACATCTAATACCTAGTCTTGATGAGGGGGTAATAGTCAAACACATGGGACAATAAAATCACTGTATGACTTTCATGCTGTAAGGTGTATATGAAACATAAATGAATTTTGTATTTAATATTGGGTTTCATTCCCAAGATGGCTCAGTACATAAATGTGAAATTTTCAGAATTAAAAAATTTGAAACCCTAAACACCTTTGGTTCCAAGGCACTTGGGGTAAGGGATACTCTCCCTATAGTATCATTCCATATGCCTGTCTATAAATGTTCATATGCATTTAGTAATTAGTTTTCTTGCTGTATGTGGTAGATAGGCTCTTTAAAAGCTCCCCTATAAGTTCCTGCCTAATCCCTGGAGCTGTGAATTTGATAAGCTATCACTCTAATTATGTTTTGTGTCAAAAGAAATTTTGCAAATATAATTAAGGCTACTAATGAGTTGAATTTGAGTTAACCACAAGGAAGATGATTTAAGCTGGCCTAATCTAATCATACATGGCCTTTAAAAGCAGCATTTGCTCCAGCTGTTAGCTGATAGGAAGTCAGGGAGATTCAAAGCATCAGAAGAATGTGAGGCACCACTGCTGGCACTGAAAATGAAAGTACCGATTTTCAACTTCTAGAAGAAGCCACACATCCAGCAAGGAAATAGTTACTTCAGTTTCAGAAGCACAAAGACTGAATTCTGCCAATAATTTTAATCAACCTGGAAGTACACTATTCCCCAAAGCCTCCATGTAAAGGCCAACCTGGATGATACCTTGATTTGATATTTGTGCAATCCTAAGGAAAGAACTTAAGTGACCCCACTCAGATATCTGATCTACAAAACCATGAGAAGATAAATGGGTGTTTTAAGCCACCAAATTTGTGGCAATTTTTTAATGAAGAAGTAGAAAACAAATACCGCATATCATTTTCCAATTGGTTTTTATTCAAGAATAAGGCTGGGCTATGTGTGTAACTCAATGGTTGAGTGCTTGCATTGCACATGTGAGACCCTAAATTCAATTCCCAGCACTAAATAAAAAACACTAAGAATTATTAATCTATGTAAGTTAATTCATGCCTTTTAACTGTTGTGTAGTATTCTGTAGTACGCATAACAAATCATTCCCAAAGATGGTGGCCAACAACTTCGCCTGTCACTGTACAAGTCTGCTATTCTCTCATTACTTCTTGCTGTTTGCATCCAGGCTGGCCTGTAACTTATTTTCCCCAATAAAATATGGTGAGAGTCATATTCTAGAATCTCTGAACTCAGTCTTCAAAGACTTGAAACTTCTGCTTTGGCTCTTTTGGGATCCAAGTAGCATGAATAACATACTAAACTACCATATGAGAGACCACACAGGGAGGAAGAGCCCCAGCTAGCCCCTGGCCAACCACTATGCAATCCAGTGACTACACAAAGCAGAAGATCCATTCAGCAAAGCCCAGAGAGCACAAAAGTTGTAACATGCTACTAAATCGTTGTCAGAGCTGGGGGACAGTTTTTTAGGTAAAAATAGAAACATTCTAATACATCCATCACAAATAAATTATGAATATTCGTGGTTCCATTCTACTGATAAATAACTGTTTTCTAATTATTCAAGTGAACCCCATGAAAGTGTCATTTCTGTAAGACACTATTAGTCAAATATTAGCAATCTCATGAAGTTCAATCTTACAAACTTGGGCAAATATTCCTCTATGTGTCTCTTTTGACACATGCTGAGGTGTCACTCCAGGGTAATCCTAGGCAGAAGAACTGTTTGGGTTTTTTTTGTTTTTGTTTTGAGTTTTTTTGGTACCAGGGATCAAACTTGGGACCTTGCACTTGCGAGACAGGCGGCAGCACCGAGCTAAATCCCTGGCCCCAGAAGAACTGTTTGGTTACAGGAACATTGTGACTTTAACAGATGCTGCTAAATTATCTCATAAAGTATATCAATTTATGTTTCTCTTATCAAGATATAATCTTATATCCCTGACTCTATATATTCTTAATAGTCCATTACAATAAAATGGTTTGTCAGGCCAGAGAATGCGACATGCAATATGAACCAATCTATAAATAAAGAAGTGCTGGCAAACCTGATGTAAAATTCTTGATAAGCCAAAAGACAGTTTTATTTCATTTTAAAATATTCTATAGTAAGTGACTATTTTAAGAAAGACAGGTGTAGCTTTCTGTTTGTAGAGTAGTCAAATTCATATTAAGTTGAGTTTGTTTCATGAGTAGACCTCATCAAAGTCTTTGGAGTAGGGTAGGTAGTGAGAAAGAGCTCACCACCAGCCCAGGAATTTATCTAAGTTCAAAGACACTAGATGATAATGCATGAAGACATCTTGCTCCATATATAATTGTATTATCCATCCATGTGCCAATATGATGATAATTAGGAGGCTGAGTAGTTCAATAATATTTAGGGCACGTTCATTAAGGAGATGAGGTGGCAGGAAGCAGCTGCCATGGACACAGAGCTGACAGCAGTGCACTAAGCATGGCAGTGTCACTCTGTAAGCCCTGCTTAATATTTCTAGATTCATGTAAGGCACACATAAATCTCTTTTTCACACTTCTGTAGTTTGAAGTTGTGTTGTTACAAAAGCTCTGAGGGCATCATGAGATTGATTTCAGGGGTTCTCTAAATACAAACTGCAACCAGCATCATCTCCCTCTTTGTATAGGTTTCTAAAGTTATGCCATCATAATTTAGTTTTTTTGGCTTGTGGATTCCAGTCTATCTCAAAATCCAAATCTCCCAAGAAAGAATATGATCTCCAGTGGTACTATTCATTCATCCCTTAATGTTTACTTGATTATCAAATGCTTTACCGAGAACAGGATTCAATAAGGAAAGAAAATGTGACTTCCCTGACCATCTGGAGGGTGGTTACAACAGCAATGGAAGGGCTTCTTTAAAAAGAGGAGATTAAAAACACAAAAGACATAGAAATGATGGACTCCTACTTCACAGTGTGGCCATTTGTGTCTGACTACACAAAGACAAACAAAAAGTGAACCCAATTTGCTGTATCTGGCTGGAAGTATGCCATGAAATAAAGATTAAGCAACATATTCTTTGAAGCACAAGAAGACTAGCACAACTTATCAGGGGACTTGTATCACAGGTGAGACCTACTGCCCAGGAAGGCAACCAAGGCTCTCTTGTTCTAGTGAAACCACCTTCAAGCTGACTAGCCCACTGAAAAGTCACTGGCCTTTGTTAATCTACTTTTCCCTTCTCAAAAGTTGTTTATGTTCAGAAAACATAATTTGTTTTCTCAAAGCAAACACATACACACACTCACACACACACACACACAAAACACACACACCTTTCAAGTAAAGCACTAAAGTCAATGAGAATTATTTCAAAAATGAAATAAAGAATGCCGTGTGAAATACTAGCATAAACACCTGAACTAAAAATATTCCCAATGTAATGTGTTTTTAATAAGATGCATCAATCTAAAGTTTTTGCAACATCTGCAAACTTGAATGCCATTGTATAATGTGACCAAAATGCATTAAAATAATTACATTAGGGTTTTTAGCATCACTTTATAAGAAGTGGACAGTAATTGTTGCTAAATTACAGCTCAATTGCTGCAGAATTGGATATTACATCCATATTAGGATCGAATGATTCCATCATGATTAATGATACTGCAGTGAATACCAAGAGAATTAAAATGATTAGCCACTTTTTCTAAAGTGTTGACATTTTTCCACAATTTTAGTTATACTTCAAGAAAATTTTCCAATTAAACTTGTTGCTAATTTTATTCAATAAAATTCAGAGATAAATATTCCTTAAAAGTTCAACATTAAACTACACACCTTAAATAACTAATAGTTATTTAAGTTGTATTTCTAGTTATATTTAAACAATACAGCCATGTAATTAAAGACACTTGGCCATAATTAAAATATTCATAATATCTCCTTTTCAAAATAATTCATGCAATTCAGACTATATACTTGGGGTAAACTGAAGAAAAAGAAACATATTACCAGTTCAGAGGAACACATATTACTCAACTGTTGGGGGATGAAAGGTTGCAGATTTTTAAGAAATTCTAAAAAAGCACAATCATAAATGTGCATTGACTTGTTTATTAAAGATGCTCAGTTACAAACATCTCCTAGGAGAAAACTTGGTAGCAATTCATCAGAGCCAGACATGGCAGTGTCTTAGTAATCATGTACTTGAAAGTGCATATTAAACAAACATTTATGGAAAATGACTTATTTGCAATTATTTTTGAACTACTGAATATTAGTTCCTAAGTACAAGACTAGGCAAGAAAGGTTCTCTTAGAACTAGCTATGACTATCCCCAAGAGTAATTTTGTAAGTGAGTGAAAAATATAAGCAATTAAAGGAAAGATGCTGGGGGAAAAACGCTTTGGATTTATACTAAAATAGCCACAGTTTCAAATTTTGAATATATCTCTGATTTACCCAATGATCATTCTGGAATTTGTTTTCTGCACATGAATTTAATTTTTTCAATTTAGTTTCCTCGTTCAAAATTATAAGGAAAATAAATGAGACACTGACAAAATATTTTGATTGCTTCAGAACAAAGTGAACTTATTTCTTCCTATGTTTATCACTGGTTAGAAATTGGGCCTCAATGTTCTAGGCAACTCAGGTACACAGTGGAGAGATACTTGAGCACCTACTATTGACGTCACTGCCACTAACTAGCTGTTGGTTTCTACTAAATTTGCTCCAAGTCAATTGTAACCTTTAGAAGCATAAATCATATCTCCAATGTTTTTATTGTTATATTCCCCAAAATGCCTAACAAAGGATCTGGTAGACTATTTACAAAAAATTCTTTTCCCTTTATTAGACTTCTAGAATTCTGTGGGTCTTCACTCCACACTGCCTTGATACCTTTCTCATCTTTTCTCCTTGATTTGTTTCCTTTTTGCTCCTACCCCATCCTCTCTTTCTTGCCTAATACTGTATGGCTGGTCAACTACACCTTGCAAGCCAAATATGTACTGCTGCCAGCTTTGTAAATAAATCTGTACTGCCATGCTACTTTTTTTTTTTTAAACGTATTGTCTATGGCTACTTCTGTGTTACCAAGCAGAGCAGATGTGACAATGCCCATATGACACACAAAGCCTAAAACTTTACACTCTGGCCTGGTACAGAAGGAAAACTGTTGTGGACCTCTGCATTAGATTATGAGTGTTTCTGTACTGAGGAAATCCTCTCCCCTTCTGAAGTACATTTGGAAATGTCAAAGGCAAGGGCTGATGGATGGATGGAGCATTACCCCTAATGGCCCATGGGCCTACTTCAATAACCTCTTCCAGTCCACTTGAAATAAAAATTTTAAGTAAAGTAAAACTCTCAGAGAGAAGCCACTGGAGAGAGTGACCTATGATCAGCAATTTGATCTACTAGCTAATACAGCTCACCATTTACTGACAGTTAACAGTTAACAGTTGAGATCTTCTGTGATTCTGCACCCAGATACAACATGTAAATTATTTTACCATATGTATTTAATCCATTTTCCAGATATGAAAATGAAACTGCAATTCAGTGAAGAAACTTCTTTACGGATATGTAATGAGGAAAAAGCAGAACTGGATTTGTTCTCAGGCAGTGAGACTACAGAGTCCAGGCCTGGTAGTGCATATTTCTCCTTATCCTATATTTCTGAACGATAAGCACCTGAATTAAAAAAGTAAAAATCAGATTGTAGCAATAGGATAAAAACTGTTATTGCTTATAGCAGACCTGCAAAAATTATCTCATTTATTTTAAAGTCTATGTAAATTCTATCCCCAAATTTCATTTCTCTCATATGAAGTTAGAAGTAATACTTTCCATTTCAGCAGTTCAAAGGAACTCTTCTGTGGCTTGGAAAAATAAACTCTTATCTCAGAATACTTTTTCACCATGTGTGAGATTAAAGTTACCCTTTCTACATTTTGTTGATGTTTTTGATCAAACAGGTATTATGAAAAAGTGGTGATTTATCAAAATAAAATTACTCTTTTCAATTCAAGAAAAAGATATATTAAAAAACAACCTCTGGGGCATGTAGAAAGGCAGACCCCTTCCATCAAAGGACCTTTCTAAATGTAACTGAAAGACTGTTGCACTGAGGTCTTCTATCTCACATGGTGGCCTGTGTGGAGCTAAGCAGAGAAGAGTGCTAGGAAGTAAAAATGTCCCGTGAGATACACAAATGCAGAATATGATAAAGCTGACTCCATCAAGTGGCCTCCAAATCAGTAACTAGCAGCCAATCAATCAGGGTTTTCAGAACATACCTTGATGCTGAACATATATTTGGGAGAAAAAAGAGTTTCTGTGGAACAAAATAAAAGGCAAGAAAAAAGGCATCCTAAAAATTTTGTAAAACTTTAGCAAAGAATGCAGTGGTTAGAGGAGAAAGTATGAGGTCATCATGAGTGGATCATACATAGCTAGCCTTTGTATTTTTCTTTTGGTAAACTTTTCAGCTCAAGCAAATAACATAAGTAAAAGCATAAGAGAAGAAAAGAGCTGTTTTGTTGATTAGCTATAAATATTTTTGGAGACTCCTATATACAATCATTCAGTTCTTTCCTGATCATCTTGATCCCTAAGTCTGGCTGCTGTAATGCATCTTCCATATCTTTATTTACATTTGGCTTTGACATTGCTAATTGTATCATTTTAAATTCATGGGTCAGACAAGCATGTAAACACACATGGCTGTACATAATTACAATGGTTTCAGGAGTCCCTTACACTAACAACCACAAGAGTCTGAAGTGGTACAAATTTAGGACTGAGCTCCCAGAGAACTGAAGACCCAGCAGTGTAACAAATTTGAGGAGTGACTTTAGAAATGTCACCTTCCATTTTTGAACCTCAATCTCCCATGTGAAAAATGATGGTTTTGGATCAGCTCTGATATTTTATCATCTCTGAGTCAGGTCTGCTACTTCACCTTATTTCTATAGTGCTGAAAGCTCATTTCTTTTCATTTTCTCCAGTAAGAATGATCGATAGCTTCCCCCTTAGCAATCTTATTACATATTTTTACATATTTGTTGGTTATTATGTTTCCTTCCATCACTTTTCCACATGAATGAATGATGTAAGCTATCTTCATCTTCAAAAGTTCTACTTTCACTTTTCACCATTCTCCTGTATGGGTACTTTTTGAATACTATTTTCATTAGTATAGTAGTGATTAAAAATGAAGCTTTGTATTTAGATTGCCTGGATTTGAAGCCACTTGTTCAAAGTAAAGGCTTGCACAAGTTACTTGACAGGGTCAAGTTTAAGTATTCTTATTTATAAAATGAGACTATAACTGCTAAACTCTTTAGTTATGTGAGTGTTAAGAGGGAAGAGAGTATATATTAGATGCTGACTACGTAAATAGAAGCTGTTATTTTGGGTGATGGTTGTAAATTTTCCACGCTTCCTCATCCTACAATGCCCCAGAAAAACTAGCATTTTTAGTGCTGTTGACCCAAATGAACATTAATCATTTAGAAAGAAACATTTCCATCTTCTTCAGCAATCACAGTACTTTTCAATAAAGAACTAAAAATGATTGTGCAGCTTCTATTTTTGATCATACACTATGCTTTTCTCTCCCATTGCCTAAGATGTTACAAAAAAATCTTTCAATATCTTTGGCTAAGAGTTCACCCTTCCAAGTAGAGAGAACAGTCATACCTTCTTGACGTGAAAGAAAATCATTTAGAACAAGCAAAATGGCATATCTAAGGGGAACACATCTAAGGTGTGATTTCTTCTCAACTGAGAGAGAAATCAGCCACAGAGTTCCAGTCCCAACTCTAGTTGGACACTGAACACAGCACAGGGGACGTGTCTGCAAATCCATCAGATTAGCTACCTGTTAAAAATCTATTGTTTGCCAGGGCTGGGTATTTAGCTCAGTGGTGCTGCCGCCTGCCTCACAAGTGTATGATCCTGAATGTGATCCAGGTACCAAAACAAAACAAAACAACACAAACAACAATAAAAATCTAACGTTTGCCAAATGCTCAGGTGTACCTCTTTAACTATGTCCTCTACCACTGAACAGGAAACTGGAGATGTACCTGGTGACAAAAGAATTTCCTTGGTTGATAAAGGAACTCAGAGCAGAGCTTCCAAATTTGAAGTTGGTTATTTCATCCTGTGCAACTATCATTTCACCTCATTTTCTAGGAAAATTGCATCTCATTTTCTAGGCAAACTGTGTCCTCTTGTATTTTCTACTTTATATACCGTTAGTCCTTCCTGTTTTTACAGATATCTTTAGAATCTTATCATTCACAGCTAAATTTATTGTCAGCCTCAAGTATCAGTTTTAGAATCACAGATGTGCAAATAGTAGCACCAGTGGTTTACAGAAGACAACAGCCATGATTTCCATTTAGATCTCATTCTTTCCTGACTCCACCCACTTAATTTCTTTCATGATATGAGCCCATGACTCTCTATTACTATTCCAATCTACCTTTTCCTGAGGCCCTTTATGCATTTATCTTTTATGCAACAAAAATTTCCCATTTTCATGCACACACATCATTTCTAAATACTCAAAGATCATTTCACTCACTCTGGTGCTCCTTCACCTGTTTCCTTCAGGACTCTTAAGTGAATTTCATCAGACCTCAATGATTTCAACACATTCAATTACTGAAGTGTGCCTTAACCTGCTTCCTCCAGATGTGAATTCACTGGCTTGTTCATTAACTGCTACTGTATTAGCACCCTCTTAATATTAACCTCTGTAGTGAAGGCTGAAGCAGAGGAGCCATTAAGGGTTTCACAACTGCCCTGTCTTGTGCCTGCCTCACACGTTCCCCACTCCCTAACGTGGAGGAGGCCTCTTCCTCTTAGCTAATTATCTCCTGTCTTGAGAGCACGTGCAACTATTGTTTCACCTCATTTTCCAGGAAAATTGCATCTCATTTTCTAGGCAAACTGTGTCCTCTTGTATTTTCTACTTTATATACCGTTAGTCCTTCCTGTTTTTACAGATATCTTTAGAATCTTATCATTCACAGCTAAAAATTTTATTGCCTCATTTAAAACTGTGCATGAACACATATCCTCATAGGACTTATTCTTTGCTCTTAACACATTACCACTGAAAACATGTTTAAAATTACTTCACCCTTGTTTTGCTAAGGGACATTATTTTTTATTTACTTGATGTTTTAGAAAGACAATAGGTGCATAGATATAATTACTGTTATCTCTCTATCCTGCTTTAGTTTCAGAAATTCTAATGATTCTCAACTGTAAGAGAATAAAATATCAAATTTCACCGAAGTCTACCCAGATGATTTTTTCATTCCACGTCATCCTACGCTTCTAAACTATGCTCCTCCAATTCTCCTTCTTCTCAAAATTGGCCTCTATCTCCTTTTGCCATTTTACTCACATTAATAGGTCTTTCGAACAACTGTACCACACATCTGAATATTCCACCATGATGAAAAATGGTATAACTGAACTCAAAGAGGATATGCTGGTTCCCATGACTGAATCCAGTTAATTCCAAATGGTGTTCAACATTCACCCTGATAGGCAAGAAGTAAATGGTCAGAGGGTCTGAGGCATGAATTTAAATTATTCCTCTTATAAAAAAAGTTTTTGTGGTTGCTAAATTTAAATTGCTTACTTATGTTGTAGGCTTAGTGATTTCAATAGGTTACTTTTTTCTCCCAATATGTTTATATTGAGCTCCTACAGACAGAAATAAATCTCACTCACTCAGATCAAAATATTACCATATGTGCTCTTCTCACCTACCTACATTCCTTATACCTTGATCCCTCCTTCCTGACAGTTATCCTTTCCTTTTATTAAAAAAATAGAAAAATCTTAGAAAGCTCACTATATTAGAGAAGAAAAGCACTAAGTGTAGGCTATACTAGAGGATAACTTTTAGGAACTACCCAAAGGGATCAGCCCACGACATCTTTTAGTAAGTGTCAAGACCTTCAGCACCCGCACGGTGGACAATTATTTGGGAAGTATTTCTTAGTGCTATTTTCCCCCACTTTTCAGAGGGGAGATAAATGTTTTTTTCCCATTCATGGAGATCCTGAGTAAAGTTCACCTTGTTTGCAGAGTGTCACTGAAGATCACTTCAAAGTAATCATCTTTTTCTTCTTCTGGAAGGCTGTTGGTAAGTGGTGAGGCAGAACATGTGTGACCATAAAAACAGCAGTTTTAAAGAATACGGTTAGAACAGACCACTGAAACAGGGAACCAAATTGTGAAAACAGCTGCTTTGGATGTTCGAAAATTTTATTGGCTCATAAAATGTTACAGTGAGAAAGAACCCAAGAATTTATTTTAGAAAAGAGAAAACTGCGACCCCAAGACATTAAGAAAATTGCTCAAGGTCACTCAGCCTCTTATTCATGGAGTTGAAACCACAATGAAGGGCCATAAAAGCCAACGGTAGAGTTCCAATGTGTGACATTATCTCCCTTTTTTCTTCTCAAATATCAATCTTTTTGTTAACCTGCCCATATAGGGGAAGATTTTTTAGCCAACCCCACTGCTGCCCACATCAAACAGTGCAGAGTTGGAAAAAGGCCATTTTGAAATTAAGCTTCAAAAACACTATGTCAGAAGTGGTCATCCAAAGGCTCTTACTTGCTGCACGTAAAGCTACATCAAACCCTCCACACCAGGTTCTACAAACTCCTGCAGAGAAGGAGAGCCCAGAGTCAGTGCCCACAACCTCCCTGTCATCATCAAACATTTACATCCTGAAATGTTGTTGGTGGGTCCCAACAGGGTCTGTGGGCCAGGACTGAGGATGCCCAGCAAAATGTAGACCTGGAACCCATGCATTTTCCCTTGTGTATAAAAGCTGAATTATTACAAAGTTGAGGACATAGAACAAATCCCATTTTGGAAATCTGAATTCTAATTTTAAGGCAGCAGAGTAGCTCACTATTTAAAAGAACTTTGCAATAAAACTACACAAAATCTAAATAATGTGTTAATTTAATGTTAGTCAATGCATATGTTCACTTGCTGAATTTTCATATTTAGAGCTTTGTAAAATTAGTGGCCCATCTGCATGGAATGGAGAAAATGCCCTTAGGTGTATTCTGGATCAGCCACTGTGGCCAGCTCATGCTGAGCACCTCAAGGCATAGTTACTGAGCACCCACTATGACTTGGGCCCCATGCCATATTCCCTGGACAAAGATATAAATAGAGCCTTTGGCAATCTCTAATCTAGTAGAGATTTACAAACAACTTAGTGCCTCATCTAAATGGTTTTGTTGGGAATCATTTCACCATCCTCTTATTTCTGCCCATCTAGACAGCATATTCTTCCAAGGGAGAAGACAACGTTTAAACATTCTCTAGAAGCCCACCTTCCAACCCCTAGGCAAAAAAAGGATATAATCACTCTTGTCACTTGAAAAAATTAGTCTGTTCCAAATTGTCACTAATATTTAACCAACTTTACTATTAGGACATACTTGCACTATTTCTAGCCTAAAATCCCACATGCTATAATTCAAGCTCCCTTTCCTTTGACTCTTTAGAGAGGGTGATGAACTCATAATAACTCTACTAATTTAAACAAAGATCATCTTATCTTCCTATTTTTTAAGATCCATAGGGTTGATTTATAATCAACTAGGCTGTGTACATAATTATTCCCTTGTATCTGTCTTAGTCATGGAAGCCCAAGGATTGTACACAGCAGACATTCACAGATACCTACAAGGACAAGAGAAATTCTAGACAAGGTTTGACAAGCACTGCATGTAAGAAAGGAATGCTAGAGGACAGGATATCTGCTGTACATGCTGGCAAATTTCACATCCCTCTTTAATACAGTCTTCCAGGGTGCCCTTAAAAGAAAACGGAAGCATATGTCCACATCTTTCTGCCTCTTCAAAACCTAAGATCAGTCATAAGCATCACAGGCCTTCAATTAAAGGAAAGAAGGGATAAAAACAAAGAGTTCCCACTGTCACTGTAATTAACCTTAATAATTTTTTTCTTATATCATGTATTTTACTATTTGAAGTAAATCATGTCACAGTCTCTATTATGTTTAAAAAAATCTATAGTTGCCATGCTGTATATCTCCATAACTTGTTCATCTTGCAAACTGAAATCTTATACCCTTTGACAATATCTCCCAACATTCCCCAGCCCCTGGATACCACTAATTCCACTCTGTGCTAGGAGTTCCACTTTTTAAGATTCCACATATAAGAGAGATCAGGCAATGTTCGTCTCTCTGTGTCTGGTTTATTTCACTTAGTATAACATCCTGCAGGTTCATCTATGCTGTTCCTGATGGCAAGATTTTCTTCTTTAAGGCTAGATAAGATTCCACTGCATATATACATCACATTTTCTTTACCCATTTATTTGTCAACAGGTATACTGGTAGTTTCCTAGGTTGGCTACTGTGAATAAATGACCTATAATTTCAATCAACTCTCCATCATTCTCTTTTGTCTTTTTTCACTCTCACTATGGTCCAACCATTCACTAATGCACTGATTTCCAAAAGAAGCAATTTCACCAAACCTTTCCTGAGAGTGTATTAAAAGTTTCCTGACATGTAGCAAAGGCCTCAAATTGCACAAACATTAATCTAAACAATGAAATCTCCCTGAGCATCTCAGGATTAAAGTGCTTTACAGAATTAAAAGATTTACATAGCTGTAATGTATCTGAGAGGCATACAGTCAGATGTTTAAACTCAAATCAAGGGTAGGTACTACAGGATTTATTTCAAAAAAGTCTTCAAAGCATTTTGGAAATAATAACAGACACTACTTTAGACCAAAATATTATAAATCATCATCAGTAATAAATCAAGGAATCAGCAACTCTCAATTAAATCAGTAATGCTTTCTACAAAGAGTTGTGAGAATTTTATCTTCCATGTGCTTGCAAATATAAACAAACATATTAAGACTGTTTGACAGTCATGGCTGAGAAGGCAGGAAGTAGAATACACTAAAAGGTATTAAATTCATGATGCAGCTTCATTTTTATTTTAGTGATAGCTTTTTAAGGGCTTTTAAAAATCTAGTTTTTATTTCAGTATACTTTGTATTGCACCAAAAATAGTTGTATTTTGGAAAGATTTCTCAAATAAAGCATTCTTTTGAATTCAAGTGATTAAGCAGATTGAGTATTTATCAATCAAGCAAGCATTGATTCCATTAGGCATTCTCAATGGGATCAGATTTTATTGGAAAAAAATGTAAAACCAAATATTAAAACATTTATATCCAAACATGATAGAGAAAGTTTAAAGTGAACCTCAGAAAAAATAATTGCAACATAAACTCAATTATTGTACCAAGTCACAGGGAAACATACAGAAATGTGGGCATTGAAGTAAGTAAATTATTCTGATTTTGCTCCTAGGTGACACAAATTACTCATTTCCTTGGACTTGATACAAAAAGGTGTCAGAGCAAAAGGAGAAATGCAATCAAAGAGCAAAACACATTACTCATCATCTGCCAGCCTTGCAGTAACTGGGGATTCTGACATCCCTTATCCCCAAGAGCCTTGTAGGAGGTGTCCGTAACCAGCCTATTACATGCTTAAATGTTCTTATTCACAGACACCTTCCTTTGTGAGGGCCTGCAAGAGTTCTCAGTGGTGGCACTGTGAATTGCAATCCATTGAAGAGTGCCTCTAGTTATTTCCTGCTAGTAAATACTGAACTTTTCAAGTGACTTGCTTTAAAAAGCTGATTTAGTATTATTTCTAAAATAAACAAGGCTAATAAAGTACTTACATCTGTTAAGGTATGGGCTAATCAGAAGACTAGCTTGAGGGGCTGCCACGGTCCCTGGTGCTGGATAAGAGGGCAGTCTAGAGTACAACAGAAACAATATGCTACTGTAGAGGGTGCCCTTGGGGTTAGAAGCTGGTAAGGTCTCTATTCCTGCCTTGCAGATGGCAAGTTTCTCATCATGTCCTCACAGTGTTTTCTGTGTGCCTTTCAAGAGAGGGCATCTGGTATCTTGTTCTCTCTTTATATAGAAATCAGTCCTACCAGATTAGGCTCTACACTATGACCTTATTTAATCTTAATCACCCCCCTAAAGGACACATCTCCAAATACTGTCACACCGGAGACTGGGGCACAACACATACAATCTGAGAGGGACACAATTCAGTTCACAGGACACATTAAGTGAAAAAAGGAAAAGAGAAGCCTGCTCCCACACAGTCTGCTGTAAATAATTTAAGTGAAAGTGGATTCAGAATTACTGTTGCAGGCAAAAAGCTGTTTAAAAGCAGATCATTTCATTATTATAGAATCATCTTCCCATCTATCCACTCAAAAAGAGTCTCACTGAGGCTTTTCACCTTTGTAAAAAACCATGTCTGCTCACTGTCACTGTGCATCCAACTGATCAACCACTAAATATAAACATAGTTACCAACTATATTCCCAGAATCAAGGTAGTTATTCAAGAAGTATAAGATTCACATAGTTTTAGAGGAGAGAGGAGGTGCCTATGAATCCATCAGTGATAAGAACAGCCCCACTGACATTTGATCAGTGTGGACCACAGTCTTCGTAATAGTCACATGATCTTTGCACAGGGTGAAGAACACTCTACAAATGCACCTGAGACCACCACCTCCCTCATACTCCTGTGCCACAACTTCCATGTGTGTTAGTTAGCTTCCCATAGAAACTAGCATGTGCTAAATCACAGAGGCATACCCCTAAGCCCTGCTATTAACTTTTGGTGCTGGAAGGAGCCATGAAAGTGGAACCACTTCTTCCTCACCATAATCAATTGCAATTTTACTCAACAGCTGCATTCCATGCTGTGAGGCTGAGATAAACTTTTGGTCAACAGGGTGTTTAAATGAAAAATAGGAAGAATGGCCATAGAGTAAAGGATAAATTTTTGGAAGATCACTTGTCATTTTAGCTTCAGGAAAAGAGGAACATGGCAAAGTATGAGTCATAGAACCAAAAATATACTCAGGTCCTAAGAGAATTAAGAGAGTATATAACAGGACACTGAAATAGAAATCTAGCAGACAGACAGAAATGACAAATTCCCTATAGAAAGAAATGGGAAGATCCATCACAGTGCAACATGTAGAAAGAGTAGGAAACTTTGAAAGAGGAAAAATCGTCAGGTGTTATATAGAAGTTCTTATGATACTCTTATAGTCTTAGCTCTCAAATCTGAGTTTATTCATCTGTAAAACAAATATAGGACAAAAATGAATTAAGATGTATTATCTGCAGGTACCAACTCCAATGATGACTGTAATCACTGTGGATTACAAATATGTAGTAGTAAAAATAAAGCTGGTACAATGCCGTTTACTTTGCTGGTTATCTAATGGACTAAATGAGTATACACACGTGCATACATACAAGCAGGCATACACAGAGTGTCTGGAACAGTGTCTGATACATAATAAAATCACTATAAATATCAGTTGAAGAAACAGATTAAAATATAATTACTAGCTACATCTCTGATGCTAACTGCAGCTGAAACTATCAGCCATCATCCACAAGAATGGCAATGCCATCTGCAGTGAGACTCAGAAATATTTGAATCCCTTCCAAGCCTTTGTGTAAACAGATGAGTAACAGCCACTTGGTTTAATATAAAATTATGGTCAGAATTATGCTATAATTTGTCTCCTGCAAATGCCCAGATGCCACTAAATTGGGTTCAAGACCACCATGGTGGAGAAGACTGTCCCATAGCCAATTGTCTTATTTCTATTAGAGATGACCCAGGGCCAGAAGTTTTTGCAGAGTTTAATGATGGCCTTACACTTTCAGCAAACGGATGGAATGAAACTTGTCCCCAGATGATAGGTCAAAGGGCAACCAGAGAAGTTCTCCTTGAATCCTATTTCCAGCTGCTTCATGGGATTGTACTTCCTGATCCAAGAAATATTCGTGTCAAGCTATCAGAACAGTGTGTCTCCCACTGCTTGTGGTAGCATCAATGTTGTGGGGTATAGGTGTGAGGCCTGTGCCTCTGTCTACCTTGGGCCTTATTCAACCAAACATCAGCTCTTCCTTGAAGACTGATTTAGACAATTAGAGTCTTATATTTTCTTGAATATTTTTAGCTGATGGTAATTTCACAAAACAGAAGGACATATACTTTTTATGAAGTGGCTAAATATATTTTGAGAGCAAACAACATTTTTTATAAGATGAAAATTGTTGGTATCTCTACCAGATAAATTGTTAATATTCATAAAATCTAAATTTCAAAAGCAATTAAAAATGTCAAATCATGTGAAAAAAACTGTTTCTTATAAAAATTGTAGCATTTTAACCTCACAAGCACACTCTCAGTACAAATCACTGTAATCTGGCACCTAAGATTTAGACAACTCTACTCTAACCCTTCCTCCAGCAGTCCCCTTCCAGCAGGTGAGGACTCCTCTGTGGCAAGAGGAGGGGCCCATATAGGATCTGTTCTTCCCCTCCACATCTTGATGCTCAGGTTCTTGAAACCAGAAATTTCCTCCCAAAATGCTCCTGAAATTGCTTCTAAAATCTTTATGGGCTATGTGTACACCTAAGGTCCAAGAAGTATCCCAGGAGGATACACCACAGAAACCTGGGGTGCCATTTATATTCACCTTACCATACGAGAAGATGAAGAACAGGCAAGAAAAGAAAGGGAGGCAAGCAAAGGATTGGGCTGTAGGCTTGGGGTTAGGAAGTGCTCATTTCTGTTCTACCATATAACACAAAATTCCAAGGAGTCTGTGAATCCTAAACTCATTTTGGCTTTTCAGGACATAATGAATACATATTCATCAAGACCAGGGAGAACACATTTTATGTGGCAGTGCACAGGTTGAGTTAGGACATTTGCATATATACCACTTACATACTCTAGCACTAGCTTCACATATGTTAGGAGAGGGGCTATAGCAGAGCTAATTTTAGCAAATTATAGACTTAGAAATGAAAGGATAATTTGATTATGCTCTGTTCATATCTTTAGCACAGTTAGGATAATAACTAATAATCCACAAGATAGTAGTATGTTCCTGAGGTATTTTCATCTTTTTCTTCATATCATATTACAAACACCTATAGGAAAGGACAGGGATAAAAAATCTCATATTCATCACCCAGCATTACTTATAACCAACTCTACACCAATCATGTTTCAACATTATCCCTGATCTTACCTCAGATTTAAAGCAAATCACAAAATCATGCTTTCAGCCATATTTATGACTGTACTCATACATGTATTTAGAAGATAAGGTCTTTTAAACAACCATATATTACCACACTTAAAAACATAAGCTCCATGAAGTATGCAGAAAGCACACAAATCTTCCCACCATTTTACATATTCAAGTTGTCTCTTATAATTTCCTTTTTATAGAATGTTCAAATCAGAAGCTGAATAAAATCCACACAATGTCTTCTGAGACTCTTCCTCTGCATTTCCTCCACTCTTTTTCACTTCCTTGCAATTTAATTTTTAAATAAAACAGGTTGTTTGTCCTGCAGAAACTCCCATAGTTTAGATTTTGCGGAACCTATTCTTGTATTTCTTCATATAGATTGGTCACTACATCTACAGGCTTGATTACATTCAAGTTTTGTTTCACAGATATTTCTGGGATTTTCATCAGAAGACATGTAGGCCTCATTGTCTCCGTTTTGTTAGCGGCTATTAATGATCACTGAACAGATGCACTATTTCTTTTGGAATTGTAAAATATATCATAATATATTCTTAATATATCATGCATTTTTAATTTGTTAGCTAAAATATCCTGGGTAAAGAAACTCTGCTCCTGTCAGCAATTTAATTGCAGTTCTTAAAGGATAAATGCTTGATTCTTTTCCCTTTACTTTTTGTTTTGGAAATAACAAGTTGGTTCTCTGGCATTCTCTAAAAGTTCTGTTGGGACAATTTTGTATCATCATGAAAGAGGACTTAATAAATTGTTGACATGTTTTATATACTGCAGTCAGTATTTTTATTACTGCATAAATTAGAGGCATTTCTGATTTGTAAAGGACTTTTAAAATTGAGTCCTAAATAAAAATAGTTTCAGACTACCATCATAACCAAATATGAAACTACTAAAATAATTACACTTTTGTGTTACTTTTTGTCACTAATAATATTCCAGTATATGCCAGTATAAAATGTATAAATTTCTATATTTTTAAGTCACTTCCAGTGATTTCTGTTAGATTTTCTATCAACTAAGTTCACAGATGTATTTGTTTTGGATTCAGTTTTCAGGAACTTTTAAGTTACATAAGTTATAATTAAACATGTACATACTTTTAAGGTCAAATCTCAGAATAAGGTTTACTCAGAGAAGTTTAGCTTCTATTCTTGTCCTATCACTTCTGTCTATTGCTATTTTTTAAATTTTATTTTATTCTTCCAAATACATCTCATATCACATTTTTATGTGTTCACAAATTCCACTTCCCTCTTAAATTGTAATACAATATTCATACACCTTTCTCCATTTTCTCTCATGGCAATATGAGGACTTCCTTCTATGAAAATAAGGAGGAAATTTTAAAATACTTAATATAAGGAAAAACTCCCGATAAATATTTTTTGAAATGCAGTATGTTGGAAAGGATGTTTAACTCCATATGTCACCACATTTACATATAATATTCACTTCAAATTTAACTGTCACTTTCTCCAATTATGAAGATTACATTAATCAAGTAATTCTGGGAAGAGGTATATTGATATATGATCTTAATTATTGTGGGGTTTCATATGTTTTAGAATGAATTGAAAGTACAGGTCTGAAATAACTTCTTATATCTTATACAAAATAAGAGAAAGTTTCGATCATATGTAACATATCTCAAATAATCAAGACTGAAACACTAACTATATACCTGCTCCAACAACAAAGATTGCACTGACGCAGACACTGAAGTTCTAAGAAGCCTAACATATTAATTTTTGTAGTGTAAAACATGTGAATACATCTTAAGGGACAGACAGACCTGAGGTGAATTCTGACTCAACCAATTTAGGGGATGTATGACCTTTTCCAAGTTGTTTACCCTTTCTGGGTTTTATTTTTATGTATAAAATATGTATAACAGTTCCTCATAGGCTTATAAGCAATGAGATTACATGTTTAAACACACAGAAAAGCAACTGGTACAAAGTCAGCAGTCAACAAATATTAGCTACTTTGCTCTTGTGTAAGTAACAAAGACAGACAATAGACAAATGACTAAGAATAAGGATATATTCAAACCCCAGCTACAGTACAGTCACATAGTATGAAAGAGGACAAGTCAGTTAACCCATAAGAGTCTCTGCTTCTTTATCTGTAAGGATTAGATTCAGAAATATATTCCATGGAGGATCATTATCAGAATTAAGTTTACATGCAATATTACAGTTCCTCCATGAGGAAGAGACATGTATCTGTTTCACAACACCATATATTCCTAGAAGAATACCAGACACAACCTAAGTTGACCTTAATGTTAATAAAAATAAATACGTTAATAATATGACTCTTTTGTATCTTATGTACAAAGGTCATTGCAGAAGCTTCAGGCTGGTGTTTCTCACATCTGAGAGTTCCCTCTGCAAGACTTCAGGCACAATTCTTCATTTCCCCAGGTTTGATTGAATGCTAGATGTTCTCACTGTCACTGTGCCCTCCAAGGTCCTGGCCTTTCCTGAACTGGGCTTTAGGAGCACTGAGGCAGCAACTGTACCCTTACTACACCACTACTCGATTCTCAACTCGAGTGTCTGCTGAGAAAGTCTGGGGCTGCAGAATCTGGAAACCATTCACATCTGTTAGAGAGAACTGTAGGGTATTTCCTGATAACATATCATGGGCTTTGGTGATTGTTTCTGAAAAGGCAATAGGCTTGTAAGCATTATACGTGTCATGCATATTGGAAGTGTACTAAATATATTACTACTTCACTGGGGACTCTCTCGACAATAATGTGAATTGCTGAGGAAATAGAAATCAATTCTTAAAGTGCTGCTGACATCAAAGGTGACCGCTGGGCTTCAGAAAAAGAGTTCAAAGTAAGACTGACTTGTATGATTGAGATACTCATAAGATCAACACTGTGAAGGCAGGCCGAGCATTCTTTCACTTCCAGATGCAAGGGAATGATGCTGGCCAAGTTCAGATGTCTCCTTAGCTCAGACATGGGCCTTGGCGGAGTCAAGCTCCAGCAACATCCCTTGTGCGTGTTCACACACCTTGAGGCCTGTCTTTCTGAAATGTCCTTCCTTCAGTGCTCCATTATACCCACTGCACAAGCTTCACTACTCACCTAAAATCAAACTCCTGACTCACAGAGATTTTTTTCTTCAATCATCTTTTCCTGCCTGCTTTTAAGCAAATACTTGATTTCGCCTAATATTTTATTTTTTTCTTTCTCCATGTAATTTTTCTTTTTTTTTTTGAGACAAGGTCTGACTATGTAGCCCTGGCTGGCCATGAGCTCACAGCAATCCCTCCTCCTAGCCTCCTAAGTGCTGGAATTATAGGTGTGTGCCACCACGCCCGGCTCCATGTGACTTTTTTAATAATATTAGGTACTTAGAATCAGGGTCATGACTTACTTATTTTGTGTCTTTGGCCTTGCTAAGCTGAACCAAATCAATTTTTTTTAAACTGCATACTTTGATTTCTGTGATATTTACACAAAAACAATCTTAACAAGACAATACTATCTGAATGGATACTTAAATGTAAATAAAATTAGAAATGCAAAAATTATTTAGCTTAATAGAATGGACAAGGTTGTCCAAATGTCCTCCATAGAGATTTAAAGAAGTGTGACCCATCTGAAGAAACACCTTGTTCATTTGTTCTGCTATTTGTTGAGTATCTACTACATGCCAGGATAAAATTACAAGAAGCTTACATTCTATAAGGGGAACATATAAAATACGTGGGTCCAAAACGCTAGCCAGAAAAAAAGAACATAATTATGTGATTAAAGAATACACAGAAATCAAGAGAAGAAAGTGGAACATTAAAAAAGAATCAAGGAGGTGGTAAACCTTGAATATTTGTTGACTAAATACTATAACTAACAGCAAAGGTGAAATTTGGGCCATCTTATTCAATTCAATGGCTACATAGTTCATGGAATGAATGTAATCATAATTTGATGCTGTCTGAGGTGCTTGGAAACACTGAATCAATCATGGACTGAGGTGGTTTTAGTGAAGCAGTGCAAAAATCCATGGAGAAATTAGAGATCATAAAGGACACTTCAAAGAAACAAACATTAGACCTTTCTATAAACTTTGACATAGGATATACTTTTATTTGGATATAATTTCATTATCCTTCTGGCCCACATTTCTCTCAGTACCATTTCAGTGAAGTGTGATAATAATCAAGCTTAAAGAATATTATCAGCAGCAGAGCATGTAAATCTATCACTGAGGGTAAATTTTGTGTGGAATACACACTTCATTTACTTTTCCATCTTCTACCATGGATTTGAAACCACAAAGAGGCACCTGAATGAGTAAATAAACACAAGGAATGTGTAAGCAGAAGTTGAAAGTCTTGGGCTCTAGATTGAGGCCCTCTTAGCCATGTTCATAAGCAAATCACTTTATTTTTTGAGGTTCAATATTCTATTTATAAAAATATAATTTGCTCTTCCCATCATGTGTAATAATAGAGAGAACTCAATGAAACAACAAGCGAAAAACAGTTTGGGAAATAATGATGAATAAAAGATATGTAAAGTACAGTCACCACTTTTGTGATGACATTGATATCAATATGAATAAAAATGCTTATTATAAAACATAACACCTTTAATTGGTTACAGGACTATGAAAAAAGAAATTAATATTTCTTTGAGGAAATACATCCTGTCATTTGCTCCTACAATAAGCAACAAGTAAAAAACAATGGTCAGGAGGAATGTGAGAAGAATTCTGAAACATGATTTAATGAAAACTGTAACACATTTTTTTCTGTCAGAACTCCACAGCTTCTGCATAGCTAATTTCTTACCTTACTCTCAACAAAGATTCATCAAAGAATTGTTTGTTAGCAATAGATGTAGACATTTATAAACAAGAACCATCTTAACTGAATTATTTTTCACAAATTAAACAAATGATCCCAAAGTACAGTTCTAAATGTTTACAACCAGTACTTGGAGATATGCTTTGCAGGAATGCTGTGTATTAAATGCACTGCCTATGGGCCAAAAAGGTAATCCAATCAATAATTCCTGGTACTGCTGCCTTTGCCTTTGCCCCATATGCAACCACAGAACAACTGGCAGAAATGTTATCTGAGGGTCATAAAACACGGCCTGAAAGTAAACTTTACCCCGTGGGAAGTAAATTTCTAGTGCACAAATTCCATGTACAGCCCTGCAGAAAGGAATTCTGAAAAGAGTATTCTGAAATAGAGAGCTCATCTTTTATAGGAGAGCACTTTATCATTGAAGCTCAGGAACAAGAAATCAGGTTTTCATCCTCTCAGGCCATCATGCTTTATAACTTTAAGAATGATGACTATTATCAAAATTTAAAAAATCCCCAGAAACGGCCTTTCTACAACCTCTCTTGAAAGCAAATTTCTATCATAAACACACTATTTATAAAACTTGACAATATGCTTAACCTAAGTTCTTCACAGTATAGCCCTGGCTGCATCTTTCTACTTCAGTGATGATATCCATTCATTCCTTCCTTCCTTTATTCATTACTCAATCAATAAATATTTACTGACTGCCTAGGATGGTAAAGATCATTGCCAATTCGTATCAGAGACATACTACAGAATGGCAGATGTTCTTTTCCTCTTGTATAGACAATATGAATCTCTCTACTTAATTTAGATCATCATTAAGAGCAATATATGGAAACAGCTGCCAATGTTCAGAAAATATCAAGGCCAGGAAAACATACTGAATATCTCTAAGGATAGAGATCAACCTGTGGGAAACCCTACCAGTCAAAGGCTCTATGGTCTTCTACAGATAACTCTAGAGGTAAGGGGTGGAAGGGAGGGTACACTATAGGTTCAAAAAATCTTCAAAGATACATCCATCTTTATTTAACAAATGGGCAAGACAGAAGAGTCTGGGAATACAGAGTATATGATAAATCTACTGGGAATACACATATGATAAAACTACTGAAGTCATAGAAAGTCACTAAAGTCAAAGAAAGAGGCACCTGAAGGAGACTGTGGGTGGCTGGAAGAGTTTTCTTTCTCGATCTATTGTTGGTTACTAGGGAATTCACTTTAGAACATCCTTTAAGCCCTTTAAGTATTTATTTTGTGCAGTTTGCTGTAAATATGCTTTAGTTTTCAAGAAGTACTTATTGATGTGGAACAACTAGAACTATATGTTGTCAGTGGGAATGCAAAGTGGCACAGCTACTTTGGAAAACAGTTTGGCAGTTTCTTATAAAATAAAAGAAAAATGCTTACTATATAGTGCAGTAATCCCATTCTAGACATCTGCCCAAGAGCCATGCAAACTCTCTACAAAAACTGGGCATAAATATTTACATTAGCTTTAATCATACCCAAAACTGAAGGAAACCCAAGTGTCCCTCAACAGGTGAAAGGATAGACATGATGTGATGTATCTGTACAATGGAACACTACTCAGCAAGGACACATGAACAGTTGGTACACATGAGAACATGGACATCTCCCAAAAATTCAGGCTAAGAAGCTGGATATTAAGAAGTTAAATAATTTATAACTTTACTCAAAACCCTTCTTGTAAAAGGCAAAAATACAGGGAGAGAAATCAAATCAGTAGTTTCCAAGGGGTGGGGTATAAAAAACAAAACCTGTCAGGAGCATGGTTTGATTATGATGATATAGACTTTATCAGGCTATCCACTTATCAAAACTTATCAAACTATATACTTACGAAGTCAATATTCTCTAATCCTGATAAAAAATAAAGCTTTAATTATTAAGAGGAGAAATGAACTTCGTTTTCAGTGTAAAAACAACACATTCTTCTAAATCCATCCTTTTTTTTAAGGATGTGTTGGGATAGAGATGGTGACATATAAGACATGTATTAGTTACACAAGTTGTAACAGGTTACTGAAAAAAATTCATTAGTATTTTCACTGATGGCTATTTTTCTGGATAAATTGTGTAAAAGTGAAAACAATTATGAACCTCATAAAGTTCTCTCTGTCAAGGGTTTTTCCCAAACCAGTTCAAATGAATACTGAAGTGAACAACATCATAGCCAAGAAAACAATGGTTATGTTCACCACAGAGTATCTTAACTAAATTTTGTCAGTCAAGTTCCTCAGCATTTAATTTTGGCTGTCCTCAGAAGAAATTTTTCATCTAGGGTTGGCAGTGTTCTAATCTCAGTTTCTCTAGGGTCAAGTAATGAAAACACACAGAGTTCAAATCCAGCACCACAGAGCCAAGCTATGATTACAGCACAGATGATAGGGCAGTCCCTTCCAGTACACATGAAAACTTGTTAGAAAGTCCAAAGGCTGATTATTAACTGTGCAATTTCTACTTTACCCAATTAATAAATGCATTTCATTTCTAATGCACTGTCTTCTAAATATCATAAAAAGCATTATAAAGCTAGAATCCAATCCAATTTCCTCATTTTACAAATGAAGAAACTGAGACACAGAAGGGTCAAATTACTTAACCAGGGTAAAGCTTAGTTACAAGTGGGATTCAAACCAGCCCTTGGACAACTCAGTGGATAGGGTGGTGCTCTGAGAAATGAAAAGGGAACTATCTTGTAGGTCAATATTGTGTTCTTTACCAGAAATAAATAATAGGCAATGTAAACACCTTAGTGCCTACTCAATAACATAGAGATCTGTTCTAAGAAGAGACATATGACAGTGTCAACATTTCTTAAGCAGAAACAGAAACACACAAGAATAAAGTAATGCTTCTTATTCAGTGAGTAGTCATCCAGGAGCTGAAAATGACTTTTCTTTCCAGTTCTCCACATAGTTGGTTTCAGCCTCCCTCTGCCTTGCTCAAGTGAAAGCGTACACCCTAGATAATTTAGATATAAACTGCTGACATCAAAATATGATCCATATTATGTTAACCAGGCATTTTAAAAGATGTCACTTAAAATCTTTTCTTCCATCTGTTGTAATTTGAAGGAAATTTATCCTTCAAACAATGTTGCTTTGCCATTTTAAACTTCTAGTAGATTTACACAGAGCAGCAGATGAGAGGCCCCATTTTTATGAAAAGTCTCAGCCAGAAATATTGCTTATGGTGTGGAAATAGCAACTCCAAATCAATAGGAAATCGCCCTGTATATTCATCAGGAGGAACAAGGCACTCAGGAGAGCTGGCTTCTGAGAGGAGGTAAAGTTGACAAATGGTCTAAGATGGGAAAAAATGCAGAAGAGGAATGAACAGAAGAGCTGTTGATTGTCCAAAGGTCAATTGACAGCTTTTCTCATCTTGTTATATGTTACTCTTTTTAAAAATGCAGAGAAAGTGTTCTTTTAATGTTCCAAACAGATAAAGAGGCAGAAGGGAGTACGTGGGTAGAACGTTTAAGGGTGCATTATCCTCTTCCACGCTAGCTTCCATGCCAGGTGCCTATAGCTTCCAAATGGGCAGCAGAAAACAAACCCTAAGATTCCACAGAGTCTCTGAGAGCAGATAATGTGAACAGCAACCAGCAAAGGAATTAAGAGGTGAAACTATCTCCATTTACAGCTCCTTTAAGTTCAGAATGCAGCAGGCTGCACTTAACCATAGCAATCAACTGTGACAGAAGAATCCCCATTACAGTAAGCAATGAAATAGCTTCAAGGCAATGGATAAAAGTGCCAAGGGAGAAGGTCAGAGCAGGTGTGGAGAAATCCTGGACATGAGTGAATGTCTGGGCTTCTTTTTGGGTGATTTTTTAAACTGCTCTGGCCAATTAGAAGTGACTAAGCTTAATTGTTCCTCTCACTTAGATGTATGACGCCTGTTGTAAACATACACATTATATTTCAAGGCTGCAGAGAAACACTAAATTATTCCTGATATTCAGTGTTACAAGGTTTGTTACTGAAGATGGTTTATAAAATATGTCTGCCAGGTAGTGAACATATTGCAGCATAAAGCTGGTGCACAATAAAATACGTAGGACTATTATCACTATGCAATCATTAATTTCATGAGAATTCATGTCTCCGCATGACAGTCCATTAACAAACATGAAGTCTGGCTGTACTGAATCTGGACACAATTCTCTTTCATTTATAGCTCTACTATAAATATGTTGTTTTTTGCTATATACATATGACTTCTCTACCTGGGTTCTACATTTTTTGTGTGTTCTTACTGAACACACAATAAAATTTGTATTTGTATGATAAGAAGAGCAACTTTCTCAAATAATTTATGAATGGATTATACTATTTCAATTGGATCAACTACCTTCCCAATCATATATGGTTTGTATGTAATTAGTACCTTGTACAGTTGCTTATTACTCCACAATTTTTTTTATAAAAAATACGCTTTTAGGACTCAGCCTGGAGATAATGTTCCTGCAGGTGCTCTTTCAGACAAATCCAACAGATGCACAAATACGTCATTAACTCAAGGTGGAATAAAGATACTGGAGTGAGCTCCTAATAACATTTACATATGAAGAAGGACACTGCCAGGGTCTCAGTCTACACCACTATGATTGACTCGATGGACAATCACAAACATGCAGAGGGGAAGAAAGGGCAGCAATAGCTACAGAATTTTGGTGGTTACAAAGCTAATCCCTCATATAGTATGCCCAGCCATGTATACCCCCCAAAAGTGGGTTAAACAATCATTATATCTGGAAAGGATCTTTGATTTATCATAAAAAAGTAAGACAAACAAGAGGCAGACCTAATAATACCGCAACCTGCTTTTAAGGATGCCCTCATGAAGGGCTCCCTCAACTGTATGGAAAGCTTGGAAGTATTTTTTTTATCCCTCTCTCTGTATTTATATTAAAGAATGTAAATAATCTGAACAGGTTTGTTATGCCTATCAGTCATCTTTAATGCAGGCAATCCTTGATTTATGAGTTTAGATTTGATTATGTAACCTCTGGTTTCATGTCTTTTTATTTAAATTGCCCAAACTTGGAACCATTGCACTCATTATACACTAGGCAGCGGTCAAGGAGGAGGAAAGGATCGTAGCGAAGGTTTGATGGTAACATAAAGAGAGCTACTCATTCAAACACTTCTATAGATTTACCACTAAATGGTCCTACTTACTCATTAATACAGATAATCACAAATGTTCTGGTTTACTTGGTGCCTTCAAACCAGCATAGCTGAAACTGCCTAAAATCAAGCCCTGCCTGGTCTACATCTCCTGAATCACTCATCCTGAACCTGTACTCTACCTCCCACATATACCTAACTGTCCCAGGATTTAACTTTCTTCTCTTCTCCATTGCCTCACTTAGTCCCTAAAGCTAAGACTTTAGAGACTTAAGTACTTAAACCCCTAAGAACTGCTTAATGGCTCCCATGTCCACAGGGCCATCAAACATACCAATAAACACTTTAATTAGCCAGGTTCAGGCTTCATTATCTCATGCCTCTTTGTGGTAGGTTAACAAAAAATAAAACTAGAAAGGCATAAATAAAAATAAAACTAGAAAGGTGTTTCCATGAATTGCCAGGACAGTGCTTGATTGAAGAACTTTAGGTACATGATTGATTCTTATTTCACCTGCTCTTTCAGACACAGAACAGTATTACTAGTCTATATATTATGAAATTCAGAAATTGCATAATTTCTCAGATAAAAGAGACAGTGGAAATTGTAACACTTACAAGAATGCATCCTAATATATGCTATATTGAGCAACTGTCTACTGTATTCTTCAATATCTTCAATTCAATGAAGGGACCTTCGTGATACATTTTATTATGAACTTATTGCCTGAGATAACGTTCTTCTCTTTAAAGGGTAGTACCTTTTGACTTTGAGATAAGAATTATCTATCTCTTGTGCTTTCCTTTAAAACCTGCCAGCTAGGAATCTTAGACCTAAATTAAATGCTCATTCTCAAAACACTTGTTGACTATGGGATTATGATTACTTGTCACATTCTCATATTGTGGTTTTTATTTTTGCTTTTTATTTTGTCAGCCTTATTTTAAATCTACATTTTATTATAAGCCATTCCACATTATTAAACAGTTTACAATTTAATTTTAAAAAGTTGCCTCATCACAGACACAAAGTAATTCCACATTGCAGATAGCATCCTGTCAACCCACAGTAAAAAATGATAAAATTATGAATATAAAGCTCTTAATTCAATATAATAATTTGGATTATATATATTATTTGTATGAACACTGGGATGCTGATTATATCTAAGGCCATTATAGGTATATTCTGTAATTCTCAGAATTTTACAAAGACTTAAATTAACAAGAGCGTTTGAATAGATATTACTAGAAATATCTTTACAACTGAAGATTAAACTCTGAAAGCCTATCAGAAATGGCTCAGTAGCTATACTTAAACTATTGTGTAATTATCTGCTACATATGCTGTCCCCTATCATTTCCTGATTCACACTAGTTGTCTGGCTCTAACTAGACCTGAACTTTACTATGTTTCAAGGAAGTTCTACATAAGAAAAATGATTGCACTGGAAAATAATTCTCACAAAAATAATATGCAAAATTAACCCCTATTTATTGTACATACAACTATTTTTCTTTCAGCCTGGGAAGTAGTCTCAGCTGTCGTCTGATTTACAGTAGACAGCCCAGCATTGTATGAAAATAATTTACTGTGGAATGCATGCATCTCGCATCGTGAACATCAACAGCTTGAATACAGAGATGCATCAATTAGTACCAGAGAAGGATCTGCCCCTTCCTTCCCTGTACCATCACAGCAGCAAGGTTTACAAAACAGCACTTCTTGCTTCTTTCAAAATTCATTTTCTTGGGTGGGGGGAGGATCTATTATTGCCAGCTGGGACATATAAAGTGAGAGTTCCCATTAAAGCAGTGAAAACTGAGGATAAGGTGGGATAAATGATAGACTGTGACCTGTGTTTGTTAAAGTATCGACTGGTGTGTTTCTACCGCACCTGTGGATTATCATGGGCCTGTGGAGTTGAACAGATCATTAAATTATGATGCTGAACACAGAGAAGTCATCCATCCTTCTTTCTCTTTTCATCCAAGAAACCCTGAACCAAAGTGGCAACCACATACTGAACTAGCTATGGTGAGCTAAAGAATCTGGAGACAAAACTCGGGTTTCTCCCTGTAACACATGCAAAATTAAGCTATTATGAAAGCTTCAAAATGAGGAAGCCATGTTATCAACCATTGATTTGTAGCCCTTCAAATCCCAGGAATAAGTTAAAGAAAAGTGTCCCTCACAGGGAACCTGTACCTGGTCTCCCAAATATACAAGTGCTTATTTATTCCACGGGACTTAATAGATTTTAACTTAACGAGTTTCAAGTGTCACTTAGACCCTTATTAACTATGACTGGAATGGAAAGATTCTGACTGTGCTGGAATTAAATATAAGAAGAGCTACCTTTTCAGAATCCATCTTTCAAAATCTAGATGAACTTTTTCACAAGACAGGAATTCCTTTTCTTTAAAGCTGTCACAAATGAATAAGAGTTTACTGAGTGATGAGATCCACGGTCTCTATCCTAAAACAGGATTGTGATGACCAGGGAATCTCAACCTCTTGGCCGGCTTTACACAGAATATGCCCACACTGCAAAGCCACTGTGAATGCACTAAAAGACCCTTTGGAGAGCCACAGAAAAAACAACCAACTTCAATAAAGCCCAGACTATGTCAGATGCAAGTGGAAAGTTTCACAAAAACAGTCCAGATTAATAGGATGGCTTGGACAGAGCAGAAAGTCTAACCTGCTGGAAAATCAGGTGGTCAAATGCAACAATGGAAATTCAGTACAAATTGTTAGTAGGGAGGGATGCCCCTCTGGAAGTCGCTTTAGAGCAGTACCTGGAGAACTGCCGCTGCAGACCTCTCATCTGAGCTCTGTTGCGCTCCAATTCAAGGGTCACCTCCCGCAACCGCTTCTCACTCTGAAGACGCAAATGTCTCTCCTCTTCCAATTCATGTATCAGCTTCTCATGCTGTGAAAGGCACAAAAGGAATGACTTTTAACAAGGTATTTATGATAAAAACAAATGGTAACAGATGTTGGTTCCTAAGTGCTAAATTGAGACAGACAGACAGACAGACAGATGAATTTTCATCTGTATAACAGCCCCATGAAGTAGGTTCTGTTATTAATTCTTGTTACACAGCAGGAAACCAAGGATCAAAGAAATCTAGATAATGTGTCCAAAATCACAGAAATCAGAAGGTAATAGACTTTGAATCCTGGCTAACATGATCGTGATACTTGAATAATTTCTACTAAACTAGGTGGTTTCCTGTGAAGAACTATGGCCTTACATACTATCAAAAGCACAGAAATTCATACAGTAATTAATAAGAACATCACTATCCATTCAAAATTATTTAATCCCTCCAATTTCTGAATCAAGGTTTTGAGAGAACATTGCTAGTTTTTTGCAGAAGGATCAAGAATTTCAGGCTAATTAGACCATGGAGTTGATGAGAATAAAATTAAAGAATTAGTTTTAATTTTGTCCAGTTAGGATTTCAGAGATAAAAATAAGCAAACCACCCATGGTTTTTATAATCCTAGAAAACTAGCTCATCTCACCAATGCGCATAAGGAATTAAAAGGCCTAAATGACCCAGAATAAATGGTTCTGCACTCAGCAGAGATTCTCCTGATGATATTGACTCTGCTATCTCATATCTTTTTTGTTTGTGTTTTTCTATTGTTATTTCCTTTTTTGTTACTCATAACATGCTGTTATAGTTATTGCTGTTACTAAATTGAGCACTTTGCACAGAGGATACACAATTCTATGACAAAAACCAATCTTGCAATGCCTCATCTTGAGGGACATACACTCCTAAAAGGAAAGAAGAGAAGCAGAGAGAGTCCTTTGTGTTAAAATAAATCAGACACTATGACTCAGTATCATGGATTACTCAGGGTTAAATATGATTCACTGCATTGCGCAGAGTCACTTGAAGTGATAACAAAGATCAATTTCCTCCAGGTCTAACTTAGGAAAAAAAGTTACCCTGAGAATCATGAAGAAAACAGACTATAATGTAGAAATGAATTTGGGGTCTCTAAAACTACTTACACATTCCCCTGACTCTGCACCTTTGACCATGCCCTTGCTACCACTTAAAAAGTTCTCTGTGATCTCTACTGAGATCCTGGGGTCCTCTCAAGCTCAGTTTTATGTCATGCCCCTACGTTTCTTCCCTTGGCACTTCATCATTCTCTTCCTTCCTAGAGTTCCAACAGCACCTACTGTATTTTCCACCCTTGAGGTCCTCACTTTTTTCTATTGCTATTTTTCACTTGCACTTATTATAACTATCCAACTAGGTAAACATTTGTTCAAGATTATATCTATGTCTAAGTACAAATGTACTTGGTATTTTTCAGCACATTTAATACACAGTAGTGCTGGAAATATATTTGCTTATTCTTCTAGATCTGGTCTTTTGCTAGCCCTAACATACACCATTTTTAACACCCAGAATGTGTTACTACTATCAACACAAGAAGAGAATCAAAATCAAGTATTTATTCTGCTACTGTGGACAAGTGCTCAAAAAATTACTACAAAGGTAAAGGTATTAGTATAAATTGATGAGTAAAAATCAAAATCAAGTTTTTATTGTGGAAGTTTGGAAAAGTAGTTTTATAAGATGAATGTGTTAATTAAAGTCAATTCCATGGAAATTGCCAAAATATCAACAATAAAAAGTTAATTAATGAGTTATTACACACAGTACTCCTTTCTGTATTGACTCACTGTACTAGAAACTATATGGCAAGACATCTTTATAACAGAATTTGGAAGAATGTGCTTTGATTCCAAAAACACAGAGAAATGGCATGTTAACTAAATAAAAGGCACATGCTATGGAGGATAAGAAGTGTTGCAGAGAAAATACCATCGTTTCTTCAAAGAAGCAAAGCAAATATCACACAGATGCAGATAATGCCATACTGAAGAGTGCCAATATCTAGTAAGAGAGAATCTTGCCCTCATAAATAATCCTTTCTGTTCAATTTTCTGGTGCCTTTTTAAACATGGACAAAAATAACACATACATCCTGTAGCACAGAAAATTCCAGGAAATTAAGTCTATGAAGGGAAACCTTTACTAAAATATATTCCCTTCAACATTGTGTTTCGATTAATCTATCATAGCTTGGCAATAATTCACACCTATACCCCAAATACACAAGGTTTGTTTGCCTGAATTTTTTTAAAAAATTACTAAAAGTAGTAGAAAGAGATAATATCTACATCTTGGCTAGAATTACTTTATTATTTTTGTCCTGGTTATAAATTTATTGGTTGCCAAAGTAATATTGATTTTTCTCCCCCAAGTTAGCTCTGCATCTTTTCCAGCAAGCAGAGGGAAAGGGAGTGAGACATTTACAAACTATTTTCATCTTCCTTACAGTATCTACTCCCCTTAAGATGGCATTCTTATTAGCCCCTTCATTGTAAGATAGAGGGGTCAAGAGAGAGAAGGAGCTTGCCCAGGTTACAATGCTAGAAATGGCAGCTCTGAAACTAAAACTAAGTGTTTCTAAACCCCCTTTTCTCTATGCTAGAGTCACTTCTGCTATTTTAAAAGGTAAATTTGTTTCAGTGCAATTGATAAATCAGGGCACAGTCTGAGAGTGACACAAATCTCACATTTGCTTATGTCAGATTTCATTCATGACAAAAAGTCGGTAAGTACAGAAAATATTCCAAGCTGAGTCAAGATGTGTATAAATACAAAATACACACATTTCATATAGACCTCGGGCTAGCATGCATATTATGAGCCACACTCATTCACATTTGTACTACAACTTTCCCTCTGATTTCAGGCAGCCTTCCTTTCTATGACTTTGAAACTCACAAGCTGCATCTTTGCTACTGCACACTTCCTCAAGCAAACTACAAGTCTTTTTCAAGTTCAAGTATCAAATGTATTATAGTAATTGTGTATTTCTTAAGCATTTAAAACATGGAAAGCTTAGCTACCATTTTTATTGGTTTTCTTTTTTAAGGTGTCACTGACAAAGCTTTTAGCAATGCACCTCTCATTCCATGCCTCCCCAAGCGTTGTGGTTTCTATTGTGTGGTTTTGCAGAGCACAGAGAATTTTAGAAACAGGTCATGTTATAGCAGCACATGCTCTACATCATGGTGGAGCAAAAGAAATTCAAATCAAGAACAGAATTCCAAAGCACTTTCCTATCTGAGGACAAGCAAAGAATTCATTCCTAGACAAAGAATCAAACATTAAAACAAGATATATAAAGTTCGTGTCTTTGTTCTACAAATGATCACGTTTCCAGAAAGAGAAAAAGCTTATATAAATTCTGATTAGTTTAATAGGGAACTATTCTGGGAAAGGGAGCTATGTACCAATAACATGGATTCATTCATTTACTCAGCCTACAAATGCTCCCTGGGGAGTTACTCTGTGCCAATACAGGACAAGTTCTGCAGACCAGCCTGGAGCCAAACAGGCCTGGGGGCTTTCACCAGATTTCATATTTCATAAACTGTGGTAAGAAGAAGTATTGTGCAAACTACTGCACAAACAGATGTATCAGAATAAACAGATGAAGTAACAATGCTACTTCTGAGGAAGTAACAATGACACTGAGTCCTCTGTGATGAAGGGGTGCTGGCAGGTGAAGAGAGGATCAGTAGGCCAGGCAGAGTAAGCAACAATGTGAAGTCCTTCGTCACACATGGCAAGAATGAAGAGAAGTCCTATGTGGCTGGAGGCTGGAGGGCAAGGACAGAGCTGTGGCACGTGATACAGATGGAAAGAAACACAGGCAGGACCCTGGAGGGCCTGGAATTTCCTATGGAGAATCTGGGACTGTATTCTGAGTACAATGGTAACATGGTACCAAGGTTATATTATGTAAGTGATAGGATCCAATTCCAACTGCTCTGGGAGAAAGACCTAAATTAAAAGACTAAATTATAGAATGTAAAAATATTTAAGTAGAGACTGGTAAACACTCCCAGATTCAAGTTTGACCTGCACCATTTACGAGACAAGTAGTTTTGGAAAAGCCATCTAACTTAAAACTTCACTATTTTAAACATACGTCCTCTGTATACTGGGGAAAAATGAACTCTCCCAAGCCAATTTTATAGCAATTCTGTGAGGAATGAGCAAGATAATATATGGTAAAGCACTTTAAAAACTTGAAGTCCAATGTAAAAATAAGATACGGCTAACTGGAATGCTATAGCTTATATCGTCTGAAGTAGTTCCAGCTATTTTTGATAAATTCGACAGCAATTTTAGTTTTTAATGATCACTACATTTTAGAGAAATATTATAGTTATATTTCTTTATTCTCTTATTTTGTTATGAAATTTGTATAGGCAGATCACATATTACTAATGAAAGAAAATACATTTTAAATTAGGTTTTAATGTAAGAACAGAGTAACTAACTTCATTTTAGATGCTACCTAGAAAGTATATAGCCCTGTTTTTGGCCTTCCCTAAAAGATTTTTTTAATGCCCTTATCTAGTAAAATTTCAAACAGATGGCTTGATGTATGGTACGCCAACTCTTGAGGGGGAAATTAAAATATGAACATTTGATTTCAAATAGAGAATGTCAATAAATAGCTATATCTTGGACTTGGTTATATTTGGTGATTCTCATTACGTCAATGAGTAATAATATTGGCAAAGTTAAAGAAGATTGAAAAATTTTGGGAGAAAAAAAGAAGTTTCTTTTCTGGGTGTGGAAATTCTAGTACCACTGCACAAGGCAACACATAAGTGAAACATCCACATTAACAATCCCAAAGCTCTCCCCAGAGTCCTGTACAGAGGGAGAGCAGCTCATCTCAAGGTGTTCCATGCGGACCTGATGCTTGAGAAATGCGTGATAATAAACAGAATGTTTCTTCTCAAAAGATTTCCTGAAATTTATCCATTACAGTATATTTGTATATTATATTCTTTATAAATATATATTATATATATTATATATATAATATATATTATATATTATATTCTTTATAAATAAATACTTTATGATCAGAGAATCATGAGAGAAATATTAATACTCTTGGATAACAGGATCTTAAATACAGGAGAAATGAATAGAGGTCAGTAGAAAATGGATTAATTGGTATCACTAGGTTTTGATAGAAAAATATGAGCTCATACAAGAAATATAAAATCTGGCTAACAAGCTACATATTATGCAATTGGGATTTAAAATTAAAGAGGCTACCATAAAAGATGAGCACATTTGATTCAATGACAGAAATGTAAGTTATGGCATTAACACCAAATAACCCAAACATTTAAATATATTTATATTCGTTTATTAATTAGTGTCAAGAAAGTCACAGGTATCTCTCTGTATTTACTAATCAACATCCAAAGTACAATGAAACATCCTAAGAATTACAAAGACTGGAATAACTCTTAATTCTCTTGCTACCTGAGAATCTAGAACTGGAAAATTATTTTTTTTGTCTTACTTTGGTACACAAGCCAAACACATCAGCAGAAAAATTAAACTAATGTTTTCACAAAAACCAGTTTTTAATTTAAAAGCTCTATGTTAACCAATTTCTATCAAGCCAATGTAAAATGCATCTAAATTAAGTTATAGTTATTACATCTAATTGTAGCCTCATTCTTTGCTTTTTACACAAATTGCAATGCATTTTTCCCATAAAGCCCTCTGAATTCAATATCCCCATTAGTTATGAAAGATTTGGTCATTCTAGAAACAGAAAAACAGATAAGGAACTTAACAATTGATTTTTTTTAAAGCCCGCACTGTTGGCTGTAACAGAAGAATCAGAAAAAGATTTTGAGATTTCAGGATAGAAAACAGCCCAGTATATATCCACAGTGCTGATAACACCACCAAAGAGAGGCAAGCTTTTATTCTAACTAAAAAAGATGTGGAGGTTGGTTTAAAAAAAAAAAGTGAGAAGAAGGAGAAAACGGTAAGAAACACAAAGAGATAAGGGGTGGAGGTGGGCAGTAAAAATTTCAAGGACAAACATGACAGATGCCCTTTGGACATATCTCAAAAATGTTCTCACTGCTCACTGTGAGTCTTACAGGAAAAGTGCCACAGGTGAATCAACACATAGGACGAAATTTCCTTAGGCAATGATTATTTAGATATTTATTACTTAGCAAAGGGAAACACATGAATGTTATGGGAAGAATGTCCTCAGGGTGGCTTATGAAGAAAAGCAAGGTAAAATGAAAGTCTGGCATGTCAAGACTGATATGTATTGTAAAGACAGGGTAGGAAAAATTAACACATTATGGTACACTACAAAGAGAAATTTAAGTTGCTTTTTGTACAGTCAATGATCTTTACTGTTTGTCAACAATGGCTAAAAATGAATAATTTTATAATATGGGGTTCATAATATAAAGCAATATAAATGTAGTTTGATGGAAAAGAAGAAATTTATATGTTGAAGCACACTTCTCACATTTCTAATCAGTATAAACATTTTCATTTTCACTGTCACGATTCTTGTGGTAGAGAAGGCATGAGGCAAATCATCTGGGTTGTCATTTAATGTAGCCATTAATTTGCTAATCTTGAGAAATATACTTACTCTGTCTGGATCTACTTCTAAAATGCTAAGACGTCTTCCAATTCTCACATCCTACACAGCCATGAAATTACCCATAAGAATGTCAAAAGACAGGTAATTATTAATGACATTAAGATTATAAAGAGATGAAATGATGTCTACAAGATGGAACAAATGTGTGTACACATGTTGGGGCTTAGTCAGAGTATGGATTTAATTTGATAACATGAAGGTGACTGACATTCTTGTTTCTGGATAGTTAGGTTAGTGAAGAAGCCATAGATTTAAGAGGCTAAGGATGTGTTTGTTTTAGATAGTGTAAAGCAAGCATCAGAGTGTTAAAATGATGACATTGCACACTGCATAAGTGGGAAGGCAGGTGGTAGAACAGACTTTAGAGGCATCAGTTTTAATTTGGCTCCCAAACAATTACAAGTCTTTGTGGATTTTAAAGAGAAGGACAAAATCTGAATGACATTTGAACAAGATCATCCTTTCTTTGTGTGGGTACCGGAAGTGACAGAGTACTGTAAGAGAAAAAAAGCTCATTCTGTCTTTTATTACTGCCATTCATTCATTAGCAAAGGTTCCTTGAGTTGGACAAAGCCATTCCATAAGCTTTTCTAGCTCACTTGACTTTCTGACTTCAACAAGCTTCTGGGAAAACCATTTCTCCAGAAGTCTTTGAATATCTGATGATTACAGGGCCTGACCCAGGAAAGCAAGATTTTGAGTAATAAATCAAGTGGGTGGTAAGCCTGGTATCAATAGTCATCTGGTCAACTCAGACACACTCTCTCCCTTATGCCAATCTTTTCCTTGAGTTTGTTTTATCCAAAGACTCAATTCTCAATTTAACTTAGAAAATAGCTTCATTTACTTGACCAATGGGGTCTTTTTTGTAAGAAGTCAATGACTCATTCTTCTCCCACAGTAACAGATCTTTCTCTGTTGTCATGTTAATTGATCACAATTAACAGCAGCTATTAATTATTCTATCCTCTTGTGAGTTCTCAGAAGTCAACTTTATTAAGTACCTTCATACTCCATTAAACACTTAGAAATTCTTTTCTGTAAAGACAGAATCTTCCCTACAAAGAATGAGCTGCATTTCAGTTTTTTAGCAATTTCTACTTCCTGAAGTCTACCATAAACTACTTACTCACTTTTACAGTAGCCCTAAGTCTACTTATGCCTCCTTTCATCCCAAACTCTGTTTCTTTTCTGTCTGTATCACATCAGAACCAAGGAAAAAGGGATTCTCTAGCTTAATGGGGGAGAACCTATGGCATACATGACACAGCAGGCTACTTGTATCATTGAAAGCTATAAAAGGTCTACCATCACTGCTCTAGCTAACTGAGTTCCATTTCAAACTTGGAGCTATAGTACTTCTCTCTCTGCTTCATATTCTCAAAGAGGACTTGGAACTTTTACTTCTTCCTCTATACTCTAATCTTGAGATTCAGGTATGTTTGCTATAAAGTTGACACTGCCTCTGCCTTCCCAACACAGATGTCTGCTTACCTCACTGTTCAGCTATGTATGGTCTATCCCACTCACTGGTTCTTTTATTTTTAAAATTAATTTTATTGGTACATTTTAGGTATACAATATAATTACATTCATCATTGGAAATTTGCATCTTCACATAAACTCTCTTGGTTCCTATTTTTCTCCCCTCCCCATGCCTCCCTGCAACCCTTTCATTCCTCCCTATTTACAAAGACTTTGTTTCCATTTTTTCATTTCCCCATATTAATTCCATTGCCTTCTTTCCTTTCCCCTACCCCTCCCACTTCCTCTTCCAAATTGCCCCTTTTCTTCCTATTTCACATTATCTATTATACCTTTTAGGCCTTATTTACACTTTCAGTTTCTCACACTAGAGAAACTATTCGGTATTTACACATGTGTGTCCTATTTATTTTCACTTAAGAGTATCGTCTCAATGTGCATCCATTTACCTATAAATGTGTCTAATTTCTCATTTTTGATGGCTGAATAGTATAAAAAAACCACATTTTCTTTATTCAGTCTCCAGTTGACGGACATTTGGGTTGTTTCCAAGTTTTGGCTATTACAAACTGTGCTGCTATGAACATGGGTGCACATATATCACTGTGGTATGATTCTTTTAATTCTTTTTAATACCCAGCAGTAAAATAGCTGGGTTAAATGGGACTTCCAGTCCTAATACTTTGAGGCATCTCCATACTGATTTCCACAGTGGTTGCACCAGTCTACACTCCCACCAGCAGCAGGGCAGTGTTCCCCTTTCCCCACAGCCCCACCAGCATTTGTTGTTATTGGTTGATTTCATGATAGCAGCCATTCTTTCTGGGGGGAAGTGGAATCTCAGTGTTGTTTTCATTTGCCTCTATAGAATGACCAGTGATGTTAAACATTTTTTCATGTATTTATTTGCTATTTCTACTTCTTTGTCTGAGAAATGTCTGTTCATTTCAGATG
>NW_004624732.1:32562608-32625761 GCF_000247695.1 Heterocephalus glaber
TTTTATCATAAATGCATGCTGGATTTTGTCAAATGCTTTTTCTGCATCGATTAAGATGATCATATGTTTTTTGTCCTCGGGTCTATTGATATAGTGCATTACATTTATTGATTTGCGTATGTTGAACCATCCCTGCATCCCTGGGATGAATCTCACTTGGTCAGGGTGTATGATCTTCTTGATGATCTTCTGCACTCTATTTGCCCGTATCTTATTGAGGATTTTTGCATCTATGTTCATTAGTGAGATTGGCCTATAGTTCTCCTTTTCGGTTGGGTCCTTCTCTGCTTTGGGGATCAAGGTGATGCTTGCTTCCAGGAATGAATTCGGGAGTATTGCTTCCTTTTCAATTTCATTGAAGAGTTTAAACAGTAGTGGCAGTAGTTCATCTCTACATGTTTTGTAGAATTCAGCAGTGAAGCCATCAGGACCTAGGCTTTTCTTAGTTGGTAAGTTTTTAATTATGTTTTCAATTTCATTGATTGATATTGGGTTGTTTCGAATTTTTAGGTGTTCTTCATTCAATTTTGTTAATTCATAAATATCTAGGAATCTGTCCATTTCTTCTGTGTTTTCCATCTTATTATTGTATAGGTTCTCTTTTCTTTTTCTTTTTCTGTTTTTTTTGATACCAGGGATTGAACTCAGAACCTTGGACTTGCAAGGCAGGCGCGAAAACCACTGAGGTAAATCCCTGGCCCTAGGTTCTCGAAGTAGGTATTGATGATTCTCTGTAATTTCATTCTTTTTGTTCCTAACTGCATGGATGTAGGCTTTTTCTTTCCTTTTACTGATAAGTTTGACTAAGGGTTTGTCAATTTTGTTTATTCTTCCACCAACTCTTGGCTTCACTGATTTTTTGTATCATTCTCTTAGTCTCCACTGCATTGATTTCTCCTCTGATTTCCTCCTTTGTATGAGCTTTGGGTTTGTTCTGCTCTTCTTTTCCTAGAAGCTTGAGGTTCAGCATCAAGTTGTTTAATTGGGCTCAATCTTTTCCCTAATATGAGTATTCACTGCTATGAATTTCCCTCGTAAGACTGCTTTCATTGTGTCCCATAGATTCCAATATGTTGTATTATCATTGTCATTTAATTGAAGGAGCTGTCTGATTTCTTCTTTAATTTCCTCTGTGACCCACTGGTTATTCAGAAATGCATTGTTCAATTTCCACGTGTTTATGAAATTTTTGCAGTTTCTTTTGTTATGGATCTCCAATTTCATTGCACTATGGTCTGATAACATACAGGGGATAACTTCGATTCCTTTGCACTTACTTAAATATGTTCTATGAGTGAGTATGTGGTCTATTTTGGAGAACGACCCATGTGCAGCTGAAAAGAATGTGTATTCTGATTTTGTGGGGTGGAAGACTCTGTAAACATCTGTTAAGCTTATTTGTTCAAGAGTTTGATTGAGTTCTAGTATTTTGTTATTTTTTGTCTAGTTGATCTGTTTACTTGTGACAGGGCAGACTGAGATCCCCCACTGCTATTGTATTAGTGGTTATATGATTTTTCATGTCTGTTAGTATTTGTTTTATATAGTTGGGCACATTAGTGTTTCAGGCATATTTATTTATGATTGTTATCTCTTCCTCTTAGATTGTTTCCTTTACAAGGATGTAGTGTCCTTCTTTGTCTCTCTTAATCACTGTTGGTTTGAAATCCATTTCATCTGCCAAGAGGATAGCTACTTCTGCTTTTTTGGGGGGTTCCTGTCTCATGGAGTATTGTTTTTCACCCTTTAACTTTCAGTCTATGAGTTTCTTTTTGAATTGTGTTTCTTGTATGCAGCATATTGTTGGATTTTGCTTCTTGACCCATTCTGCCAGTCTATTTTTTTTGACTGGTGAATTGAGACCATTAACATTGATGGTTATAACTGATATGTACTGACTTATCCTTGACATGATTTTTTCTTTCTGTTGGATTCTCCCTCTTTGCGTTTCTTTTCTCGTCCTGCCCGATGGATTCATTCTGCTGGGCTTCCTCGGGTTGTGATACTCATTGTCTTTTCCTAGGATATTGTTTAAAATTTTTTGCAGTGCTGGTTTGGTATTCATGAAGTTCCTAAGGTGCTCTTCATCATGAAAGTATCTTATTTCTCCATCAATTTTGAAAGATAGTTTTGCAGAGTACATCAATCTGGGTTGGAGGCTCTTTTCCTTTAGGGCTTGAAATACATCACTTCAAGCTCTTCTTGCCTTGCAGTTTTTTTATGTCATCTGCACTCTCTCCTGTTTCTTCATTGACTCCGATCAGTCTTATTTTATTCTTCTTTGCATTGTCTAGCAGCTGTTGGATTGATTTCTCTTGGTCCCTTACAATTTTCAAGAAATTTTTCTTTTCCTGGTCACTAATTACAATGATTATTTTCTACATCTGAAATTCTTGCCTCACAATGGCTCATTCTGCTGCATATGCGTAGACTGTCAATGGAGTTTTTAATCTCCTGGAAATTTGTTTGCATCTGTTTTATGCATTCTACTTACTTCCTATGTTGGGATTCCATCATGTTCCTCAGCTCCTCTATTTTTTTATCTGTGTCCTCTCTAGATTAATTAATCATATCTTACACTATGGGCACAATCTCTGTTGTTTTCGTAAGAAATTATTTCTGATTTCATTTTTTCCAGATCCTCTTTTGTTGCCAGTTGAGGGAGTCCAGGTGGTTGAGTAACAGAGTGTTTCATATCATTTCCCTTTGGGGGTGCTGTAGGTGACCTGTAAGTCTGGTTTTGAGGCTTTTTTATTTCTTCTCACTTCGACAGGGGTAGGGTTGCTGCTGGCACCTGCGTGGCTCAACACCTCAGCATTCTTTTCTTAACGTAGGGACAGGGGCTTAAAAAACTATAAAACATTAAAATACTGCTGAGTATTCCAGAGGTATTCAATAAATACTTGTTGTGTTTAGCTGAATCATCTTGATCTCTCATTACTTCTCTTCCCTTAGTGGGCAGCCATCTCTAGGTTTGCAAAATTTCTAATATTAATAACTGTTAAATCTTAAACTTGACATTAGGGATAATGTGCTGAGATTTTTCTTTGCTTTAAAAACTCTACAGATCATTTCCTGCTGCTATTTTCTTTCTCTTACCACTGTCTGTTTCCCATAGCTCATACATTGCAACCCAAAATTCATATTCAAATCTCTTATTTGATTGGGCACTTTTACTCATTAACTGCTAAATCAGAACATTCATTCCTTAGAGGACTTACAGTGGCTTCTTTACAGAGAAATTTAATTCTGTTTCTTAGTGTGGTTCATTTTATTGTTCTTTTTATTCACTCTACTAGAGTTTATGGAATTACTAAAGAATTGCAATAGAATAGGTATCTTTTTTATTTTCCTCTATAGTTGGAATCCTTATATTCCTGTCTTTTTTTTTTTTTTTTGGTACTGGGGATCAAACTCGGGTCCTTGCGCTTACACAGCAGGTGGCAAAACCACTAAGCTAAATCCCCGGCTTTCCTATCATTTTTAGTGAATAGATGTAATTATGTGTCTATGAAGTTACAATATTTGCTATGATAATTACTCACTCTTCTAAACTAAGAGATTATAATTATAATGTCAACAACTAACTGTATAAGTTACTACTGAACCGTGTAAGTCTGCTACAGAAATGGCTTCTAGGATTCCAATAATTAATATTAATTTCTCACAAACACTTTTTATTCTTTTGAAAAACACATTGGATGGCCTTCATAATTTCCCCCTCATTATGGAAATCTTCTTCAATAGAAATATTTCTTGAAACAAAGCCTTGAGAATAACTGGGCTGGTTTCTACAAGAACAGCTCCTACCATTTTATGATACTAGACTATAGTAGAAAGCTGAATTTTTCAAAACATGATTTTCAGTAGTTTGCCTTATCTTTGTTTAGCAAATGCAATCTTTCACATTTTATCATAACATTAAAAGGTCAGCCAGAATATTTAAAAGATCAAAGTGGAACTAATCACAAGCTTCGGTTCAATGCTTTATTATGTTATTTCATACAATCACCAAAGTTCAGAGAAACTGAAAACATTATATACTGAATAATTAGAGTTTGTGTTAGTTCTTGGAGGTAATCTTAAACAGAAATATCATTTTTATGAAGAAATCATTAAAGAGCTATAAATGAGCTGAATGAGCACAATTAATCTATTGAAAGGAAAAATGCTTATTCTTAAAAGACTATTGGAGTGATTTTCTTTTCAAAATACATTTAACCCTTGGATAATTACATAAATGCAGGAGAACATTACCTTAGATTATCAGTTTCTGAGTAGTTGTAATCATAAATAGAAGCAAACAGAAAGCGTGGTCTCATGTGATGCAAATATTACTCATGAAAAATAAGCCAATGTGAATTATAGATACAGAGTAGCCTGACACATGCCAGGGGACAGAACTGTGGAAACGTCTGCATGGTGATTACAAGTCTAACCTGTGTACGTAAGTGAGAGTCAGAAACTGTGTTCTCAGGTGCCCTTTCCAGAATCTCTGGGCTTCTTCCCAGTTCCCACTCTTGGCCGAATGACAGCCTTTCTCATTCAAAAGTGATCTCTTCTGGAAGGCTTTGTCAGACTTGACTAAAGCCAGCCATAGCTATTTTTCCAAATGGACACAATGAGATTTTTTTTCCCTCTCTATAGGATTTACAAGAAAAGGGAAATGGAAATATTTTCTACTTGGAAATGTGCTTTTGACCACCAAGTATAAATGAATCCTAAAAGGTGCTGATTTGATCAGGGTGATACAGCTCTTCTTCAGCCTGTATAACTACACACAGAGAAAATCAAACCTCCTCTCTCAATTTTCCCTATGCATGCAACTAAAAGAACAGACTGTCAAAAGTCTGGTACAGTTTACCCTTGAACTAGTAAGATTTAAATATAAAGCTCTTATCTACATTTATAAATTATTTTTTTGCAAATATACACCTTTATATGAAAGCTTAAAATTAAAACTCTACCTAAAGATGAAAAAATTAGCAAGATTGTAACACATTTTCATCATTATTATAATAATATCATAAAAGCCCTCCTAGCAAAACAAGAATATTAAACTAAGTTTTTGAACAGGTGTTGAATATTATGGAATATATCTCCTTCACTTTGACAGATAAAGGAAATTGCTACAATGCTGCACAAATTTATGTTTTATGACCAAAGAATCAGGTTCAACATGTGCAAAACAAATGGTTCCAACTAGTGAAGGTTAACTGCCATCAAGTACACTGTCAATTATAACAGGTGTGCTACTACACAAGTGTGTGATTTATCCACCTTCAAATGCCTAGAACCTTCAAGGGGGCTCATACCTCTAAAGCAAGAGGAATTACAAAGGATCCAAAAGGACAAAGGGCTTAGTGTACTGAACACTACCTACAGACAATTATTAATAAAAACACTACTACAAGACCACAGGAAGTCTCAGCTTATCTTATATTTAATGTAAAGAGGATCCATGTATGCAACAAGATTGTGGACATTAGGACAAACCATAGCTGGTGTGTGCAGCCCCTGTGATGTGTAAGACAAAGCAACACATATATAAAGTGCACCTCCTTATTCATGGAGAAGTTACAAAAATAATTCCAGGACAAATTAAGTCAATGAAAATAAAAGAAAGAGGAAAAAGCAGGAGTATTCCTAACATCATACATAATAATACTGATGAGGAACCCTGGCTGAGTTGCAAACGCTCTTCAAGCAGTCCAGCATCCACTCCGTCTTTGCAACAACACTAGACAGTCGTCATCATTTCCAGTGTAACCTGTTTTTAAGATTATGAGGTTAAGGCCACAGTAAGTAAATACCAGAGTCAGGGTTTGAGTGCAGGCAAACTAATTCCAGGGACTCAGAACTTGACACCACCCCTCTGTACATACGAGGGAGTTTCTTGCCTGGTCCAGTAAACTTGCTCCTCAAATGCTGAACCAACTGATGTATTTAATTCTCTCTCCTTACAAGAGCTTGTTAGAGATTGTGGAATATAAAAAAATCTAACAGAGAGTACCAGATAGTCTTCGCCATTAAGAATATTACTGTATAATAAGTTTGGTATGTATGTATGGTACAAGAGACGTTGGTCTAAAGCACCAGGTGGCAAACTTTTTCTTTAAGGAATCAGATGGTACGAATTTTAAGCTGTATGCATCATATATTGTAGTCCCTGTTGCAACTACTCTATGGTTCCCTTGTAGCATGAAAGTGGATATAAAGTGATACATGAATCAATATGTATGCATGTTTTCCAGCCAAATTCCTTACACAAGCTGCTGGAAAAGATGAGTGCTCGGCCATAATTTGTTGACCCCTAAACAAGATTTCCTGTTGACTTCTCACAAAAATCTAATCATCCATTTTCCAGAAAGTAGTATTTTTTCTATAATTCATAAGCTCTCTAGAAGGCATGGGGGTGGAGAACTGTCTTATTGCTCAAAAAACAAAAATAATTTGATACACCTTCCCCAAATTTAATGAAATTTTGTATTCACTGTTCACAAAGAAAAAAAATTAAGTTTGTGTCCTCCAAAAAGGATGAACCTTTCTGCAGTTCTGGAAATCATGTAATATCTGAGCTTGTCAGTGTCCTAGGAACAAATCTTTTAGTATCCCTGGGTGATTACATCTCCGTACAAAGGCACCAACTTCATGTTATACATAGAATTACATCTTAGCTTTGAGTGTTCAGCCCTTAGCCTGTGTCTCTTCTGATTCTCAGTCAGGAATAGATAGTTGCCTGGATGGAGGGAGAAGAGACTCCACAGTCACTTGCTGTTAACGTTGGTTAGTGTTAGAGGTTATTCAAATCACTGTAATTTAACAATAATTTACAAAGGGTCTACTTTATGTCAAACTAATCTCAACAATGGATACCCTTGAATACTGGTCACAACATATAAATGTTCAGATGAGTGATTACTGAGTCACTGTTCTGGTGTGGATCTTGGCTGTCCCCTAAAAGCTTGTATGTTAAAGGCTAGTGGTATGGGCGTGTGAGAGGTGGACTGTGGTGGGAGATACTTAGGTTGCTGTGGAGGCATGCCCTCACAGGGGCTGTGTGACTTTAACACTCCTCTGTCTATGCTTCCTGGCTCCGGATGTGAGCAGTCACTGTAGCCAGCACTCCTGTCATGATGGGTCACCCTTACCAGAGGCACCCGTGGGGCTGTCTGCCCTGGAACTTGAACCTAAGGAACTGTGAACCAAAATAAACCTCTCTTTACTGAATAAGTAGCCTGTGTCAGGAATTTCATTATAATGATGCAAAGCTAATACAGTCCATTAGATTAACACTTTGTTTCTCTTAAAAAAATCAGCCTACAAGATTTAATGTTGACAGATGTTGGCACTTTTAAAAGCTTTGCTACCATATTTCTCAGACGCTGAAATGAAATTTAATCACTCATATTAAAAACAAATAACTTAGAGTAGGCAGTAAGGTTTTTCAGTGTGTAGATTATAGATAATAGCAAAAAAAGCAACAGCATGTCTGCACCCAAAGTTTTGCATTTACAGTAGGTCCCCAACTTGATAAACATTCAAGTTGTCCCCAACTTGGTAAACATTCACAGGTGCATTGTATAAGACTCACTTTGTCAGTTTAGGAACCAATCTGACTTAGGAACGATTCTCCCAGAATGGAACTGGTCCGTAAGTCAGGGACTTCCTCCTATGTGTAAGTTACTTGTCTTGCATATCCCATCATTCAGTCTTCTCCTTTACAACATAGGAGTTGACTTAGGAAAGGAAAAAGAAAAATTTATAATCTAGAATTTGTGTAGCCCTTGGCTCATGCCGTTTACCAGTAATTCCCCAGATAGGGCCTTTAGTTCATATGTTTAAAGACTTCAAAGCATCAGAAATCCTTTTGTCTGCTACTCATTGATTGCTGTTAAACTAAATGTTTTTCACTCTGTAATCAATACCTTCTTACAAAAATAAACTCAGGCATTGACAAACAACTCTGCAGCATATTGCAGCTTTCCTGAGAGAGGGCAACATGAAAAACTACTACCTCCAAGAATTAAAGAAGATCACACTGGCTGCAATGCTTATTACAATATTTACATGCTTCATACAGCTGAATCATTCTACTGTAACAAGACTTTATTAAATTAGACAGCTATTGAATTATAAGCTTTCTGAGAATAACAATTAATATGCCTTTGTCCTGTATTACTGTTTCAAAGTGTAGCACTCATACTGCCTGTGTTCACTTTTACACCTTCCCTGGTGATAAAGCTATTAGACAGGAGCAGCTATGGTAGATAAAATGGGGCAGGGTAAATGGTACAAAATGTAAACAATGATGACTCTGTTTCATGAGACTGCTCTTCCAGAACCATTTTAAATAACAGCCCTTATTTTTTTAAATGAAGTTGTTATACTTTAAGATCCCAAATGTAAGTTATGTTTTGATATGAGGCTTTTATACAATTTAAAATATGAGCTCCTTGGATCTTTATAAAAATTGATTTCCAGTTTTCTGTTCATCAGTCTAGTAATACAACTTACAGTAGGAATCCATGCCGAAGTGAGGCAGTCACACATGCAGGAATGCCATAAGCATGCACCACGTGTTAATTCTCCCCTCCAATGTTTATCCACTCAAACACCAAATTCCTACAGTACATAGCCTTATTTTCCATTGATAGGCATTTAGTAGCCTAGGTAATACCCAACACAAGTGAAAAAAAAAATCCAAGCACTTTCAAATACAGAAAAAGTTGCTTTAGATACACACACTTTAAATAAGTTACAGCATATTCTTGCTTTCATGTTTATTGGCAAGAAAGAACTCAAGAAATAATGATCTAAAAATAATTGAACCTGAATGCATTTATCTATTTCAAGGAACAACAAAAGCATTAACAATTTTTATTAGCAGCAGTTGATACTTTCAGCTAACAGAGATGGTTTTGCATATAGTAAAACAATTCAATGAACTGACCCAAAAATTTTTTAAAAGATGTTTTCTATTTCTTATTCCAAGGTAGCTCTTCTGTGGCATAGCTCAAAATTGCCACCAAGTGGACAGATAAACACTGGCCCAGTTGTAGCTTTACAGCAATGACTGCTTCTGATTTGAGGAGAGCTGATCACACCCCATCAACCATATCTACTAAATGCTTCCCATGCACAAATTTTTCTAGATGCCATAGGTGGAATACATTCTGATCATAAGTAAGGAGGATAAAATTCTAATGTGGGCACCTAACAAGAGGCTGATGTTCTCTAAAACTCAATATATAAATTTCATCTATCTCTTAATCTATAATCAAACAACCCAATAGTTCTATTGTGACTGAGAACAAAGGCAATATCCAGCTTGGAAATAAGGCTCCTACTCCCAATAATTTTATATGAGCAAGAAGTTCCAGAACATAAAACATTGGAGTCACTTCTGAAACCACTGACAGAAGTCAGGAGACAAATAAATGGAGGTACCTAGACCCCCTGTTTCAATCTCACACATATATGGCTCTAGATGTAATAGTGGCCATATAGAACACACTGCCAGAACTACAACCCAACTGGGTGTGTGTTATGGCTTGTGTCTAGATGCCCAAAGCCTTGTGCAGTCATAGGTGGGGCTTTTTCAGAGGTGGCTGGTTCTAGAGTGTGTGATGCTAGGATTGATGCATGATGCAATGCAATGAACCAAGGCACTAGCATTAAGGGTATGAGTGTTACCTACCCTGAGTACCCTGGATAAGGTATAAGGGATAGAAAGAGTTATGGTGAACCCTTGTTGCTCTACTACCTTCTGCCCACCATGAACTGTTTCTCCTCTTCCATACCTGTCTGCTATCCCACTCTGCCTTGGAGCCAGCCAATTACAGACTGAAACAGCTACAAACTGTGAGTTAAATAAAACTTTGTCCCCTTAACTTGTGGTTGTTGGGTATTTTGTTTCAGCAATGAGAAAAGTAACTAAAACAGCATGACAGGGATAAGCAACATCTGCATTCTCAGCTAAGAAGCAGCTATTCTCTCATGGACACATCCTGACCTTTCCTATCATAGAGCTTAGTGTATGTGAAACCTCAAAAGAAAGTGAACCTATAAGCATATGTGATGAGCCAATTTATTTAATGAAATATCTAATTTGTTCAAATGAGTGATTCTAAGCCCTATTTAGGCTAACACTCAGCTTCTAGCATTATTTATCCTGCACTATAAAACATATCTTTTCTCCTGGAAGCATGGGTACCAAAGGGAGAAACAGTAACTTTGAATGTGTGCAGTTAGATCTTCAAATTTTTATCTGAAAACTATAAAGCTTTTAAAAATGAATTTCAAATGTAATTGAGCCTCTAATAGCTGCTACTGATAGTAATTAAAGAAATCTCATTTCCCTAAATTAAACATAATGAAATGTTTTTCAAGATCAAATAAAATTAGAAAATTCTATCAGGATGATAGAATTTGCCTCTGAAAGTAGTGTTCTGGAATTTGCAGAGAAGCCTCAGTTACCAGCCAAAGCCAGTGGCTTAGAGGGTTATGGGCAATATAGAAGTCATTTCCACTGTATCCTATCAACTTTTATTGGTTGATAATCCATCTGAAAACCAGTATACTGCATGGGTTCACATTGAGTGCCTATGGAGATATCCTTTAAAAATATTTCATTAGTGTCTTTAAAGGGTTTGTTACTTAATTAAATATCATTAGAATATCCTCAATTTAACTTATGTGTTTCACACTTTTAATGTTTAATTTTTATATTACTTTTACTTTTCTCCAAGTTAAAATGGCATTTGGGAGCCATAGTAACCACCTATCAAAGTTCCTGATAATGAGCAGGGAAGTGTATCAAATTTCTGACTTAGTCTGTTCATGCTGCTATAACAAAAAATACTACAGTCTGGGGGGCTTAGCCAATAGAAAATTATTTCTCACAGGATTGAAGCTTGGGAATCCATGATCAAGGACTAGGCTGGTTTGGTTCCTAGTGAGGGCCCTCTTTCTGCTTTCTAGGTGGGTTATCTCCATGTGGTAGAGAGAGCGATCAAAGTGTCTCACACCTCTTTAGAAAAAAACACCAATCCCATCACAAGTGCTGTACCCCATTGCCCAATTACCTGCCAAAGGTCCCATTTCCAAATCCCATAACACTGGTAATTAGGACAACTGAATTCTGGGAAGAAGACATTCAGTCTACAGCTATTACTCAGAACTGATCACTCCCTCTCCATTTCTTGATTGGCATCTAGGCAAAATCATCTATGATTTCCCTCTCATTCAGCAGTTCATCATCCTAGTAATCATAAAGTTTTCCTTATGTTTGACCAAAATACAGTATTTTGTATTCAATTCAATTACTTGTCTAACTATTTAGACTTTTACGAATCAAAGAAACAATCAGTATCAAAACTCTTTACTAAAATGCTTTATTGCAGGATATAATTAGGTGAGACTTTTGTATTCTATCAATAGACATCTTAAGAATTACATTCATAAAAAAATGAATTACATTCATAGACGCTTATTTTTCTACTTATGTGTGATAAGCAGTATAATTTATTTATGTGGCTTGTCATCCATTTTATATCATATTTGCTAAATTTCTCTATATTTCCACATTCTCTTTTAAAATGGTAATCTTAATTAGATATAAAACTATAACATGGGTTCGGTTAATATTAAGTTCAGGCAAAAGAAGTACAGCTTATTTTACTATTAAATTCCACTGCTATGTGTTGTCTCCTGGCCCTGTGATACCAAGAACCACCCCCACCTCAGTCACCCCACACCAACAGCTCTTCTCTATTAAGTGTCTTTGAATTTGCTTATTGAATTGCACATAGCATGCACTTTGCAAATACCTATCTTTGACCAATTAATGGCTTTTATCTTTTAGCCTACAATGATATCTGTATTTTTCTACAGCATTCCTTATCCTGCTCACTGAACTGATGATTTGTTTTCTTTATACATCATCTCTCTTTCATTAATTAATTCATTATTTAGTAATTACTTACTTTGTGCCAGACATTGAATATGGTAGATGCTGCCATTCTACTCACAATTAAACAAGATCTAGTTAGTGACACTCTAGTTTAGGTTTCTTTTTCTAAATTATTCTACTCTCTGTCTGTGTTATTCAAAGGATAAATAACCTGTCCTATGTTAACATTCCTTTCAAACTGACAGCTGGCCCCTCGGTTTATTCCCTTCATTTATGCCCTACCCTCACTTACAGCCTTTAGTACTTTTCTCCAATCAACTGTTCAGTTGATAACCTTGATCAGAAAGGATGATTATAAACTGTTAACTTCATAATGGATTCATATGAGTTCTTTCACATACTTCAAGGGTCAAGTTCATTCCATAATATCTTCTTCACCTGTAGAGTTTCTAAAGTGGTCTGGGGCTAAGTTTCACATCATATCTGGCCTTCCATTCTTCCTTTACCTCTTGTTTCCACTGGGGTCCTGACTCCATTTTATGTAATGTGAGGACTTTGTTGACATTTTACCTTCTATTTTATACTTCCCTTGAGGACAACTATTTAGGGAGAAAATATACTTCAAAAATTTAAATAAATTGGTTTTCTGATGGGAGTTTAAATTGATACCACTTTGGAAAACCATCTGGCTTTATATTGCAAAGTTGAATGTATGTAACACGTGCGACCCAGCAACTCCATTCGGGGTGCATATGTTTGCCCCATGTATAATATGTATGTGTACTAGCAGCACAATTTGAAATAACTGCAAAATGCAAACAACCCAGATGCTCCACATATATAAATTACATTGTACTAAAATACTGAAATCACATATAGAAAAGATTAAACTATAGCTATATACAACAATATAGAGGAATCTTGAAAATAATGCTGAATGACAACACAACATACTGTGTTATTTCTGTTTATATTAAGTAGAAAAAAAGCAAAGTTAATCAGTGTTAGTAGATGTTTCCCAAGAGAGATTTGGTTAAGTGCCTAAAGACAGACTTCTACAGTAATGCTAATATTTCTTTTGTTGATTTCCACACTCACTTATAGGTTTCCACTTGTGAAAACTCAGTAAGTTCTGCTAGCATGTGCATTTTTATGTCCTCTATAATTCAATGAAATGCTTAAGGTGAAAGGAAATGTAGGTGACCTTTAATTTGGTGAAAAGTTTTCAAACACAATGCCAAAAGCATGATTCTTGAAAAATTAGTAAGTTGTACTTCACCAAAATAAAAAACTTCGAATTTACAAGAGAAAGCACTACTAAAAAGAATGAAAATCCATAGACTAGAAAAAGAAACTTTGCAAAACACTTATCTAGTAAAGGATAAATATTCAAAATATACAAAAAACTCTTAAAACAATTTTTTAAAATGTTTAAAAATGGAAGATACAAAAAGACACCTCATCACCAAAGACATACAGATGCCAAATGAGCATATGAAAAGATTCTCAACATCTTGTCTTTAGGAAAATGGAAACTAAAACAATGAAATACTACTACACACCTATTAAAACACCCTAGTCCAAAATACTGACATTATCAAATGTGGTAAGGACAGGACTCTCCCCATTGCTGGTGGGTCTCTAGAATCCCACAGCCAGGTTGCAAAATCGTGAATTTCTTACAAAGTTAAACATAGGCTTACTACACAGTCAAAAAATATAAATCTTAGGTAATTATATAAGTTCAAAGCTTACTTCTCTGTATATGAAAGCTTATCATACCACACGCATAACTGCAAAATCTTGGAAAAAACTAAGACATCCTTCAATAGGTGAATGAGGAGACTATGGTACAACCATACAGTTGAGTACTATATTACTTAAAAATATGAAGAAATTAGCTAACAACACACAAAAAGACACAGAGGAAACTTAAGTATTTCTTTTTTTTCCTTAAATTCTTTTATTGGTACATTTTACATATACAATACATTTACATTTATCATTGGGAACTTATACTTTACATGATGTATCTTGGTTCTTATGTTTTTTCCCCATTCCCGTTTTCCCTTTACCCCCTCCACCCTTCCCTATTTACAAAGATTTTGTTTCCATTTTTTCCTTTCCTAATATTTTTTTCTTTCCCTTCTTTCCTTTCCCCTACCCCTCCCACTTCTCCTATCCCTTTGGACCTTTTCTTCCTATTTCAAATTATCAGTTATTCATTTTAATCCTTATTTACACTTTCAGTTTCTCACACCAGAGAAACTATTCGGTATTTATACATGTGTGTCTTATTTATTTCACTTAAGATTATGGCCTCAATGTGCATCCACTTAGCTATAAATGTCTCTAGTTTCTCATTCTTTATGGCTGAGTAGTACTCCATTTTATTAAAAAAACCTTCATCTTCTTTATCCAGTCTCCAGTTGCTGGGCACTTGGGCTGCTTCCAAGCTTTAGCTATTATAAACTGTGCCGCTATAAACATGAGTGTGCATATATCGCTGTTGTATGATTTTTTTAATTCTTTTGGGAAGATACCCAGCAGAGGAATAGCTGGGTCAAATGGGACCTCTAGTCTTACTTCTTTGAGGTATCTCCTTACTGATTTTCACAGTGGTTGCACCAGTCTGCACTCCCACCAACAATGGAGAAGGGTTCCTTTTTCCCCACAACCCCACCAACATTTGTGATTGGTTGATTTCTTGATAGCAGCCATTCTTTCTGGGTGAGGTGGAATCTCAGTGTTGTTTTCATCTGCATCTCTCGAATGACCAGTGATGTTGAACATTTTTTCATATATTTGTTTGTTGCTTTTACTTCTTTGTCTGAGAAATGTCTGTTCATTTCAGATGTCCATTTTTTTATTGGGTCTTTAAATTTGAGGAGTCTTATTTTTTTAAGTTCTTTATATATTCTAGATAGTAGTCCTTTGTCTGAGGTACAGTTGCTAAAAAATTTTTTCCCACATTGTAGGTTGTGTCTTAGCTCTGTTGGTGGTTTCTCTTGCAGTGCAGAAGCTTTTTAATAAGATGAGATCCCAGTTGTTGATTCTTTGTGCTAGTTCCCATGCTACTGAGGATTTGTTCATAAAGGCTTTTCCTATGCCAATGTCTTCAAGAGTTCTACCTAGCTTATCTTCCAGCAAGTTTAATGTTTCTGTTTTAATATTTAGATCTTCAATCCACTTCAATCTTAGTTTAGTGCATGGGGATACATATGGGTCTAGTTTTAATCTTTGGCAGATTGAAATCCAGTTTTTCCAACTTAAGTATGTATTTCTAAGTGAATAAAGCCAATCTTAAAAGTCTATATATAGTATGTTTCTAACTATATGACATTCTGGCAAAGGAATAATGGTAAAGATGCTTGAAAAATCAGTGGCTGCCAGGGTTTCAGGTTTAGGGGCGATAAATATGTGGCACATGGACTTTTTTAGGGCAGGGAAAATATTATTTGTGATATTGTAATGGTGGATATGTGACAGTATACATTTGTTAAAACTCACAGAATTGTGTCACATGGGGAACCCTAATGTAAAGTATGGAGTTTAGCTAATAATAACCTAGCGATATGTAGCATAGCAGTTCGAGATGTTACCAGGAGGAGAACCTGTGCTGCAGAGGGAGCAGAGCTGAGAATATGGGAACTATGCACTTTATGCTTAGTGCTTTTTGTTTTGTTTTGTTTTGTTTTTTGGTTAACCTAAAATTGCTCTTTAAAAAACACAGTTTTTAAGGCAGGGTTTTGGTACTACCAGTCTGGCCTCAAGCTACTCTGCTGCCTGAGACTTCTGAGGAGCTGGAACTAGAAGTGAGTGTCACCATGCCCAGGTAGGACTAGAGATATTTTTAAAATTAAAAATACTGGTTTGACAGTTTCATATCACAACTTTTATACTTAAATCCAATAAGATTAATTCGGGGTTCATGAAACCCTGAAAGTCTCCCTTCTAACTTCAGGATAAAGTTCTAACTCTGAAGTGAAGCACAGAAAGCCCTTGGACATCCCGTCCTGTCACTCCAGCCCCCTCTCTAGCCTCTCCATTCCACTGTTCTCTTTCCTAGTCCTAGAATCCCTCACCTCTCACCAGATCCCCATTGTTTTGTTTACCTGGTAAACTCTGAAGCTCACTACAGACATCTCCCCTTCCTTGGAGCTCCCTCTACCACTCTGTGTCAAATGAGGAGAGATGTTCCTTGAATTATGAGTGAGTTGCTTTCAATTTATCAAAAATTGAAAACAGGATGCATTAGCTTTCCATTATGCTAACAAATACTTAAAATGAATCAACTTATAAAAAATTAGGTTTACTTTGTCTCACTGTTTCAACCCCTGGTTGTTTGTCCCCATTCCCTTTGGGCCCAGGATGAGGCCACATATTGTGCCAGGGAGCTTGTAATAAAGCAAAGCTGATCAATTCATGGCAGCTGGGAAGTGAGAAAAAGGGAGAGGAAGACAGCAAAGAAAGACAGGGGGAGAAACACAGGAGGGAGAGGAGGAGGAGGGAGAGAAGGAAAGGGGAGGAACAGGAGCAGCAGCAGCATCTGGAGTTCAAATATCCCCAGGCCCCACCTCCTAAAGATGCAGCTATCTTCCAACAGTGCCACGGACTGGGGCCAAGCCTTCAACACACTGACCTTAGGGGTTGTTTACTGAAACCATCCCGGAATATAAACTAAAAACGCACTTGCTGTGCTTAACTACAGAACGTACTAGCTTAGCAATGGAGTAAAGTGGGAAGTTGCAGTCATTTCTCCTGATGACCGCATAAGGGTGACTTAGGAGCTGGGGCTCCCTGCTGCCGCCCAAATTGATATGATAATGTCTTCCTACCCGGGGAAAAAACACCCAAATTGAAAGTACAGTGTCTACTGAATTCGGGTAGCTTTCAGATCACCAGAAAGTTGAATGGAAGGAAAAAAAGGAGAAAAGGAGGGAGGGAGGGAGGGACAGAGGAAAGAAGGGATGGAGGGAGGAAGGGAGTCAAACTTTCCTAAGTTGGGACCTCTGTACCTTCTGTCTTCCAGTCACAGCACTATTATATTGTAAATGCTCATGTTGTTCATATTAATGTGAGAACAACTTGAGGGAAAGAACCACATCCTAAAGGCACTCCTGGTGCAGAGCACTACTTCATAGTACGTACTAACACTGTACTGAGTAATGAATAAATCAGGATGAAACGCTCCCCAAACTATTTTAAGTACTATTATTGTAACCCCAGTGAGCTGAAGGCATAAGGTAAATGTTAATTCAGTAAAGTCATGTCTATGAAAGTCTAACATAATGTAAGCTAGAGAGCTGACACTCCTTATGTAACTGGCCATAGCAATAAAGCTTAAAGGTCATAGTGAAGTTGCTCGTCCATTACATATACTTTCTAAAACGCCAATGTCTCAAGCCACACTTTGCTAAGTGCTAGACCACAATTGAGTCATGGCTGACTTCTCTGACAAGCACCAAAACTGTGGATAGGCTGTGTGTTATACGTGAGACAGGGATATACATGCCTTATGTGCCTTACATGCCAGACACACAGAAATTGGAGGGACCATGCTGTTCAGAAAATTAAGTATTCTGACTTGGAGTCTTGACCAGACAAAGAGGCAGTTCAGTGCAAAAGTAGAAGCTGAAAATGAAATGTGATTCTAGAACAGCAGTGGTGAACCTTTTAGAGCTTTCAATGATACAAAGAGCACACTGAGGCACGCGTGCCATAGGTTCACCACCACTGTTTTAGAAGAAAAATAACAGGATGTTTCTAACACTTGTATCTCTGTATTACACTTAGAATCTATATCTGAACCATCTGTCCTTCCTCTTAAAGTCTTTGCTTTGGCATTTCCATCTCCTCTATATCTATGTAACATACTTCCTAGTCTGCATATCCCTTAATGAAGGGGCAAGATGTCTTAATTATTTTCCTTCCTGATTCCTTCTCTACCCCTTTCTACTCTCATCCCTGCCCTGTGTGGCTAATTTTAATGGCCCTGTTAATGAATCTTGTATTTCTAGCTTCCTGTTTGGTCTCACCGGTCAGGTGGATGAAACAGGAAGCAAGGAGTATTTACTCACCTAACTCAATGGTTCTTAGACTCTATAGTACATCAAAATCACACAGACCTGAGCTTATGAACACAGATTGCTGGACCCCAGCCATGGTCTATCTAATTCAGTAGATCTAATCTCAGTAACTGAGAATCTGCATTCCAACAAGTTTCCTAATGGTGGAACTGACACTGCTGGTCAGGGCCCCATTTTAAGGACCAGGCCCTCAACCGAAATACTACTCCTGGGCTCCTGACGTCCTTTCACCACAAGTCCCTGTTCCTTACAAAATGGCCCACTCCACAGAACTGTGGTGGCTAATTTTATGGGTCAAGTGGTTAGGCTAGTACACAGATATTTGACCAACTATTATTCTAGATGTTTCTGTGGAGGTATTGCTTCTTAAATGAGATTAGCACTTAAATCAATAAATTGAGTTAAACAGACCCTATAAAGCAACTGGTCTCCCAAGAGGTAATTCTGTCTGCGGATTGCCGTTGTAATGAAACTGAAACTCTTCCCTGGGTCTCGAGGCTGCTGAGTTTCACTCAGATCTTGGAATTAACAACCTCCATACTGACTCTAGCCAAATGCTTGTATGAGTCTGTGTGTGCACAGGTATGTATGCGTGCATGAGTGCAGGTATGGGTGTGTCTGTGTATACACACATCTCATTTGCTCTTCTCTACACCCTGGCAAATAAAAGACTTATTCTCTACAGGTTCCAGTAATTATCTCTTGTTCCCTGAATGAGGGCATATTTCTTACCTGAGTCTTCAGAAAGGTTGATAACAGTTTGATTGCTACAAAGTGCACCGCTTCTGCACTGTCACCTGACGTTGCCCTATTTCCACACCTTTGTAAACAGTCCCTACATAGTAAGCCCTGTTGAATCATCCTATTTCAAATGTGCTATCCATTTTCCTCTAGATAACCACCTTAAATTCACCTAGAAAAGCCAACCTGCTCTGCTGACTTCCCAAACCTGCTGCTTCTTCTGTGTCCTCTCTTGTGATTAACAGCATCCCAGGGACCAACTTATAAGTTCAGCATCAGTTTCTGACTTCTTATAATTGTTTGTCCAACTTCTGGGCTCTGTACAGTTCTGGAAGCCTCTTAGCAGAAACATGTCTTTGTTTTATACCTTCAGGGCCTAATATAGCATGTACCAGGTGTCTTTCAGGAGGCCCCAAAACAGGTGAGGAAATGAGTTGTGTACAATTTATACAGCACCATAAAGAATATATAAGTCTTTTGTATATTTTGTTTCCACAGTCAAAATTCCATTTCTTTTGCTCTAACACAAGATTTGTCACTAATATGCTAATTACTGGTTCTTCTCCTACCATTCTTCTCTATATTTCTGTAGCTGTGTTTCAAACTTCACTATTTATGATCTAGATAATTGGATTATCCTTCCTACCTGTTTTCTTGCCTCTTATCTTCCCCTTTTCTGTAACCCATCTTGCCTATCAAATCTCTGATTGGGGTTTTCTCTACATTCAGTGGCATCCTATTTCCCACTGAACACAATCCACACTTCTCAGGTTTTGCATGCAAGATTATTTATAAGCTGGTCCTAAGTTAACTTTCTGAATTAATCTTATTCCCTTATAAGAATTCTCCATTCTGGGTATGTTCATCTGTACTCCCATTCTCGATCCTCTAACAGTATAGTATTCCCCTCTGTATAATAATATTGCTCTTGCATGAAAATCATTGCTACTTGTTTTATATGTATTTATAAAAACCTAACTCCTTTCCTATTCCTGCCACTATGCTGATTCATAATGATTTCTTATTGTCTCAAAACCTTGCAGCAGCTATTGCCCACACCTAGCATCTTGAATATATTGGTCTTTATTTCTTTTAAATGTATGTTTTTCTCTTCTCTTGAATTAGTGTGTAATATCAAGAGGACATAAAATGTCATGCTCTACTTGCTTATACCAACTAAACCTCATGCACAGTAAGTGGCATACACTAATAGACACTTGCTATCCCCTTCCTCTGTGGGTATTTCCACTGCTCATGGAAATGTATGCCTGGTAAGAAAGAGCAATCACTGTGCTCCTCCTTGAGGCATTGATAAGACAGAAGAAAGGGATCTCATCTGCCTAGAGTTGACAGATTCCAAAAGGGGCAAGGCTCTATATTTAGCTAACTTTATTGAGTAGTTATTATAAAAAGAGCAATGCACTATTGCTTTCATAGTGTGATCATTAATTGTGGTATGTTAACATAACTTGAGTAAGAAATGCCTAGCAGATCAGTAAAGCTCTCAGTGGAACTGTGGATGATTGACAAAGGCAGCAAACTGAGAAGAGAAAATCCATTTTGGATATGGGCAGACCAAAAAACACACTTACAACTTGGATGGAACACAAAGGGAAACAGAAAGTCTTCTCTTTATATCTTCTGAGGACCTCTGGCCTTTGCCATTGCCTTTGGACATTCAACTCCAGTTCCTTCAGCCTTTCAATGCAGAGCCTTCAGCTTTCTGCCACAGACTTGGGATCCTCAGGCCCTCCTGCAGACTGATGCCCCTTCTGCATTCTTCCACCTCTGATCTGGCAGCCATTGGGTCTTGTCTGCTTCTGATCCTGTATGCCTACTTAGTCAATCCTTTGCATAATCAACATATATTAAATCTGTTCCTTGACTCAATCAAGTGAACTACAGCACACATCATGTTCATAGTTTTGTTCAGGTAATTTCAGTTTGTTTTTAAGGAGTTGGGTACCCCTTTCCAAGATAAACTGCCAGTAAAAATGACTGATAATATAGATATGGGCAGGAATCTCTATGTTTAATGAGCAGCTTATGAGTTTTAAATGTTGATGGCTTAGCATTTGGCCCTCACTTTGAGAAATATTAGGTTAGTTTATAAAGAAGAGAAACAAAGACTTCATGTCAATTATAGAACAGTTGTAAACAACATCACTAAATATGGAAATGATCATTCAAGTTAATTTTCTCATTAAAAACGTAACCGAACAACTCAATGACTTCTTCAGAGATATTCCAACTGAGAAAGTGGTTCTTCATTTGCCTTCCAAACCACCTATGTAAGTATAGGTGGTGCTAGCTAATTCCTTACACCATGACACAATGGGAGTTAGTAGTAGAGCAAATCTCTGACTTACCAACAAGTTCCATTTCAGGAGTACACTCATAGATCAGATTCATTTGTAATTCAACAAAATGAGTCTTATACAGTACACCTGGGAAAAGTTTGCACTTGAATGTTCGTAAATCAGGGACTTACTGTAAAGTGGCTGCTACATGATATAAAAGATTGTATACAATTCAACTAAAGAGATGTACTTCTAAAGGAAAAAGGTTTAGTATCCAGAGAGAAAAATATTGCCCTATATATATAAAGTTAAGCAGGAATCAAAGGTTTCCTTCTAGTTGTTCTTGGTTAGGGAGGTTTACACCAGAATCCATTCAAGGCAAGTGCTGAGTATATTTGACATCATTGTGTTCTTTGATCTCAGTATATTAGACTGCAGGTGCAGGCCCAGGTAATATGGGAAAATACAAAGAAAACAAACTGCAGCTTGCAGATAATTTTTTCTGGACTGTAATGGGAAATCCAAGATGATTACAACTTTTCCTCTATTTACTCTTAAGAACATAAATAGCAATAAACACTTTGGCCTTCAGTATGAAAGCATCACCTTTTGAATTCACTTTGAATTATGAATTGAGAAAATTCATTGTTCTGTACTCATTTTCTCATTTAAAAATATTGAGATTTTATGCTAGACACATAAACAAGGAGTCACCTACCTAACAGTATAATCCAGGTGTCCTATTCACATAACAGAATAGCACCACTTCTATAGTCTCCATTTTCATAACAATCCCAAAGTTATATAACCAATTATCTCATTCCCAGTGAGATCCACTACTTGCTAGTCTATATACCTTTAGCATTTTCTGGTTTCAATCCATAATATCTTCAACTAACAAAACAATTTTTCCAAATAAAATTTTTATCAGTAGCATGGGGTCAGTAGCAGAAAATTGTATCTCACTGATTATTAATCATCCAATTAATTAGTTAACAACTGAACTGACAACATGCAGCTATTACCAGGTACTAGATGAAGGGAAGAGGATGGAGAGAAAATGACAGAAGATAACACATGGCTTTTCCTTTTCATGACTATGATAGAGGATATAATTGCCAAGCAAAGACACAAACAATCTAGTCTCTAAAACTGTGTTATTTGGTTAAAAACTTTAAAATAGGGTGGGGCCCTATTTTAATAGACTTTAATAGCAATCTAATCCTACAAACCCTTAAAAGAGCTCTTAAAAGCAGAGAATTTGGCTAGGGGCAAAGAAAAGCAGCAGAAGTGGGAGAGATTCTATTAATGAGAAAGATTCAACACACTGCTGTTGGCACTGCAATATAGGACACACATACAAGGAACGGAGAGTTTTCTATGAGCTAAGAGCAGGGCTTGGTTAAGGAAAAACGATGCTCTCTGACCCACAACCTCATAGAACCAGATTCTGCCAACCACCTGGCTAAGTTTGGAAGGAAATTCGTCCCAGAGCTTCACAATAAGAGCCCAGTTGACTGGGCCAGGGATTTAGCTCAGTGGTTCCAGTGCTTGCCTCGCAAGGGCAAGGTCCCAAGTTCGATCCCTGGTACCAAAAAAAAAAGAAAAGGAAAGAGCCCAGTTGACTAGCTGACTAATATTTTGATCTCAGCCTTGTGAGATCTGGAGCAAAGAAACTAGTTAAACCAAATCAAACTTCTAACTATGAGACATAGGCATGTTGCATGTTGCTTCAGCTGCTAAATGAATGGTCGGGGGCAACAGGAAATTTGTGCAAAAATTCCATGAGAGACCCACATGGAGGACAGTACTAATGGACAAAGCAATACTTTCCATTACAAAGAGCAATAGGAAAGGTATGATAAGAATACTGGCAGGGCTCTATAAAGCTCTGGGGTTTTGTTTGTTTGTTTTTCTGCAGGGCTGGGAATGAAATGGATGACCTTGCAAATGTTAAGAAAGTGCTCTATAGGGCCGGGGATTTAGCTCAGTGGTTCCGCCGCCTGCCTCGAAAGCACACCTGAGTTCGATCCTCAGTAACAAAAACAAAACAAAACAAGAAAGTGCTCTACTACCAAGTTACACCCCCCAGGCCCTAATAAGGTTGTTTTTGCTTAAATTCTTTTATTGGTACATTTTAGGTATACAACACGTTTACATTTATCATTGGGTACTTGTACCTGTACATGATGTATCTTGGTTCTTATTTTTTCCCCATTCCCTGTGCTCCCTTCCCTATTTACAAAGACTGGGCCGGGGATTTAGCTCAGTGGTTTTGCCGCCTGCTATGCAAGCACAAGGACCTGAGTTCAATCCCCAGTACTAAAAAAATAAAAACAGAAACCTATTTACAAAGACTTTGTTTCCATTTTTTCCTTTTCTCATAATTTTTCCTTTTCCTTCTTTCCTTTACCCTTCCCCTCCCACTTCCCCTACCTCTTTCAACCTTTCCTTCCTATTTCAAATTATCAATTATTCACACATTTCACACATGTGTAAATACCTAATAAGTTTTGAAAGGATTCAGAGGAGAGAAAAGGCAATAGGCTTCTGTGATCACTGAAGACTTTATACAAGGAATAGTATTTCATTTATGCAAACAGAGATGCTATTAGATAAAAAAGTGAGGTCAGCATTTTGAAACAAGTAGGACAACATAGCAGGGGCAGAAACAAACAGGATGGGAGAGCTATGAAAGAACCACTCAGCTGGAAAGGTAAATATTTCTGATTAGTACAAATAATAGGACCAAGGAATCAACAGTGGTTTGAAAACTTCTCAAAGGTCACTATAGCCCAGTGGTGGAGAAGTTTTTAGAGACCAAGTGCCCAGACTGCAACCCCAAACTCACTTATTTATCGCAAAGTGCCAACACTGCACTTAAAATGGAATATTGTTTTAGTTTAGAAAAAACAACTCATACAGTAACATCTTTTATCTTAAAAGAAAAACACAATGACAGAGCTTTCAATGATACAAACAGCTTTTTATTGAAAGGTAAATGTTTGCATTTGGTGCACTTTTCCACGATTAATGTGATTTTTCCTCATGTATGCATGCTACAAAGCTGTCAAACCTTGGCTGGAGTGAATTGGCTTGCATGGTGACCAACAGGGATCTGCACACCCACTGTGCCACAGTGCCATAAATTCGCTATCACTGCTATAGTCCGAGGTCTGGAGAGGGAAACGGGCTGTAACACGCAGTGATGGGGATCTGTCCTCGGGCTCTCTCACTCAAATCTTCAGTCAGAGCATTTTCACTCTGATGGGTTTTACACACTGATTACTGGGAGGACTGCATTTGAATACAGATTCCATGGCCCTATTAGTTTGCCATGGCTACTGTATCAAAGCACCACAAACTGGGTGGGTTAGAACAACAAAAATTTATTATTTCACAATTCGGGAGCCCAGAAGTTGGAGATCAGGTGTGAACGGGTCTTGCTCTCTCAGAAGCTGCTAGGGAAAGACCTGCCCGGGACTGTCCCAGCTTCTGATGGTTCAGTCACTTGTGACCACAGAGTCCACATTTCACATCTCCTTGTGCACAGTCTAGTATGACCTTTTTGAGAAAGAGAGAGAGAGAGAGTCTTGCCACGTAGTCCTAGCTTTGAACTTGGGATCTCCCTGCCTCAGCTTCCTAAATGCTAAATTTATAGGTGTGCATCACCACATCTGGCTTTGATCTCTTCTCAGTTACATCATCAAGACTGTTTCCAAATAAGATCACACTCTGAAGTAATGAGGGTCACTACTTCAAAATGAATTTTAGGGACATAGGTCTACACATAACAATAGCTAAAATAAGGTTTGAAGGTTATATTATGAAACACCAGCTTGGACCAGGATTGACAGTTCTATCATTGTTAACTTACTCTCTACTAGGTCTAAATGGGGCCATTTAGTCCCACCAGTGACTTATTCATCCTTTTCTTTTTATTTTTTTAAACTTTCCATACTCAGATCCAAGCTTAGTTTCCAAGATCCATATGATAATCTGTATCTAGCAAGGCTCTCTGGGTTTACATATTATATTAGTAAGCTCTTATATGTTTATTGATAAACTGCTTCATAATCACTCCTTTGACATCCCCAATGGACTAGATCCAATACGTACGATTTATCTTAATCATCTAACACGTCAAAAGTGCTCTGCAGTGTGCACAAAACATGTGCTTATCAAAAAGCAGTCTATCTGAAATAAATTCAAACATTGCACATCTAAAAACAATGCATTCAAGGCTAAATTTAGTCTTACCCAGAGAAATACACTTCTAGCTCAATCTTCAGCCCAAGCACATGGGTTCCTGTTCACCGTGCCCACCAACCTCTGCAAGTTCCTCACTTTCCTCCAGCTCTTTTCTGTTGATGCTGAAATCCAGCCTTTCAGCCAAAGCTAGAAAAGCACCACCTAGTGTCCCAATGTCATCATGCCACTGAGCCTTACAACTCTGTGCTCCTCTCTCTCTCACACACACAGCACTGTTTCTCACATGAAAATGAAAAGATGTAAGGCATTTTTTAAATTAAGTCTTAGAAACTCTCAAATGAGATTCAAGTTTTGAAAGTAATTGAACCGCCTCAGCTCAGCCCTGTTTGAGGAAAGTTTACTTTATACACCACCGGGTGGGGAAGGATGTGAAACCTAGAACTATGCACAAAAACATCTGCTTTAGGGGCCAGGAGTCTGCAGCCATACATTTTTCCTGGAAGACCCTTGAAATACAGATTCAGACTCAAGAGGCATAACATAATTCTTCCCTCTCTGAGTGAAAATTTGGAACAGATTTGTTCCTCTTTGGCCTTGTTGTGTGCCCTTCTTCCACAGTTCACATACAGAACCTATATTAGGTATCCACAACTTTCAAAACTATATGTTTCTCACAACTATACCACCAACCTCCTCAGAGAGAATGTTCTGCACAAACAGGCAAAGGTCCAAAAAGAGATTTGGTTTTTTAATTTTAGATAATTTCTATCACAGCCGAGGAATTCTGTTTACAGGGACTTTGTTTTTTGAAACAGTCACTTAATTACTGCATTTACAATTCATATAAAGCACTCTGCTAAAGATTAAATATCTGCATGGAAAAACATTTTGAATTTAAAAAGTGCTACACCCACATTTACCAGAGTTATAGCATCTTAGGTTGAAAAGAAATTGCTCTATGGAAAGTAGAAGTATAAATACAGTACTTTGAGCTTCAGTATTATACTTAGTTTTGAAAAAAAATTCTCTTAAATATAGAATGTTACTATGAGAGGGGAAAAATCAAAATGATTTATAAAAGCTCTAATTTACCTCATGAACACCCTCAAGCCTGTGGCCTACTGTTCTACTCAACCTATACATTAGTAACTCAATTTTACTCCTAAGGAAACACTAAATTGACTTTACCTATGCAATATATTTTTTTTAATTTAGGAAAGATTCCACTCAAGTCTTTACAGCTTCACAACATGCCATCTTCTGAGAAGACGAGTGAGGAAACAGAGAGCTTTCTAAGCCACTTGTGCCGACCCTGAATTATTTTCTCCAGTTAAAGTGACTACGTGTTTGTAAACCAAGTGTTTTTCAAAAGCAGGTGCCCCCAAACAGCCATATGTTATTTTTTCCTATGTAGGAGAATGCATTATTGTGATGGTTCAATGACAGAAAGACAACATTGGAGGACTAAAGTGATGTTTTTACCTCCATAAAATGAGAAACATAAAGAAAACAGTTCAAGGGAAGCTCAATCTTAGGCTACAACACAACAGAGAGGGGAAAATGTGCTAAAATGCTGGACCTTTATATGTTTACAAAAGATGAAAGATTAAGCTCCAAGGAACTCAAAGGAAAAAAGAAGATAATGCAAACAGCACTCTGCATACTGCAGAAGGAATTAAAGGGCTATGACTCCATATGGAAATGCCCCAGCATTCCTGCTGCCCCTGTGACAGATTCTGAGGGCCTGGCACACTCTGATGCTCTCCACTGGTTCTATCTTGGGCTTTTACTGCATTGCTTCTATTTATAGAGACATAAGGGAGCCCAGGTCATCATTTACCAAAGGGTCAAAACTTTCTCTAGCCACCAATGGAATCTAGGCTTTCTTGGGTCCCCCAGCTCCAACAGACAATAACAGAGGTCCAAAGGAAAGTAATGACAAATATTTAAGTTGCCAAGAATCCTCAGACACCTTAGAAAAATCTTATGATTACACCTATTGACAGCTGTTGGTCAACACTAACTCAAGACAGCTTTATATTTTTGCTGGAGTAAAATTTCACAATAAAAAATTCTGGTGCTGGAATTCTAAAATGCATGGTTTCTGCTGATTTTCAGAGTTGCTGAAAAGATATTTGCCTAAGTGTTCTTGAGAAGATAACAGGAGGAGCTAAGCTTAATTTTGTTGTTTGTTCAAACACCTTGCATTTTCTTATTGACTTCTATTCTCATTGAAAGAGACTTTTACTTTCACTTCTCAGTTACCTCAGCCCTCTAACTTAAACTTTCAGTTTCTCTATCAAGCAGTGATTGCATAACATAAATTCCAATTCAAAGAACATACTTATTTGGAGGCAGCGTTACAAACTGGCTAAGAACCCTTTCTGTGTATTTAGACTGGATAATTTATCTCTTCTGTAAGTTTGGGTTCTCAGAACTTGCATCTTAAATATGAGCATATCTCAACTGAACATAGCAAGCAGCAATTGAATACCTACTTTAAGCACAGTAATGCCTAAGAAAACAGACAATATAAAGGAAGCGAGGCACAGCAAACAATCAAAGAACAATTCTCAGCCCACAGGCAAGAAGTCAATTTTCAAATGGTTCACTGTGTACAGATCCATGCTATGGGAACGCAAAGCAGGGAAAAACTCCCCACAGTGACAAGTAAGCACTTTTTCATGATGTATAAATTATCTCTTTCAACAATCCCTGGCAGTCCATCCACAAAACCTATGGTGCCAAATGGCGTACAAAATTCAACTAAACTGCTGCTTTGCTTCAATATTCAAATATTGATTATGGTCACAGGAAGAAGGAAGATGGTAGTTGATAAACACTTGGGTTCTAGAACAAAAGTAAACTTCAATCCTGGTTCTGATTCTTTCTAGATGTCAGATTTGGTGAGGTTGTTCATTTCTAAGTATTTGTCTCCTTTACTGGACTTTGCTGGAGATTCAATAGGATAATAATAGGGCACTAAACAAATATGATTGTATATTGCTATTTTTGGAACTTACAATATCAATGATAAACCACAGAGGTTTGGGGGATGGTTTAGATGAGACTCTAGTCCTTACCTTTTCTTTTACCATTCTTATTCCAAATCAAGGACATATTCTTGGTAGTTCTCTTGTGCCTTAGTTTTCCACCCTGTCTGAATGACTACATTCAGGTATGCCTTCCCCAGGCTCTTAACCCTTACCCTTCAGTCTTTCTGGAATCTTTACTTTCAATGGATCTGTCCAAATGAAAAGTGAAAGTATTATTGGGTTGATATATCAGAGTAGTCTCAGAAGTTGGAAATAAAATAATTTTGTTACACAATAAAAATGCGAGAAAACGCCTCAACATGAAGCAATAAGCTGTATTTAGATACCTGAAGAGATTCCTCATTAGAGGAAGAGGATATCAGTATCAATGTCCCAGGCTTTTTCTGTTAATGGGTATGAAGAGAGACTAGATAATGCCAAGTGTTGCCAAAGACAGAGCTGTGGTCCTCAAAATGGGATGGTTAGGCTTACTTTTCTCCAGGGGACACTTGCTCACAACTGAAGACATTCTTGGTTATCACAACTAGGGGAGGGCTGCTACTGGCATCCAGCAGGTAGAGGTCAGAAGTGCTACTGAACATCATACAATGCATAGAAAATGGTCTGGCCCAAATTGTTTGTAGAATGTTGAGGGTGATGAATTCTGTTGTAGAGCCACAGTACGAGCCCACACAGCTGGTGGGACTGCAAACTAACAATGTGGCATCTGACAATGTTCAAAATGCTCACAGACAAAGACTCAAGGTATTTTCAAGAGACTACCAAGAAACTCTCACAAGTGTTATGTTCATTATTATTTGTAGAAGCACCATAAATTTCTATTAGAATGGCTCAAGAATGGTATACCCATGCAATATAAATCTATAGGCTATGAAAATTAATAGACTATAGCTGCATGCCTTGAAAGGATAAGACAGAAGAAGAGTAACTCTCCTGGCAAAAAGATACAATACAATCACACAATCAGGTGTCAGGAAGACAGACGGGCAGGGTATCCAGTGCTGACAACAGAGATACATTGGTTCTGATGGGTTTAAGCTTTGGTTTGTAAAATATGATGCTTTCTGGTATCAACAAAATTCAAAGGACTGGAAACTACTCTTTCAAGTCACCTTCTGATTACTAATTGGCTGCAGGAATACCCTGATAGGATTCTTAATCCTTCTGTTCTCATGAAAGAAAGATTCTCCACTATTAACGACTGTGTTGATTTAGTCATCAACTTTTCAGATCACTTTATATCAAACAATTCTATTATTTAGAGTTCATTCTAGTAGCATCTACCAGTCAGCAGATGTTTGAGTACCTATGTGTTGTCTTTGGTGTTGCACCAATAGCAGGGATGAAAGAGATGTGGTTGTTCTCAAGGTATGCTGGGCAGATGGAGAGTCAAGGTCTGGTAGTATAAAGGGGCCACTGTGATGGAAGTAGGGTATAAGGCCTATCAGAAGAGTCCACACCTACATATAGAACAAAGGGATGCAAAGGAATCACCTACCATAAAGAACTGGGAGAGAAATGTTTCAAAGAGAAGGAACCCAGAAATTTGACAAAATGACCAGCAAAACCAGTATTTTTATATAATGTCCTAACAGTCATTTTGCCTGTTCATACTTTATAGAGATGTAAATAGCTGACATACAATTTGATACTTGCTAAACATTATATCATGAATAACTTTTTCATGTTGCTGTGTGGTCTTCAAAAAATTTAAGTGACTACATTATATTCAAGACTGACTATAACAGCTTTTAATTAATCAGTGTCTGGGTGTCTTAGTTACTTGTTCATTTCTGGGACAAAACACCCAATACCCACAAGTTGAAGAAGGACAAGTTTATTTGGGGTCACAGTTTGTAGAGGTTTCAGTACATAGTGGGCTGGTTCCAAGGCAGGCTGCCTGGCAGAGGGACATGGCAGGCAGGAAGAAGAGAGGAACCAATGGAGGAGAAGGGATATATACATTTTTTCAAGCCACACTCACAATAACCCACCTCTTCTCATGAGGCTTCACCCCCCAACATCACACCCAGCTATAAACCCATTAGAGGACTAATCCAGTCATGAGGATCACACACCCATGAAGCAGTCACCTCCCAAAGCTCCACCTATGAGCACATGAGACTTTGGGGGAACATCTAGATATAATCCATAACACTTGGGTTTTGGTTACTTAAATTACACACCTTTCGTCTTTCTCAATAGTGCTGAAATGCAGGTCTTTCTGCAGATAATTTTTCTCTATGTCTTTTGTATTCTTGCTCTAGGCTCATTACTCCTATCTTAAATTGAGACACACACATGCACATTCAGACAGATAATGAAGACTGTTTCATTCCTGTTCAATGTTAATCATTTTTATATTTAAAAATCCCTAAGTTTAGCAAATTGCTCACATTACCCAAGCCATAAAATATCTTTCATCTCATCATAGTCTTGAACTCTCTTTAAAATTCACCATACACATAAACTGAAGAACTGAACTACAGCTACCAAAAAGGCTTTAAACTTGAAATCTGGTCTTAAGTGTATGACATTTCTTCAGCTTGTGATTTAAAGCATGTTTCTTCTTTTTATAATTTTAGGCAGTCAACCTAACATAGTTCCCCTTGGAGATAGCTTATGTTACATTCCAGATGACAAGATTACTCTACCTGGTACTGTCTGGAGATTAAGTACTACGAACTTGAATCATAAGAAAATTTAAAATTTCCAAATTAAAACTGAGAAGTCAAATACTTCCATTGACTCCAGCATATTTCAGGTTTTAAGGTTAACAGATGTGGTCTTTAATTTAAAAAATTGCCCTCAGCTTCAGAATCTCTCAGATATCCCTTACTTAAGAGCAATATAGATGTCATGGGATAAAAATCCAAGCCTTTTTGTGAGAATAAATATTTTAAGTGGTGACATGAAGTATTTGGGTGACAGATGTTAACCTGAAAAAAACATTGCCTAACTGGCTGGTCTACTCATCTGAAAATGACTCAGTGGTTGCAAGCAGCATGATAATTTAGCTATTATTTAACAACCTAAAATAAATCACTGTACTAATTCCTATCTTTGCCATCATTAAGAACAATTCCAGTGGGTATCATCTCTAAACTACCATGGTGAATGATGCAACAATAAGAAGAATTCACATTTTCAGAGTTCTTAACTCATATTACCATTTTAATCCCCCCACCCTACAGGGTAGGCAGGATAGAAAGCCTTATTATTTTACAAATAAGAAAATAATTCTTGTGCAGAGCTATCATGTAGATCTGCTTGAAGTGATATATAATGAAGCAAAGTAAAGGACCTTTCCTGATTCCAAACCAACTGTTCTTCTTCTCTGTATCATGTATCTAGGATCAAAGCACACAAGGATCAGCTTCTATCTCCAGCTTTGGTATGAATTAGCCACACTGTCCTGCACAAATCAAGTAGTTCTGGGCCATTTCTTTACTTCTAATATAACATTTGATCATATGACTTCCAAAGGTTGACAACTGCATTTTTTATGAATTTCCGCCTGACCTGAGAAGAAAGTATCTCCCCTTTACATATTCTTGCTCCTTCACCTCTGTCTGGTCACTCACCTACCCACGGGAAGTATATGTCCTAATTCTTTGAGTTAGCTTCAAGGCCATAATATCATATCAATAGTGATAATAAAATATGAGTGGTTAATAGTGATAACAGGATATTAATAGCTAATTTTAATTTTACAAGGCACTATTTTAAGCAATGTATAAACTTTGCGCATATATGTGTTATATACATACCTGTGTGGTGTGTACATACACACACACACACACACACACGACAACTTGTTTAACCTGCCCAATGGTTCTAGGATTATGAAAAAAGTATTACTCCCACTTTCCAAATTATGGAAATCTATGACTCAAGAGGTCAATTATCGAGTTCAAGTCAAGATTCAATTGACAACACAGCTCTCCAGTCTTAATTAATCACTACTCTATGAGGCCACACTCCTTAAAAATTTTATCAAACTGGTTTGCAAGACTAATTTCAACTGATGAAGTCTTTTGACCAGTGATCTTGCCTGAATCTTACTTTCTAAAGTTTTTTTTTACTGAGTAAAAAAGACCCCAAATGGCATTTTCCCTGATGGATTAATTCATCTACATTTATTACATACAGAATTATTTTTTAAGTAGTGCTCAAGGGAAAAGACCTACTACAGTGTGGAGTTAGTAAAAATGGTCCTTCCCAGTGCCTGGATCCCTCCTTCTGCTTCATGTGCTGGACTTTCTGGACAGTATGTTTCCTGTTTGGAATCTTTACACAGTCAGTGAGTTTAGCTTGTTGCAAACTCCTCCAATTCCCAAAGGAACTTTGAGACTAGAAGCTGAGACCAAAAATCAGCTCCTCCTTTATTCATATCTGAAGGAAATATCCAGGATCCAATACATACATTATTTTTACATTTAATAATCAAAGCCATTGTCTTTGACTTTTATAGGTCACATTTGTTCACTATGATAATAGTACAGCATTCAAAGAAAAGAGACTAAAACTACTTCTCCATTAAGGAGTGGATTCCTTAATGTGTGGTAGAAGAGGTGAGTCAGTCCCAGTAGTTGATCTTCTCACCATGGACAGTGGTTTGGTCATCCAAATGCTGTCCAGCAAACAGACAGGTTGTCCCTGTCTTCTACCATAGCAGTCCTGGAGCTCAGGACTACTCTGTTCATTTTCCATCAATATCCTTGTAATGTTAAACCAGTATCTGTTGGCAGCAGCAGATGTACTATATGTATATGGCAATGTTAAACTGTGAAGTAAATGTAGACAAAGATTTCCCAACAACTCTCAGTGACCTTGAAATGCCAAAATTCACTGCAGTGGATGATAAAGCAATATATCAAATGATGACACTGTTGACTATTCTGGAATTGCACTATCACCTTAACCTTTTAACTTCCAAGGAGATGAGCTACAGTACTTCTACTAATCAAGATAGAAATCTTTTCTTTCCCAATTAGATTCAATTGCAGAGACGAAACAGCACATCTGTTTGCCTTTCAAGGAGGCTCACCCAGGGGATGGTGGAGCTTTACTGACATAACAGCTAGGTCTGTGGTGTCTTCCTCTTGCAGAGTGCTTCTGCCATCTTTTATCAGCAGTTATACACAGCTTCCCTTTTGTGGCAATATTAATCCAGGACTGCAGCTGTAAGCATCCAGACCCCCCTTGCCACCTGCAGGGACTTCTGATGAGAGTTTATCAGGACTGCTGAGCCCAATGCTTTTGCATTAAAGTGGCCTCACTCACAGTTACTAGTGTGTGTGGCCAGCCCATACCCACACACACATGAGGCCAACTTCCCACAACAGTGCTTCTTTGAGCAGTGGAAACCCAGCTGTTTCCAGCTAGGAAATAGGACTGCTTTTGTGCAATGGAAGAACTGATTAGATATGAAAATGAACCTGGCAGAGTTTAGAGACAATACCAAATACCTAGATATGGCTGCCAAAGTTAGACATTAAAAGGGTTACAAGTATAAGTTATATACCCACTTACAGTACAAAGAACCCACAATAACAAGGTCCTCCCTTTGAAAATATCCTTGGAGGATATGTTTTAAAATAATTTTATTATATGGATATATTAAATTCTGTAATCCCAGTGACTCATACAAAAGTGATTCTCTTTACAATGGCTAGGAGGATAGGTATTTGGGGGAAATACATAATTTCATTGTTTTGAAGCTCTTTGCAAGAATGGAAGGCAATATAATATGATGGTTAGTAACTGGGCATTAGAGGCAGATAGAGATCAAAAACAAGATCTGCATCTTCCTGTGAGACCTAAATGAGGTATTTAACTTCCCTGAACTACTATAATGCAATGTCAATAATAACAGCAATCACTGTGAGTTCTTGTAAAGAGCTTATGTAGAAATGATGTTCTACAAATATTAGCCCTTGTTGTCAGTATCCATAACATATTGTGGATGCTATCATCAGTTCTCAAAGAACACCACAATGACTGAAAAGAGGTAGATTTCCAGTGACTTCTTGGCATCACCCCTAGCTTTGAAACTTTCCTTATTCAACACTGTGTACATTTTTTGGTCAGGAAAAAGATAGAGAATGAATAACCAGTACCCCACTCTAGAAACTCCATTCATGGCTTAGCACTAATTTTGTGTAGGCTATAGATAGCACTCCACTGAGAACCACGGTGCAGTGGATGAATATTCTGTAACCATCAGGATTCTTTCTTTGCCTATAATTTCTTTGCATATGGTCCTTGTTGAGGTCTCACTTTATTTCTACGTTTTGGCCCTGATGTACTTAAGGTAGTTCTACAGATTCATCTTCCAGGCACACCAAAGGTATAAAGTCTCCCAATTCCTCTTCAAAACATAACCATCTTTCATTTAGTCAGCGGCAATAAGTTTGTCCTGTCTAAATAATCTAATCTAGGGCATGTAAAGGGGTCTTGAAAGATTAACACATGATCATGCTGGAGATATTTCCAATTTTAAGACTTTTTGAAGCTTAATGTAATAACCCAAATGAATTAAGTGTTCACGCTGGAATTCTAGACACTTAAGAGCAAGTATGTGGAGAGATAAAGGCAGCATTTTGAGGCAAGATGTTTCTAAAGACATCTTCAAATTATAATATAAAGTCAAGAACCTATTCTTTATACTGTGACATCAATCCCACAAATAGAGACAGTTGTCTTGTGGAATGATAAACAGAAGTAGGCTATTATGTGCTTAATTAAAGATCCAATCCTTTTACTCTAGCACAAATGTGATTCACCAACTGAGCTGAAATGTGAGATCTGGAAAATAAGCACATGGTTTTTGGATTTTTGTTGTTCTGTTGTTGTTTTCATAGAGAAAAGCACTAGACTGTATCTACCCATTATAGAGTTAAATGCATCTTCACACCATAAGCCTGTGGTCTTGGGCTCTGAGGCAATCCTCCACCGCCCCTACTACCACCCCAAAGAGAGGTCAGTTCCAGCAAGCTCTGAGCATGATGTCACATGCATTCCATCTGGAACTTACTGAGAAAAGAACTCAACTTGGATTATGGAAGTTATTTTAATGAATGTGGCTCCCTCTTCTGGTTGGAAAGCCTAAATCAGTAATAAAATCATCTGAACAGGGGAACAGGGGCTTAGCCTCTTGTTCTTCTCGCTCCAGTAATATGTGTCACTACAATGCCCCTAACTAGTGAGCCAGACAATACACCCGCCAAGGTCCTCACATTCTGCCACCAAGGCTGAATGGTGAAAAGATCAAGAACTGAAATGCAGTAATAAGAGAGGGAAAAAGATAAATCCTGCATTGGATTAGGGAAACAATAGACATCGGACACTAACAAAGAGATTCTCCAAGGGCAGTGTTTAAAGAAGGCATTTTAGGTGAAAACAACTGAGTTTTTCTTTAATAAGAAATAGTCTTTTGACCCATCAATATCTTAAAAAGAAATGATTCGTATAAACATGTCCAAGGATGTAGGGACTCAGAAAACTAATACTGCTTTGGAAAATGACAATGAACAAGATTCTCAATGGGAATAAGTAAATATAAAATGCCTACTTAACACGCTGATTCTTCATGAACTCAAACCTACAACATTAGAAGTATCTTTTATCACATGTGCACAATTAAATCCTAAAAAAACTTTGAACACTTGAAAACACTGTTGTTTTTACTAGAAGTACGGACCCTAGCCCCAGAAATATAATTATTTGTCATTAAGACAAAATTGCAGACAACTGTAAGGATGGTGTTAAATATCTATGCTCAAATAATTTTTAACAGCAAAACAAACGTATGTCTCAGTGATACACATATATGCCACTTTCGAAATAAACCTTACCAAATATTATACAGACATAAGAACAAAACAAAAACCGTAACACTCTAAAGAGGCCATTTAAACTCCCACATTTTGTCTCTTAACAGTTCATTGATTGCTAAATTATATTCACTCCTGAATGACCCCAATGTTTCTGCATCACAAATCCTGCCACTTGCTAGAGGCAACGGCCCAGATTCATCATATCTTAATGAAAGGGCTTCCAAGGATGCACTTTGCTCCCATATAGAGGTTCAAGTTCAGGATGATGAAGGGCTGCATCCTTCTGGCAGGGGAAACCAGTAGAGACCCAGATGCTATTCCATCTGGTCTCTGAGGATTGCCTTTCCTGTGAAGATTGGGCAAACTCTCTAGATTTGATTATGGGAGGAGCCTGGATTGGATACAAAGGCAACTTAGGTAGCAGTCATGTTTTTATTCTTTTGTATAAAGAGGTATACTGCAATTCTGGGGGGAGTTGGAAGAAAAGAAATGGATTTGGAAATATTATCATTCATATTGACAGTCTCTCCTTGACTAGACCTTACTCAGGGTATTCTGACTTTCTTATCAGCTAAGCCCTGACTTTTGGACTTCATGTTCTTCTCTGCTAAGTCAGTTTAGACAAACCTTCCACCCCAATATGTGACCATACTCCATATCTGATGGGGCTCCTCATGTTCCTCAAACCCTATGTGAAGTCTGACCACCCAGGCATGCCTGCAGCAAGAATTCAACAAGGCTCACTTAGCATCCTTCATAACTGTCTACCCCTCATCCCAAATTCTGCTCCTTAGCTGTAAATTTAGTCACTTCCTTGTTGCAGTCAAAATTGAGCCAAGATCTCCACAGAAATCTCTCTTCTCCCACAAAAAAAAAAAAAAAAAAAAAAAAAAAAAAAGAGTAATAACCACTTTAACCACTATCTAACTCTGGTATTTCTTCGAGAGTATCCAACATGTGATCCATTTACAAAAATTTAGACATGAAGATAGTTGTAAATGGCAGACATAGCAGAAATTTGGGAACTGGTAGAGGAGATAAAGAGAGTAGCGAGAAGATAAGAAAACTGTGTAATTTTTACCCCTAGGGTCTAAAATTACACATAATTAACTTTGGTATGATACAATTAACTAAACTAAAGAGCTGAGGGTTGGGGATGTAGCTCAGGGACAAAGAACTTGCCTAGCATTTCCAAGACCCTGGGCTTGATCCTCAGCACCACAAGACACAACTAAAGAACATACTTAAATTTTACAAATTTTCCTACTGATAACCTATTCTGTTCCAGGATCCTGTATTTTCTGTCACATCTTGGTCTCTTCTAAACTGTAATAATTCTTCAGTCCTTCTTTGATTTTTTATGACTGAGATATCATATTCATTCAATTCAAATTTTTCTCTAGTTATTGAAACAAGATTATGTTCTCACTTCGGCATCACGTATACTAAAACTGAAACAAGATTATTAATTTAAGGAAATATACTACACGAAAAAAAGTCTGTATCAAGAAATTGTTACAGTTTATATGTAGATGTCCTCCCAAAGCTTCAAAGGTCACAGGTGGAGCTTTTGGGAGGTAACTGGATCATGGGAGTGTGGTATTTGTAAGTGAATTAGTCCACTGATGAGTTTATGGCTAAATGTTAGGTTGCAAAGTGAAGCCTATTTTGAGGAGGTGCATCACTGGGGGTGGCCGGGAAGGGTCTATCTCCTTTCCTTCTCCACTAATCCCTCCCTGCTTCCTGACTGCCATGCCAGAACAGAAGCACTCTCCCAGGCCCTCTGCCATGCTGCCCTGCCTTGGAGCCAGCCAACTATGGACTGAAACAACCATAAACTATGACCCAAAATAAACCTTTCCTTCTTTAACTTGTGAGTGTCAGGGACTGTGTCTCAGTGACAAGTAAAGTAACTAAGACAATGATGCTACTGTCATTTAATAGCTGGGATGTGTGTCTTGATCACTAGCTAATGTGGGATCTGTCAGGTTTCTTTACTGTACAGTTACTGTATTAATATATACCTTAGATAAAATACTTTAAGACCAGGGAACTCCCATTTTTCTTCAAAGTGCTAATTTTTCAGCACCCATCAATATGGACTTAAACTTATTTTATTCTATAGCTTAAAATCCAATACTGAATTTATTTATATTATGTTGTTGCTCAAACTATTCTAGCTTTGGTCATTAAAGAGCTTCTTTTTATTAGATTTTGTCTCCTTTTCAGAACTGTCCATGTATTTGGGGGATCAGCCTTACTCTCAGGCACCAAAAAAATTCCAAGTTTAGTTTTTATTTTTCTGGCCTTGGCTCTGGAATCAGTCACTTCTCTAAAAAGCCTGAGGTCATTTTATTGGATAACGGTATTCAGAAACCAAGATCGAGGCTCCGGTTTTTCTCACTATGAACGGACTGCCATTACTCTAAGTCTTTTCAGCAGACAGAGCTAGAAAATCTAGTGAACCACCTGTGGGTGCATATCTATTCTTCTGAACAGACGTGCACTGAGTATGAAACCAGTTAGCTGTATCTGTGTGTATATATGCACATAAACATGCGTTCTCACCTGTAACTCTTATCCCAACTCAACATCATTGCATTCTTGCCGTTCCTTATTTATAATTTATTTTTCAAACAATAACACAACTCTCATTATCATTACTTAAATCTGATAGATTAATTAGAATTCCAGCTCATATTCTTAAGAAATACTTTTACTGATAGATTACAGCATTTACATATAATTTTTTGTCTTTAGGCTTAACAAGTATCCAGTCAAAATACTCTACAATTACTGAAGTTTGTGGTTCTCCCATACCCTTCAATTTATCTATTATTATCCTGTAAAATAAAATCATACATATTATAGTTAGGTATAATATTTGTTCTTGTCTGTATTTCATTTTGGGTTCCACAAAAATCCCGATCAGTTTTAATTATTTGCTTTAGGGGGTGGGTAGAGGGTATGGGAAACATTATGAGTCTAGACATCAGAGCCACACAAAAAGCTTATCATCAAAAGTTGGCCTCTGTCCTCATCCTTTCTCCCCCAGAAATATTATCCACATTCCTCAGCTTTTTCCCACCTAATATCTGTAGAAAACCAGTCACTGTTTCTGGTTCATCCTTCAAACTTTCCTTTTGCAGTAACAAGTAAATGAATATAGTGAAATATATTTATATTCTTTCTCCTATGTGTGTGTGTGTGTGTGTGTGTGTGTGTGTGTGTGAGAGAGAGAGAGAGAGAGAGAGAGAGAGAGAGAGAGAGAGAGAGAGAGACAGAGAGGAAGAGGGAGGGAGGTGGAGAGGGAGAGAGACAGAGAGAGAGGTGCTCTTCATTAATAACATACATATTTTTGTGTTCTGCTTTTTACATTTAAAAATAAATCCTGGAGAGCCAGGGATTTAGCTCAGTGGTGCCACTGCCTGCCTCACAAGTCCAAGGTCCCCAGTTCCATCTCCGGTACCAATCAATCAATCAATCAATCCTGGAAATAGCTTCATATCAGTTCTTAAACACCTTCTTTGTTTTTTTTCTTCGCTGCATTGTACCGCACTCTGTGGATATACCGTAGTTTATTCAATCAATCTGCTATGTATAGGCAATTAAGTTCATTCCACTATTTTGCAATTATAAAAAATGCTATACCAAACTTATACATGTGCATTTCTATATTTTTGCAGTGTATCATCAGGGTAGACTTCTAGAAGTGGGACTGCTAAATCCAAAGGTAAACGTATATGTGATTTTGTTAGATATTACCAAATTTGTCTCAAGAATTGCACAATTTACATACCTTCCAGCAATGTACAGGAGTGTAAGTTTCCCCACAACCTGATCCACCAAATGTATTGTGATACCATTCAGTTTTTACCATTCTCATGGGTGGGAAATGGCATCTTAGTGGTGTTGCACTGCAGTTCTCTAGTTATGAGTGAGCTAGTTTTACAAATGTTCACCGGTCATTGTTACATAATTTCTATGAACTTTATGTGCATATCTCTTACCTATTTGTCTACTTGGTTTTTGTCCTTTTGTTGTTCGATGTCTAAAGATTTTTTTCTCTCACTGTGTTAGGTATATTAGCACTTTGTTGTAATGTATATTACACGTATGTTGCCATAGGGATTGTCATTTGTCTCTTAACTTTGAGTATTTTTGGTAATAAAAAAATTTAATTTTTACGTGAACTATATCGACCTCTTAGTGCATCTGGATTTTGAGTCACAACTAGCAAGCCTTTCTCAGTACTAGGAAGGATTGAAGAGGATTTAGTCTTTGTTTTCTTCTGGCACTTTTAGGTTCATTTATTACATTAAGATCACTAATCCACTTCCAATTTATTACTGCTCACAAAAATGTTACATAATAAAATTTTCCAGTTGTGATGTGAAGTAGCAAGGCCTCCTAGCCATTGATACTCAAAAAATTCTGAGAACTGCTTTGATTTGTCTATTCCTATCTAGACATAGGCTATATCTAGCTGTAGATGTTTAACTTGGAGTCACAAGTTGGAGGGAAATATTTAACTGAAAAAATTACATAAGCCATACAAGTTTTCTTCTTTTCCTTATCTTCTCTCTCCTGCTCGCTGCCTGCCTCTGCCTGTCTTCCATCTTCTGCAGATGGGAAGCTAGAACTCAAATGATAAGCCTAATTTGGTTAGAAAACAAAATGGAATGATTTCCTGACAGCTCATTCTTTATCTGAGGGTACACTCTCAGCTCCATATAGCACCCTTCATTGTGAAGGATGAACACCAGTGACCATGGTAAATCCATTCATAGAACTTGTTTTCCCCTCTGCACCATCTGAATCTGTTAAAAATCTTAACTAGGAGTTTAATTTCTCTACCGGGGGCTTTAAATTAATTAGGAGTTTACATGCTAACAAAGAGCCTGATACATCCATAAATCAATCTGGTGTAGGAAGACTACTTGAGGAGATGTCTATTCAGTGGAGACCTCACATTCAGCATCCCTATCGGGCTTCCAACAAAAGGGTGCAGGTGTGGAATAGGCCACTGTGACAAGGAAGCCCCAATAATTATTTTGCATCACTTAAGCCACAGCAGGTAATATGGCAAATCAAAGTCCCAGGCGCTCAGCAAGTGAAATCCCCGTACCATGAAAAGCCGCATCATATCGCTTTAACCTCTATAAATGAATTGCCGTAACACTGTGATTTACTTTATACCAAGTCGAAGAATTAAAAGGACATTGATCAAAAAGATCTCTTTTTTTTCTCTTGTTAGGAATAGAAAGTAACAGATGGAACCACTTTTTTTTTTTTTTAATAATGTGCTGAATATCACTTAGAGCCTTTGAAATTGCTGGTGCCTTTTATTAAATGCACTCACATTAAGGTCTGCACTCACACAGGGTTGTTTTCTCTGCACAGAATGCTACTCGTACCGCTTTATTAAAACACTACATTTGTGTTTTCTGAGTCAACTTTAGAATAATATAACAGTGATTCCCAATCTTTAAACATTTTCATGGGATAGTTGTTTTGTTTCTTTTGTGTCATTTAATTAGCAAACACCTGATAAACAAAAGAACCCAGATTCACTTTTAAATAATTTTCTAGTGTGTTACAATAACATCTGCATCTATATAAAAATCATGGGTGTATGTATATGAAACAGCAAGCTATTTTTTAAAATCTATTAACAATCCCTAGCTTAAATGTAGGATTAGGTCTCTTTGCAATAGTTCTCCTTGGGATAATATTTTTGTTCATCCAGATGATTAATACCCTACCCTACATTCTCAGCCTTAGGGTTCTTAAGTGTGCATTCTAGATTCAATTATATTTAAGTCTATATAAGTAATATTCTATAAATAAATCCTTTTTGAGCTGAAGACATGGCATTATATAAACTCCCACCACAAATGGTATTAAGAAATTAGTACTTTTGAAATATGAAACCACAAAGTCTCAGTGTAAATTCAACATCTCAAAAGTTATTAGAGATTTAAATTAAACAATCAGGTTGCAGATGATTTAAGTTTGGAAATACTGGAGTGAATCTTCCAAGAAATTTAGCTACACAAATGGCTTTTTTCCCTTGTATATATGTTACATGAAGGACCCACAAAGAACATGTTTTCCACCTACCCACAGTCACAACAGTTAGGCATACAAAGATTCAGACCCTGCAGGGTTCATTGCCATGGCAAGCAAAGAAAAGAAAATAAAGAAAGTAACTCTGTGCCAAAGAACAGGGATTTAAACACATTTCCTATTCCGAAAGCCCTTGATTCAAACTGTGAAGATGAATGCAGAGATCAGGGGACCCGGAATGCACTGCCCAAGCCATTCATTCATGTGCAGCCTCCCCCAGCCTCACTTTACCCTTTTAAACTACACAGATGTTCTCAGAATGTAAACATGCTCTACTGCCAGCCATGTTTAAAAATGAAACAAAGAAATTCTTCTTTTGGTCCTGTTCCCCATTCTCCAGCTACCACTCCAATTTTTTGGCTGCTTTCATGCTACAAATTTGTAAAACAGTGGGCTATACTGGAGTCTCCACTTCTACGCCCAGTATCTTTCAGTCTAGATTTCCATACTCGTGAGACCATCAAGAGTCATCCCAACACAAGAGCAGTATGTTATCAGCAAAGGCCATGAAGAGAGCGAGGACATTCATCTCTGCTCAGCGGTAACAATGCCCTGAGCGTCACAATATAAACAGAGACAACCTAGGAAACCTAGACTTCTACCTCTACCTGGCAGTCATGATATACCATCATCCCCAAGAACTCCCCGCTGGGGTGGTATCAGCAGAGGCCCACAGTCAGGCTTCTCAGCATCATTCAGTGATAATGAGGTGATAAAACACCTTTCATGTAAGCAGAGGCCATAAAGGTAACAGGAACAAAGCACTCTTTCCCTCCCACCCAGTATCACAGGAGGTTCTCCCAAGTAGCCCTAATTCCTAACCCTGCCCAGCAGTGAGGAGAAGCCCCCATCATCCCTCTGTCAATGGATGATGATGGTAAACCCAGATTAACTCTCCAATCCAGCAGCAACAAGGCAGATCATCCCCTTCCTTGTTGGAGAAACCCCAACAGAAGCCAGAGAAAGCATATGTTTTAAGATAGAACAGGGTCTCCTAATATAATATTCAAAAGGCCTATGTTTCCATGGCAAAAAATTTTTAAAAATGAGTTATCTCAAACTGGATGACAAAAAATCATAAATGACAACTTTAAGAAGAGAGAAATGTTAGTATTATATGACCAAGATTTTAAATATTCATGATAAAATGCTTCGATGAACAGTTATGTTCATAATAAAATGTAAAATAAGCCTTTAATGGCAAAAAAACCCAAAACAAAACAGAAACGCTCAGCAAAAAGAAAAAAGAAGAAAAACATTAAAGATACAAATAAGAACCAAATGGCAATCTGGTACTGAAAACTTTAATAGTCTAAATAAAGCAAGCAATGAATCGTTTCATTCAAAAGAATGAACAAATGGAAGAGAGAAGAAAAGAGATCAGTCCATTGGAAGATAGAACAATAGAAAATAGATAATCTGAATAGCAGAGAGAAATTAGAAAAAAAAATAATACACAGAGCCTCAAGGATGTGTGAAATTAAAACAGACCCTCACAGTGTTGCCTCAGAGTTCTTGAGAGAGAAAAGAGGAGCTGAAGCTTTATTCAAATAATGGATGAAAACAGAAATTACACAAAATACATAAACCTACAAATTTAAGAAACAAATCCCAGACAGATATATCCACAGAAAGAAAAATGCTACACCAAGACACAACATAATCAAACTTCTGCAAATTAAATACAAAGGAAAAATCTGGAAAATAGTGAGGGAAAAACGGTAAGATACTTATGGGGCAAAACAATTATGATGACAGCAGGTTTCTCATTAGAGACCCTGGAGGCCAGAAGGAAATGCTGCAAAAACAAAACTGTCAACCCAGAATCCTATATCGAATCAAATCCTATATCGAATCAAAATATCCCTCAGGAATGAAGGGGAAATCAAGATATTCTCAGATGAAGGGAAGCTGAAGAAATTGTGTTGCCAGTAGATCTATACTAAAAGAATGGTTAAAGAAAGTTCTCTACACAGAAGAGAACTGATAAAAAACTGAATCAATGCAAAACAGATTAAAGACCTAAGTGTAGAGACCACAAAACTACTAGAAGAAAACATAGGGGAAATCTTAATATTGGCTTTGGCAAAGACTTCTTTTTTTAGGCACACCAGGCCTCTGGCAACAAAAACAAACATAAACAAGTAAGACTACATCAAACTAAACAGCTCTTCACAGCCAAGGAAACAATCACAAAATGAAAAGTCAGCCTCCATATTGGAAGAAAATATTTGCAAAGTATATAGCCAATAAGGGGTAATTATCTGTCTATCACTATGTGCACGTACACACGGATACACACACATATCTGGAACTCACACGGCTCAATAGCAAAACAACACAACAGAAAAAAAATGACTTAAAAGGGGCAAGCCATCTGAACATACTTTCTCCAAAGATGACATGAAAATGATCAAGATATAGGAAAAAGGATATAGGCTAGCATCACTAATCATCAAGGAAAAATGAACTAAAGCCACGAGGAGGTACCACCTCACACTTGTTAGTATAGCTACTATCAAAAGATAACTGTTATCAAGGGAACAGTGAAAAGAAGCCCTTGTATGATGTTAGTGGCAGTGTAAATTGCCATGGCCATAATGGAAGCAACATGGTTGTTTCTCACAACAAGCAAAAATACAAGTACATAAGACTTAGCCAATTCCTCCCTGAGTATATATCCAAAGGAAAGGCACCTCATAGAAATATCTGTGCTTTCACATTCACTGCTGCTGGAAACAATGTAAATGCATTTAGGGCTATACAGCTCACTCTCCACATAATCAACAACAAAATTCTGGGTCAGCAAGTACAATGTTGTAATTCTACTAGAAGTCATTCTTTAATAAATGACTGAAAAAATATTTTCTCATATAAAGACTTTAAAACACATCTTATTCCACATATAGTTTGGGCACCCTTAATCCAAAAATCTGAACTCCAACATGCTCTGAAATTCAAATTCAATATGCTCTGGAATGCCAAGATACTCAAAACATTTTGAGGTTTGGAATATTTTGGGTTTTTCAGTTTAGGAATGTGCAATCAGTAAAAGTTTGTAAAAATATCCCAAAATCTAGAAGCCTCTGGAATCTCAAATCTTCTGATCTCAAGCATTTCAGATAAAGAACAGTCAACTATTACAAGATAGGGATAATATTTAGCATTAAGAAGATGCCAATCAGTCTCCTGCCTTCCTGATTTATATATTACATAAAGGATGTGCATCTACCCCTCTGTGATCTTAGATCTGGCAAGCACAATTGTCATGCCAAGAACACCAACATTAAAATGTTTACTTCTTTAAGCCAGGTGTGGTGGCACAGGCCTGTAATCCCAGCACTAAGGTGACTGAAGCAGGAGCATTGCCATGAGTTTTGGACTACATAGTGAGTTTCAGGCCAGTCTGAACTACATAGTGAGACCCTGTCTAAAAAAAAAAATAAGATTTTTATTCCTTGAATTTCTGAGTTAACTTTTTTTGTATTTCCAGTGACCATTCAACTTTTCCCATGGATAGATGCATGTTCTCCGCATCTTCAGTCTTGCTCATTTTCATATTTAATACTAAGATTTAAGATTTAAGTTTTAGGGGCTGAGGATTTAGCTCAGTGGTTTCACTGCCTGCTGCGCAAGCACAATGACCAGAGTTCAATCCCCGGTACCAAAAAAAAAAAAAAAAAAAAAAAAAAAATTAAGTTTTTTATTGGTGCCAATAATGTAAAATAAAAAAATGGTAACACTGGGGATCACATGCAGAGCATGAAGTGAATTTTTTAATACAAGAAATGAATCCACATCTATTTATTCGAGGACCTAGATAAAGAGATTAATTATCATGGCAGATAAAAGATATCACTGGAGTTTGGACAGATATTAGGTATCTTATTGTTAATATATATTAGTTAAAGAAATCTTGTGTCGTCATTGAGTTTAGCACTAGTTAAGCAAAGTTAGGTTAAGCAAAGATTCCTCAGAGCTTTTAACATCAAGTACATGGACAGTGAATCACTAGTGCAGGTATATGAGATGCTAACTTTCACAAGCTCATTTAAACTCTTGATTTTCATACTATGGACTGAAAATGTTAAGAGCTGAAGGCTAATTTCAGAAGCAACTAATAATGCAAAGCTGCTTCACCTATTTGCTCCTAAAAATTTAGCTAAAATTTTAGGCTCCCCGGAAAAATATTGAAGAAATTATACACTATAAAATTTCAAAAGATGAGGTTATGGGATGACATAGTTCCAAGAATCCAGTGAAAGCACTTTGCAAGGATGTCCAGAGAATAGAACGAGAATCACTGACAGATTCTTTGACAACAAAAGGCTCAATAGAGTAAATTCAAAAACTGACACAAACTTGTCAGGCTTTCCTCTGAATTCACTGTCTTTCTACTTGAACCACTTCACCCATCTCAAGATGCCGAAAGTCTCAAGAAAACACTGCATCCACCATAACAATGAAAACAAGCTGACAAAGTCAAGACTGTAAATTTTTAAAGCCCATTACACAACTAAAGCTACTAAGAAACACAAATGAACTAAAACTCAGGAACTGATGGATCCTGCTTCCCAGCTTTCAAGGGCAGACAGAGACATATGGCTGCTCTAATTCTGGGTATGACAATACAAGAAAAAGCTTCCATTAATGGTTGAGGGAAGCCAGATAAACTTCTTATAAAAGTTTAAAAATTGAGTATACTGGTGTGTTTTAAAGTCTCTAGGGGTGGCAACTACACATCTGCCAAATTCTGCTGCAAGTAATGGGTCAGAGAAAGAAAGTTAAGAGACTCCCTCTAATGTGTGAGAGCTAAGGCACAGTGTAGAAACCCCCTAAATTACCCTAGGCTTCCAATAAAACAGGCAGGAACTGGTGGACACCACGAAAGTACCAGCAAGATGGAGAAATTACTTTGAGGAGCATAAGCACAGGACTTTGTAAAACTGGGGAAAAGGCAAGAAAACTAAGCCACAGAGCACAGTAGTCCTTTGCTAATTAACTTCTACATCCCTCTCATGATGCGGGCAGAGAAGCAGAGAAGAATTCTTAAGGCCTAGAACAGCTGGGAGAGAAAGCAAAGAGAACTTCAGAGGGACTCAAAATGCTGTTGGCAGGGTATAAAGCTAAGCATGAGATGGCTTTCATGTTGCCAAACACAGACACTAGAGTAAAGCAAAAAATCTCCAGGGCCTTTATAGAGCTCAAATTCCAACCCCTGTATAAGGGAAGGTCCTGATCTTACCCTAAGATTCATTTAGGGGTTATGCTTCCAAAAAAGATGGAGTAAGCATCCTCCAGCTGGTCTCTCCCACTGAACACAAATGTAGATCCTAGACAGAATCCAATGAATGGCTATCTAATAAGAACTCTGGAAAGTGAATGGTGGCAGATATACTGAAGAAGGAAATCAGCATTAGGAGTTCCACGAAGCAGCAGTGAATTCATCATTTTCCCCCCTCTCTTAATATCACTTTAATTGGTATCAAAGAGATCAAAATTCAGAAGCATACACTGCATATGCACAGAACCAGCTCCAGGAGCCTCTTTTAATATCCCAAAGAGAAGAAAAGGAATCCCTAAAGGATCAGAGAATGTGAAGACATATAATGGATAGTTTTTCTATTTTCCCTTCACTCCTTCCTTACCCGAGAGGATTCAACACTGAGGGTGGCAGCAGCCGGAGATCACTCCTACAGCAGAGTGAGTACCTAAATCTCTGAAGTCCGAAGGAGGAACCTTTATCCTCTCAGAGGAGCTATGATCACAAGATTGAGAGGCAAACTCCTGCTGCTCTTTCTCCCTTTTTATCTTCTGACTACTCAATTCCAGACATAGGTACAGGCATGGGAGCTAAGCAGCAGGGAAGGGCAACTAAAGCACTAAGCTTTCACATGGAGGAGCAAGAAAGGAGGATCCAGGAAGGTTCAAAAAATATCAGACACCACACAGAAAAGAAAAAACCCAGGAACACTCCCATGACATTTGATGAACCTCTATATTCACAGGCACAGATCTTATCTAAACACCACACACAGCTACAGAATTGAGCTACAAAGACCTGAGTCACAGTCCTAGACTGACCTGTAGGTAGTGTACACATAGTCCAAATACTCACAGGACTGTGAACATCGTGAAAAATGAACTCACAATAAAGCTCCAACCCTCAGAACGCAGGTCAAAACCTGATATCTGACCCAAACCTAGTCACTTGCCACCTCATACAAACACACAACAAACTCAACATTCTCTTTTGGAATCAAAAAAGACTCTCATAATATTAAAATTGGGCAGGACACAACACAAAATTACATCTGAAGAACTAGGAAGATCTCAACTTAGGAGATGAAGGGCTATTATCAGGCATCAACAACTTCATGGCATAGATGACAGAATATTTAAATTCAAAACACTTTAAAAAAGAGATAACCATTCTTTTAAAAAGAAGAGCAAACTATTGAAATAAGTAGAAGAAATGTCTCAAGAAAGAAATAAAAGACACACAGAAGAAAACAAGAAAAATGTTAAAGCTGAAAAACATTTCCATGACTCTTAAACAAGGGATGTTCTCCCTGTGTCATTTTATTATCTGCATTTTTCTGAACAAGAAACTTTCAGTGTTCATTGGTCATGATACTTTCCTAACACCTTGCCTTGCCTTTTCACTTTATTCATAATATATTTTACTCATAAGTGTGGCCTAAACATAGTGACTTTGTTCCAAAGAGTACAAGATAGAAAATGAAGAATAGCTTTACAGTGGTGGCTGACAAACACTACCTCAGCCAAAGGATTGAGGTCCACATCAACAATCAAACTTCATGTTGATGGTATACATCCTTAACAGGTAGTGAGTTTTAAAAAACAGCACTTTACGTTGTGGTCTGCCTGCCTAAAGTATAATCAACTCTAATCACAAGAAAAACATCAGACAAATCCCAATGTGACAAATGCCAAAACAAAAATTAAAAAATTAACCAATATTTTTTTTCAAAGCTGTAAAGGTCATCAAAAACAGGACAAGTCTAAGAAACTGTCAAAAACCAACAGAAGCCTAAAGGATATGACAGTATATGTAATATACAGCTTAGCTGAGACCCTGGAACCAGAAAAGCACATAAGGGAAAATGATGGAAGTCTGAATGAAGTATGGAGTTTATTATTAATAGTAATTCATCATATTGGTTCATTAATTGTGACAAGTGTACCACAGTAATGTAGGGAAAACAAGCTACAGGGCAAATGGGAACATTCTATACTATCTTCAATTTTTGGGGGAAGTGAAAAGTTTTATTTTTAAAAAGTGTATTGGGAATATGTCACTCATTTTTTCTCCTCAGGGCCAGTTTGAATAATAGTTCTTTCAATGGCAAAGGGTAAGCAGTCTTATCACTGACCCAGGTACACACGGACATGTGGACTACAGTAGGGTGACAGTAACAGTTACACTCATCAATAAACGACATTGGAAAATTGGCTAATTTGCAGAGGATTCTTCCTAATCTTTACCTCATGCCAAAACTATTCCATCTAGAATTGTAAAGATTTACGAACAAAAATGTAAAAGTTCTAGAAGATAAGAATGAGTATCTTCACATTTGTGGAGTGGTACAAATGTTCCTTACCAATAACAAAACTTAAAATGGCAGTGAGGTCTTATTTTGCTCTTAATTTATTTACATATTTGTGATACATAAATGTTACATCCACCTTGGGGAATTGGTACATATGCATATCACATTTTAATCAGGTTTTTTAGTTTTAATCTTTATTAGTATATGTTTACAGAACATAATGATGCTATCCCTCATGAGAAGTTGGTATATGTACATAACAGATCCTAATTCCTTTCTTTATCTCCTTCTCCCCTCCCTCTCCTCTTCCTCCATCTCTTGGTCCCTTTCCCTTTTCCAAAAGATCTATTTTCCATTTTCCTATCATCTTGCTCATTATTATTTTTATTCCCCCTTCCCCTTAACCCTTTCCTCTCCCTTCTTTTCCAGATCCCCTTTTCATCTCCAGAATTTACCTGTTTTCTACCATCTCTCTTTTACCTTGCTCTTTAAATTGCTGATATTTTGAGTCTCTCCTGTAAGAAAAACTATGTGATATTTTACCTTCTTTCATATATTTCACTTAGTATTGTGGTCTCAAGATTGATTCATGGTCCTACAAATGACTCAAATTGATCCTTTTTAATGGCTGAGTTATATATGATATATATGTATATATGTTTAATTTTTATATCAATTTATGTGTTGACGTGCATATAGGATGCATCTAAGAATTAGCTATTATGATTGGTACTGCTATATACATGGATGTGCATGTATCTCTGTAATGTGATGACTTTAATTCTTCCTAGGGGACTAGCTGGATCAAATGGAATTTCCAGTTTTAATTTAAGGAATCTCCATACTTACCTCTGTAGTGGTTACACTAGTCTACATTCCTACCAACAACGCAGAAGAATTTCTATTCCCCCACACCTTCACAGTCATTTCTTGTTTACTGAGTCCTTGATAACAGCCATTCTTACTGTAGTAAGGTGGAATCTCAATGTTGTTTTGGTTTGCATTTCTCTAAATACCAAAGATGCTCAATATTTTTTCATGTACTTATTGGCCATTTGTATATCTTCTTATTTAAACTGCCCACATTTTGATTGAGTCTTTTATTCATGGGGTGTCTAATGTTTTTGAGATCTATATTCTCAATATCAGTTCTCTATGCGAGGATAGTTGACAAAAATGTTTTCCCTCTCTGTAGATTGCCTCTTCACTCTGTTGGTTGTTTCTGTTGCTTGGCAAAAACTTTACATTTTGATGAAATGCCATTTGTTGATACTTGGTATTATATGTTGTGTTACTGGAGTTCTGTACAGGAAGTCTTTGCCTATGTCTATGTTTTCAAGAGCCTTACCAGTTTTTATTCCAACAGTCAGTGCTTTTGTGTTTTATATCTAGGTCTTTGATCTATTTTGATTTTACTTTAGTACAGAAGGAGCAGTATGGACTTAGATTCACTATTCTGCACATGACTAACAAGTTTTAAAAATTGTGATGCTTTAAAGACAAAACAGATCACATGCAGGACACTGGGCCAGTGATATGGATTACAAGATGAAATAATTTCCCAGAATGAAGATAAAAAAACATAGGGTATTTGTAAAAAATAATGAAAGGTAAGCATGAAAAAACAATGGCAAGAATTATTTCCCAGGATAAAGGATTAAGAAAAGAAACATAAAAAAGTTCAATATGCTGAAATAAAGTTTTCTAAAATAAAGACGAGTTAATAGAACAAACAGAGAAGACAGAACTAATGCAAACAGAAGATCCAAGATAACATTGCTAACCAATTTTGCCGGACTTTGAACCCAGACCTCCCTCATCCCAAGCTCCTATTCTAATTCCACATGTGTACATATTTTGTTAGCCACTAAAAAGAAATCTCTCCACATGCAATGTGGAAGTATGGTTTGGATCTATATTAGAAAAGGGGACATTAGTAGAAAAACTGATGACATTTCTAATAAAGTTTAGTTAATATTAATATACCAATGTTAATCTCTTAGCTTCAACAATTTCATCACAATTATGTAAGATATTAATGTTAAGTAAACCTAAGTGAAGGGTAGGCAGGTATGAAATGTTTTTACAAATCTAAAATGATTCCAAGTAGCTTATTAAAAATAAATCTCTCAAAATGGTGCCTTGAGTACAGTTCTAATAGTCTGCATACAAACTTTTAAGTGAAGAGATTTATTGCATAAAACCAAGTTTTAAAAAGGGCCTATTTTGCATTGAAGACATTAATTAAGGCATGTTTATTAATGATTTCTAAAAATTAAAATCTGCCTCAATTTAATTGTAACAGCTTTTTAAAGACTTCTTACATATTTCTCTCATATGATTTTTCCTTATACATGGATAAACACATACCAAAACACTATAAGCAGTAATTTTTAAAGATAAATTATTCTCCACTTCTGGTAGAGATGTGATGCGAGTTCTGTGAAACACCTGTTGCAGCAAGAAATAAATTTACAGGAGTGAACAGAACTGCCTGATTTTAGGAGATGTCAGATACTGAGAGAATAAAGACTTCAAAATAAATGAATTCTAGAAGCAAAAAAAGCCAAAGCATATAATTAAGCAGAAAACACAGAGGAATTTGATTATGTAAAGGAAAGAAGGAGAAACCATAAGAAAAGAAGAGAAAAAAGAAAATCAGTGAAAGTCAGGGATGATAGTGCCTCCAAGGAACTGAGATGTGATAGATGATGGAACAGGGGAAGATGACAGGGAAATGAGTAATATTTAACCAGATCACGTCAATGCCTTGCTCAAGGCCTTACCAGTGGATCCCACCACTGACAGCATGGGCCAGATATCCAGGGAGGCCTTGATGGTCTGTCTACCCTCAGCTTCCATCATTCCTGTCTTCTTCCCACACTTACCTGTCCCCTACACTCCCTTCAGTCAATCCTGTGCCGAAACATTGCCTCAGCCATTTCCCTACCTTTAGATTTGCAGAACTCCATGTGGAGAATGCCCCTTCTTCAGAAAGCCCAGTGGCAAATTCCACTACCTGCAAGTTTTGCTCAAATACTAACTTATTAGTGATTTATTACTATGCACTTTTTATTTAAAATAATGAGACCCCAAAACTCATGATCTCCTGAGCTGTTTTATTTTCTCACAGTCACATCCACCGTAAGTTTTGTGATATTGAATGTGAGTCTCTCCAATCACTAGACTAGAAGCACTCATATTTTTGCCTCTTCTGGTCACTGCTATTTCCCTTGTACCTAGAATAGTGCCAGCCACACAGTAAGTTGCCCCCCAAAATTCATCTAATCGATCAATACAAAAATGTGATTTTTCAGTATCATCAGTAAAATTTAGAGCAATACAATATTGGTTACTTTTCCAAAGTCACTTTGTTTTTCTGGTAACTGGAGTCAACTTTTTGCCTGTTTTCTGGGTATTTGCTACACTCCATAGTGTTTCAATGGGGAATTTTGTTTTTAAAGGACTTTACAGCTATCTATCTAGAATCATTTCAAGTCAGGAACACTCAATGCAGTCTCAAAAAGAATAAAAGTGCCTTCTCTCAAAGCCTTTTCTTCTGAGCTTCAATAACATTTAGATCTTACAGAAAAAAGCTATGCATCCTAAAAACTACATGGGCAAATGTTCAGTAGCACAATCATTAAGCAAATGGAATCACAAAATTCCAACTTCATTTTCAAGAAGAGAAAACTGAGATCTACAAAAGTTGTTGCTTTCTCACAGTGAGTTAAAGGATAGCCGATGAGGTGATGGACAGGCGCTCAACCTTAAAGAAGACCCAAGAGGTAGAGAGTGGCCTACCTTCCCAACATCTCTTTATGTACGGAGAAGTCCAGTTTGGAAAGGCTCAGTTCACCATTTGAAAAAGACCTTGTTTCCACTCATTGCTCAAGGATGTTTACAAATGGCTGCTTCATTTTTTTCAACATTCAAGATTCTCTGCATTATGATCACTAGCAAAAAAGCAGCCATTTAATCAGTTTCCCGAAGCATGTTCTTCGGCCACTGTGCCTCACAAGCCCTGCTCAATATCTGGACTTCACATTCCCTGCTGAGAACAGTGTAAGGCCAGCATATTCTACAAATTTCTTACTTTTTCAGTGAATGGACTGTCAATCAACTCTGAAGAAATCACATGGAATCAGCTTTCAGGTACTAAAAATATGCCATTTTTCCTCTTAAAATAATAAATTCTGCTGAAGAACTGCATAAATGCCATTGTTTTAAGTAGGAAGAAAATAAGTCTGGTGCTATATTTTCTTCTCAAAGGTAGGAGCAGCAGTTAATCTACACATATGCATTCCCTGGGTACCCAGACACTCATTTCTAATGTTATACTGGCACATGGAAGATACTTTGGAAAGTCTATAAAATGAAGTTACTATAGACCAAAACAACCATATTAATTTTTAGTACAATTCAAAATGCAAGAAAATATCAGTTTTCTAAATGGCACAAGCTGAAAAGGAAAGGGAGAAACATACTGCAAATAGTGGAGATGAGGAAAAGCATAAAAGACAATTACATTAGCAAACATCTTGGTGTTCTTCTTAAGTCTGAAGAACTCAGAGGATCCACTTTGAACTGTCCTAATCTAAAAATCTAAAATTGTTCATTTATGGACTTGGTGCTCACAGCTGAAACCCTGGGCATCCAGTAGACCTTTCTGAAATAAAGCCTTTGAATATTTGAACATTGTTTTGAAAGCCCAAATAGTTTTCTTTTCAATTAATATATCTGCCTTTCTCTGCAAACTGCAGAGCCATCTAAACTGCATTATTAAATAATCATTTCCCAAAATATCATTAAGTTTACTGAACACACATATTTTACTTAGGTATCCTTAGTGAAACCAAATGACTTTCAAACCACAGACCTCTGAATAGAGGGTCAGTAGGAGGAGAGAGAGCAGGACTTACCACTGCCCCCTCACTTGTTCTTTGGGCAACTTCTCGCTGCAGTCGGGCGACAGCCAACTTCTCCCTGGCGAAACAAAAGCACATGATTAGTTGACCATTCCCAGGGCAGAGGAGACACCACATGGCTGTGAAACATTCTTTCAAAGTCTCTAGAGGAACTCCTTCCTTCACTTAGGTCATTTCCTCTAAGATGCTTTCCATAAATATTTAAAGTGACTGGTCAGTAGTGCATTGTTTTCATCTAGCGTCATGAAAGAATTTTTTTTGCCTTGGATTTTATAATAGCCAAATAAATGTTGAATGCTGAGTGAAAGCTTTGCTCAGAGTCCATTAAGACATACCATTTGTTGACAAATTTTCTGTGGCTGAAATAATTAAGTTGTCCTTTCTGTATCAACTTTGCTTATATATTTTTAATAATCTTCATTTGTTTTGTTGTTATTTACTATTACAGAATTTTAAAAGGCAAAAAAGCATAGAGTCTTACTATTCTTAATAATAGAAAATCATTGGCAAGCTTGCTCCATAATCTTTACACTGCTGGGCACTTTATCTAATCTCATATGAGACTGACACTACCCTATGTTTTATTAACTACTTTCTGTAAAGAAACTGGAAATCAGAGCTGCTAAGTAAAAAACACTGAGCCCCAGTGGACATGTGATAGTTTTAGGATCAAGTCTCAGGTATTCTTACTTCAAAGCCTAAATAAAAATTCTCTGTATCGTTTTTCAAGAGCAAGGAAATAGGAAAAAAATGAGACTTATAAATCAGTTTAGTGTTCTCTCTTTAACAATAGGGTTAATTTTATATTTCTTAAAATTATAATTCTGATTTCACTAACAGTTTTTTTTTTTCACTTACAGTTTTTTGAATCTTCACCAAAATTAAGAATACTTTCGTAAAGTACTTGCTTTTGGACAGTTTTAAGGTTATTTATTAAATAGTTGATTGATAACATACAGTAAGTGACCTCGTAGAGTAATCCTCAAATCTTAGTTTTAACAAGATATCCCCTGAAATTCTTCTGTCACTACCAAGATAGGAAACTGAGTGGTATTGCATCGTTAGTCTACCCTCTTCACAGAATTAGTTATATGCAAACACAGAGGAAACTGCTCTCTTCCCAAATGAGTGAGAGGATTTCTTCTACCTAATGGCCCAGGTCTTTGAAATGTCTCTGACTGCCAAGACAGAATGTGCTTTCGGTTGGTTAAGGCCAAGCAGTGTTCTAGGAAAAGCTCTCCCCGAATAAATACCTAAAGGCATGGTCTCAACAATGGGAAACTAGAAGGAGGAGACATTCCAGGGAACGAGTTTGAGGACCAGGAGCAACACCTGTGCACTGCACGTCCCTGTAAGAAGGACCAACAAGTAGACAGGAAGAGCCATCAAGAGATGTAAGTTACTTGCCTGTCTTTAAGGAAACAAGGCAGTGAGTCCATGTGTCCTCTGACTAAAGTCCAATGAGAAGATATAAGGACAAATGTAAGAAATCTAAATCTGAGAGAGATTATATGACTGACTTTGTTTCATGTGAACAATTAAATGCAATCATTTATCTCCTCTCTGGGCAGAAACCATTAAAAATGAACAGAAGGTTGGGGCCGGGGATTTAGCTCAGTGGTTTTGCTGCCTGCTGTGCAAGCACAAGGACCCGAGTTCAATCCCCAGTACCAAAAAAAAAAAAAAAAAAAATGAAGAGAAGGTATAACAATGGTGGCCATTTATTAATTGAAAGAAAACAGGAGAATATGCTCTGTACTGTATGTAACAGCTTTCTGGTCACTGAAGTACAATACCTAACAACCAAAATTTAGAAGAGAGTTTGAATCTGTTCCCAGTTTCAGCCCAAGATCACCAGGCTCCGAGGCAGAGACATCATGACAGAAAGAGCGTGCCATAAGGAAAAGCTGCTTAGTTCATGGCTGCTGAGATGCAGATCAGTGAAGGACACCAGAGCAGAAGGGGTGCAGCCAGACATGGATCCCAAGGCCACACCCCATGCCCCACCCAGACACACCCACAGTGTGCACCCCTGACCCACAGAGTGGATTCCAAAGCAAATCAAATTGAAACTCCACTCTAACTGCCACACTCTACAACACAGCAATTCTGTTCTGAAGCATAACCCAACAGAAATACAAATATGTCACTGCCAAAAAACAGACTAGAATGTTCACAGAAGCACTGTGTCTTAAACAGAAAATGTCCATAACATTAGCAAGAGAATAGACAAGTAAACTTCAGCACAGTCATACCCTAGGGTAGTACATAGCACTGAGAACAATCTACAGTTACTCAAAGAAGAAAAAAAATGCATCAAAATCAAAATTGAAGAGGTTAAAACTGCCGATGCAGATGACAATTTCTAAATAAAAAATGCTGAAAAGAACTATACAATTAATATGTTTATTTAAGAATCACATCATAGAAGCCAATCATATATGTAAAAATCAAATGCATATTTCTGCACTAGCACAAATCAACTGAAAAATGAAATATAAAAATACTGACACTTGTCAAAAAACAAAATATCTATGAAATACAGCAAAAAAAATGGCTTGCAAGACTGCTACACATAAACTACAAAACACTGCTGAGAAGATTAAAAGTAGACAAACAGAGATATATACCACATTCATGAGTTACAGGGCTTAAACAGTATTATGTTGTCAAATTTTTCACCAAATTCATCTACAAATTCTTTCTCACTGGGTTGTATGCCTCCACTAAAGCAAAGAGAAAGACACTATTGGTTATCTTTTTTTTGTAAGGATATACTTCAAACAGTGCTCACTCCCCTTACCATCCAGCACAGTCAGTGAGTATACTAAGGCCGCAAATACTCCCCCACCCCTGCTACCAGAGATCAAACTCAGAACCTTGTACTTGCAAGGCAGGCTGCTGCACCACTGAGCTAAATCCCTGGGCAAGGAAAGACACAATTGGAAACAAGCAATTCCATACAAAAGAAGAAGAAAAGGAATTCGCTTTTCTTTTCTTTTGTTAAAGATAAGTCTTTGCATAATAGCTAGGTAGCAATCCAAACAACAACAAAACCTGACTGCAGGGAGATGCAGATGATTCTGTGTAAAACATTAAAGCCGAACCAAAAGAAGCTACCTTTGGGTCTGTAAATACCGAGAAAAGTTTTGAGTTCTAGGACAAATTTTACTAAGTATTGCCAATGACAGAAAGTGGAAAATATTAATTCTAGGAAAAAGCAAAGCTATTCTAGGTATGCAAGGCTAGAATTCAGACCCAGCCATGAATGGCATTTGTTTTCTCATTTTAATTAACTCACAATTTAATTTAAAAATTAGAGAGAGCAGGGATTTAGCTCAGTGGTTCCGCCTCCTGCCTCGCAAGCTCAAGATCCTGAGTTCGATCACCAGTACCAAAAAAAAAAATTAGAGAGAAAGGAAAGCATGGAAAGACAAGTGATACAGGAACACTAGATTTTGATCTTCCACAGTAGGGAAACAATATACAATTTCTAAAAGTAACCAACATAGAATTAGGAGTATGACATTACTTAAATAAAAGGATGGAAATTCAGAAAACAGTCCAAAAATCATGGAAAGTGGTTATGTCAGGGCAATAAAAGCTAGAAGTAGAGAGGGAAGGGTACACCTCTTATAAATCTTATCACTGCATGTAATTTACTAACTATGCAAGTGTGTTATTGATTATGAATATCTCAGAAATATGTGTTCCTAAAACAAGTGGTCATGGGCTGGGACTGTAGTTCAAAGGTAGAACGCTTGTCTAGAATGTTCAATTCTCAGCACTGCAAAAATAATAAAACAACTGATCAGCTCACTTTAACTTTTATAAAGATATTATTATAATGTATTACAAGAAAGGACAGATTTTTCACAAACTGCAGATTCAGCACCAAGTAATTATCATGGTCCTGAAAGAACTTGTTGAAAAGTTTTGGTTAATTAAGAAAAAATAAGATCTAGAAGCCCTTGTATAAATGTTTTAAAGTACATACTACAAACACTTTAACATTTTAGAGAAATGCTTTACATATATATTTTTTTCTTTTTTAAATGAAGTGTAACATACACAGAAAAACTTAGAAATCTTAAGTTCACAGCTAAGTGCATATGAATACAATGATTGGTGTGTTGGGGGGGTGGACACAGAAGCTTTTTCAAATTCATTCTGAAGTTATGAGAAGTACAACCTCCACAGGCTACCAAGTAAATATCTCAATAAATGTCAACAAAGTAAATTTCTATGTAAAAAGCTCTGAATGAGGGAATAATAAAACAGCAGTTCTGAAACATCTGAGTCACAGGATCTCTGTACATCAAAACACTGAAGACACCAAAGAGCTGTTGTTTTTTTTAATTGGTTATATCTCTTGATATTTACCCTAAAAAAATGAAAATAAATATTTAAGAAAATTCTCAGTTAACTAAAATATAATAAACCCATACTAACATTAGCACAACAGCTTTATGAAAAAAAACCCTATGTTGCAAAAAAATAAATTTCATAAATGTCACAATGCTTTAGAATTTTGTACATATCTTTAATGTCTGGGTTACTAGATGGCAGATGGATTTTCACATTTGCTTCTACATGCAAACTGCTGCATTAGCACATGTCATGTAAATCCTGGAAAATTCCACACATGAAAAGAAAGTAAGTTTAAAAAGGCAAATATCTTAATTATTGTAAAAAAAATTTTGACCTTGCAGATACATTGAAAGTCTTGAAAGTGTGGGGGCCACCAAGGGTCTCAGGAGGACGCTATGAGAACATCAACTAGAAGACAGATACAGAAATAGGAATAGAAGAATGTTCTGGAAAATTGCCTAGGGTCATCATTCTTGATTGCTGAATCCTCAAAGGAAATGTTAATATATATGCTAATGGCATGTTAATTTTTCACAAGACTGGTTTAACATAGAAGAGACACTTCTAGGAACAGAGCAAGAGTTTATCTTATCATCATTCTATTAAATGATAAGAGACTTAAAACAGTATAAAGGTTAAAAACATTACCATTTTATGCTTAAAAGAGATAACTTTCATAACAACTATTAGGACTATCATTGTATAGATACTTGTCAAATCATATTAAATTCAATTTCGAAGAAAACTTAAATGGTTTTAGCTATCACACAGTACTTAAATAGGAAAATATTAATAACTCATGACATTTTGTGGACAGCCCACTCATTATATTGTTAGGCATTCAATAGAGAGTGAATGAATCAACATAAAAGGGCCATCCCTAAAGGGGCTGCACATTAGCAATCTGATTTGGTGAAATGAATAAAATATGCAGAAAGTAGAAACACTGATTTTAGTTTTGACCTAAGCAGAAAATAGAGACATGCTCCCTTTCAAACAGCTGCATTGAAATAGATGAGACAAATAGGGGAAATTTTAGAGTAATCTAGGCCACAGGAAAAGACAGTCTCAACCCTAGCCCTAGTCCTGCACTCTCCTCATTTAGGAGTTGGAAAATTGCTCAAGTTTGGACATTTGGGAGCCACTCCAACTCGCAGCTAGGTGGTAATGATATACGCAAAAATATAACTCCTAAACTATTAGATGTCAAATGTGAGTTCGTGGTCTCACAACATCAAGGAATGAAGTTATAAAACAAAAGAAGAAGTTAGGAGAATATTCTTGGAAATAAGGAGAAGAAGAACAGCTCCTAGATTTCCAGGTGGGGTCCTGAGTGGGTAGCCACTGAGGTCTTTTGTCAGGGGTAATTTATAGAGCTAAATCACAATGTGAGTATAAAGTTGGTCAAACTAAAATCAATCCATAGAATTACAAGTATAGTCGCTTAGCTAGTATTGATCCAACAGGAAAACAAATCACATAGCAATAAGGTAGGAGATGAGGGCATGGAAAAGCTGTCTGGGAAAGCAGCTGTGACCTGTTCCTCACAATATCCCAGGAGGCCTGCAGAGAACAGGTCCCAAAGCCAATGGCATGGACTTCTAGTGAAAACTACAGTGGGTTTTTGACAGGATGGCCTAGACCTGATGTCAGCCTGAGGAGTGGGAGATAAAAAAGGACAGCCCACACTGAGCTTTTTGCCACTTTGTTCTCTCCTGAATGGCAGTCCACTCTCATCCTGTAAAGTGTACTTATTTTCCTACTTTTACTTGGTCCAAACTTGCTCTACAGAGCCACTATATTTTCCTATCTTTAATAAATGTAAAACCTTGCTACGATTTGTGCTTCTCATGACTGATAGATTACCCTCACCTTAAAATGGCTGCTTCATATAATAGCTGCCTTCTCCTTCCCATAGTACTCTGCTTCCTGCCTAATCCCAGTCCCAAGATGGTTCCTTTCCCACCCAAATTGACCTTCTCCTTCCCATAATACCCTGCCTTCCCTCATAAAACCCAAGATGGTTTCTCCCACCAAAAGACAACCTTCTTCCCAACATCTCTCTCTTTCCACCAAAAGAGTAACCTGATATTTGCTCTCTTCCTTGCAACTAGTGATGTCACAGGCTCCTCCAATCCCCGTCATGTGCCTTTCAAACCCTCCAATCCCTAACCACCACATCACCTAAACCCCACTCTAGTTCCCATAGAAGCTCTCTCTACCCTAACCATGCTGCTGAACTCCTTTGTTCAGAGGCAGCCTAGCAGACTGTCCCTTCTCCTTAATAAAGGCTTGTTGGGGTACTGGTCTGGTCTTGGTTTTTGGCTCTTTTACCTGACATATCTGGTGCTGAAACCCAAGAGGCAGGTGGTGGATTACGTGATGATGCTCCGGAGGTTGGGGTTGACGGGCCTTTCGGTCATCTGCTCTGGACTACACCTGCCAAGCCAGGACCATTTTGGGGCTCTCTGGCTTTGCCATTGCCGACACTGCACATCCATACCCGTCACCGATCTCTGGGTGAGTAGGCAATTCAGCCTCCCTGGCATTGTGTCCTCTGTCTCATTCTCATTCTCTCCCTCCGGGGACTTCTCAGAAATCCAAGTGCTTGGTCAGAGAGACCCCTTGACCACTGGGCCCAGGACCATGCCTCATCAGCCTGGCTCCTCTCAATCTCTCCGGAGACTCACTCGGAGATTGTCAAATGGGATGAGGATGCTCCTCCCTTTTGCTCTTCTCCTAGGGAGCTGCCTCCTTCTCACCCAACCTAACATGGGAACCCAACAATCCAACCCGCCCTTCACGCCTCTAGGCTGCCTCTTATCACAACTCTACCCCTGTGGATTGTTGGGACCAGACTTTAAACCAAAAAGATTCATTTTCAATTGTAATCAGGTTTTGCCTCAATACAAATTAGACAATGGGTCTCACTGGCCTGAAAATGGCACTTTCGATTTTAGCATACTGCTAGATTTGCGCAATTTCTGTCAACAAAATGGCAAATGGTCAGAAATCCCCTACATACAAGCCTTCTTTGACCTATGCTCTCACCCCTCTCTCTGTCAAACCTATTTACCCTCTCAGATACTTCTAGCCCAAACACCAGTATCCACCCCTCCCAACTCCAACACATTTGATCCTGCCAATCACTTACTGCTCACACTTCCCTTGCCCCATAACCTCGCCAGCTCCTCTTCCAGCTCCTTGCGAGCTGCCTTACCTCTGCCATCTTGTGAAGAACCCCCCCGTTATCTCCACCATCTGGTGCCTCTAAGTACCCCCTTCAACACCCACCTTCACTCCCACACTCCCCACCCACCACCCATTCTTGCTACCTCACCCTTCCAACATCTACCCCAACGACACAGATGCCTCTCTGAGAGGTCAAGAGGACTGAAGGCACTGTTAAGAGTACATGTCAACCAGGCAGCCACCTGATTCCACAGGACAAAGATGCAGAGGACATTGGAGCACCAGACCACGGTACTGAGTCCCACTGCTCCCGGCCAGAGGTAGGAGTTTCTGAGCCGCCGCCCCACTGCTCCTAGTCCACAGGAAGGGGCTTCCCATGCACCATCCCTCCCACTGCTCCCAGCACAGAGAAAAGGGCATTTGGGCAACCTTCTGTTCTGCCACTCCTGACCCAGAGGAAGGGGCTTCCGGGCCACGATCCCTCACACTGTGCCTGGCCCAGAGGTAAGGGCTTCTGAGCTGCCATCCCACTGGTCCTGGTCCAGAGGAAAGGGCTTCCCGGCCACCATTCTTCCTGCTGCTCCCAGCCCACAGGAAAGGGCTTTTGGGCCACCATGCCTACTGCTGCTCCCGGTCCCTGTCCCACCTCTCCAACCTCAGAGGAGGTAATCCATGTAGGTGCCAACAGCCCCCCCTCCCCCGGTCAAATGAGAAAACACATAAATAAGTCTCAAAACCAGACTTCCAGATCACCTACAGCAACTCCAAAGAGAAATGAGATGGAACACTCTGATACTCAACCACCT
>NW_004624732.1:32630485-32678149 GCF_000247695.1 Heterocephalus glaber
AAAATGTACCAATGATTAGAATGAATAATCGATAATGCAAAATAGGAAGAAAAGGTCCAAAGGGGTAGGGGTAGTGGGAGGGGCATGAGAAAGTAAAGAAAGGCAAGGAAAAATGATGAGAAATGGAAAAAATGGAAATAAAGTCCTTGTATATAGGGAAGAGTGGAGGGGGTGAAGGGAAGGCTAGGAATGGGGAAAAAAAATAAGAACCAAGATGCATTATGTAAAGGTACAATTCCCAATGAGAAATGTAATTGTGATGTATACCTACAATGTACCAATAAAAGAATTTAATAAAGTGCAAAAAAAAAAATTTAAAATTTAAAAGAGTACATGTCCCCTTCTCTTTCTCTGATTTTTCTCAAATTGAGAAACACTTAGGCACTTTCTTCTCTGATCCTGATGTCTATATTAAAGAATCTGCTACTTTACTTAGTCCTATGATATGACCTGGTGAGATATCTACATGATTCTCTCCACCACTCTCTCCCCAGAGGAGTGCCAGAGGGTCTGGATGGCAACCTAGATGGCAGCAGATGATTTCCATGCCACAGACCTGACCAAGCTAGTGGGCACCCAGGCAGTACCAGATACCCAACCTGACTGGACTTACCAGGATGATGACCCAGGCAGGGACCTCTGAGATTATATGATTGTCTGTCTCCTAGAAGCCTTAAAGAAGATTTCCCAAAAGACAGTCAATTTTGACAAGATCAGAGAGGTAACTCAAGGACTCCAAGAAAATCCAGCGCAGTTTCTTTCTCGATTGGCAGATGCTCTACAAAAATATATCAAGATTGATCCTACATCTCAGGCAGGCACAATTTTTATTAACACTCATTTCATTTCACAGTCTGCCCCTGACATTAGGAAAAAACTTAAAGGCGGGCCCCTAGGCCATGCAAACTGAGCTCCTCAATGTCGCCCTCGAGGTGTTCAATAACTGTGAGGAACAGGCAAAACAACAAAAAAATGGCTAATTACCAGATGCTGGCAGCAGCCCTACAGGGCAAACCACCATCCTACAAGAGGACATTCACCCACGACAGGCTTCCCAGGGTTTGCTTTAAGTGTCATCAAACTAGGCAGTGGGCCAATGAATGCCCCAATCCCAAACCACCGCCTGGCCCCTGTCCTGACTGCAAGCAGATAGGTCACTGGAGGGTTGACTGTCCTCTTCACCGAAAAGGTAAGAGGCCATCCCCTCCTCAAGCCCAAGCATCAGGTATGGAGATGTCTCTGTCAGAACTCATTAACCTGGTGATAGAGGATTGATGGTGCCAGGGTCATCTGCAGGCCCCATGGCCATCACTTCCAACGAGCCGAGGGCAACTGTCAGCATCTCAGGTAAGCCTATCTCATTCTTGCTTGACACGGGGGCTACATACTCGGCCTTACCACACTACTCAGGCCCCACTCGTCCCTCCACAGTAACCACCATGGGGGTTCAAGGGATGCCTTCAAACCCACTAATCTCCCCAACCCTAGCTTGTTCCCTGTTAGGCAGCACCTTTTCACATAGTTTCTTGGTTATTCCTAGCTGTCCTACCCCCATCTTCGGGATGGACATTCTAGCTAAATTTAGGGCCTCAATCATTCTCCACCTGACCAATTCAGACCTTACTGGTGTTCTGCTGCTCCTGGCTGCCCCCCTGACTGACTCCATCTCCAACCCTACCCCCACCTCCTTCCAAGGAGCCTTACATTGACCCCTCGGTCTGGGACAGCCCCACCCCTTTTGTGCTAAACATCACCCTCCCACCCAGATCTCCCTCAAGGATGTCACTCATTTTCCAAACATCCCACAATACCCCATAGCCTTAAGACATCTAAAAGGAATAAATTCCATAATCATTGGCCTACTCAATAAGGCGCTTCTCAGACCCTCTCACTCCCCCTACTACACTCCTGTCCTTCCAGTCCTAAAACCAAATGGCTCCTATCAATTGGTACAGGACCTAAGGACCATCAATGCTGCTGTATTTCCTATACACCATGTTGTTCCCAACCCTCACACCCTGCTGTCTCACATCCCGTCCTCCTCACACCATTTCACCATTCTAGACCTCAAAGATGCCTTTTTCACCATCCCCTTACACCCCAACTCACAAGACCTCTTTGCATTTATATGGGCTGACCCTGACATGGGACACTCTTAACAACTTAATTGGAAAGTTCCCCCACAGCATTTTTGGGATATCTCAAATCTCTTTGGACAGGTCTTGGCTGCTGATCTCTTAAAATTAAACTTGTCTCCCTCTAAACTACTTCAATATGTAGATGATTGCTCTTTTGCAGTCCCACCCTTGAACTCTCCCAACAACACATGGCCTTGTTACTCAACTTCTTGTGTAAAAAAGGGTACCAGGTCTGGAGGGACAAACCCCAACTCTCCCAACCTACAGTACAATATCTCAGGTTAAGATCTCATATCAACAATAAGAGATCACCTTAGACCATAAGCAGCTTATTCAGGACTTTCTGGTCCCTTCCTCCAAAGCCAAGATCCTGTCTTTCCTGGGACTTGCAGATAGCCAATTTCAGTCTACTTGTTATACCCTTGTATGAGGCTTCCAAGTGAGAGACTCAAATGAACCTACAGATGACATGTCCATCAAGGGACCATTTCTCTAACTTCAGGCTGCCATCCTCTCAGCCCTAGCACTAGCTCTTCCAGACCTCCAAAAACCATTCACTCTCTATGTCACCAACCAGCGGGACTGACATTGGGGGTACAGGGACAGAACACTGGGTCACATTACACCCCAGTTGCTTACCTATCTAAGCAACCTGACCACACTGTCCAGGCTGGTCCACATGTTTATGCGCCCTGGCAGCCACCTCTCTCCTAGCCCAAGAGAACTCTAAACTAACTTTTGGCCAACCAACAGCAGTAAAGTCACCCTATTGCTTACAGGACCTACTCACACACCATAGCCTCTCACATCTGTCACCCTCTTGGCTACAACTTTTCCATGCTACCTTTATAGAAAACCCGACCTTTTCTCTCAATCCTGCCCTCCTCTTAACCCAGCATCACTGCTCCACAAGACCACTCAGATGCCCACCCACTCTTGAACAGAGGCTATTGAAAATCTACTCCCTTCCCTTCCCAATGTCTCCTCAGAGGCCATCCCGAACCCAGAGTTTACATGGTTCATTGATGGCAGCTCAATTTCCACCCATGTACCAGGCAAAAAGGGGGCAGAATACACCACAGTCTCTCTCATGCAGACCATTGAGACCAATGCACTGCCACTAAACACCACTTCCCAACAGGCTAAACTGATTGCCCTCACCTGAACCCTTACTCTGGATCAGAACAAGCGAAGCAACATCTACACTGACTCCAAATATGCCCACCATATCCTACATTCTCACAACTCTACCTGGAAAGAGAGAGGCCTTACAACTACAAAGGGGACTCCCATTGTCCGTGTGCATCTTATACACGCTCTCCTCCAGGCAGCAGCTCTCCTGACACAAATAGGCATCATTCATTGCAAGGGACATCAATCCTCATCTTCTCCCACAGCCAAGGGAAATAACAAAGCCAATCAAACCACCCCAAAAATGGCATAGTCCTCCATTCCTCAAAACCTACCTTTAATTGTTCCACCCCTGGAGCCCAGATACACCCCCAAGAAAAGGCCACTTGCATAGAAAAGGGTGCTACACTGAAAGATAACTGGCTCCTCTATAGGGGGCACCATATCATTACAGATAATCAGATAATACCTGTCCTCATTAATCTCCACAACTCTCTCCATATAGGGACTTAACCCTTCCTACACCTCATTAGGCCTTTCCAATATTATCCATCTCTTAACTACACATACACAAGCTATATAACTCAGGCCTGTTCCATCTGCTCCACCACCAGCCCCCAAGGGAGTCTCCAGATACATACGGAAACTCACCAATCCTGGGACAGCTACCAGAGGATTGACAAATTGACTTTACCCACATGCTACCCATCAAAAGAGTTAAATATCTCTTGACCTTGGTAGACACATTCACAGGGTGGATAGAGGCATTTCCATGTACATCAGAAGGTCTGGCTGCTGTAGTTCATGTTCTCCTAACTGAGTTCATGCCTCAATTTGGCCTCCCTTGCTCCATCCAGTCCAATAATGGACCTGCCTTTGTCTCCCAGATCACTCAACAGGTAATAGAGGCCTCAACATACAATGGAAACTCCACATCCTCTCTATCAGCCCCAGTCATCAGTCAAGGTTGAGCGGGCTAATGGGCTAATTAAAACTCACTTAACCAAACTTTCCATGGAATTAAAACAAAGCTGGGTCACCTTCCTCCCTCTGGCTCTCATGCAGCTTCACTCAACTCCTCAAAACCCATTAAATTTAACCCCCTTTGAGTTAATGTACGAGCAACCTCTCCTATTTTCTAACTTAACTGATCCCTCACCACCTCTCATTAACTATGTCCTAACACTCAGCTATACTCTTCATCTCCTTCAGACTCTAGCAGACCAAACTCTTCCCTCTCCCAACTCATCAGGCACTCTACCTCCTCCTCTTTCCCCAGGTGACCAGGTATATCTCAAGACCCTCCTCCCCAAACCCCTCCAGCCACACTGGAAAGTACCTTTCACTGTCTCCTTAACCACCTCCACAGTGGTCAAACTTCAAGAAAAGGTGCCCTGGTTCCACCTCTCTAGAATAAAAAGGGCCCCTCTGGCCCTCCAGACAGACCAGTCTAAAGAACAACAACAAACTCCCAGATACTCCTCTCTTTTGACAGGCCCTCTAAGACTCAAACTCTCCCAAATCCCTGAAGAGCTACCATCTGACTGATCCCCCTAAGCAGCCTCACAGTGCAATTCTACACTTTTACCCAGGTGCTTCAGGAGGACCTTATCTGGCTCTGGATCACTGACAGTGAGGAGGAACATGAGGTGTTGATTGATACTCTACCAAGAATGGGTGATTGACAGCTACTATCAGGGCTCCCTAACCAATTTCACTCCTGAGGAGGTTCCCCTCTACCTCTTTTTTCTAGTGTGTTGCCTGATAATGTCAGCCCCTCAATTCATAGATATTCCCTTATGCTAGACAACATTCATGGGATACTGCAACACCCTGGATATGGGCCGTCCCATTGATATCCTCTCCCTTCTGCTTCTTGTGTCATTTGGTACCATTCTCAGAATTGGACTCTTTGCCATGAGCCCAACTGACTGGTCCTTCTCACAAAAGTGTCTTCTTGCAGCAACTTATTACCTGATTATCACTCTTCTCAGTACTCTTATTTGCCTTTGCTAGTACACAAAATGTTTCTTTGCTCTTCTCTTCTTCCCTTTGGCAAGGCTCATCACCATTGTGTCATGTGCTATGGGGTCTACACCACAATTCTCCCAAATGCCCTCATTCACATCCTCTTCCTCCCTCTACATTCAGTTTCCATGACCCCACTCCTACCTGTTAATCCCACACACATAGACAACACACTCCAATTAACTCACTCTTTGCTTCCACACTATCTAGACAACATGTTACAGCTAACCCACTCCCTATTAAATTGATTCAACTTGTCACTAGCCAATGACTATTGGCTCTGTATATCCCTATCCACTGCTTCCTACATGGCCGTCACAGTACCTCCAAAGGTCTGGATTACTACCAATCTCACTTACCATCCTCAATATAAGATGGGAGCCCCATTACAGCTATTTAACAAACAGTCCAGCCCCGACTTTTGCTTCACTGACATGACAAAAAGAACACAAACAAGTCATGCAGCTCAGCTCCTTCAATCTTATATGGCTATTGGTGGCCCGCATGGGGGCCTCTCTTTATATGAGAGTAGGGACAAACCTATGTTTGGACCTATAGCTGATAACATCATCTTGAGCTTCCAAGCCCCACTTTGCTTTCAGAGCAACTTTTCCATAGGCCCCATGTTGCGGCACCTCTCCTCTCAAAAGTGCAATTACACATGGCAGTTACAGGCCTCATCAAGTCATGTTAACTACAAAGTCACCCTAGATGCTCCCTTTCTTCAGCCTGTCTGCTTCACTGCTGCTCCTACATTTACAACACAGGGTCTTCTCAACAAAAATTTGGGGTTTTGCAACAGTCGCCACAAGCCTTGCATGGGTGTATTTGCTTGGATTCCTTGCGACACCCCTCCCCCACCTCCCACTTCAGAGTTCCTTCTTATTCCAACATTTAGCCATTCTTGGGAATGGCTTCAGGTGGATACGAAGAGATTCTTCCTCCAGTGGGAAAATAAGACCAATGGGGCCACCCAAATCTCATACCAGAGACTTTTTCAACCCCTAACAGGCGCTGTGTTGGCAGGAACCCTAGGAGTATGGGAAAATGAAAACAACAAACTCACACATCTTTTTGACATACACAACCAATTCTGTTTACCCAGTCAAGGTGTCTTCTTCCTTTGTGGAACTTTGGCCTACCTGTGCCTACTGACTAACTGGACTGGAACTTGCACACTAGTTTACCTCAGCCCTAACACTGATAGACCCCCAAACAATCAAACTTTATCAGTGCCAATGAAAACACAGGTCAGACAAAGACTAGCTATCCAGCTAACACCCTTACTTGTGGGACTAGGCATCACTGCCGCTATAGGGACAGGAGTAGGGGGCCTAGCTACCTCACTAACTCAATTTCAAACTCTTTCTAAAGAGTTGAGTGATAGCCTAAAAGAAATAGCTAAATCCATCACAACTTTACAAAACCAAATAGATTCCTTAGTGGCTGTCACTCTCCAAAATAGGAGGGGGCTAGATCTCCTCATAGCAGAGAAAGGCAGTATATGTCTTTTCCTAGGAGAAGAATGTTGTTTTTATGGGTATAGTATAGTGTAGTATAGTATGAGATGCAAAAAAAAAAAAAAAAAAAAAAAAAAACTCACTGAAAGGGCCTCAAACATTGATCAATGCATAAACCACTGGGCAAATGGAAACCTCTTTTCCCTAAATAATTGGCTTCCCTGGCTCCTTCCTCTGATGGGATCACTAGTCATCATCTGCCTTATCCTACTCCTCAGATCCTATTTCACTATTTTCAAGATTTTTTACAGGAACACATGAGGGCATTTACCAACCAGAGGGTCACAGAGCTCATTATGGCAGGATACCAACCACTGCAACAATGAGACTACACTTCCACCTGCTGTCAGATCCAGGTCTAGCCCCAATCTTCAGCCCTTTGTCAGCTTGAAGCAGATACAAAGGAAGAGACCTCTGCCCAACAACCATAAAACAAAAGCCTGAAATGATAGATTTCCCTCACCTTAAAATGGCCACTACATATGATAGCTGCCTTCTCCTTCCCATAGTACTCTGCTTCTCGCCTAAACCTAGTCCCAACATGGCTCCTCTCCCACCCAAATTGGCCTTCTCCTTCCCATAATACCCCGCTTCCCTCATAAAACCCAAGATGGTTTCTCCCACCAAAAAGACAACCTTCTTCTTCCCAACATGGCCCTCTTCCCGCCAAAAGAGTAACCTGATATTTGCTCTCTTCCTTGCAACTAGTGATGTCACAGGCTCCTCCAATCCCTGCCATGTGCCTTTCAAACCCTCCAATCCCTAACCACCACATCCCCCAAAACCCACCCTAGTTCCCATAAAAGCTCTCCCTACCTTAGCCATGCTGCTGCACTCCTTTGTTCAGAGGCAGCCCGGAAGACTGTCCCTTCTCTTTAATAAAGGCTTGTTGTGGTACTGCTCTGGTCTTGTTTTTCAGCTCTTTTACCTGACAATGACCAATTCTTTGCTCAGGACAGAAGGAACCTAGAAACCACCTCTAGAAAGACTCCAGCACCCCAAATCTGGAAAGAACAAAGGCACTTTTAGGAAAGGAGGGGAGTAGGGGTCCCCAGATGTTCTGGTCACCCACCTATGTGTATGATGCCTATCTGGGCTTGATGGACCAGGTGGTGCTAATTACATTACAAGAGTGGAGGCATGCAAGCCTGGCTATTGCTTTTCCATCTTGAGGCCTGGCTCCTTTAGATTTGCCTCCAGCCATAATTCTGATGTCTCTATTTTTTGTGTTGACTTCCTGTAGGGCCCAATTCTCTCTTAGTGTATATTAATTTCTATCTAACTTAGCTGTCTATAATAGCAAAGGGCAGGATTTGCAAGGATAGCAAATGCAAATGTCTCTTGAGACCAAGTTCTGTAATAGTTTGAAAAAATTTATGCAAGAAATACTACATACAGTAGTCTCATTGAGTAGGAACTCCTAATGGTTCCAATAGTTCAGGGTCCTTATGGGATACACAGCCAAAGCCAGTGGTAACTCAAACCCATACAGCAGGGACACTCCAACTCTGTTATTTTATGAATACATCTTCTGGGTCCTATTCCTTTTCGAAAGAGGATGTCAAGGTGAAAAAACAAAGGATTCTTTTTTTGGATTCAAGAATTTTAAATATTTTAAGTCCTTGGATTTTTATGTCAGTCTTTTCAGTAGGAATATTTTATTTTTGCATGAAAAAAGTCATCATCCTTTATTAAAAGTAAATGATAAAGAGATTGAATAGATCTTATAAAAAATACCCAGAATTTCTGGAAATTAATATTTGGGGGATCAAATTATCAATTCGATCAAGACACCAAAAATAAATGGTTCAGTGTTTTTTGTTGTTGTTGTTGTTATTGTTTTTGTTTGGTACCAAGGATCAAACTCGGGTCCTTGCGCTTGCGCAGCAGGCGGCAAAACCACTGAGCTAAATCCCTGGCCTGGTTCAGTGTTTTTAACAGTTACCTAAACTGCCCTTGGGTTTAATCATCCCTGACAAACTTCAAAATGCCTTCCTTCCCAATATATGTGTGAAACCAACTGGGACTAGCATCTTTCTCATGCAAATTGAAGTTTCTTAAAAACAGCTCTGTGTTAAAAATAAACAAAGAATACTTGGCTTGCAAGCTACCCAAAGCAAATTAAATACACTCACATCTATATACACTCTTGCTCCCATCTGAAGGACTTAGTAGTTCATCTGCTAGAAACAGACAACTGTGCTTTTGCAATGTATCATTATTTTGCTATATTTGTGGCAAAGCCAGTAGATCATTAAGGAAGGGGTATTCACTTTATGATTTCAAAACAAATGACCTGGGAGTTTTTATCAAAGGCTGTGGATCCTTATTTAGAGAACAGGGATAAAGAAGAGTACAAAGAATAGAGATATAACAAAGACCACAACACTTTATCTTTCAGTTCAATGCAAAGAGAACTTTCTCTCCAAGAAGGATGAAAACAGAGCCACTCTTCTTATCCAGTTTTATACTCAAATGGTAAATTAACCTTAGGTTTCTCAAGTCCTTCAGGACAGCCCAAACTACCTCAACTCAAGATAACAAACAAGTTTCCTGTTTGCAAAAAGCATGAATGTTCACCATGCTATTGGCATACCCTCAAAGCCAGCCTATAGGGGATCTTCAAAAGAAGCTAACAGGATGCTGACGTGTGTAAACTCCAGAGAATACCTGCAAGGCTTGCATGTTTAACAAACGTTCTCCAAGGAAAGTGCATCTTGCAAGGTAGAACATAGTCTGTGTGTGATGTGTGGACAATTCAGACTGCAAGGAGACAAATTGATGCTTTCTGACCACCCAACAGGAAACCAAAGACTCCCACCCAACCAGAGTGGACAGAATTGAGCTGCCATGCAGTCTGTCCTCCACCAGGCAGACGGTATCCCTATGAGAATGCCCTAAAGGCAGCACAGCAAGAGCACTTAATAAAACTGTGAAAAATTGTTTCTAACTCATTATAAGTCTCCTCAGCCCAAAATGCTCTGTATAGGCGACACATGTGAAAAGTGACGCATCACAAGGAACAACTGAACCTCACATCAAACAAGCTGTGTTACACACTGTTCTGATCAAGCACCAGTTAACGTGTGTCATCTCTACTTGATTTTTCCAGGAAAATAAAGTGTAACTAAATATATTTGCATACATATTTTAAAAGAAATTCTCTGGGTACCTTAAAAATCCAAATTCAATTTCCTTTAATGTGCTAAAGATACTGTGGCATTAAAAATCCTATAATGCATCCCCCAAAACTTTAAGTTTATGTTAGTCTTTTGGTGCTTAAGTTCCTCTATCCCAAGGTCTTTAAAACTAAGGAATGTATGTGGTAAGTAATTTATATACTATATTTTAATATATTTAGAATCTCTACTAACTAAAATTATATAATCAAATGTAAGTGAAAATTCTGATTCATTCAGCAAAGTCTTCATATGAGTTTATTCCAAGTCCATATAGTTATTGGCTTGCGAAATAAAATGAGCCAATTCCAAATTGAGTGTTCAGGGCGTATAGAAAGAGAGCCAGCCTGAGATATAATAGCACATCAACACAGGTGCACTATGCTCAAAGCAGGGTTTAAAAATGAATGTTAGTGAACATTTTTACCAAAAAATTAAAGCTAAGTCTCTCTTAAATAAAGATACATTCTGTCATTTCTAGGATCTTTTTTTCAGTTTCACTTTTTAAGCTATAAATCACATGGAACAGGTCTGCAAGGTCTGTCCTCACAAATATTTATTATAAAGACTCTATCACATGTTTTATGTTATTCTCTAAATTCCCTTAGATCTTTTAAATGCAATGTTGTTGGACTTGAGTTCAGCTCCAGTATTTGTCGCAGGATGTTATGCCAGGTAGCTTTCTTTCTTTCATTTCTTTGGGTTGGTTGGTTGGTTTGTCTGTGTTTGTTTTGGTGGTACTAGGTATTAAACCAAAGGGCTTCCCCCTCAGCTACATCCTCACCCTTTTTTATTTTTGAGACAGGGTCCCAGTCACTAAGTTGTCCAGGGCTCCAACCTGCAATTCTTCTGCCTTAGTCTCCCAAAGTGCTTGGATTGTAGGTATAGGCCAAAGTCACTTGAGAGGCACTTGACCAATTTTTCCAACAACGCAGAGAATCATAATAGCTAATACTTACTGGGTAGGTGCTATGTCAGGCACTACCCTAAATATGTTACATGAAATTTTTAAATCCCAAACAATCCCACGAGCTAAGCATTGCCATGATTCTCCATATACAACAATGGTTCTCAAACTTTGTGGATTTAGTATCCTTTCATACATTGTAAAACAGAGACCTTTTGTTGTTATAGGTTATATGTTCCAATACTTCTCACATTCACAGTTAAAACTGAAGCTTTAAAAATACATATTATTCATTTAAAATAACAATAATAATTCTCTTGCAAGTTAACATAAATATAATTATGAACTAGAACTACAGATTTCAAAACAAAATATACCAAAACAATGCCACTGTTTCTTAGTTTTGCAAACTTGTTTTTTTTTTGCTTAAATTCTTTTATTGGTACATTTTAGGTAAACAATACATTTACATTTATCATTGTGTGCTTGTACCTGAACATGATGTATCTTGGTTCTTATTTTTTCCCCATTACCTGTGCGCCCTTCCCTATTTACATAGACTTTGTTTCCATTTTTTTCTTTTCTCATATTTTTTCCTTTCCCTTCTTTCCTTTCCCCTTCCCCTCCCACTTCCCCTACCTCTTTGGACCTTTGAAACATTTTTAATGTCTAGTTAACAAAAATGAGATATCTCGAGTCTCATATTTGTTTTTATATTCAATACTACAGTGTCATGTAAGGCAGCCGCAACCAAACCCCTGTATTCTTGTGAGAAAACAAGAGTTTAAAAAAGTCAAATAGCATCCTAATATTTTTATAAAAATAGGCTTGACCTTCTAGATCCCCAAAAAGGTCACAGTACCCCCAGAAGCCTCTAGTTCTGTAGCAAAGTTTGAACAATGCTAATGTTCAAATACCTGCCTTCCATGGAAAATGGAGACTGCTCACACAGGCTAGAAAACATCTCTATTGCCCCACTGCTCAAAAACTTGAATATGGACATTAAGTTTTTTCCAAATTTATAAAATAGAAATGAATACAAACTTATTTACAATCATATTTGTTAGAACTTGGACCTCCATTCCTACCACTGTCTTTATCACTGCTTTTACTGCTAAGAAGATAATCACAAATAAAGAAATGATTGGTGTCTCCAAGGATACAAAAAGTTCCTGACCAATTTAATGTGAACCAATGAGGACACTAACTTAAGACACTAAAATCCAAGTGCTAATATTTTTTGCACCAAAGAAAAGTATAAATCAAACTCCCTATGCTTAGGCATAGATTTGTGTCTCGATCCACATTCACCTCCTGCTTTTTTCCCCACAAAGATACTACCAATGCCTAGAGAAAATCAGACAGATGATTATTCTTACTCATGCCTTGGGGCAGAGTCATATATTAAAATTGTGGAAAGTTCAATTAATCATCAGCATTCCCCACTTTTAGTAGGCCCCAAGAATAAGAGCCTAGTGGCGATCTGGGAGAACAGGTTTGTTCCCCCCAAAGGAGGGCCAGGACTATTCTCTTCACACACAGAGGCATCCTGGGGAGTTGCCCACTGCAGAGGCCATGACAATGCCGAATGCCAGGTGCACCTGTCGCATGGGCAGATGGGGAGACCGGTGGCAGCAGTCCCTGAATCATGGCTAAATTAATTAGCCTTTCCAAAGCACATCATTTAATTACTCATCCCTTCAAATACTCAGTCCAAGAACAGATTTTAGCCAAACTTTAGAGCCACAGCTCAAACTTCTTTATGTACTTTTTCTAACACTCATTTGCCCCACAACTTTAGAACACCAAAAACCACTCTCTTACTACAGGCTTTGGGGGAATCTTTTAGCACCCATCAGGTACAACAGCAAGCTGAGAGTGCATTCTAAGTTTATTAACCTTTATAGGAGTTTTCACACTAGTAACTGAGGTTAAACATTCAGCAGGAAACTCAACAGGTTTGACACATTCATCCCATCAACTTTGGGAGAGAGTGGGAGTTTGATTATTGTGTTATGCTGCTAAGGTATGTTCACTAATCCCTCCACTCAAAAAAAAATCAGATTTTTTTAAAGATTTTGGAATTTTGTAATACAGAGATACTTATTTTTTAAAAAACCCACTCAGTTTAGTTGCCTGCCTTTCAAAAACAAAGTAATTCTCCAAATCTTAACTCTATAAATGTATTCTAAAATCTATCCTTTCACTCCCAAGAGAAGAAATGACACGTTTTCATTTAATGAATAAATTTAATGATTTATTTATACCATCACTCATGTAATCCACTCTGTTGAAACTGCTTGCTTACCTGTTTTTCTCCCCTTACTGAGCTGTAAGATCCTAAAAAGCTGGGATTGTGTGGTCTTTTGTATGCAGAACTTAAACATGTCCTCAATGAATCAAAGATCACACTTCATAGCAAAGATGGTCTCACTGAGTTGAGGCAAGATCACAAACTTCCTTTATCCATATGCAGTATCAGAAGTTAGTACCATGCTCCAGAGCTGAGCAGAATGTGCTAGTAAGACCATACAAAGCAACCTGCAAACCCTAAGTCATACATGTAGCATCTTGTACATTTTAGACACTCATATACTCTTGCTAGTAAGAAAAACAAGGAAAAAATGAACTTGTCTGGGTTTTCTCATTTTTCTTTATAGTACTTGGAACTGGGATCTTTCACTAGTATGTGCTTTTATCCCAAAGTTTTTATAAAGTTTGGAAAGCCTGGATTTAATCCTGATGTAAAGCAACCCCACTTTCTCTTCCTCCTCTCTTTGTCTGGAGCCAACTGAAATCAAAGCTCTCCTACCTAATGTGCCTCTAAAATACTTACTAGAACAAAAACTCCTCTAACTTCAATACTATACAGGAATTGCTAGTCTTAACTCTGGCAATAACTCTTTCTTTGTAAAGTCAGTTCAAAGACTGTAAAAAAAAAAAAAAAAAGGTTTTCTGGAGATACAGACTTTTTCTGAGGCACTGAAGTACCAATTTGTCAAAGTTAATTTTCACTTCTGAAAAAAACTAGGTTTCTGAATAATCATTCCTTATGTTTCCATGCTATCTAAGAAACCTGGAATGTCCAAAGTTTTCATGGATCTCCTGTATTTCTTCTCCTACTATTAAAATTTCCCCCTAAATAAAACTAGTTCTGTAATATATCTGACAATTAAGAAAAATTTTATTAATGGAACTCTTTTCTACTAAGTCCAGTCTCCTTCCATGAATTTTGGTAACATTCAAAATCGACAGGCTTAATATTGAAAGGGGGTTCTTAACAAAAAGAAAACACATGCTAACCATCTCCTAATAAGTGAAAATAGTCCTTTTGTGACAACTACTTTAGTTTTCCATGGCTTTAAATTATCAATGGCCCTGACATCTCATTCTGTGTCTATTTTGAAGAAGGCCCCAAGATAGTATCTGTGGAGAGACTCAAGCCATCTGTCTAGGCTTTAAAAAAAGAGGCTGGGGAGTCTCCATAGAAAAAGGTTGAGTAGTACTCCATTTTATTTAAAAACAAAATCTTTATCCAGCTTCTAGTTGATGGGCACTTGGGCTGTTTCCAAGCTTTAGCTATTACAAACTGTGCCACTATGAACATGGGTGCACATATATCACTGCGGTATGATTCTTTTAATTCTTTGGGGAAGATCCCCAGCAGGGGAATAGCTGGGTCATGATTAAAACTAATAATTGATAATTTGAAATAGGAAGAAAAGCTCCAAAGGGGTAGGGAAAGTGGGAGGGGAAGGGGAAAGGAAAGAAGGGAAGGAAAAATTAAGAGAAAGGGAAAAAATGGAAACAAAGTCTTTGTAAATAGGGAAGGATGGAGGGGGTGAAGGGAGCACAGGGAATGGGGAAAAAATAAGAACCAAGATACATCATGTACAAGGTACAAGTACCCAATGATAAGTGTAAATGTATTGTATACCTATACAATATAATAAAAGAATTTAAGCAAAAAAAAAAGAAAAAAAGAAAAAGGTTGAGAGATGTATCGACAGATGCCCTGATGAACAGTACCACAAAGTTTGTAAACTTCTTCCTCTATACCATGAGTCGAACAAGTCAAACGTACAAGGGTGAATTCTCAGTCACTAATGTCTGTGCAAATACTCAAAAATCTGAAGAACTCTAATATCTGAAACACTTCTGATCTAAACAATTCTGAAAAACAGATAACCAACAAATACACATATATAAAACTTAGTAATATATAATCGGTACATCAAACAAAATCCACTATATTTTCAGCAAAAGCAGTGTTTACTTCTAACAAGGAGAATCAAGAAAGTCTTTATAGACAAACTGGCCAGACAACTTTAAAAAAATAGAATTATAAAGTATTTATTGCAAAGCTGGGTATTTTAAATCTAAGGAACTGATTTTACATGCCATTTCTCAAGAGAGGTCAAGAGGACTAGAGGACTACCTGAAATGATTCAAATGACATAATTCATAGCTAAACTTCCACAGATACACATATTAACCCATAGAGACCTTGGGAGTTCTTTCATCAAAATATTATTTTTAAAAGTCTACTGTGATCCCCAGTATGTATAAGATAAGATGCTACCTTAGTACTCTATAGAAAGAATACTGACTTTGTCTTCTAGAGTGGGCATGGTTTCTAAGTATATATATACACTATCTGGCTGTCCCTGCCTGGCTGCCCCATTACAGAACCATATGCTGGTTACTTGAGGGGAATAAGGAGCTAGTGACCTGTGGCTTCAGAATCAATCCGTCTAGAGATAATGTCCATATAAGGTCCTTATTAACTCAGGTCTCTACCCAACTGAACCATTACTAGCACTGCAAATTTAATGACTTTTATAAATCATACCACTTAATAGCCTTACCTTACATATTCAGAAAGATGACTCTTGATGCTTTGGTCATCTGCCAATTCATTTTTGAGAATCTTTAACCTAACAGAATCAAGTTCATTTTCCTTTCCAAAACTATTTTACCCTGGAGCTTGCATATCGGTTATATTCTTTTCTATATAGACTGTATGAGTTGGGTTTCTCCTAGTTACAAGTACCACAAACACAATATGGCTAGAATAAAGAAGATGAGGCATTTCACTGAATGCGTTATCATATCTCTGAAGGAACTGAACCATTAAAACCCAAGGATAGGCAGGAGCTTCTGCAGCAAGTGTTTCTATTCCTCCTCTCTAGATGCTTCCATGATGGCCTAGGTGAGCTTTAGAGACTTCTGGTTTCTTTTTGCCATTAGTTTCACATTTTATATCCTCAGAATAAGGACCTGATTGATAGTTTGAATGAGGCACACACACAATGGATGGAAGAGCTTTGCCCTGGAAGACAAGGTCTCATAGTAATGTATTAGAAATGCTCCTCTCACTTGTGGCTTGGAGGATGTTCTGAGAGAAGAGACAATTGTCAAGGAGTATTGCATAAGTTCATAATTTATACTCTTACATTGCCTTTTCTTCCAAACTGTTTTATATGTTTCTTTAGACCAATAGCTAAAATGAACTCATTTTTTTAACTCCATAATTTTTGCATTCATTTCAATTGGACTAATTCTGCTGGAGGTTTCCAGTTAAAATATTTAAGTAGCATGAAGCCCCTTGCTTTCTTCATGCCATAGTGACTGAGACATACTGATCACATTCCCCATTGTTCTAGAATACTTAACTAGCAGTAAATATACTTCTACTTATTTTCTCACTGTCTCCATCATCAGCACATTTAACTTATATTGAGCGCCTACGTAGAAAGTTGTCAACTATGAGATGCTGTGCACAGGTTCACGTTGTATGAATAATATTAGTGCTCCAGAGCCCCTCTCAGGACAGAGCCAGAATCTGCTTCCTCTTCTACTCCTGTCCTTCCCACTGTCACAGCAATACTCTTCAAAATACCAATAGTAGAATTTAAAAGACATAGGAATGTTTCAAAGAATCTAGAGAATAAAAAACAAGTTCATATTTCTCTATATTCTTTCTAAACAATCTATGGCCCAACGTGTATAACATTTAATTAATATCTGAGCTGTCATATAGCAGAAAAATAAAAAAAAGTTAATAATGAGAATCTCTAGAGGGAAAAATGAAAGAAACTAATAAAAAAACCAAGACCCAAATATCTAAGAGTGCAAAATGAACAGCTATCAGCTGGTGAAATAATTTAATACAGACTGCCTAGCCCTTTTCTGAAATGCTTAGGACCAGTGGTGTTTCAGATTTCACAGTTTTTCATATTTTAGATTGTTGTATAGACTTCAGTAGTTGAACATCCCTAATCTGAAAATCCAGCTATGACATTCTCGAAATACTGTAATGTTTTGCAATTCAGATTTCTGGATTAAGGATATTTAACATGTATACAACATGGCAAGCAAAATTAGGAGGAGAATTTTTGACAATCACAGATCATAGCCATCTAGGACACTCTCAATGGAAGTAAAGTACTTAAGGAAACAGGAGAGCAACTGGTGTGCAAACAACAGCAGATGTTTCTGCAGAATAATAATAGCAAAATATCCAGGAAGAAAAATTAACTCTGTCAGGACAAGTTATTGCAAACTCTTTGTTTAGATATAAATAAATCTAAGCATTTATAATTATCATGTTTTCATGGAGGGAGGGTGGAAGAGAGAGGGAGGGAGAGAGAGAGGGAGGGAGGGAGAGAGAGAGAAAGGAAAGGAAAGGAAAGGAAAGGAGCGTTTCAGACAAAGAGCCAACAAAATGCCACCTTCTGAAGGATAACAGATGTCCTTCTTTCTACAAATGATGGCTGAAGTGTAACAGTCTTTGAATACATTTAGTTACATTTAAGACAGAGAACAATGAGAATAGTAACTAACACAGTGACTATATTCCAAAGTGACTTCATAGGTAGGTAGTAACTTGTTTAATCTTCACCCCAAAATTGAGGTAACTACTCTAATTTTCCCCACTCTACAGATAATGAAAAATAAAAGTGCACAGAGACAAGCATCTTCCTCAAGGTCACAGAGCTATTGACTGTCAGAATTTAGACACAGCAGCTTGGCTCCACATCTTCATTCTTAATCTTAAAGCTATGTGTTAATGTTATTCTAGCTTGAGTTAGGTTTTTTATACTGTATCTAGTTGTTCACATGATACCAGCACAAAAAATGTATATTAATTTCACAGGAAGCTCTAGAAATCCATTTTAATTCCCCTTGGGAATCAGATAACTGAAGAGGCAGAAGACAGTTGTGGTTCACACCACTCTGGACTGGCCAGCCTGAGCTCACAATCTAAGCCATTCTTCTCTTACAAGCTCACTGACCTGGAAAAGGTCACCCTCCCTGTGTTAGTGGGTATCCATACACACACACACACACACACACACACACACACACACACACAGCCCCTATCTGGGGGATGATTGTATTTCCCCATTCACTGATATCAGACTTGGCCTATGACTTGCTTTGATCAATGCCAACATGAATAGGAGAAATCTGTAACTGATTAATACATTACCACCTTTCCCGACTCATACAGTCCCTGCACATGAATGCTCTGCCTCCTCCTAAGATTGCTATGAGAATTAAATAAGTAATTTTTAAAAGCATATAGAACCGTGGGCTGGCACTGACAACCTCTGTAGAAAGGTCCACCCTTACAATTATTCATATATTTTCACATATCAATGGCAGAGAACGTGTATTAGACTCCCAGAAAAGAGCACCTTACCTGAAAAGAGTACAAGTAGAGAAAAGAACATATGGGAAACATTCACCATGCTAATCAAATGAAATGCTTTTCTGATTCTCAGATGCTTCAAATCACTTGTATTCTTACATTGGTCACCCTTTGGGCATTTTGCAAATTTATCTTTCTCTTCAAGGCTCCTTTCTTATAATCTATTTATTTACAGTTCAGGACTTTAACATTGCTGAACTAAAGGCTCCAGTTTTGCTTCTATAAAGGTTTGTCAGTTGCTCCAGTCAGGAAAGTTTTTCTTCCAAATATCCCATCTGACTACCTATCTACTTACCTACCTACCTAACCATCTTTTATCTTGCCATTCTGGAGACTGAACCCAGGGCCTGGTACATGACAATCAAGTAATCTACCACTAAGCCACATCCCCAGCTCTAGCTATCTTTTTCTGAAAAAGAACAGAATATCAGTTTTCCCATCTGTGAATCTATGGCAAACAATTTCAGTAAGATATTAATAGATGTCGTCTCTTTGATGTTATGGATGAAGTATTAAGTAACTTCAACAAGTTTCGTTTCTTGAGTTTTGACAGATTCCTACTTGGTAATGTGGAAAAATTTATAGTAAAACACCTTCCAACTCATGTTCCCCACATTTGCCTTCAGGGGATTCTGCTGATGACCACTCTATATGTGTTGAAACAGCAGATACTGAGACCACTGATACCCACCAGAAAGATACTGTGAGGCTGCCTAGAAACCATGGACAACTACAGCAGCAGCCCAAAGAGATTTTAGACACTAATACCCTTATTTTAGAAAAGAGGAAATGGAGGCACAAGGCAATCGCACATCTTCCTGAGGAAGTAAACTATTGATTAGAACAGACTCACCATCACTGGGGTCAAACTATTTCTGGGGTTGATTGCTTTCAAATGGAAAACATATAAAAATGACTAATCAACATGTTAAATAAGCAATACATAAATCCATTCTACATTACTTAGCATTTTATGGATTTGTTCTGACCCATAAACTCACACTTGAAGCAAGTTTGTAGGGTTAGGTCAATATCAGAGCTTACCTAAACTAAGGCAGAAAAGAAACATCAAGTTATTCATTCTACGAAAAAGCATTATTTGTTTCTCACTTGAGGTATGTATATTCCACAGATGTCTGTCCTGAAAAACAGTGATTAGAATGGCTATCACAACAACAAAAACAACTTGAAATGACAGTAGACAGAGTCAATCTTCAGTAAGAAAAAAAATAGTAAAAGACACCTATGGCTGTTTTGACTCCTATTAGTGACAAATAAAACCAAAAGATATCCCCAACATTTATCACTTTATCTCTAAATTTGCCTGTAAAATTTTTTAATGAACTAGACAGTAGTAAGTCTTATAAAAAATAGAAGATGTAAACTGCTAAAAGATTTTCCTTTAAATTCATTCTAGCCATTTTCCCAAGCCTGAAAGAAAGATGTTCCCCAAAGTTTTGTGTGGCTTCTAGTGAAAATCATTTTCCCTATAATTATATACAGAGTCCACCAAAGAAATGTATACGCACTTCAGCAGTTCATCATACTAATAAATGTCTGGAAGCTAATGGCCACCACTTTGAGCACCTCTTGTAATTGTAGAGGCCAAAGGTAACTCGTATTAATCTCATGATATCTCAATAAATTTATGATTAAAATATTTATACAAGTTTTTCTTTTCCTGATGAGTACATTTTTTGGTGAACTCTGTATATGTAAAGAAAAGATGTACTTTAGTGGGTAATGAAGAAAGTGAGATGTGTAACACGTCTTTTTTGTTTTGTTTTTTTGGTACCAGGGATCGAACTCGGGTCTTATGTCATTTTTTATCACAAAAGCCTTGTTTTCTCTGCTCATTGGCTGAGTTGCCATGGCTAAAAGAGAAAATGATTCTGCAGACACCGAAATCGAAGGAAGGTATAATAGCCAAAACTCACCATAAAGAACAGATCATCATAAATGGGAATTCCATGAAAGGAAGACACTACTGTATTTCTGTTTTAGAGAAAGGCTCAACCTATTTTATAAAAAAAAATTTTAAACTTACTAAGTTAGAATCTGAAACACAGTCAAAAGCAAAACAACCAGAAATGTCCTATTTAGTCCAAAAGGAAAGAAAACTCAGCAACAAACAGATTCTCTGGCAAATGGAGAATGTCTGTAGCCACAAAACAATGAGACTGCTGTATGTGTCAACTTGATAAATTAAAGAAACAGAAACACTGTTACAAAAAGAAAAGAAGGAAATTCACAAACAGTGCCCACAAAAAAATGGATAAGAAAGTTTTAAGGGAATACAGCATTGATTAAAGGCAAGGAAAAACAACAAGATAGCAGCTCTATCTAGCTAACCCCCCACTGCACATACCTATTATATTGTTTCCTTTGGCACTGACTGCAAGAGAGCTGCATCTTATGTCTAATAATACCATTATTTATGGAATAGAAGAAAAACATCCTGATAAGAATATACCTCAGTAGCAAAAGTCTCCTTCTATATAATCTGAGCATACAGATGAAAAAAATGCTTTTTTAAAAGCAATAACAATGACAAAGCAATCAGTGAATAATAAGCTCCTGCAGAAGGAGCCACACTGAATCTATTCAGCCCACCAGCTTCCCTGTTATATGAGCCCAAGAATAGCTAACTGCTGCTCACCAGAAAGCCTGCTGTGCTACCAAAGTTGGCCCAGGCTAGTATATGGCTGTGGGAGGAAAACGCTGGAGAAAAGAAATTGAGAGAGAAAGAGTAAAGGCTGAAAATACAATTCCTTGTAATTCTTCTCTCAAAATTGTCATTGACTTATTATATGCAAGTCAATACAGAGGACATAAGATTTTGAAAAACACATATTGTCCCTTTCCCCAAAAAGCTAGAACTTATAAAACACTACTTTGTCATTATATTGTATACCTAAAATGTACCATTGATTAGAATGAATAATAGATAATGAAAAATAGGAAGAAAAGGTCCAAAGGGGTAGGGGTAGTGGGAGGGGCAGGGGAAAGGAAAGAAGGGAAAGCAAAAATGATGAGAAATGGAAAAAATGGAAATAAAGGCTTTGTAAATAGGGAAGGGTGGAGGGCGTGAAGGGAGGGCTAGGAATGGGGAAAAAATAAGAACCAAGATGCATTATCTAAAGGTACAATTCCCAATGAGAAATGTAATTGTGTTGCATACCTACAATGTACCAATAAAAGAATTTAATTTAAAAAAAAAGCACTACTTTGGTCTATGATCTTACCAATGCTCATTTTTTGCAAGCATGAATAGTGTGAACTGTATAGACGATATTATTTTAACATTCTCACCAACATCTTTTTTGTTTTGGTTTGATTTTTGCTGATACATATATACAGAAATTTTTTTTTAAAATGATGGTTTATAATTGTTGAATACGGATGTTTCCTTTTTGTACTTTTATATACATGATATATTCACTTAACTATATTTAAATGCCAACAACTTTATGTCATAAGTACAATATGATCAGGTATTTCAAAGTCTATGTTGGTAATTTGGCAGAGTAAAACACTATAATACAAGTAGCTAGTACCTTATTAAACTACCACTATATCCTGCTACTTTCCCATACAATTTTACAGGCACTAATCATAAAATTTATACAAATTTCTCCTTTTGCTTAATGAGGAATCAAAATTTCCAAAATAACACCCCATACTCTAATCCATGACACCACATTCCTGCAAAGAACATACGGACAGAGGTGATTTGTTTGGAACCTAATGAATTGTTGCTTATTAATATCAATTTTACTTTGCTGTGGACATGTTATCAAATCACTGATGATTCCAAGAATCTAGAAGACAGTGGCAGAAAGGATAGTCTGTGAGCTGCCACATGCATTATACTTTTCCACATACTGATAATTACACAATAACACTTTGTCCTAGACAAACGCAAGAGAAGACTTGGTATCAAAATTTACTTTTAAAATACTTAAAGTTTTAAAGACTAGATTTGCATTTTAGAGAAGTATAAAATGTTAAGGAAAGAACAAAGAAATAAAGATATAGACACAGCAAGTAATACATTCTTAAGGAAACATTTATAGAAACATATACATAAATTCTTAAGGCCAATTAACAACTAGAGGCATCAGCCTAGAGAAGTGATGGTGAACCTTTAAGACTTTTCAACGATAACAAACAGCTGGTTGTGGCATGAGTGCCATAGGTTTGCCACCCCTGGCCTAGAGTAATGGACTACATCCTACTGATTATAGTGTACAGTGTCCGTTCAGCCACTGTAGATGCTGTTTGAACTCAAGTTTCTTCATAAGTGAGCCTCAGATTCCTTATCCTCAGTCTAAGGGTATCATACAATCCACCCCCATTATTTACACATTCTATATTTGCAAATGGGCCAGTTTGCTCATTAAACACATTTTCCAATCCACAAACCAACATTCATGGCACTTGCACATTCGCTCACAGACTTGCACAGAGTGGCAAAAATGTAAAGTACTACTGTACATGTTCCCAGCCAAGGGCAAACGATGGGATGCTCTGCAGCTCTCAGTCAATAGGTGCCCTTCTCGTGATCTATGTTTTACCACATTTTTTAAACTTCTGTGCTTTGTGTTGGTGACCTCATTGATTAAAAGAGCCCCCAAGCATAGTGGTGAAGATTGGTCTAGTGTTCCTAAACACAGAAAGGTGTGATTTGTCTTATGGATAAATCTGTGTATTGCATCAGCTTCATTCAGGTGGGAGTTATAGTACTATTGATTATGAGTTCAACATTAATGAAACAACAGAACATATAAGGTGTCTTTAAATAGAAATGCACATAAAATACCAAAGACTTCATATTTATCAGCTTATGAAAATGTGATCAGAGGCTCACAGAAACATAACTGTGCATTTCTTCTAATGAAAATGGTTCAGTACTTGCTAATTCCATACCCAAGATGAATTTTACAAATGTTATTATGGTTAATAAGACGTGAGTACATACATACCACCAATTTACTGTTCTAAAGAAATGTAGGTTAATAGACTGGTAAAGAGATAAGCACAAGTAAGCATTGAGGAATTTTACCTACCTACAAGCAAAACCAGTACTCTTAGGAGTTAGAAACAAAAATTGAAAAATGTAAAACTCTAATCCACTGTATTTCATAGAGTAGAGGACAGGAAAAATGAAACCTCATTTCATTGCATTACTAAAGCTAGTATATTAGTAGAAGTGGGAAATATTAAGATACCATTTATAGTCAGTCAGGAGGTATCTGGTTTCTAGATCAGGTTAACATCATCAGAAAAGATGCTATTGACTCTACTAATTAGAAAATCACAACCATTTATTCATAAACTCTTCAAACAAATCCAATTAAAATGGCAATTCAGACTTCAGCAACTTGGTGACAAGTGATAACCCTCTGCAGGGTTTGAGTACAGAGCTGTCTCAATACAGAGTTTTAACACCAAGCCTGTGTAAGAGCACAAACTCACCCCCCAATGCTCATATTGGCTGAAACTATACAATTTAGAAATCATCAGTGTATTGTTCAGTTTGAATAATAAAAAGCCGTACAATCATTAATTCTAACAAAGTATGATATTCCTAAGTAGGGGTAGATGTTTTTAAACTTTATATACAGATGTAATAAAGTAACTCTTGGTTAAGGCCATTTTAATTTGGATTTCACTAATTCAGAAAAGAGCCTAGATAGAGATTTATCTTTGATTGACAGGTATTAGAAGTACAAAATAATGATAAAAGGATAAATTATATTGAAAGAGGCAAAAGTTTTAAGAATTTAAGAAAATATATGAAGACTTCAAAAGCCATCCATTTATATATGGCTTATCTATTCACACAACACTTATTAACTTCACATGCATTTACTGAAATTATGCTCTGGGCTAGTCACCAGAAATTCCCAGGACAACAAGTCACAGAACCTTTCCGAAGCTTGTTATCTGTAGGTGAGACTGCATGTAAACAGATGCACTGCACGCTGATAAATACAATTGAAGTTGTAACTGCAAAGGAAGAAAAATGTTCTAGAGCTGAGACTGGCATTTTGAAAATGACCCTTAAAAATGGGGCTTTAGCCTGAGCATGTAAGGGTCCTGCTGGAGCCCCTTATCAGCCTGGGCCTGCTTAGTATGAAAACTTGAAAAATAGTGCAACTGCAAATCCATGAAGGTGGTAGGGAGCCACACTCAGGCAGACCAATTTGTACCAGCACTTTTCACTCTCATCCACCAATCACTTCCACCATTCAAACCTCAAGTAATGAGAAGTAACCAAGGTAACCACAGGTAGCGATCTAGGAATCCTGCCTGTGGTGTTTCTGGATGTCAGAAGACGGACCCTTCCTTGCCTCTGAAAACATGCCACATGCTCTCAAGTAAGAGAGAACATCACTTTCATCATCTCGCTTGGCTTTGCCAAGTGATGGACCTTACTCACATTAGTTTCCCCTGGAAAAGTGACACTTTCATTTTATTAGCAGATATTCCTTTCTGACCTCTCTGCTTATAATATAACCTGTGATTATATGGCTTTTCCCAGGTTGAGGATCTGAATGGTTCATCTGTTTGTGGATCACTGAGAGAAATGCAGTCAACTGGAAGAATATTATCCCGCCGTCTCATCTCCACACATAGAGACTATTGCTAAGGCAGTAGCTTATGCTCTTCTTCTGTAAAAATCTCTGGTGACCTTGCTGCCAAGGTCTCCAAATACCCTCAGGCCTCCACAGGTTCTAAGGAAGTCTCCATGATGGACTGAAGCTCTCAGTCTTGAGTAAGAGAAAAATGTTTCTTTCTCATGAAATGGTTTACATCCCTGTTCTAAAAGGCAGAGTCACCATTCTTCTTGATCTGTAGTTTTTCTATCATAGTACGCACTTAAGTCTCTTTGAATTTCCTGCTTGCCACCAAATGAGCTAACAGAGCCAGTGCCAGGCCAGCCCTCCAAGCCAGGATTGTTAGAAATCAAATATGATGGGATGGGTGAGCTTGATCAGACTCAATCGGTTACTTTAAGAAGAACAATCAGAGTTTTTATTTTTACTGTATTAATGCAGGAAAAGAGTTAAATATCTTAACATGCATTATATAGTTTAGCTATTATTAGAGATGAGATAGAAAAGCCTAAGCTTAGAAATATTAAAATTCACAGCTATTTGACTCCATGGCACAGACCATCTGAATACAATATCTTGCTTCCCTAATTCCAGGAGCTAATGAGAAGCAAAGAGTTGGATGTGAGGCAGAGATTCCAGGACAGAATTGGGGTGGTTAGAGGTTACTGGTCACATGGGAAGCACAGTTACCTGGAGATTCAGGTAAAATTACTGCCTGAAACTGAGGAGGCAGTGACACCCTCTCTAACTGGGCTGGCCGAATATAACAGAACCTTAAAGGTCCATTTCTAACCAGGGCTCCTCCCTCAGTGACCTATGCCCTGAGGCACAAGGGAGATGATGATGACAATCTGAAATAATACAAAGGCCCAGACATCTCTGGACCTAAGCCACATGATAAAAAGAACTAGATCATGACATTAAGGGATTCATTCAAAAACAAACTAGGTCAATCACATGGATAAAATTTATAGAAAATACTAAATCACTCCCAGTATTGACTTAAAACAGCTATTCCTTTATGAGTACATATGTATACTATTTACGTATTTAACCTATACTGTATACACAAGAGCACACATAATACAATACACAAATTATATATGATATACATGTATATAAAACTATGTATATATATCATGCTTATACTACAGAATAAATTATATATTTATATGTGTGTGCTTGTGTGTAAATTCTAACTATTTATCAAATTCACTTCCTCAAAAAAAAATTCATTTCCTCTTCTTCTGGACACAGAGATAAACTGAAGTCCCCTACCTCCTCTGCAGTTAGAGTTCCAGACAATAAAATCCAAGTGCAGTGACCCATTTCCTATACCAATGGGTCTCCATAACCCTCCACAGGTGATCCCATGCAGCTTCCCTCTTGCACAATGGCATGGAGAGGAACAAAGAGCAATCTTAGAAACTTCAGCGTGAGCAAGGCAGAGCTTCCATCAGCCTGGGTCCTGGAATAACGTCCACCCCAATCTGAATAGACACTGGCTCTACCGCATAAGCAGGAGATACATTTTGGTGGCTCAGCCACCAAAAAGAGAGGTTTTTTTGTTTTTGGTACTGGGGATCGAACTCAGGACCTTATTTTTGCAAGGCAGGTACGGTGCCACTGAGCTAAATCCCCAGCCCAAGAGAGTTTATTTTTAACACAGTGAAGCCGCTCTCCTTTCTACTACACAGAGTTGAGAATGGCTCACATTCTGGTAAGCAATGACAGATATGTTACCATGACTCAATAAATCTAAGATGTCTCCAATGCCTCTTTCTCCCCACTTCTATTCCAGTGCTCATCCTTTTGTGCAAGCACAGGGATGCAGCCACAGGCATCAGAAAGAAGACAGCTATCCACACAGTCATGCACTGTCTGGTAGACCACTACTGGAGTAAATGAATAACCACCTTAACTCATACAAACACATGCAGACTATAGTGCCCTTATTCCCATTCAAAATCAAGCAGCAAACCCCCCAAAAGAAATAAGAATGAGATGCTACTTTTCATTTTTAAAAGTAGGTATCATAGCTATGACCTGCATTCTTCCCAGCACTCCTTTACATGGTTATGATTCAAAGGATATCTTCTCAAGGCAGAAGAAATAAATTTGGGAGCATTTTGGAGGTCCTAGTATGCAAAGAAACGTGAAAATATATTTCAGTATAGACCCTTTAGAGAGGATGAATTTAATGGATAATTTCATCAAAATTATCTTAGATGGGAAAAATTAAACTACATAAAGCTCACTGGAAATTCTAACTGTGACAGGAAATTTTCTTATTGGAAACTCTCTCTCTCAATCAGATCAGTATCTCTTACTATGCAGCACTTAACACTTGTCCAGTTTCTCCCTAAACAAATTCCAGAAAAGACTCCAAAACCTTGCTAAGCAGCCCCAACTGGGAACACTAAACAAAAACATTCTTTCTTATTTCCAAATTAAATGCTTCTACAGTGGCTTATTGCTTTCTTTTCTAGACATGGTTCCGTGAAGACATAGTCCCTGTTAGGTGGATTGGGAGCCGTGGTGCATGTTTATAATCCCAGCACTCTGGGCAGCTGAGGCAGGAGGATCACAAGTTTTAGTCCAGCCTAGGGAACTTGCAACTTAATAAGAATCTGTCTCAAAATAAAAGGCCTGAAGATGTAGCTCAGTGAGAAGACTCTGAAGAAGGGAGAGAGATGGAAGGTAACAGACGAGGAGGGAAGAAGCGAAAGAGGGAAAGAGGGAGAAGTGGAAGGAAAGTGAGAGAAGCAGAGCTCCTTCTTTCAGTCTTCTACCATGTAACTAGTTGTGGAGAAATCATAACCTCTCTGGTCTCAGTTTTCTCACTATAAAGCAAGAGGAATAGATAAAGGAATGTTTCTTAATCCCTTTCCACTTCTTTCAGTCTATGTGTTACCATGTAATACATCTTCTATTCCAGATGAACCCCAATTCCTTTAATTTATGAGGTACTTATGTTAAACATACAACCCACAAAGTTAAAACAGGATTATAAAGTAGTATTTTATATCATTACATTAGAATCTAGAGTATGGAGGTTTTCAAACACAAAAAAGTAGAACTACCTTATGTAGCAACAATCCCATTTTGAATATATATCCAAAGGGAAGGAAATCAGTATGACAACCTGCACACCAATGTTTATTGTAGCAATATTCACAATGGGCAAGTTATGGAATCAACCTAGGTATCTACCGACAGATAAATGGGCGAAGAAAACGGGGGATATATACACAATGGAATATCATTCACTCATGGACAAAGGATGAGGCCTTGTCATTTGGAACAACATGGATGAACCTGAAGAATAGTGTATTACGCAAAATAAGCCTGACACAATGTTTTCAATCGTGTGGAGCCTGAAAAAGTTCATTTCATGGATATAAAGAGTAGAACAGTGGTTACAGAATCTGGGAAGGCTATGGGGGAGGGAGGAAGGAATAGAAAGAGGTTGGCTAACAGGCAAAAAATTAAAAGGTGGCGGGCTGGCGATTTAGCTCAGTGGTTCTGCAGCCTGCCTCACACTGCAAGGTCCCAAGATCGATCCCCGGTACCAAAAAAAGTAAAAAAAATAAAAGACAGGTGGAATAAGTGTTAGTACAGTAGGTGACTAGAGTGGAAATTATTATATGTTTCAAAGTGGATCAAAGACAGGATTTTGTTCCTAACACAAAGAAATGATAACGGTTTGACTTAATGGATATGGTAATGACCTTTATTTGATTACTACACATTGCATAGATGTATCAAAATACTACATTATACCCCACAATTATGTACGATTAAAAATTTTTAAACATTTTAAGATTGCTTAAAAATATCAGGCTGCATTCCTCTAAATAGGAATTTTCATACCTGCCATTCAAATCAGCCAAATTCACTTATCAAAATCCATTTAATATATCATGTGCTCAGATCTCCCAAACTACATTCTCTTATTGTGTTTACTAGAAAGAAATTTTTAATGAGCAGCTGCCTCAAAAATAATGAATGTGTATAGTGTACACTATAAAGTTACAAGCTAAATCCTATTATAACTAATTTAGTTTCAGTGAATAGCTCAGATTGCAAAGGATAGCGATACTCCAGCTAATGACCTATTTAGAGCACAATATGAATTAACAGACTTATAAGAGTATGATACAAACAGGTCTGATCTTGGAGTGTACTCTGAACAATCTATTCCATGAAACAGTATACTAAGGAATTCTAGCAAACTAAGGAAACCCTACCAATACTTCAGTTCTTCCTATTTACTCTTAACCTTGTTTATTATACAACCAGATTGCAGGGGAAATCTTTGTTCCAGCTAGATTCTGATTTTTCTTGCCCCAAAAATTTCTCAAATGAAGCAATTATTTTACAGCTCATTAACCAATTTCTTTCAAACATTGCTACCTTTCATTTATATTCATTCATGTGCTAAATTTCAAGGCATCTTTTAAAGGAAACAAAGACACATTAAATAAAGCTAAATGCTGCTTTGCCAATAATTTTTAAAAAACCAAAATCAGATGTAATTGAAAGAAAATGATTACACATCTTACTGGCACATTTGTTCAATTTTTGTGAACAAACATTCATTCTTACCTAGGGGATATTTCCATCTGCTTCTTTCACTTTGATTTCCACATCCTAGCTTTAATTATTTCATGTAGGCAAATTACCAATTTATTGCCATCTGAAACTAAATAACCATGGCCTTATTTTAGCAAGTCATACTCCATCAAAAAATAAATCAGATTTTCTCAGATCATCATTTTAACAACTAATTTTTAAATTAGTAGAAAAGGAGACTGTGACATCACAATTTGGAAAAAAAATGTAAATTTCATCACTGAAGTTCTAGTGGTATATATTTCAGTCTTAGCCATATACATAGAATACCTACTCTCCTACATGCTGAAATCCAGAGTTAATGTTTAGGAGTATTTTGAGAACTGGTATAAAAAAGTGAAAAGACAAAAACATGAAGCAGATATACGATAGACAACTGCATTACAATTGCGGATCAAAGAATACACATTTGTGGCTAAGTATATTAGGCCAGTCCTAAAGTGGTATGGAATCACAAAAGTGACACACCAAAATCCTGATGAAAAGCAAAAGATTCAGTACAGTATCCAAACATGTTGCCTTTGCCACAGTCTACCTCTGATGCCCCCAAAGTAGCTGCATAACTGATTTATTTTTCATCCAGATGGCCGGCGATCTGAACAGACTTCTCATGCTGACTGTGTCTTGGGCATGTTTATTCAGTGAGTCTTGAAAGTCATTATTCACTAATTTCACGTGGAAATGAAATTTCAGCTTCCCATTGTGTACAAATAACTTGGCCACTTACACCACATACAAAAAGTGCTTTTTGTCAGGCTGGAGTGGATGGCTGGAATGCAAAAGCCTTCCTGTATGCTTCTCTGGCCCAGGCCCAAGGTGGCATATGGCAGTGCCACCAACCACCTCCATATAAAATACTAGGTGAATGCTAGTATAATGCAATTTACAAAACACACATTGGACTGCTGTCTTTGGACTCTATTTTCCTTCAGGTCAGAATACTCATCCCATTTTATAGAAAAGCACTTCATTACATTTTTGCTCCTTTGCCTCCAACTTCCCAACACTAACTTTAAAGAAAGACAACTTCACCAAAATTCTGTTTTACATAAAAAGAATCTTGAGTTTCTAAGTTTTCTTACCTTATAATTCTCTTATTCTAGAATTTAATCCTCAACAGAAGCTTCAGTTTCACTTCAAATCTGGAACCAGTAGGCAAAGAAAACTGGCTTTCAGAGAGCAAGTTAGATGTTTCAGTTAAGTTCACGTGCTTTGCTTGAAAGATTCCCACACTGTGCTTATAAACAATTATTGATGTTTTCTGGAACTTCATTCCAGAAATTGTTTGCTTTTAAATGTCAAAGAACTCTCTTTCCTGCCATCTTTTGGGTTTTATTTCAGAGTTAACAGTACTACCCAGCAATAATTTTTTAAAAAGTCACAGAGACACATTCACATGTCATACTCTAGCTGAGAAGCTCAAATATCTTAAGAGACATTATCAAAATAATGATGACCTTCAGCTCTCTCATTTGACTTCTGGATCATCCCCAAGAAGATTTATTTACATCTTGTTTGCAAAATATAATTTGTATTTATAAATATAGGCATTTCTCTAGCGCTCAGCAGTTGATACAAGTTGTATCTCTGGGACTGACATTCCTTTCCAAGGGAAGTTACCAGAGACTTGAGATACGGTTGTTTATGATGATCCTTTCCCTTCTTATTCTGAATTATAAATGGTTTTCTCTCCTCTCCTACTTTTATCTACTCTGCCACACAGCTCTCTGTAGAGGACTAGGTCTCCTGCTTTCATATACTCCAGGAATATGTTTGCTCTGACAAGTTTTCTTCAATCTTGTTTTTAGATAAACTTCAGGATGAGATGAGTGATATGTATATAGGGATATTTTGGACACTTTCAAAAATAAAAGTGACCAAGACAAAACCAACTCAGTCTCTCTACTGAGTTACTCATGCAATTTCAAAAAAATAACAATGCTGTCAGGATCTGACCTGTTTAAATGCCCTATTTTCTTCTTCTAAACAATAAAAGCAACAGAGAGAACATGTACAAAAATCAATTTGTGTTTATCCTGGAATCACACTCTATTAGAGGAAAATGGCCTGACATTTAAAAGTCTTACTTGGACTGTGGGTTCTTAAGTGCATTTGGGGTATGCAGCTAAGGGAGATGCCATCCTTAACGATGTTCATGCAATCTTTGGAAGGCACTTTGCTCTATCTGCTCTAAAACAAATATGAATGGTAAAATGTTTTTGAGAAACAATAAAGATACTCAAAAATACATAGGTCTAAATTGAAAGACATGTAAATAATAAAGCAAAAACGCACGTATTTTTCCTCATCTGTACCTTGTAAGTCTTTTCTGGGAAAGCTTTTTACAGCAGGCTTACACAACACAGTGCACTGTATATAAGCTCAGATTATCACAAGTATAAATGTTAAGTGACTATAAAGTTAGAGCAACATGATATATCTTCAATGTGTACTTTCTTTCCCACAACCAAAAAGATAAAAGAAAACTTTATCACAATGTTTCTTTCACATCTTAAATCTACTTTTAGCTGACCAAATTATATTAAGACAACCAAAGTAATCACATTTTGGATCCTTTGAGAAATCATTTTTCATATCCATCTTTTTAAAAAAATCTAAAATTACCAAATTCCGGATTCTTCTATAATTTGAGTGCCCCCATGTTCTAAATCACAAAACAGCATTTCAATTGGCAGGGTGGGACACTGTTCAACAGAGCAGTACCTGGCGAGAGAACCTTTCCTATGCAGATCTAGTCAAATCTTGGACCTGTGATGAGATTCTCACAAAGGAAGTCGGCTTCTAGCAGACACTTGATTAAAGAATTTCCCAGCATTTCATCTATGGAATGGCAAGCTCCTGACAATGCTTGCCTTGGCAGCTACCATAATGCAGTGAAGGTAGTTTAGGAAAAACCTGCTACCACAGCTTTTGCTTTTGATTCTGCCCAGTAGCTATGGAAACTATCTTTCAAAAGCCAACTGGTCCCCTTTCTTGCAAACTACATAGAATAAAACTATTTCTTACCCTTGCTGGAAGCTTCATTTTTTTAACATGGTCAACTTATCTAAGCCTCCTCCAGCTTTAGCTCAGGTATTTGCAAGTAAAGCTATCATATTTGATAGATAATTTGGATTTGAATTAGGAAGCACATGAAGGTATGTTAAGCTACCACTTTAATTCATCTTTATTGTCACCCTAGAATATATTTGCCTGTACAAGCCGTTCCTCACATCTACAGATTTGGAAATTTTAAAATTTGCAAAAAATCAAAAAAATTTTTTTTTGGTACTGGGTATCGAACTCAGGCCCTTGCACTTGCGAGGTAGGCATGGTGCCAATGAGCTAAATCCCCAGCCCAAAGTAGAATAATTTATCTTCCAATACTCATGAATTTTTCTCATTACTTTATTATCACCTTTCTTTCATATCCCATCAGTCTCATAAAATTTATTGACAATGCACTGTTTATAGAGTGTTATTTTATGCATAGTGACCATGATGCTCAAAATATTAAAATCTATGATACCCAAGACAATTTTAAAGAAGGACAACAAAGTTATAGGGCATAAAAGAACTAATATAAAATACATAATTAAGACAGTGTCCTTGAAGCAAAAAACCAAAACAATCTATTTGTAGACCCATGGAACAAAAAGGAAATTCAGAAACAGACACATACATAGTTAATCGAGTATTAACAGAAGTGAAGTGACAAGGGAAAGTAGCTGGGAGAGAAAAATCTTTTCACTGTATGATTCTGACTATTCATAGGGAGAAAAAAAGGATCCATTTCTCTTTTTTTTTTTTGGTACCAGGGATCGAACTCAGGACCTTGCACTTGTGAGGCAGGCACGGTTCCACCGAGCTAAATCCCAGGCCCAAAATTTTATTTATTTGTTTGCTTATTTAGTGGTAGAGGGATCAAATCTAGGGCTTTTGCTGGGCTCCAATTCTTAACTACTACTACAAACCAAAAACCAATTCCTGAGGGACAATAAATATGACAGATAACAATAAAACTTTTATAAAAAAATAAAACCAAAACAAAATATATCTTGATGACTAGACTAAGCAAAGGTTTCTAGAGGAAGCAGAAAGTACCAAGAGGGGAAACCTGATAAATGGGATTTATTAACAACATCTCTTCCTCAAAACAAACTCAATACAATTAAGAAGACACAAATTGGGAGAATATATTTTCAATATCTATACATAATTAGGGACTGGAAAAAAACAAGCATCTGTGAGCAAGAACACAGAGAACACAAAACCCTCACACATGGCTGGTAGAGGGTAAACTGGTATGACCATTTTGGTGAACTGCTTGATAGTATCTACTACAGCTGAACAGATGCCTATCCAAGGCCCAACAAAACATTTGCCAAAAATATGTACAAGAGTGTTCATAGTAACATGCCTCACAAAAGGCCTGAACCAGGACATACTCAATTGTCCAACAACAACCCACTATATAAATAAGTTGTGTTGTATTCAGCTAATAGAACATTGTACAGCAACTAGGAAGAACAATTTATAACTATTTGCAATAATATAGGTAAATATCACAATTATAACTTTGACTGAAGAAAGACTGCAAAAAAACCCAAAACACAGTTATTGAATTGCTTCACTTATAAAAAGCTCAAATACTGGAAAATTCTATTCATGGTAAGAGAAATCAAGATAGTATTTGCTGGTGACTAAAACAGCCACAAGGTGTATTCTTGGGTCCTTCTTCTTGATCTGGATACTAGTTATAGTTTGTGAAATATCATCATGCTAACACTTTGACTTGGGTGCTATTCTGTGTGTATGTTATACTTCAATACATGGTTTTGAAAAATTAAAGGCACCATCCCTACTTTCAATTAACATATGATATAATTTTATTAAAGACAAGTTGGAGGAAAATGACATGAGAATGTTAATAGGCAACACATCACAATTAGTTTCAGTCAGCACATTCAGCAACTTCCTATATGCAGGCAATATTTTAGGAGTGATAGAAACATTTGTAAACATAAGAAAATTTCCCTACAAGAGTTTATAACTCAAAGAAGAGAAGGAACTAAGATTTAACTTAACACACGCGCACACACACACACACACAAAGAGAAACAGCAGACACTAAATTATTATAATGCTTGGGTAGTCAACTCTCACATGTTCCAACAGCTGTGCTACAGGGACAGAGTAAGAATGATGGTCAAGATCTGAAATTATCAAGAAAGGCTCCATGGAAGAGGCAAGTGTGAGCCCAGAATAGAGGCAAGAATAGCATCTGAACTCATAGTCTCAGGAGACAGCATTGGGAATGATTCTGGATGAGGCTGCTGGGGGAAAGGAGTAGGGACCATGAATGAACTAACTCTGGGGAAGTGCATAAATAAGAATCAGAAGGGATGTAAACAAGGAAAATCAGGCTGTAGTCTAATGGAAAAATATCAATAAAGCATCCTCAGAATAACAAATGAAAAAGCTTGTTTTTTAAAAGAGAGATAGATATAGTTAGTCCTTCAACAATACTGAACATTTTTCTGCAAACTTTTTCAAACTGTGGGTCACAGTACATTCACAAGAAATGAAATCATTTTAGTATGCTGCAAACAATACTCTAAGAGTGACATATATTGGTATACACCAGAGTACAGTACACAGATCTTATTTAGAATATGCATACTGCAACTGATCGTGTAGCTAATGGCTGTGATCAGCCGGTGACGCATCAATCTTTCCCTGTCTTATCTATCTTTTCCTGCAGTGCATTTGGGGTATAGCATTGGCTCATGAAATCTTTGGTTTTGTGATGTGTACATATTTAAACACATATAAATTAAATAAATGAGTACGCACATGCATATACACATATAGTTGAAACATAAAATGTGTTTCGTTTAGTATTTGCAATCTAAAAAGTTTGAAAATTATTCCTCTAAACATAGACTTCTGTAGAATTTATTGGACAAGAAAAGGTTTGAGCGTGGGCCTAAAAACATTAAACAGGGAGGAGATGCACAATAAATGAACAAGCAGCTAGGTAATATACAGAATCTGCATTCAGAAGACAGTCAGAGCCTCCTTAGTTATTTCCTTCTTCCTGGATGCCCTATTTCCCAGAGGATGCTCACTCAGCCCAGCACCCTATTCAGTAGCACTAAATGGGTCTTGAATTTAAGCATTTTTAAATTCCAATTAATCTTGCCTATCTAGCAAATTTTGAGTCCTTACAAATTGAATTATATTCCATGTACTATTTAAAGGAATATTAGCTTTTAAAACTGTGTTCCATTTATAAAAACACCTAACAACCCCTAACACTGCCTGAGAAGTGTCAAATAACACAATTTGGAGCAGGGGCTGTGAAATGTCTTCTCTTTGAATTACCTGATGTCATCTGTAGCAAAATGGATAGAACTTATTAATGAAATAAGTAACTTGCAGAAAGTCCAATTCTACATGTTCTTTCTCATGCGTGGATGTTTAAGAAATAGTCAGTGGGAATGTATAATAGTGATTCCTAAAGGCTGGGAGAAGGAATAGAGGGGATAGAACTAGTGCATTCTAGTGTTCTACAGAACAGTAGAATTATTATAGGTCACAATAACCTATTAGATATTTTATGAACAAGAAGAAGGGTGCTTGAGAGGTCCAAACCCAAAGTAATAAGGACTGGGAAACATTAATTACCCTGATTTGATCAGTACACACTGTATAGACATATTTAAATAGCACACTGTACCCTACAAATACATACAATTAAGTCAATTGTCTTAATAATTGTCATCTCCCTACATAATTTTCACTATACAAATCTACCTCTAGTAAGACTAATGATTATTTTATGACCATCTCATCAATGATATGGATATAAAAAATAAGAACTGGTAAAAATACTTTTTTGCATAGAGCAATTTCATCCTATGTTAATTTCCTATTCCCTTAACATTTTTCAACATTCAACTATAATCATATAAAAATTTCCCAACCCTTTCAAATTTTACAACATTAAATTAAACTCTCATAGGCAACCTCCACCTATGCACATACCCTCATCACTTCATCACTTTAAAGGAAAACTCCCTAGGAAACCAAGGTCATATATGGCAAAAGCATTCCAATCAGCTACACAAAGCATTTATTGTGGGACTACATCCGTGAGTAGTTAAGGATGGCCTCAAATACACGAATATGTATTTTCTTTACAGAAATGCACCCTAGCAGAGAAGACCTTCGTTCATTTTGAACCTCATGACCTGGAAGTAGCCAGCTTTGGAATAGCTCAGGTGTGCATTTCCCTCCTGTGCTGCATATGTCTGTCTTTTCCTATTCTCTACGGGTTTGTGATTTTTCACACCCTCCCCCATCATATCCTATTTTCTGCTGTGGGTACTTCAAGTCACATTTGTCTTACATTACACGTTCTAGAATGACTTAAAAGTACATTAAAATGTGTCATTATGTTAGGAAGGGGGAACTGAAATTTTAAAAGTAGTCAGAATATCTACAGTCTTTTGGCCCATAAGGTCACGTATGTGTTAATTACTACTAAGTGACCAATTGCATTATTCATCAAGTGTTCAAAGCAGCTCAAGAATTCATCCCCAAAACTATGTGCATATTCTAGAGAAGCAGTTACTGCCCAGGAAGGAAACAGAAGAGAAACAGTAATGATCTTGACAATGCACAGTTGCTTTCATGTCAACACAGCCTGCTTGGACTGCATTCCAGCCATTAAAAGATGATACTCCCTTGATGAAATGTGCCAAGTTAAGCTGGTTGTCTTTGCTTTTTCACTATATTCCTAAATCTATGCCCAACTCCAGAGGGATATGCATGTTCCACTTTCTGCTAGAAAGATCAGTAAGGCTACATTTCCCCACAAACCTCCAGAAGAATTTTATGTAAGGATTTCCAGAACTGTGAAATAATAAATGTGGATTGTTTCAAGCTACTGAATCTGTGGCAAACTGTTATAGCAGCCACAAGAAATTCATACACTCTTTCCCAGCTACCTTTCTTTCTCCCTTTTCTTGTTCCTTTCCAGTAAATGTCTATTGAATACTTTCCATACTTCGGCTCTCTCATCATTACTGAATAATGAACAGCACAGATACTGTCTCTAGGTTCATGAAGCTAACAATCCAGCAAGACATTCTGACTGAAGAGTACAAATGTGATGAGATCTAAGGTAGAAATACGTGATACCGGAGGGAGCAAATAAATGGTGGGCAGTTAGGAAGGTCCCTGACCTCGTCTGTGGAGGGAGGAAATTTAAACTAAGTCCTAAAAGATGAGGGGCCATTGGGTTGGAGAAGGGAGACAAGCAGCCAGTGTGCTTTGTAAGCAGTGGAAAGAGGTGGTCAACAAGGGAAGCGAAATGAGAAGGCAGGGCCGAGCGGCCCAGAACTCATAGGCCATCACAAAGATCTTTTATTCCTTTACTCCAGCCCAAAGAAAAGGTTCAAACAGAGCAGAGGCTATGTGAAAACCTCAATTCTTGAGACAACGTCAGGAGGACTTCAGAACACAAGGTCAAACACTGGCCTTTGAGCTTTTGATTAAATGTGCAAATTCCAAGAGAAAGCAATATTAATCTTTGGCTACGTGATAAATCTTTATCGAGAAGAATTTTATCTCTCAGTGAACTGACCACTGAGCAGTGCTCATAAAAAAGGGTCAAAGCATAGGAAAATGCCACAGAGAAAGAAGGAAGCAGTCAACCAGGACAGCCTTGAAGGGCCGGAACCCAGCAGGACCTTGACCTGGGAGTGAGGCAACTGGCCCAGGCATAGAACAGCCTGGGCCAGGAAGGGCAGAATGACCTGCTTTACATTTTCCACTGGATGAATCTCTGGGAAGCTGAAAACCTGCCTCACCCCCCAACACCCACCATGCACACAGTCTGGGCACAGACCACTGCTTAGAAGCTTTCGGGAAAGCATGCCAGGACTGCGGCCTAAAACATGGACAGGCGGCTGAGGCCACTGGTTCCTCAGGCAGGCGCTTCCCTCCTGTGTATCTCACTGCTGGCTATTTCCTCAGTGGAAAAGAACCTAAATTGGAAAAAAATTCCCTCAGATCTACTTTTATTAGCCTTTAAAACAAACATCTGTTGCTAGTCACTGTCAAAAGGTGGAACAGCAAACTGACAAACTATGTATTTTGACCAGACCATAACACTGCCATTGAGCTCCTTGAGAGACAGGCCAGGCCTTGACCAATTGTGCTAGTCCTTGTTTGGTGACGTGCTTCTGACCTCATGAGGAACAGGAGTTTCACAGAGAACAACATGAAACACGCCATCTTGCACATAACAGATGCCAAAAAACCATACAGAATCATTCATTTTGACTCTGCAAGGCATTCCACCCAACTTTAAGCTAAAGCAGAAGCTTGCTACTCAATAATAGTGCTGGTTTAGACATGAAATTCAGAAAATGCAAATGAAATCAGTGTCTATAAAGACCCATGAATTCTGAACATTTTAAAAAGCTCATTTCATAGTAATGCATACCAGACATGATATAAATGTATATTTCTACCCAATAAGAAATCAATTCTATTTTGTGTACACTATTTGAGTGGCTCTCTGAAATCAAGGTCGTAGGCTCTAAAACTGTGAGGAAGTCTAACAATATCTGGCCACCACCATAACCCACGAGAAGGTTATTTTAATTTCTTTAGGGAAAAAAAATTAATGTACTTAAAATTAGTTCAAGAATTGAAACTGCATGCTCTAGAGGAAAGGTAACTGGAATTGGTCAATAATGTCCTCCTAATAAGGGAAGCAACCTTAGTCAGAGGACAGTGACATCCTAATCCCCACATCTGCTGATTAAACAAACAAGAGAACAGTTGTCTGGCTTTCAGATGGAAAGGATGTGTATTAGCAACAAGAATATAGTTCCTGACAGCAAAAGTTACTTAGAAAAGCTGTAAAATCTCTTTGCCCAGAGGTTTTGAAAAAGAAATAAATGCATCTACTCATGTTGGTTCTGATGCAAACATGCCTAGAAGGCATCCAGTAGAAGAAAGACACTAAGCTTCCCCTGTCACCACAGGGCTCTTTTTCTAGTCACAGTGCAGAAGACACATGAAAGTTCTATCTCCCAACAATGTCACAACTCAGAGAATCTCATCACTGGCTGAAGCTTGGCTCCCCTATGCAACACATGAACCACCAGATCAGAGCAAAAGAAGTCTTTGTGTAGAGCACTGTGGGTGTTAAATGGTCACCTTTGCAATCCAATGATGTGTTTCTTCCGTCCTGTGATGGATATGGGCAAAAGAAGCATTCTAAGATTTTCCTACCACCCTACCGGGAGCGAGCTCAGCTGCCCTTTTAAATCAGAAGTTCCGAGACCACAGTCAGGCTACACAAGAACAGCATCAAATACAAATGCAGGAAGCTTGTTTTGCATGCAAGCCCCAAACAGGATCCATTTCAAGTCTCAAGTCCTAGTGCAGGACATGTGCAAATTTAAGTTTGTGACTTACTTGCTGTTGGTGGAATTCATCCCAATGGTTAGAATCATCTGCTCAAACAGCCATTTGTAAAAACAAGCCACAACCCCTTAGCATCTCCTTAAGCAGGTGGCAAGGTCCCTTGGGTATGCAGTCAGGAACTTTTACCGCCTAAAAGGTGACGACTTGGCAAGTCACAATCATTCCTGTCACCAACTCTCTTACAGAATAAGGAGCCTAGTGTTTCAGGGAAGAGATCCCAACCTTGCCAAAGTTGCCTCTGTCTGAAGTGACTAAGTGTAATAGATTTCCTGCTGGGCAACCAGGCAAGCAATCCCCAGCTTTTCCATTCATTGGTAATAACACAAAGTGTACTGAGAAAGCTCAATGCATTTCAAAGTATAACTCAGGCTCAGTTCTGTAAAAGCCTGAGAAAGCAGAATCTTTAAGAAATAGAGGGAGGCAGGGAAAGAAAATTAATGTGTCTCCAACACTTACTATATGCCAAGGACTTTGCTGGATCTTTTATATAATTTACTTAAATAAACTGTGACGAGAAACCCATGAAGAGCTTAAGGCAAGAATTATTCTTCCCTGCTCCACAAAAAGACTGCGTATCTCAGACGAAGCAAGTGAAGAACCCAGAAAAAGAAATTGAACACTAGAGTTCACAAAGGTAGAAGTAGTACAGTGAAGAATTACACTGAGAGCTACAATGCCTCCAGTATCACATATGTCCTTTCAGTACCCTCCACTCATTAGACTCCCCCATCCTGTATTCCACCATATTTATTTTTAGAATGGAACAGAGATAGAAAGGTAATGTCCCAGAGGTACAGAAGCTCTGAGCTGCAACTCTAGTTCTTTTTCAAGGTATGTGCCATTGGGAAGGTCTTTTAAATTCCTAGTCCCCATTTCTTTATCTTTAAAATGGGAATACATGCCAAACCTATGTGTTATGTTATAGTGAGAGGAGAAACAGGGTAAAATATATATAAAAGCATTTTAAAAATTATAAATTCCAATGAGAGAGAGTACATATTATCACAAAACCACTGAAGGAACCATGCCAGATTTTTCTACCATAAAGACTTCAGAATGTAAAACAAAGCTGGACTTTGGCATGTTCTTTAGGACAACTAGGTTATCTGCCTTCCTTCAACTCTGAGCTTACAAAGAGAAGCAGAAATGCTCTATGAACATTAGTACTGTCTCATTCACTGTTCCATTGTAAAAGCCTGGGAACAACTCTAAAAACTTACATAGGAGGAAGATGACTATAGCAGTTGGATTCCAAAGTTCTACCAATACCTGCTGGGCCCTTGGTATAGAATCCACCCATGGTGCAACAGGTTGGTCCTTTGACTCACTGTAACCCACAGAACTTGGCAGAAGTAATGCACTGGCCAGTTCCAGAATGTAGCTTTAAGAAAGTCTAGAAGTTTCCACTTTTGCCCTGAATCATAACTTAAGCAGTCCTGGTAGAGAGGCTGTGTGGAGAAATAATACTAAGACAGCCTCAGCTGCCCCAACAGTCCAGCTTTCAAGCCACCAAGCAACATAGTGAGAACTCTCTAGGGGAACCCAATCAACTCAGAATAGAGAGAGTGAGAATGCAATGGCAGTTGTTTTAAACCCTAATTCTGGGGATTGTCTGTTATGTAGTAACGGATGGTAATAACCGTAATAACAAAGAGGAAGAAAAGGGAGCAGCTGTCATCTGAAACTTTACCACATGCCTCACCCTTCATATATCTAATTTAATCTTTACTACAAGTAGTTCAAGGAGAGCATTAGGATACCCATTTGCACATGAGGCTGGATGAAGCTGGGTAAGCTGTCCAAGTCAGGCAGATCCAGAATTACCGGTCTCTGATAAAAAGTTGGAGAATTGAGTTGAACGACAACAAAAACAAACAAAAAAACAACTAATTAACTGAACACATATTTTAAATAATATATAGAAACACATATTATAATAAAAATAGCTTTCAACCATTTTTGTATATATCACCTAAGATATATAGGAGCCTGGAAATTAGAATTCAACTTCTAAACTAATCACTACCTTGCCTTGTGTTCAGATGTTCCCCCAAAGCCTCATGCTTTTTCAGAGGTGGCTGAATCTAGATTCATGGTGGGGCTAGGCCTGAGGGCATCGGGATTAAGGGCGTGAATGCTACCTGTCCTACACAGTCTGAATAAGGCAAAAGGGGCGGAAAGATGCTGTTAAGGCCCCTTGTTGCTTTCGCTGCTTCTGCCACCATGAACTGTAACCCCTCTGCCAAGCTGCCTTGAAGCCAGCTGATTATGGACTGAAATCTCTGTGAACTGTAAGCCGAATAAACCTTTTCTCCTTTAACTTTTGGTGTTGGGTATTTTGTCTCCGCAATGACAGAAAAGTAATTAACACCCCACCTTTGTGAAACTGAACACGAAACCGAATACCCAAAAAAGTTTTCTTCTATTAAAACTGAAAATAAAATCTGAGATTTTTGTAATGGAACAGATATCAAAATGGAATACTGGCTATAAGGAACTTTTGTAAACCAAAGAAGGAAAGGAAAAAGATCAAAATCCTATCCAAGTGTGAAGATTTGTTCAATGGATTTGAAGTTTCACTTCCTTGTAAGTTTCCACAGAAGTTCTCAGTTCCCAACTATTTGTATTTTCCTAATTCCTTTCAGGTGTTTATATAAGCATTCATGCAAAAACTGTTTTGTTTCCAGAGCTCAGGACATATCTATCACTCAAAGAATGCAAAATAATATAAGCTCAAGTAGAACTACTGAATACTTCTTTATCAGTATTTTTGGAGACAGAGTCCTGAAAAACAGAAAACTTTTAGTTTCCAGGAAATAGCTACATTTCTCCACCCTGTTGATCCACCAATTTATGTTAGTTTGTTCCGGTGGGGGGCGGGGGGGAATAAAGAAGTGAATGATGGATTTAGGAAATGTATACATGAACACTCACTGTCCTGACATGGGCAAAGAGAGGTCTCCCAGCGTGCTGGCTAGATATAAGGAAGGAGCTACCAAATGGATAAGACTGCCAGCACAGTAAATATCTGAAGTTGTTTGTTCTGTTCCATTGAATGGGATACAAGAATGTTCATGAAGAGAACTCTGCCTGTTTGGTGGACAATGGCAGCTAAGAGTATCAAAGCAGCCCACTGAAGCCATTAGGTAGGATCCTGAGAGGGCCACCAATTTATATAACATTCTCTCGTTGGACGTAAAATCTAGAAAAAGAGTAAGATTTAAATGTATAAAGCTTAAACCACAGAATTAAAAACAATATTAAGTTTTATTAAAGAACTAATAATGAGCTAACTTCTGAATATGAAATGACTAGTAATAAGAACATGATTTCTCTTAAGGATTTAAAAGAATTCTCTTCCAAGCTCTAAAGCCTATGCATATATTTTTCTACTACACAAATGAACAAAATACTGTGGCTCATATTTCAAAGTGGATGGAACAATGGCTAAATTAAAACTAAAGCAATCTACTTAATATTATTAAACACTTTATATAAGCCAAGGGTAAAAGTAGAAATATAATCTGATCTATTTGATTTTGAATGTGCAACTTAGTATTTTTATAATGGTACTAATTTCAACATTAATATAATGTATACACTACATGTGTACATTTAAATGTATCACCAACTGTCATTTGTTCAATGAACAAAGGAGAAGTTTACACATTCTTCTGGACCTAATTAAATAAACAAAGAAGCTGCAATGGGATCCCAAATCAAACCCTTTATTTGAAATAATAATCCCACTAGGAAAAATTGTACCTCCAAGGTAGCAAATATTCTAGAGTAATTATGGTTAACTTGGCATGTCCTGTTTCAGTTTTTCTTCAATGCTATTATAACTGTTTTATTATTATGTACATTAATACTACATTGTTTATGTTTTATTTTTATAAAATAACACAAGACCCTGAAAAATCCTCTTCAATCCACATGTATAAAGGCAGGATTGATACTTTCACAAGCATATTCAATTTGTGCATTTTAAAAATGATAAATAAATGATAAAATATCTTGAACAAATGACTGTAATCATTTCATTAGAAGATGAATTTGGCCACCTGAATCAGCAAAAAGATGTCATTACCTCCCACTTATTGATTTTGATTCTACAATTAAAGAAAAACATGTTCTGTAGTTAAAAGTTCCCATCTCAATCTAGAACACTAGAAGTCACTTACTAAGAACTGACCTGGGAAAATGTCACCTTCTCAGCTGTGCCCTCACCCTCCATGCCTCCTTAAGTTTATGCACTAATGGAGGTCACTGAATTCTTTCTAACCAAACAACGGCCAGCTGAACATTAGGATGGACCCACTGTAGTGACCCTCATCTTTCCCCTCTACAGACTTCTGTGTATCAGACTTACCTAACACCTATAATCACTGCTGAGAAAAAAGAGGGACTTTGCAATAGTATAGTGACTATATCCAATGTACACAGCCAAACAAAGAATTTAGGGATTAGCATGAACTTCTTCAAGGACACTAATATGCCTGTGAAGTTAATTTAATAAGACACCAGTGGCCAGAAATATGTCAAGGGAAAGCACAAAGAAACACAACTCAAGGTTTTCAAGGCCATGTGAAATAAAGATAAGCAATATAATGGGAAAAATAAAAAGGATTCAGATACTTTATGGAATTACAAACAGTGAAAGAGAAAAATATTCAGAAATAGTCACACTAATTACCACAACTACTCTGGATCACTTTAAAGCTACCAAATATATGAACAGAGCTATAACAAATGTAGGAATGGAAATAAGTACATATGAAGAATAAATAAGTTATCAATTAGGCAGCTCAATCCATTTGTATTTATAAACGGGTAAAGAAAACTGGGAAGCTTATGATAACTACTCTGATGAAAAATTCAATAGGGGAAAAACAGTGCAGCTTTAGATTTTAAAATTTGGCTTTATCCTACTGTTTTGGAAAGTGTTACAAACATTTCTCAAAAATAGAAAATAATCATGAACAAAATCATTAATCTACATAATATTACATGAAGGGCTGAGGGGTCAAATATGTAGCTTCACGCACATAGATAAGAAAGAATGTGAAGACGTAACAAACTACAGGCTAGTCCTCGGAGACCAGACAGAGAAATGATGGGTTCCAAATGGTATGCTAAGTTTCTTCTATCTCTAGTGATGAACAAACCCAAGAGAGCTGGCAGCAGTATCAGTGAGATCTTTATAATGTGCCCCAGATCCTTTTTGATAAAGTCCCTCAAAATGATGTAAGCAAGCCAAAGCATACATAGGGCAAAGAGACGGGTTCTCTTTTGTGTTGCAGACACTTATTTCCTAGGCCTATTCAGGACACATGCCAGTGCTAATGACCGTACAATGCCATTTAAGGAAGTTTTAACACCTGACATGTTGCTTGACATAGGAGTAGCAGGATTGTGTTGGGTTGTTGTTGTTGCTGTTTTGTAGTACTACGGGTTGAACACAGGGATTTTGCACTGAACCACATATTCCAAGCAGATAGTTTTAAGAGCTTTATACTGAGAAAGTGTTAGGAATGCAGAACACTTGTGACAAAAAGAACATGCCAGGCAACCTTGTATCCTTAGGTCTGGAGTATGACTGCAGTATCTCACAGTCTTTGACTACCACACAAAAAATAAAGAAGTTCAGAAATCCAAAGAGTGTGCCGCATAAAGCTCCTAATGCAAAATAATCTCCAAAATATGAGCTACTCTTCAATTTTTCTATTTTGGCCCTCCTTTTTCATCTGGTCATTCATAGAAAAGAGGAGGTTCTGCATTATAACACCTAATAACTTATGAAATCTGTCCCTCCCTTCCCATTCACAAGTCATGCCCCCCAATCCAGGTCCTCATCCTATCTGGCTGGACAGAGCCAGCGCCCCCTAATCACTTACTGCTCCCCACTCAGACCCAGCCTATGCACCATTTTCAGATTTATTTTCCAACACCATCTACCCAGCATTGTCTCTGACTCTAAAACATCAACGCCTTCCAACAGCACAGGATATTTTTTTCTTAATTTTATCCCAAGTTCTCTCACTTTTTCAAACATAAAGACTTGTTTTGATTCACATCCATACAATACCCAGTACAATTATTGTACCAGGACCAGTAGGCAAATGCCAACCTAGAGGATAATGTTCAAATTGAGTAACTCACATGGGATTGCCCATATTAAAAAGTCCTCCTACTCCTTTACCTTCAGCTCCTACTCTCCCTTCCAGTGCTACTCATAGGACCCTTCCTTAGTTCCAGTCCTCTGTGGACCAGATTAATCTCTGCCCCTCTCCTCATGTCCAAGTCCCATTGGGATTGGCTCCTGTCCTCTTCCCCAGGAGGCTTGTCCAACCACGCTGGTCACACTCATCAACTCATCTTCTAAAATCCTCTTGCATTGTTTTCCTTTCTCTTTTTTACCAGTTTAACACACAGTGTCACAGTACCTTACATGATTATGTCCACTTTCTCCCCCTAAATTGTAAGTTCTCAGAGGATATTTGTATTTGACAACTAATATTATAATAAACTCATAACTAATTACATTTTATAACTACCATGGATTCATGAAACCTAAAATAAGATCCTATGCAGGGCAAGTATTAAATATTTTTTAATGAAAATCAGGTGAGTTTTTCCAATTGTCAGCATAAGAGGAAGGAGGAGACAAGTTAAAATGGAATAAACTTTTCAGAGCAATTAGTTTAGTGATATGTGTAAGGGATGTCTACAAAAGAGCATCAGGATTCTAAAACAGCTATGAAATACCTGAAAAGGAACCCCAAGGATGTGGGTGCCAAACCCTAAAATAAACTATTCAATGAAAAAGAAGATATTGCTCCTAATCTGATGTTAGGCACAATGGTTTGCTGGGAGAGAGAAAAAGAGGGACAGGCCCTTTGGGGTATGTTAAAATGTTTATTCCTAATATAATAAATTTGTGTTTACTTCCTTTATCAGGTATTTATTAATCATTAGGTTTCAAACACTGAACAAAAAAAAATAACTGGAAATGACTCGGGGAAAACAATCATTATAAACAAAGGTACAAAGAAAAAAAGTTTCTACTTTCCCAAAGTTGTAGTAAAATAAAAGTGCTATTTTTTTCCCCATTAAGTTTATTGGTACATTTACGGTATAAAGTACAGTTACATTCATCATTGGGATATTGTACCATCACATGAGTCTCTTGGTTCTTATTTTTTCTCCTTCCCTTGCCCTCCCTTCACCCCCTCCACCCTTCCCTATTTGCAAAGACTTTGTTTCCATTTTTTTCC
>NW_004624732.1:32681114-32699135 GCF_000247695.1 Heterocephalus glaber
GCCCACTTGGCTCACCTTCTCTGCCCTAGGAGCGTGGAATGGCGGCGGGGGAGCTTCCTTCCAGGTGCTGGGACCGGCTCAGGTTCTCTGCCCTAGGAGCTTGGGATGGCAGCAGGGGAGCTTAAAAGTGCTATTTTTAAAAGTATATGAATCCAACAAGGATGAGACAACCTAAAATAAGTTTTATCTAAGAGCTATCAAAACCAGTAGGTGGGGAGACCCATGAATGTGAATTTTATTTCTCTTGAGAATTAATGACTTTTCATTGCTAAATGTTCAATGTTTGAATAAAAACACTGGTAGCAATCATTCTTCTAAGCCCAACACACTGAGAGACACCTTTCAGCACTCTGTTGAGGCAACCAATGAAACAAATTTGGAAGCCGGAAGAAAAGGATACCTTCTTCCTGTGCATAGAAATGCCATTTGGTTGGAACTTTCTGATACTATAATTCCTTTACACTAGAACACAGTAGATGGTGGGCTGTAAAACTTTCCCTGTGCCTTCTTGGATTACTGCATGTCTTCCTCAAAATATCACTAAAGATAAGACTCCCATCAAAAATTATTTAGTAACCCTTTGTGATTATTTTTTAATGTTATAATAATTCAGGCAAATTTGGGGCTCCTACACTAAAACCATCTTAACAAAATAGTTAATAGTCCACTTTATACAATCTCAACAGAAAAATGGTACCCAGCGATAACTGAGTTGGGACATCTGTCACTCAGGAGAAAGCAGAGAGAACTACAGTGCAGCATTAGTTTTAACAAGTTGAGCTTTAAAAAAAAGAAGTGACTGGGAGGAAAAAACAATTAAGGAATAGTTTTGGAGAAATCAACTTGACTCAAATTTCCATCAGTTGTATGCAGTATGTTGCGTACTGAATTTCACTGATCCCAGTAAGCTGAACTAATTAATTTTATTTCAGTTACAATGCCACATTTACCATTTGGCACACACACTTGTGTGCATGTGAAACCCGATATGAGTAAAATTAGAAAAAATTTTGATAGTCTAAATCTCAATAGAAAAAAATCGGACAAATTATTGATGATAATATGGTTTTTAGAGTAAGAAAGAGCCTTGCAAGGGAGGTAAGACTTCTTCCCTGGAGGCATTAGCAAAGGACATAAACAAAGAACTGAGAAAGGAAGAGGAATAAATTCCTTGGGGGTCAGTTAACAAAGTGCAATCTTTCCTCTTTCTCATTTCTTCAACACTGTGAACAAGTATTGGGGATCAAAAGATTGTTGACCCCAAATAGAACCCTGAAAACTGTAGTTAATAAAGAAATCACATTCAAGATTTCCAAACAATTCACTCAAAGCACCAACATAAGCCACCGGAGGCAGGCTTAACTGGCAGGATGACTCTGTACTTTGCAACTCATAGTATTTTACTAATACTCCTGTATGACACAAGTTTTCCTTATTGTATACCCATATAATAGAGAAAATAAAAGGTATTTCACAGATATCAAGACTGCCATCTTTGCAAAGGTTCAAAGGTATAATTATGGTATTTGTCTGACACACATTAAGGCATCATTAGTGATAGGTATATTTATTATGACAATGTGCCTTATTGTTGTGCTATTATTATTACTTATTATCATCTCCCCAAGCTAGGAAGCTGAGCATGTCTATGGTTTTTATTTTTGCATCCTCTGAAGGCCAGCACAATCCCTTCCACTGTGTTTGATAAATTTAACATTAACTGAAACTTTTAAGGTGTTCCTTATAAACTAAACTGGCTTATCTTATAAACTAACACCTTTTTGCATCTCAAAAAAAACAGGTATTCCCTCCCATCATCCTTAAGAAGGGCGCACACTCCAAAAGGAGCTGTAATTGCTTTAAACTACAGCTTCCTTACAATGGTTATACTCTTTGGGGAGTTGGGAGGGGGACCAGAAATGAGGTTAATGTGAAAAAAGCCACCTCATCCAGTCCTAAGTTGTATGAAAATATTAAAAGACCACAGCCACTAATATCTTGATTTGGGTGTTAGGTGCTGTTCTAAGCCCTGAGTGTGTTCTACATTTCATTCTTCTCTTATAAATGCACATAAGTTTTTTCTATTTTATAGATGATGAAAACCTACTCTAAATCACATCAATAATAAATAGTGGAATCAGGCTATGTGACTTTTGAGTGTGAATTTGTAACCACCAGCCACAAAACAAGCTTTAGCAACACCGAGCTCATAAAACTTCCACTTTTTTAGTGGCCACAGTTTTACCTATGCCATTACGTGCTGTCACATGTTCAACTCTTTCCAACTCAATAAAAAATGGTTAACTTCTCCCCTCCTCCCTAATCTTCTCCTACCTACTACAGTACCTGACAATCTGAGTATCAGCACCCTCTTTGAAGCACCATGTTAGGTCCATGTCTACTAATTTGAAACAGCTCTGCTATGGGTGATGAGTAACACACTGACATGAACTCTTTATTTAATCCATTGCCACGTACTCTGAGAGCTGAAGAGACACATGAAGACTGAATTTTGGAGAAAGCAGGCAGAAGAGTGTAATTTCTAGGAAGTAATTCCAGCCAGGGGGAGCAGCCCTCAGCAGCAGCTCTGTACTATGTCACTGCAGCAAGAAAATCTCTCAAACACTCACATTCTGTTGCCTTTAAATCATGCCTATACCATACCCCAAAGACAAAACTACCAGATATCTGAAAGAAACCCACCTATTGGCTAAGCAGGAAAAAGTACAGTTCTGCATAATAAGCAAGAAGACTTGTTCTCTAACACAGCCCCTCAGCAAGTACTTACAGATTGAATGAATATATAATGGGAGCCTAGATTAGGAAGTAATGGGGAAGACAGTCTGCCCTGAGACATGATGGGTCTGGTCATCAATGAAGTGCCCATAACTTTTCCTGCTCATCTCTCATATTAAATACAAAAATCAAAGTATACCTAAAGTCATTGTTGACCCCACTTCTCTAAACTTCATTTGATAACCCAAAGCTCATCAGAAGGGGCTCAACAGACCCACCATGTCCAATCTTATTTCCCAAACAGATACATATAATTTTTATTGCATGCTTTCTACTGGACATAAAACCAACTTAGAGGCATAGGTTAGCTCAAAACCAAAATGCCAGAACTTTCAGGAAGGAAAATATGCAGGAATGCCAAATGCATAATATAAACTGAAAATCCATAATCTGAAATCTGAAATCTAAAACATTCCACACTTTAAAACTTTTTGAGCAAAGACATGATGTCACAAAGAGAAAATGCCACACTTGATCTCATGTGATAGGTCATGGTCAAAACACTGGTGCACCAAAAAATTTGTGTAAAATTACCTTTGGTGATATGTATAAAGTATATATGAAATGAATTTCCTGTTTCAACTTAGGTTCCATTCCCAAGATACCTCATTATGTGTATACAAATACTCAACATTTTTAAAGAAATATAAAAATTCTAAGCAGTTCTTGCCCCAAACATTTTAGATAAGGGATACTCAACCTGTAATAGATTTGAGTAAACAATCTAGCAAAATACCCACACATCTAAGAATTGCCACGAAGCTTCAGTGTTAAATAAGAAAAAGCTTGAGTATCTCTAACTTTCCTCATAACAGACTATGCCCTGTGATACCTTCTTGGCCTATCCAATCATACTCAAAGCCAGCCTTAACCATAATTTACACTCATTTATAAAACTTCTTTGAATAAAGCTTTTAGGAATAACATCCAAGAAGATTCACATGATATCTGAACTGCTAAGCAAAATTTGTAAGTCTCAACTAGCATTCTAGAAGTTGTTTCTGGAGGTAAGTAACAAAAGCTATGCGTAATGAAGAAGTCAGAGAGGGTTTCCTTTCCTACTAAAAGAGCCAAAGAAAAGGAACAAATCTTCAGGAAGAGCTTCTACACATCCTCCCTACAAAATATAAAACAAGAGAAACTACACGTATCCATGTGAGACAGGCCTGCTTTTCAAATGAGTAAAACTCTATCAAAACCTTGATTATCTTCATTATGGCTCTGACAAGGTCCACAAATTCATTTTTTTAGGTTTTAAGTACAGAAAAGTGCTTTACTTCTCAAGTAAATATATGCTAGAAACTTGTGGATAACTCAAGAATGCTTTGTAGCTAAAGAAAGTAACATCATTGCCTACTCATTTTGCTTAATTTGCTAGTCTCCCAGCAACTTTGTACTAACACTTTCATCCCATTTTAGATCCTCCCATAAGGCAACTGTCCCGAGCCCTGGAAAGCCTCCACCTCCAAGAGCCAGCAGTTCACTAGGGCCACCAAGGTTGCAGGATGGAGTTTCTTCCCAGCATGCCTTCCTGCTTATATATGCGTTGCATGCACTTCACTTATGTTCTCCAAGTTACATTCCAGTGACTAAGCTTCATAAGCTTCCTCTGAATTGTTTATTCTGTATTTTTAAAACCCCATCAGCTGTTGAAATGATTTGCAATATTCTCTTTCTTTTTGGTTAAGCAGGATTGGTGAGCATTACTGGGCCTTTTGGTGGAATCCTTGCTATTTAAAATTCCTGCTGCTGGGATTAAAGGAGATAACGCCTGGGAAAGCCCTTTGTAAACTGTAAAGTCCTAATCAAATGAAGTATGCTGTTATAGTATTAACCACCATAGCCATAAGCACAATCCAGATGTAACGGAGGCTTGAAAAGGGTGATGTCCATTTGGCCCTCCTCTTTGTTCCACTTCCACCTTAGGGCTTATATATTAATGCTAAGTATATGGGAACCCCCTTACAATGAAGTTTTGTTTGCATGAATAAATGAATGACTCAAAAAGATCATGTCATTTTCCAAAGCAACTAGCACTGGCCAAGAAAAAGTCTAAACAGGACAACTTAATGAAGATATGGTGCCAAAAATAATGAGGGGCTTGGAAGAAGAAACATCACAAAAGAGTAAGTTTTCCTAAAGATAATTTCTTTGATCATCAAATCTGGTCCTTTGCAGTCAGCATTGGAGGAAAGGAGAAAATTCCCTAGGGCAGAAATGTATGGCTCCCCAGAACATCTGTATTAGACTGTGATGGCCTGGAGAATAAGGCTGTCATCCCAGAAAGGAAAGGGTTGCTGCAGTCTGAGTAGGATTAAAATGAAAAATCACAAAACATTCCATGGTTAACCCAGTCTAAGTACCAGATGAGCAGACTTTTTCCCTGGACTCTTTCTAGACATGGAAATGACCAACTCTACGTCTTAGGAGGAAGGAGGCTCAGAGTGAAAAAAAGAAGTGACTAAGTAAAAGGTACTCATTTGAAATTTCCTTCTGGAAAATGCTTTTGTGAATCTTTACAAAAATAATTCTGGTTATTAGAGATGTGATCTTTATTATGTACCTGTGTATAGGGAGGGGTGTAGAAGGTGGGGATTAAAATTTTTTTTAAAGAAGTGCCAGTGGCTATGAATAGGCATCTCGTTTAGTTTATACAACTCAAAAGAAGCCTCAAAGACGATAAAATTAAAATGCCAGGATGGCTACCAGTTACGAGGAAAGAAACGTGACTGTGTTTAATTTCAGGAGATGAAGGTACCTTAACATTCCCTTTTCCCTGAGGAGTAGGGTGGGATGGGGCCAAGAGGAGAGTCCCCTTCCCAGCCAGTTTGCAGGTCTCAGAGACAAGCAGGGCCTCTGCACCAGCACCCTGCTCTGATCCACTTCAGAAAATATCATATTTCTGCCCATCAATCAGCATTAAGCTGCTTAGGGGCTGTGCTTTAGGAATGAGCAGTTGCTAGTAGCAACAGGGCATGAGCTCTTCAGGAGCTGGGGTGCAGACACTGGCAGTGAGGGAGGTGTCACCTGAGTGAGACCTGGGCAGACAAGGTTAGGGATTCCATCTGGGAGGGAGGTTGCTGGGGTCAAGGAGGCCTAGGCTGCTGACCTGAAGGAGGGGGATAGGTTTCCAGTGGCACAGCAATGCCTACACCAAATTCAGCAGCCCCTTCCCAGCCCACCACCACCCCCAGGAGCCAAAATTTGCTAGCGACTGAACACTGAAGTCAAGACCAAGGAACTGCAGAGGCGCGGACCCTGCGCCAAGGGTAGTCAGAGGTACTCGAGACAAACCCCCCAGCCCACCCCGTACAACCCTCACCCATCAGGAGTCTCCGGAAAGTGCCAACGTGGAAGTGTGTCTGCACGTGCGTGCATGCTTGCTTTTCTTTGAGCTTCCAGCACAAAAGCGAGGCCCCACAGGTGGAAAGGAGGGTGCGCACGCGCTATGCGGCTCGGCCGCGTGGGAGCGGGAGCGGGAGCCGGCCGGAGCTGGAGCGGAGCGGAGCGGTGGGTGTGCGAACACTGCGTACTCCCAGACCAAATGCCACTGGCAGACCAGCAGCGCTGTTCTGGCCCAGGCTTTCTGGGAAGACAACCCTTAACCTTGCACCACCTTCCCGAACTTCTCCCCCTGTTGTTGGGATCGGGTAAGAGGGAAAGGGAGGGTGACAACGAGGAAGGGCCGCAGCAGGCAGAGGCGTCCCGGTGCGTAGGAAAGAGAGTCCCAGAAGCAAGTGGTCCGGGACCAGGAAGAGCCCAAGGACCACAGGATGCAGCCAGCACCGCAGGAGAGGCCGCGCTGAGTACTCGCCTAGGAGGGGAGTGGGCTGGCGTCTCCTTACCTGGCCTGCGGTGGAGCATTTTGCAGGGCCCCGGTGGGCGCTGCCCCCTCTGGGCAGACCTGCAGCACCGTCACTTCGGGAACAGCAAGACACTGGTCGCAGAGCCCAGAGTTGACAAACTTGCCATGTCAAGCCTGGGACACGCACCGTCCACGCTCCAGGCACCTCGCGCTCATCCGCTTTGTTGTGATCCGCCGCAGGTCCCCTTACGCCTCCCTTCTGGTGTTCCTGCGCCTTCTTCGCCACGAGACTTTTCCCTCGTGCTCTGCCTCTGGGGGAGGCAGGAGGCAGTGCCGCTCTCCACCGAAGCGCACGTTAAAGAGCCGCTGGGCGCCCGGCACGCGCTCCTACCCTGGCAGCTCAGGCCCTGGGATTCCCACCCCCACCCTCTCCCCCTCCCGCCCCTCCGCCCCCCCCCCCCCGCCCCCCCCCTCACAACCCCCACCAGAAGCTGCTTAGATTCAGTGCTGTCAAATCCAGCCCATCTGCTGCAATCATAATCAGTCTCAACCAAACGGTTCTGACAAATCTCCGCCTGGAGCCGCCTGGAGCCGGAGTTAAGAGGACTGGGGGAGGACTGGGGGAGGGGAGAAGAGGGGCCAGGGGACCCAGGCACCCAAAGAGAAGAAGGGGCCTGAAGGCTTCTATTGTCTGCCCTGAGTGGAGGAACTGAAAGGGGAAGCAAGGATCCAGAAGGGGAAGTAGAGCTTTCATTTCCCAGTTTCTAGTAAGAAAGAGAAAAAAATCCATTCCAGCAGGCGCCTGTTCCCTCCACACCCTCACCCCCAGCTCAGTCCGAGTGGAACGAATTTCTGCTAATGAACTAAACAAACAGGTCCCTTAATCTCATCGTGGGGCTGACCCGGAGACTGTCACAGATATCCAAAGTATTGTTAATTGGCAGGTAAGAGCTGGAACTAATAGCCATTTGTCTGGAGTCAGAAGTTGGTTCCCAAGTACATCTGGGAATTAAGCTTATGGAGGGAGAAAGGGCGTGTAATTGTCAAAGAAGCTGGACCCTCTGCCTCCTGTTGGCATTTCTGGAGATAAAAAGAAATCTACTTTGGGCAAAAAAATGCTGAACTCAATTTAAACCCATTCTGAGTTTAAAGAATTCTCAATTTTTTTTTCCATTTTCTCATGGAAATGTTACTTTTAAAGAAATGCTATTTTATTAGAAAATTATGACTTCTGAAATTAGTATTTTTTTCAAACTGGAATAGTTTCTTTTACAAATGAAATGAGGTGCTCTTTACAATCATATACTTTGAACTACTTCAATATACCACTTTAATATAATCATATGTATTTGTACTGGATGATAGACTCATAAGGATTACTGCAAAATTTTTTAAAGTATAATAAAAATAACAATGGTCCTAGAGACACATAAACAAGTCTTAAAGCATGAAAGAATACAACCAGTGGGATCGTTCCTGGTTTTGTGCATTTACATCAAGTGCTGGGAAATGTTCAACTACTTTAAATGACAATCTTTGCTGGAGAAATAATTTGTTAGATAAACAAATCACCAGGGGAAAAGCTGAAAAGGAAAAATTTAAGCCATTTATTCAGATACGAATAAGTGCTAGGAAAAAAATAAATACACTTTACTGTGAAAATTGAATAGACTTCTAAATTAGTATCCAAATCATGCTTTTGCTTTATGATGTACTTGAAAAATATGTACAAGCCACGTTAAGTACCCACTTATCTGCGCAGATGCTGTGTCTCCCACTTATTTTATAGTCCAGCGGCGCTTACAATACCACTGTGAGCTGTAGGCACTCTGAATACTGATGGTTTGAAGTTTGATTTTCAGGTGAAAATTAAAACTCATATATGGCGTACTGAGATAAAGTGGGATTCAAGAGTGACTCTCCCCAATAAAATAAAATAAAATGTCAAAGACAACTAGTCACATTTAAAGATGTTAACTAATATATTAGTTTTAACTTATTTTTAAACTAATAGTTTAGCTCTAATATTTTAACTAATACTTAAAAATTGAGTTTTCCACTGTCATATTGTTTAATGTGTTTATCAATATTAAACAAAAATTTTCTTAAAAGATTAACGTGGTAGCAAGAAAATACTTCAAAAAAGATAATGAGTTATTATGCTGGTGTCTAAGTTAAGTAATCACATTGTGGAAATCAGTGTTGCCTAGAAAAAAAGACTTGGGTTGAGAACTAGATACCAGACTTTAGGAACCATCCTGTGCAAGAAATTTTAGAAGTCCTGTTGGGTACTTTGCTGTCTTGGTGGTTTGACTTGCATCAGGGCTAACTGGACCCTAACTGGGCAATTTAAGGACCTTAGTTTTTATTCTAGGTAATATGGAAAGTCGAAGAAGCAGAGGAAGAGACATGATCATCTGAATAGTTTAATGGATCGTTCTGACTGCCACATTGAAAATGAAGTATAGAGGTAAAAAGGAGGAAGCAGAGAGATCTGGGATTAGGCTATTCCCTAATTTGAGTGAGAGATATGATGGCTGGGACAGAATGATACCAAGAAGGGCAAGGGCAAACAGGTGGCAACTGGGGATGGTTTTTCAACTGAGAGTAAACATACTTACTCAAGTAGGTGGTATGAAAGGAAGGAGTAAATAACTCCAAGCACTTCACCTTAGCAACCAGAAGGATGGAGTTAACTGATAAAACAAAACTAGGTGGAGCAAACTTTGGTAGAAAAGTCCAGAATGCACTTTTAGATGTGTTAAAGCTGAGATGTTTATTAACGTTTGAAATAGTTGATTCATGCAAAACTCTTAGACTAGTTCCTGACTTTCAGTAAGCACAATATAAATGTTTATAGTGGTAGAACTTGTTTAAGTGGAGTTTACATTGGTGGTGGTTGTTGTTATTGATTTTTTTTTAAACCAAAATAAGGTGTTGAGTATACAATTGAAAAAATATCAAAGTATGGTGTTCAGGATACAAATCCAGGGTAGAAATGTGAATTTGGGAGTTGCACAGGCCACAGATGAAATTAAGCCCATCAGATAAGGGGGCCATCAGGACTATGAGTATATTGGAGATGTTTGAGGATTAAAATGTGAAGTGCTCCAGCTGTAAACAGTCAAGAAAATGAAAAGGAAGCAACAAAGGAGACCAAACAGAGGCAGCTGAGGAGGAAGAAGGCAAACCACGTAAATGACCTTCTACCAGGAGGCTATTAGAGAAGGTATTTCAAGAAGAGAGTGACCTGCTAGTTGTAGTTTCTTACTATGATTTTCTTCTTTATATAAAACCAGAAAAGGCATATGGGAAAACTTTGTTTATCCAGGTTATCAGGTAACTTAACTCTACTCAACATTCATGGTGTCTCAGAACCTATCTAAGGATCAGGCACGTGACAGATACTCAATGTATCTGAATAAAATAATGAACCAATGAAGGAATCAAACACCTTGTGCGGCAAAGGTACTTCTCTATTTATGGTCCAGGAATGTTGTTGCAAGAGTTTTCTATTCTTAAATTCAAGCAGTACTGATATAGGACATGATTTCTGAGAGAAAATGGACCTGAGAAGCATTTTGCATTTCCTTTTAATTAAACATTATCAAAAGACTACTAGTCCATAAACAAGTCCCATTGAGAACATTTTCTCAGACCATGTTTGATAAAATTGATAATAAAGATATAGCACACATATATGGAAATTCAGAAAAAAAACTTTTGTAACCAATCCTACCACTTAAAAAGACAGCAACCCAATTAAAATGAACAAAATATTTAAACATGCACTTTACCAAAGATACAAAAATGCCAAATAAATGCATGAAAAGATGTTCAATAGAATTATACGTTAGAGAAATGCAAATTAAAATCACAATGAGATTTACACACACCCACTGAAATTGACAAAATTTACAAGATTGACAACATCAAGTGTTAACAATTGAAATTCTCATGCATTGCTAGAGGAATTAGAGAATAGAATAGCAAATTCAGAAAACCAACTGGCCAATTCTTGTAAAGTTAAACAGAAATTTGAGAATAGCCAGGACTCTTATTCCTCCGTATTTGCCCAAAAGAAATGAAAACATGCATTGACCCAAATACTTGCACATAAATATTTACAGAAGCCTTACTCATAATAACCCCAAACTAGAAACAACTCAAATTTACACCGACTTCTGAATACATAAACAATGTGTAGTATATCCATCTATACATGAAATACTTATCACCAATGAAAAGGAATCAACTATTGATAAACCTAATGACATGCACACATCTGAAAATCATACCAAGAAGAACTTTGTATTTTGCAACTGGGTTTTGTTTGATTACATTTGATTCTTAAACTCTGGAGGAAAAAAAGCAGATTAATAGTTGTAAGGGATCATCAAGGGATTTACTAAAAAGAGTCACAAGTGAAGTATTTAGATGTGAGAAACATCGTGTTCTATATCATCATGGTGGAGGTTTCAGAACTGTATATACATCGTTAAAATAATCAAACTTCATACACTTACATGGTAGTGAATTTTACTGTTAGTAAATTATACCTTAATGAAAACATTTTTTAAAAGAAAACACTTAGTCTTAAGTTTTATAAAAGGGGGACAGAACAGTGTTTTTCTACTTGAAAAACAAAGCTTACCACAGAAATACCATCATTATCTATTCCCAATGAAAAAATTGATCTAAATAAAGATGACTAATAGATGCTAAGGCCATCACTAAAAGTCTAGTGGGAAATAGAATATTCAAACAGTGTAAATATCACCTTCTGATATTTTGAAAAGGGAAAAAAACCTGTGTTTTATAAGGGAGCAATCACCTCACATGTTCTTCCTCATGTGATGCTGAAAAGTATTTTGTATCCCCTATGAGCTGTTTTTGCAAGAAACATATTTAACTTGAATCTAAGGAAGGCTTGTGCCTTAATTTCCTGCTTACAGAAAATAAAGAAGATAGAGGAACAGATAAATGACACCAGAAGGAATGTATGAAGACTATATGGAATACAGAGCCTCCTACAAGTCTTTAAAATATCAGTATCTCATGGTTTAGAGCTAAAATGGCCCAAAAATGTTTCATGTGTTTGAGGGTGATTAGATCATGTGGGACTGTGGCAGACTTGCTGTTAGGAAAGGGCCTGGCTGGAGGTGGGTTACTGTGGGAATGACCTGGAAGGTTATCTCCATGCCCAGCTCCTCCCCTTCCTCTCTTTTCCTGGCTGCCATGATTGAATAAGTCTTCCTCCACCTGGCCCTCCCTTCATGCAGTTTCTGCTTTGGAGCCAGCTGACCACGAGATGAAAATGTGAACCTCTCCTCATTTAAATTGTGGATGTCAGGAACTGTGTCTCAACAAGGAAAGTAACTAAAACAGTGTGGGTGGAAAAAAGCAGAGGCACTGTAGTAGATTAAGAGACATGACAGTTAAAAGCAAATTAATGAGATTGGGTCTTAGTGCAAAATAAATAGCTATGAAATACATTTTGGAAACAATTTAAATAAAACTGGTATAAGAAATGTTTTATTAATTTTACTGGAGATAAAAATACTATTATAAAGGAGGTGATTCTTATTTTCAAAATATACAAGCTAAAATACTTAGGACTAAAGTATCATGCTGCCTCACATGCACATTAGAAAAATATATGTGAAATAAACATTAGCTATTAGAATGCTTTTTTAAAAAGTTGTGGTAATGTAATAAACAGATGTATTTATCTGATACAGCATGATGTTTCATGTATACAACATATATTGATCAAATCAGGGTAATTCACAATAACTTATTTATTTTATGAAGAAATGTTAACATTTGCTGTTGTTAAGTTGTGGATAGATAAATGTTCTATTACCCTGGTCTTTCAATTTTTCTGTGAATTTAATGTTTTTCTGAAAAAAACACTGTAAAAAAATACATGGACCAATAATTAAGAGAATCAGAAAAATTTAGAACGTGATATCTTTAAACTATCAAATTATAAAATGAATGAAAACAGTCAGAAGAAAATTAACAATTTCAGTGCACAGTCTACAAAAAAATGTAAAATTAATGTTTAAGGCAACCAATGAATTTAAAGAACAAAAACAAACAGAATATAAAAAATAAAGGTAAACTCAGTCTAATAAAGGGAAATACAATTGTTAATACAGAATGAATAAAATTAATCTGGTTAGATAAATGAAAAAAGTGAGGACATAAATCAGTCAACCTAGGAATAAAATGGGCCCTGTAATTAAGGCTACAATAGAACTTTAAAAATATAGGACTAGTTCACAATGAGCATATTTATGGAAATAAATTTGAAAACAGGTAATATCAATGTCTTAAAATGAAAAGTTACTTATATTCATTTCATGATTCACAGAATCTTGAACAATTAAGTAGACTGAATTAGTTGGAAAACAGTTTGCTCCTGTATAATCACAGTTCCAAATTTTTAGACATATTCATTGAGATAAAATTCATGTACCATAAAACTTATCCATGTAACACATACAACTCATTTGTCTTTAGCATATGCACCAACCATCACCATCTTTTAAGTTTAGCATAATTTCTTCACCCCAAAAAGAAATCTGTAGTACCATATTGACAATCATTTCTCAGTCCCTTGTCAGAGACAACTAATAATCTGTATTTTATCCTTATAGATTGCCTATTCTGCACATTTCATCTACATGGAATCATATAACATATGTAGCCTTTTGTGTCAGGCTCTTTTTTTTCACTTAGCGTATTTTCAAAGATCATCTATATTGTAGCACATACAGTATTGGTACTTCATTCCCTCTTGTTATGTAATACTCCATTATATGCACATAATGCATTTTATTTATCCATTCATCTGTTAATGGGTATTTAGGATGTTTCTACTCTTTGATTATTATAATTAATGCTGTTACAAGCATTATGTACATGTTTTTGTTTTGTTTGGTTTGGTTTGGTACCGGGGAACAAACTTGGGTCCTTGTGTTTGTGAGGCAGGCGGCAGAACCACTGAGCTAAATCCCTGGCCCTGTGTACATGTTTTTATATGGATATATATTTTCATTTTTAGGAATATATGTCTAAGCAGTGGAATTGCTGGGTCCTTTAATAACTGTTTAACATTTTCAGGCACTGGCAAACTATTTTCCAAAGCAGGTACACAATTTTACATTTCCACCACCTATGTACAAGGGGCTATGAAAAAAATACAGTGAATATTTAATTTTTTAAATTATTAAAATAGAAGGCACATTGCCATTAATCCCCTGAACTTCAAAAATATTTATTCTATAATTCTTGCCACTTTCTGAAGCAGTTCTGTAAGTCCTCTTTTGTAAGTATCTTCATGAGATACAAGAAAAATACAGTGAATGCTTTTGCCAAATGCCATCCAACAGAAGGGCAGGCTTGGAAAATCATGGCAGTGCGTCCTTATCCACCTTATTCACCAGATCTGGCACTGTAAGACTTCTGGCTCTTCTTCAAAGTTAAAATGACCATGAAAAGTAAATGTTTTAAATCAATTCAGGCTATCAAAGCAGCCACAACAATGCAACTAAAGACACTCTTGATCTGAGGGTTTTACTTTGACCACATTCCCTCCTGACCCTATTGTCTTTCTTTGATTATAGCCATCTTATTGGGTGTACAGTAGTAACTCATTGTGATTTTCATTTGTAATTTCTGGCCAGTACCTTTTCATATGTTCATTTGTCATTTGTGTGTATTTTCTCTTTGGTCATTTTAAAATTGGGTTCTTTCTGTTGCTGCATTTTAGGCTTAGAATACTTTTAAGGCAATCCTTGCAAAATTTGAAAAAATATAAAAAGTAATAACAGATATAACAGAGTTACATGGTGCCAAAAACAAAGTAGAAAAGAAGAAAAAGGACAAAAAGAAGGGGGAGGGAGGGAAGATTGTAATAAAGTTAGAAAGACTTTGAAACCCAAGATGGACATAAACCACATGGGAAAGGGAATTTAATGAGGATCTCAAAAGGCCTAAATAAAACTGAATTTACCAATATGGAAATCATAGGGGTAATAGATGGTAATAATATAATGGCATGTCCAAGTAAGATTTACCCTATAATGCAAAGATGATTTGGCCCTAGGAAAATATGTATGATTTTCAAGAAAACAATCTTTTTTGAAAGACTGAAAAGTTTTTTTAAAAACGATACATTTCAGTATCCCTGGGAAAATTTTAATAATATAAAACATTTACTCATGATTTCAAAAACTAATGAGCAAGTGGGAAGGGGGACACAAGTTGGAGCAGGGAGGGATGGGAGGGAAAGGGACAAAAAAGTAATTAAGATGTGCTATATAAATATACAAACTCCCCATAATAAATGTACAGCAAACATGTACTAATAAAAAAATTTGTTAAAACTAACTAATGAAAAATTTCTATTTGCTAGGAACAGAAGGGAATTCTCTGAGCCTAATATGGGTGTCACCAAAAATCCATAGCATACATACTTAATGATGATGTTTTAAACTTCTCCTATAGACAATAATACCTCATCCTTATTTTTTTCAGCATTTTCTCAAAGTCTTACAGCAGTGATATAAACAAAAGATATAACAATTAGAAAGTTGTCATCATTTATCACCAGTATTATCTCCAGAAAAAAAAGAGAATCCAGAGTCAAGTCAGATCTACCAAGAAAGCAGAATTTAGAAGTGTTTGGACTTTGCGGGAGTGGCCATTCAAAAATAGTAACCAAAAAATTTGAAAGTTATGTGGAAATAAGTCTAAGGATGTGAAAGACCTTTATAGAAAACACTTTTTTAAAGAACACAAAGGAAGAACTGAGCAAACAGAAAACCAAATTACAGTGATGGATTAGAAGACTCAATCTCTCAGCTCCATCTTCAAATGTCAAACATTATCAATCAAAATCTCAACATGTGCATATACTGCACTTCACCAGCTGATCCTGAAATTCTTACAGAAAACAAAAAGGCCTCAAATAACCAGGTATTTTTAAGAAGAGTAAAACCCCTAGCATTCCAAAAAGGGTCAGGCATCTTATTGTAAATCTAGTTAATATGAATTAAAAAGGTAAGTGAGATAGATAAATGGCCAAAAGGAATTGAAAGAGCATCGAGAAATAGGCTCCAATATGGATCTGCAATATATGACAGAAATAGTAGTATTATTGTGAAAAACTGACTGTTGAAAATTGTAAAGCACCATGTCAACTCCCTATTTGAATGGAAAAGACAAAATCAGAACCCTGCCTCAGATTAAACTAAATGTGAAAAGCAAATAGATGAAACTGTTTCAAGAGCACGTTGAAAAATACTCTCCTATCATCAGGCTGGGAAATACAATGAGGTATCTTATTAGATTGAAATTTCAAGTCTACATGAGTGACATGATACCATCATGAACAACAACAAAAAGTCAATGAACAAACATGAATCTTTTGAAAATATGTATCCCAAAAAGTTTTCCCAAATTTGTACCAAAAAAATTCAAATGAATACTATTTCCCATTCATCAAAATTGCAAACTAATTACAGTGTGTGTTGCTGAAGATACGTGTACACAAGAACTTTCCTCCAATATAGGTGAGAACAATATGAATGTATTTAGTAAAGTTGAAGGTGCTCATACTGTAGGACAGTGATGGTGAACCTTTAAGGGACAAATGCTCAAACTAAAACTGAAAAACTCACTTATTTATCACAAAGTGCCAACACTGCAATTAAACCTGAATAGAAAAAAACAACTCATAGATTAACATCTTTTGCCTTAAAAGAAAAACAACACAAGTACCATTGGTTCACCACCACTGCTCTAGGACAGCAACTCCAAAATTAAGTGCATACTCTCAAGGCAAAGGCTAACATGAATGTAACTACAGAACCTACACAAAATCCTTTATATGATTAAGTTTCAAAGTACATATTAGCAAGTTTGAGAAGGCAGAAATATTACAAATACCACCTGTTGATAAAAATGCAATAAAACAAATTATAAAGAAAATTTTAAAAGCTCTCTCCAAAAAATGGGAAAAGTAACTTTTAAGCAACTCCTGAATGAAAGAGAATACAAACAAAAATTTCTAAAGGAAAAAGATGATGAAAATAATTAGATGCATTAGCAATAGTGATCACTGAGAAATTAACAACCCTAAGCACACTTGACTTTTATCTGAAATCCTCCCCATACTGGGGATCCAACTCAGAACCTTGCACTTGCCAGGCAGGTGCAGTGCCACTGAGCTACATCCCCAGCATCTGAAATTCTTGAGACCCAAAATGTCTCAGTGTTTTATGTTTCAGACATTTTTTGGACTTTGAAATATTTGCATATACATAATAAAATTTCTGGAGGATGGGATCCAAGTCTTGGGACAACATTCATTTTTTAAATAAATATAGCCTAAGGGAAATCCTAAACAATAATTTTAGTACACCTGTATTTTGACTGTCATCTGCCACAGAAGGTCATGTATAAAATCTTTTATTAATAGCATTTTGTCAGAACTCAAAAATTTTTAAATTCAGGAGCATTTCAGATTTCTATATTAGGGATGCACAACTTATATGAATAAACTAAATTCCAGTTCAAAACATCAAAAAAAGGTGTGGGAGAAAATAATTAATAGAAAACATGGGGAAGGAAATAAGGATAAGAGCAAATTGTAATGAATTTGAAACAAGTAAGATGAAAAATTTCTTTGGAAAAGTCATTTACCTGACCAAGCAACTCAGGACCAGCGTATTATGGTTGGAACCCATCGGGCCCCGAGAACTGTGAAGAAAACTGCGAAGGCTTTCAGTATTCCCATGTAAGGGGAGATAAACAGGCAAATGGGGTCCCAAGTCACACTGAAGGCACCAATCACCCCGCTGCGGACAGGCAGGTCTGCCCATGCCCTACCGAGGTCCTGAGTGGCACAGAAGATGCTGAATCACCCCGATGGAGACAGACAGCCACCTGGTTCCACACTACAAAGATACAGAGGACACCAGACCACCACACCAAGGTACTGAGTCCTGCTGCTCCTGGACCAGAGGTAGGGGCTTCTGAGCTGCCGCCCCACTGCTCCTGGTCCAGAGGAAGGGGCTTCCCGACCACTATCCCTCCCGATGCTCCCAGCCCACAGGAAAGGGCTTTTGGGTCACCATCCCTACCACTGCTCCCGGCCACTGTCCCACCTCACCCAGCTCAGAGGAGGTAATTCGTGCAGGCCCTAACAGCCCCCCACCCCAGTCGAAATGAGAAAACACGTAAATAAGTCTCAAAACTAGACTTCCAGATCACCTACAGCAACCCCAAAGGGAAATGAGATGGAACCCTCTGATACTCAACCACCTGGACCCACTCAACTGGCAACAAAAGGGGATCTGGAAAAAATGAAATCAGAAATAATTTCTCAGATAACAGGAGAAATTGTG
>NW_004624732.1:32704739-32804940 GCF_000247695.1 Heterocephalus glaber
AAAAAAAAAAAAAAAAGTCTAATAAAAAGTAATATTATTTACATAGATGTTTAAAATGTCTGAGAAAAGTTTACATCCCTCATGATGAAAATCCAAAAAGACAGGAATTGGTATATATTTTCTTAATGTCACACACACACACACACACACACACACACACACACACCCTAACACCAGTATCTTATGTAATGGGGAAAATTCTTGAGACATTCAATGTGATCACAGAAGCAGGATGCCTACTACATCCACTGCTATCTAACATTTCATTTATATGGAAGTCAAACATTTCTATGAGATAAATCAAAGATTTATCTCAAGAATTAGAAAAACATGACAAGTTAGTATGCTGGAAAATAACAGATCAATAAACTATAAAATTCATAATTAGTAAAATTTAATATCCACATGTCAATCACCTTCATAGACCTTGATAGTGAAATTGTTGGAAGTTATACTGGTATAGAAACCTCACTTACATTAGCAACATAGAAGATAAAATACATAGGGAAAGTCAAGACTAGAAGTGTATAAAACCTACAAGGCAAATGTTAAAATTCCTGCCAGCAAAAAAGTAGATTTGAAGAAATGCAGGACATTCACCATTCTATGACAGAATGACTCAACATTGTAAAGACTTTGGTTCACTCTAAATTATCTATAAAATTAATAATAAAAGTATCAACAAGGTCCTTTGGGGGTAAGTCCAGTTAATATTGAAGCTCATATGAAAAACCTTTCAAGAATAGACAGGAATGCTGTAAGAAAGAAAAGCTGAGAAAACAGTTCTACTGTAAATAAGCACACCAGAAAGCTTCTGAAATAAGAAATGTGGTGCTGGTGCATGAATTGGCAATCAGGGCAGAAACTGATTTGAAAGTACAGAAACAAACCAAATGTCTGTGGACATCACTCTACAATAAAAGTGGCACCTCAAATCACAGGAAAGGGGTTAAAAAAAAACAGTGCCAGGACAACTGGTTGATTATGTGAACATATATCCATTAAGTTCATGCCTCAAACCATACCCCCAAATAAGCTCCAAATCATCTGGGAGTCTAATTATAAAAATGTCAGTACACAAACATGGAAGGAACCACAGGTAAATTCCTTTATACCCTGAGTGAAAGGAATGGTTACCTAACTATGACTGAGCACCAGAAGCTACACAATATTAATAAATTTGACCATCTAAAATTTTTTGAATGGCTTGTTATACTAGTTTCTATTGCTGCTGCCACAAGTTATCACAAATTTGGTAGTAAAACAAGGTGAGACAGGTCTCATGGTCTAAAATTAAGATGTCAGGTGGGCTGTGTTACTCTCTGAAGGCTCTAGAGAAGCTCTGTTTCCTTGCCTTTCCCTTCCCAATTTCTAGATACTCCCTACTTCCTTAGCTCAAGGCCCTTTCCTCCACTTCAAAGCCAGGGACTTTGCATCTCTGTGGTCTCCTTTTCTATTGTCATATCTCTCTTGAACAACACTCAGGAATGTATCCTGGCTTTTAACCATCCTTGTGATTACACTTGCCTCACCAGGATAATCCAGGATCATCTCTCCTTCTCAGAGTCCTTTAATTATAACTATTAAATCTCTTTTGCCATGTAAGGCAAATCTTTAAGGGTCTGGGGATTTCCACAAGTACATCTTTGTGGGCCATTATTTTGCTTACCACATATGACAAACAAGTATTTTAAAAATTTAAAGACTACTAACAAGATGTAATATATCACAAATAATAAGCTAATATCACAAAGTTCAAAAAAACTCAAATTGAGGAAATGCAAAAATCAATAAAAAATTGACATAGGAAATTCACAAAATGACAGAAAAAGAGCCTTTAAACATGTTAAAATAGGACTGGGGATTTAGCTCAGTGGCACTGCTCCTGCCTCATAAGCACAAGGTCCTGAGTTCAATCCCTGACATAGAAGAAAAAATGTTAAAATATGTTCAAGCTCATGACTACATAAATGCAAATTAACATGCATCAAACTGAAGAACATTTAAATGTTGATAACTCATCTCTTGGTGAGACCTTAGGTAAACATGTGCTCTCCCACATTGCTGGGGGAAATATAAACTGATAAAAAATTTTGGAAAAGTTGACATCATCCAACAAAACTCCACTTAATTTACTCTTTGAGTGCTAATTCTCCTTTTGGAATGGACCTTGAAAGTATACCTTCAACAATACAAAAGTACACAGGCACATCACTGTACTCTTAATTGTATAACATTGCTTACAATGTCTCTAACTCGTCTTAACTCTTCACCTATTCTTTTTTTAATCCTTACTTTATAGCTTGCCTTACCTGTTGGTTTCAAATTGCAAACTAGTCAACTTCTCTATATTTCTCTGTGCAACTGCTATATGGTTCTCAGTATAGGTGCACTGATAAATGTTTACTGATTTCATAATTATTAGGTCTAACTAATCCTTTTGTTAAATGAAATTCCATTTTGGAAAAATACTTTCTTACATAACTAAGGTCACATGGCCTATTAATTTTGTTTATACTCCAGAATATTATCCACTATACTTTTTTTGTGGTTCTTTCTAAGTTTCTGTTTTATCACAGCTAGTCTTAGGTAAGAATATTTGATTTTGTTGTGTTTTTTTTTTGGTTTGGTTTGGTTTGGTTTGGTACCAGGGATTGAACTTGGGTCCTTGAGCTTGTGCAACGGGGGATGAAACCACTGAGCTAAATTCCTGGCCCAAATATTTGATTTTGTCAATAATTAAATCTCTATGACTATGGCTCAGGGCCAGCTGAATTCTACACAGTGACTTACAATAAAATTTTACTGGATTTTTCACACTTTTCTGCTCCAACTAGGGGACCACTGTTCTATGATAGTATTAGTATTATTAATGAAATTTATAAATGGAATGCACTTAAGTAATGTCTGGTTATTCTCCTGAGGCTTGATAACAGAACAAATAAATGCACCCCCATATAATAGGAATCATTCCATTTTTGACACTTAAAGATTACATCACTCAGATATCATTTCTTAAGCAATTAAATACTATGGCAATTAAATATATGCCCTTAATCCAAACAAGGATCATGACCTTAATTTTTAATAGAGTATCTTCTGGATATTTTATTTCATTGTTTGTGTTCATATCTTCCTTTAGACTCTCTTCTGAAACTCATATGCATATATGCTACATTTATATGTATATGTACATATACATATTAGTATATATGTTTATTTCTATCAGCAAAGGAATAACCTAAGTGCAAAGAAAGAAAACATTTTCCCTTGTGTACACATATGATATTTTGAAATTAGCCCAAACCCATCAGATTAGTGTTCACAATCCTGAAATAGCTACCATAAGGGGAGGGATGGAATATATATAAACTAAATTTACATTTAGAAATTTTATTATTCATATCTCTACCTTAGCATGAGGACAGCTTCTGGAGTTTTCCAATAACCTATAGAATACAGCCTTATAAAAATAAATATGAACGTATTGGGGGAACCTTAAAGAAATAGTGACATAACATCTCTTGCAAAGTTCTGAAGGAAATTTACAAGGCTCTTATTAATGTCATAATTTTTACTCAATGACTTAAAGCTTTGCATTTTATTTATTTATTTATTTTTGGTACTGGGGGTCGAACTCAGGACCTCAGGCTTGCGAGGCAGGTGGTGAAACCACTAAGCTAAATCCCTGGTCCCAGCTTTGCATTTTTAAATGTTAACAATGAATCACAAAAAGAATATGATTAGTGAAAGGAATCTAGAAATGACTTCATACCACTATCTCCACATGCTTTATAAATGGGGAAATTGAGCTTACATAATTTTCAGAGCCACATAAGGATAAATAGAGCTGAGTGTTGCTGGGAGGTTTCCTCCTCTACTTTTCAGTATTCAATTCACTGGACTGGGGCCATTAGTGTCATGAGGCTTAGAGGAAGACAGGAAATCAATTCTGTGATGACCCTGCTTCACTAATTCAGGAGTTGATGTGTTAGGTGTTACAAAACACCCAAGAGAGTTTTTTCCTTTTTTTTTTTTTTAACTCAATCTACATCAAAAATTGGTACTTGTAAGCCAGAACTGGAAAATAAAGTTTTATTAATACACAGCTATACCTATTCCCTTTTAAATCGTCCATGGCTGCTTTTGCACTGTGGTTACCAAGTTGAGTAGCAGTGACAATAACCATATAGGGTCCGCTCATAAAGCCCAAAACATTTATAAAGTGATCCTTAACAGATAAAGCTTGCTGAACTCTCACTCTAACAAATACTTCCCCCTTTAAGAGATTATAAATATAAATATAAAAATATTTTATTTTAATACATATTTTATTTATAAAAATATAAATAAATACTTCTAAAAAAACTATTACAGGCTGAATATCCCCAAACCAGACATCTATGATGCCACCAAATATATAACTTTTTGAATCTCACTTTGTGACATGATCCCAGAAACAGAAAATTACACTCCTCGTGGGATGAGTTGCAGTTAAAACACAGATGTGTTTAAAGTACTGTATAAGGTTACTCCTGGGCCTCAAGTAAAGTACATATAAAATATACGTGCACTATGTACTTAAACTCAGACACAGTCCTCAAGATCTTATTTTGTATATGCAAGTATTCCAAAATCTAAGGAAATTTGACATCTAAATCACTTGTGGTCCAAATCATTTTGGATGAGGAATACTCAACCTGCAATGATTATAATTTTGATTTACTCTGATACAAATGCAGTAATTAAATGGATTCTGTGAATGCTAACAAGTCCTCAAGTTTTGGATATAAGTTTTTTTGCAGTACACACACTCCTGCTGACTGTATGAGACATTTCATTTTTAATAGCAAGAAGAGGAGTAATTTTAGCTAATTAACTTGTAAAATTAAACCTAAATTAACTTTTTATAGTCAGCAATACCTACCACAAGATTTTTTCAAGATAATTAAAATACAGCACTTCTAATAAATGAATATCCACTACAGCTTTCTTTATAACATAGCTGTAGTTGCCTATATAGTTTCAAATTGTCCTTTGTTCATTCAAGATTACTGTATATTTCCCCAAATTATAAATATGATTTTAAAATCTATTTTATGAATATTACAATAATAAAATTTCTTAAATATCATAAAATTTATAACAAAGCTAATATTTGGGCAGTTACAGTAAATCTTTAAAAATGTTAAGAAGAAGGAGCCCCAGAATTTCTTATCAAAGGAAATTCTCAAAGATATTCTGGAGAGACACTGGGAATAAGGTAAAGCATAAACTAATGGTGAAACTGGACTTAAGAAGTCAAAAATGTATAGTATCAAATGTGAATAACTTTAAAGAAATATATTTTTCATACACAGAGAATCTGTTCTGCCTTTACTCTGTATTATCCTATAGAGGCAAGATAGGCTAGGTTATACTGAGGTAACCAACAACCCTCAGATCTCAGTGGCTCCAAAGAAAAGCTTATGTTTTTCTCATACTACATGTTCTCAGGAGACTCTCTCATAGTAATCATTCTTAGACCCAGCTTTAGATATACCAACATCTTGAGAATGCTGCTTATCATACCAGATGGAAAAGGCATGGGAAGTTGAATATCCACAGCAAAATGCTTCAGCTTGAACCATCTCTTCATAACTCATTGGCCAGAATGAGCCACTTGACCTCTCCCACCCACAAAAGAGCAGAATCTGTAATCCTATTATGTGCCTTTCATGCAAGGAAAAAAGCTGGAAATGTTTTTTAGTAACTTATTGAATGTCCACGGTAATGATTAAGGACCTATATTTTGGGTCAGATTAGTTATTTCATTAGTGTACTTTATTTTATTCATCTGTTGAACAGCAATACTAACTGTCATAGAGTTATGAGGAACAAATGACTAATAGTTGAGAAGTGTTTAGACTAATACTTCATATAACAGTCTTGCTGTTTCTCATTCCAACCTCTGTACCTGAGCCAGAAACAGAGATGAGGACAAAAGCAGGAGATGATCAGGAGTGACAAATGGATCCAGCAGTTGTGCCTGTGAAAAGCAGTTTTGAAAAGGCTCAAGACCAAATGAAAGAGCAAAGGTATGAGGTTTTCATTCTAAGTTGCATTGATTTAAGAGCAGGAAACAAGCCATTAGTTGGCCTTATATATTTTATAAGAAGCTGGAAGACCAGAGGGATAGGCACCTTAAATCACAGCAGATATTATGACATAAAGACCAGAGGATCAATTTAGGGTGTGACCATATAACATGCACACAGTGAATAGAAGATGCTGGGTGGGATTATCAAATATATTTGAGTAATACAATATATTAATAAGTATCTTCTAATCTGTGTCTAAGAAGGCTTTCACCAGACTAAATCCAGGAGTTAAAGTAGGAGATTCCCACTAGGAAGGACTAAAGCAACAATTAAAGAAGGTGGGTATGAAAGGTTAAGAGAAAATCAACCAAGAATCAGAGTCCAAGAATGCAGTCAGAGAGTCTCTCTCCCTTGTAGAAACACAGCCAGTGGTGGAATAAGCATACAAGTTTATTCATATCAGAATTTCTATTTCCTTGGCATTGGCACCAGTGTGCTTGCTCTGAACCCATGACCATTCATGACCATCTGTATGGATTCAAATGATCCTGGATTGTGTCACCCATGAAGAAGATATCAGGAGCTTATTGTTTAATGAGGGGGACGTGAGGTATTTGTCCAAATAGAACACAATGAAGTTCTGTTCTTCACACACATACACAATGTTATAAAAAGGAATGACAAGGAGGATGTAATAAATAATGGAATATCACGTGGAGCCATGAAAATGGGTAAGTCTGGCCATTTGAAGTTAAGAGAGGAGAAATAAATTTTTTTAGAGCTTGTCTTTTTTCCACCCATGAGTAATAGTTCAGCAGCATCCATTAGCATGTCACATGCCATAATTTGTCTTTATTTATAAAACTCCCTTAGTCTCCCAAAATATTTGTTTCCATTTTTAAATGATGATTTGATTTTCATTTTATTTCTGTAGCCTTCAAATGTAAGTTCCATAATTTACATTTTATTAGTCACAAATTCAAAAGGTCACAGAACTGAACAGGAATTTCAGCCTAAATTTTTGTTTCAAGATGAAGTGTCTAGTGACCAAATAACTTATCCATAGTTACAAAATGGGAAACTCAGTACTGGGACTTGTGTCCCAATAATGAATGTATACATTGCTTTAAAAGATGAGAGAATCAAGGAAACTGGTTTTTCTGTGAGTACTCTGTTTTAGAAACAAACCAAATGATGTCTCAAAGATTGTAAATAATATAAATATGGTAAACATGGAATTATTCACTAAAATATTCCTAAAATATCTATTTGAGAGGACACCACTTCTAGCTTGTGTGTGTTTAGGACAAAAAGAAGGAAGATCTACCTCCAAAGAGTCCAGATTACATTTATGGAATTCATTACCCAACCAGAGGTGGGAGAAGTTGTAAATATAAATAGATTTTAAGTGGCTTGTATAAATTAATGACAGCCCAATCACACAGTAGATGAATAAAAATAGGATTCATGGGTCATGTTATGAATGTTTGAAGTTGACATCAAAGGGCCTCTTGCTTTGTCGACTCTGCCAAAGACAGAGATGGCACATAGCCATGACACTCCCTAGCAATTCTTGTTTCCGTTTGTAAAAACCTCCAAACACTGTGTTTTAGATTTACATGAGAAATTTCAAGGCTGTTGAGTTGCAAATAGTGGAATAAACCAGTCTTTGACAATATATTAACCAAGACAACTCTATTTAACATTTCTTATTCTCAGACAGAAGCATAAGGGACATTTTCACATTTTAACTCTGAGATTCCATGAGAAAGTTTTCATAAGAATTTATCCACAGTTTCTTCTTAGGTTTGCATGGATGAAATCAGAAAGCCTTCCAGACATTGTGAACCTATGAACTTTTCGTGGTTTGTCCACTATCATATAAAAACACTGGTATAGCAATTCAAAAATCTCTGCCACTGTATTGTAGCATGTCTTTATATTATTTTTGAATCTATAACATGTCTATTCCTCACATACTATGGAGTGTGAACCTAATTGTATGTTCTTTAGGATAAAGAAGATCTCATTACCCCAGAAGTATCAGAAGACGTCTGTCCTCTCATGTATTTGATGAAAAAATGATCCTAACAAACCAACCTAACTGACCTCCCTCAGAATATTTCTGATGAGAAATGAGTAAACTTTTGCTTTTCACCTGATGCCAACTGATTTCTTCTCTGTGAAATATGAGAACATCCACATGTGACAGTGGTCCCAGCTAAATAATGTACTCCAATTTCCAGTAACTGTTTTATAGAAAAATAATCTGCACTGTATTTACAATGTTTAACCAATGTGGCAGAGACAAATGCAAAGTTTACATGATCAATTTTAATGTGTTATGTGATATTGAAAGTTATTTTCAAATATAAACTTTATAATTATAAGAAGGAAGGTAATGGTTCTGCTTTAAAACTGCCTGGAAATAAACTTCTATACTATAATGATGGTTTAGCATTAAGCCAGAAAAATAAACTCTCCTGCTAATGTATTAACTGAGCTAGAAATATACTTCTCAGGAGGATGGGGTAGGGGGCACACAAAGAAGGGATAGTGAAATTTGACTAGTGAAACTCATCACTTTTTGAAAACTTATGACACGTCACTGTCATAATATGGCAGAAACTGGAATAACCTAAACATAAACTGTGGTAAATATCTACAGTGCCCAACATTAACCTGTCTTCAGCGGAATATCCAGTAGCTCCTTTCATTTTAGCTATCTCTACATAAATATTTTCTCATAAGCTTTGTTACTTCTTTCTAGCACCATTTTCCCCAATATTCCTTAGCGGTGGAAATGTAAATGTTACATTAGTAATTGTTCATTTCAGTAATGATCTGAAACTTACTTTCTTCTTCTGGCCAGTTCTACCAAGGTCAGGAAGGATCTTGTACTTATTAATTCTACCTAATTACGCCTACATGAACTCTTAGGAATAAATAAAGCTTTGGACCTAGAAAAAACAAAGATCTGAAACAGAACAAGGCAATTTAAAAAAAGAGGATTAGGGTGGGGAAGTAAAGGACTGGTGAAGAAAAATGGATTTTCTAAATTTAAAACACTCTCCACTCTTTCTTGAAGGAATGATTTATATTATTTGAGTCCACAAGGGAGTAATTGGATATGAATGATGCAATGCTGGAATTTTAGGAATTTTGCCTAAAGGTTATTAACAATTAGTACCATTAGGGGAAAAAAATCATAAAGTTAAAATAATAGCCCTCTCTCAAAGGATGACTAAAACTGAATTTGTAATCCGGCCATAATAAAATACATTATGTTTATATTAGAACCCTCCATGTTAAGAGGAGAATTTCAGGGCTGGGGTGTAGCTTAGTGGTAGAGCCTTTGCCTAGCATGTCCAAGGCCCTGCATTTAAGTCCCAGTACTGCAAAAAGACAAGGAAGCTCAACAAGCTATAGTATGTCCAATGGTGGCCATAAATAAGGGGAATCTGAAAAAAAAAGTTGCATGTGGAAAAATAAAAGGAACCTACTCTGCTTCCTTTTGAAAAGTGAAAACTGTGGAAAAACATGAAACCGACTTTGAATAAATCCCTTAACTGAGGGAATTCCTTAATTATAGAGAATGTTGAAGTAGACATTTTCAGTGGAGCTGCTAACCATAACATTAGGCCTAGGGGGTAAAAGCCAGATGTGGAGTCATAAAGGAGTGTCTAATCTCTTCCCGTCTTGTATAGCAGAATCCACTCTACATCATACCTAAAAGATGGTTACCTGCCTTTGCTTTGACACTTGTACTGGTATAGAGCTCACTTTCTCAAAAATACCTTGCTCCATGTTGAATGGTAGTGTTAAGATATCCCTTTCTAGTGCCAAGTTTCAGGTTGTAATTTAGTGCAATGCTTTGGATGTGCTTTGTCTCCTTCAGTACTCATGTTGAAACAGTGTTGTAACAGTGTCCAAGGCGAGAGGACCTTTAGGGGGCAATGGGATTAATACCTTTCTCTTGGGAGTGGACTGGTTCTTCCTAGAGTGAGTTACCTCAAGAACTAGTTGTTATAGAGTCATGCAGAACTAGAGAAAACAATCCAAGAATTCATTTGGAACCAGAAGAGACCTAGAATAGCTAAAGCAATTCTAAGCAACAGAGACATGACTGGGGGTATCACAACCCCCAACTTGAAACTATACCACAAAGCTACTGTGATAAAATCAGCATGGTACTGGCAAAGGAACAGACCTGAGGATCAGTGGAATAGATTAGAAGATGCAGAAACAACTCCAGACAAGCTCAGCCACCTCATCTTTGACAAAGGAGCCAACCACCATCATTGGAGGAAAGATAGCCTATTTAATAAATGGTGTTGGAAAAACTGGATTTCAACCTGCCAAAGATTGAAACTAGACCCATACCTATCACCATGCACTAAACTAAGATCAAAGTGGATTAAAGATCTAAATATTAAGACAGAAACAGTAAACTTTCCAGAAGATAAGTTAGGTAGAACTCTTGAAGACATTGGCATAGGAAAAGACTTCATGAACAAAACCTCAGCAGCGCGGGAACTAGCAGAAAGAATCAACAACTGAGATCTCATCTTATTAAAAAGCTTCTGCACTGCAAAAGAAACCACCAGCAGAGCTGACAACCTACAATATGGGAAAAAATTTTTAGTAGCTGTACGTCAGACAAAGGACTACTATCTAGAATATATAAAGAATTGAAAAAAATCAGACCCCCCCAAATTCAAAGACCCAATTCTAAAATGGACATCTGCAATGAACAGACATTTCTCAGACAAGGAAGTAAAAGCAGCAAACAAATATTTGAAAAAATATTCAACATCACTGGTCATTCGAGAGATGCAGATGAAAACAACACTGAGATTCCACCTCACCCCAGAAAGAATGACTGCTATCAAGAAATCAACAAATAACAAATGCTGGCAGGGTTGTGGGGAGAAAGGAACCCTTCTCCATTGCTGGTGGGAGTGCAGACTGGTGCAACCACTGTGGAAGTCAGTATGGAGATACCTCAAAGAACTAGGACTAGAGGTCCCATTTGACCCAGCTATTCCCCTGCTGGGTATCTTCCCAAAAGAATTAAAAGAATCATACCACAGTGATATATGTGCACCCATGTTTATAGCGGCACAGTTTGTAATAGCTAAAGCTTGGAAGCAGCCCAAGTGCCTATCAACTAGAAATTGGATAAAGAAAATGTGGTTTTTTAATAAAATGGAGTACTACTCAGCCTTAAAGAATGAAAAACTAGAGTCATTTATAGCTAAATGGATGCATATCGAGACCATACTCTTAAGTGAAATAAATAGGACACACATCTATAAATACCGAATAGTTTCTCTAGTGTGAGAAACTGATAGTGTAAACAAGGGTTAAAATGATTAAAATGAATAATTGATAATTTGAAATAGGAAAAAAGGTCCAAAGATGAAGGAGTGAAGGGAGGGGAAGGGGAAAGGAAAAGAGGGAAAGGAAAACCTATGAGAAAAGAAAAAAAAATGGAAATGAAATCTATGTAAATAGGGAAGGGCGGAGGGGGTGAAGAGTGCACAGTTAATGGGGAAAAATATAAGAATCAAGATACATCATGTACAGGTACAAACACCCAATGATAAATGTAAATGAATTATATACCAAAATGTACCAATAAATGAGCTAAAAAAAAAAAGAAAAAAAAAAGAACTAGTTGTTATAAAATGAGGCCACCCCTCACGTTTTCTTCTTTCTGCATGTACATGCTCACCCTTCTGTTTTTGCACCAGGTTATGACACATCATGATACCCTCCCCACTGCAGCTGTTTGATCTTAAATTTCTAGCCTCCAGAGTTTAGGTTGTGGATATGGCTCAGTGGTAGAGCAAATAATTAGCATGTTTGAGGCGCTGGGTTTCAGGGTTTGATCCCCAGCACCAAGGTTGGGAGAACCTACTTGTTCAGCCTGTAGAATTGTGAGCTAAGTGAATATTTTTCCTTTATTAATCACCAAGTCCCAGATATTCTAATATAGCAACAGGAAACAGACTAAGATGTTTAGACAATTGGTTACTAGTTCTGTCCTACGGAATATCCCAGGATGCTTCTAATCCCTTTTCCATAAGACAATTCATATCTCCTTTTGAACAATTATCATGCCACTCCTTTGTCCTTTATTTGCCAAAGTAAAGAACTTAAATTCCTTGGCATCATTATTAATTTAGTATTCTGCATCTCGTACCATTTTATTCAGAGGGCTGGTGGACACTCTTTGGTTTGTAGTGACTTCAACCGATATCTGAAATAAATATACTTAATATGATTTAACCAGCAATTACTGTATAGAATTTTAAATTTCCCTTTTCAAGGGAAAAATGCATTAGCTAAATGTTATGGTCTTCATCTAAAATATCCTCCAAAAGTCTTCATGTGTTAGGAAATGGGGTCTGATCAGAAGAGGCAGGTTACTGGGATATGACCAGGAAGGGTGTATTCTTAACTCCTTTTTTTTGTACTGGGGATCAAACTCAGGACCTTGTGCTTATGAGGCAGGTGAGGCACCACTGAACTATATCCTCAGCAAGGAAGGGTGTATTCTTATCCCCTGTTCCTCCTTTCTCTCTCTGCTTCTTGGCTACCATAGGGCAAGCTGCTTTCCTCTACCATACTGTTTCTGCCTTGGAGCCAACTGTGAACCAAATCCTCTGAAAGCTGTGAGACAAAATAACCTCCCCTCCTTTCATTTACAGGTGTTGGATATTTTCTCCCAGCAATTGGAAAGTAAAGCAGAAATTAAGGTCCATGGAAAAATTTTGGAGTTTTTAATAAGATATATATATATATATATATATATATATATATATGTAGTGTCTCAAGTTCAGGGGTGCAGAGGAAATAGAGATCAGTTGCCATGAAAAATCCATCTGAGGAGATATGGAGCAGAGGAATCTGGGTTTTTTTGTTGAAAGGGAGACAGGACTCCTCTGGACCTGAGAGAAAGGTAAAGGAGGGCATGTGTAGAAATAATGAGTAATAAAGAAGTCACGGTTAATAAGGGTATATATGGTTAGAAATAGATAAACAGTAGTATTTAGATTTGTACTGTTAGGGCCGGGGATTTAGCTCAGTGGTTCTGTCGCCTGCCTCGTAAGTGCAAGGTCCCGAGTTTGAGCCCCGGTACCAAAAAAAAAACAAAACAGAAAATAGATTTGTACTGTAACATTTCAAATACAACTTCCTTTCGACCATCTTAAATGCTTTTGGTTTTGTTAAAAAAATTTCCAGGACTCAGATTTCCATGAGTAATAATTTTCCAGACTAATCCTTGATAGGATACTATGAAGAGTGAAGAGAGGCAACTGCAGGTTTCAGGGGTGATTTCCTAGATAACCAATTTCCTTCATTCTGAGCAAGAGAAATTCAGGTAGTCCAGTGGGAGAAATATTTTTGCATAGATATGACTTCTGGTACATTTTAAATTATATCATCTTGGGGGCAATGGTCCCAAGAGCAAAAGTCTTGAAGTGTATATCTGATCTGACTATGAGAACTTTTGCTCAGTTGTTATATAAAAGAATGTTAGAGTGGCCTTCTGCTGTTGACCTCATTCACATTTCTATTTTCAAAGCTAGGAACAGTGAAGTCTATTAAACAATACAAGTGGATATGATATGTCTGGGTAAATATACATTTGGCTTTCAATTAGCCAGTGAGTCTGTAAATTTCTAGAGAATACTGAAGAGGCAGAGTCACACAATGTAATTTCTTTAATAGGGACCATAACCTCAGAGTGGCTGCTGCTGATTTTTATAATATCACACAATTTACTTTTTTTTTCACCATGCTGTGCTCATAACTTCTAGGGAAACTTAAACATTATTCAATAGAACAATTTCCTGGAAAACTTTTTCAAAGTGGTCATAGATTCTGACCTTGCTCTGGTGCTCCCCATCTGCCAGCATGTTGTTTTATTACCTCTGAAAGCTTTAAGGCCAAGAGACAGCCACAGAGTTAGTTGGAGTTCAAAGAGAATGAAGTTCATGAAAATATTAGCATCTGCCTACTTTCAAGAAAGGAAACTGCCGCCTCCAATTCTTAGTAATTTTATGTATCTATCACTTCTGTGTTTATCATGCAACACTTCAACTGACCTGCCCAAGTCTATAAAGATTATAGATTGTTAACTCTTTAAGAAATGACTGCTGAAATCATTTACCTCAAGCTTTTCTGATATCCAGCCAGAAACCAAGCCCTAAAATGCCTCGATGACTTTTGTAGGGTCACATGGTAAGTGGCAGAATCAGGACCTCAACTCCACATTTTGAGGATGAATCAGGGTGGATATTTTTGAAAATTTAGAAACAGTGTGGCACAGTCTCCAAATAATCAGAATGTGGCCTGTGATTGTACTGGTGTGCCACCAAATACCACTCCCTACTGGATTAGCATGTACACATCACTAATATTTTAAGGGATAAGGAGAAAAAAGTGTTCCTTATAATTAGGCTATCTGAAGAAGCTAATAAAATAATTTACTCTTAGCTTTCGGATCTTCTCTTCACCTTTTCACTTTTTTCTATTGTCTTTGTTGCCATTAATCTTTGAAAGCTCGTCCTCCATTTGAAAGAGGGTATCATTGTTTTTCATGCTAATCTAGTCTTCGCCAAAATTCTCAGGCCTTCCTTCCTGTGTATCCCCTTTCCAGCCTTCTAGGTTAAGCCTTGATTTTGTTTGTAAAAGTAACATGATACATATGCCTACAATTGTTCTTTAGCTCATGTTACACAAGGTGGAGGGATAAAAGTATATATATTTAAGGCCTTGGTTTTTATATGGATTTTTTTCAAAACCTAGGATAACTTGTCTTCTTTCAAAATCATGAGTTATTCTTACATCGCTTCTTTTCATAAGATTGTTTGCAGTTCAAGATCACAATTGATAGATTAATGGAATAAGATGATGGGATAGAAACATACATTTGACTATTACTGTTATATAATATGTATATATATCAATTAATTATGTGTATCAATATATATCAATATAATTCTATAAGGCTTCATTAATATTGGAGTCTTTATCATGATATGAGAAGATATGATTAGACATTATATACCTTAAAACTTTATGACTGTATTTTAAAAGATATATGAAGCCATGGAAACAAGCATTTTTATTGGCCTGTGTACCACTAATAAGATTTATACCTTCCTTAAATATCACAATCTGTAACTTACTAACTTTATCTTGAAATTATGAATTCCATTTAGCAATTACATTCCACTGACACACCACTTTCTGCTATGCTTGCTTGACTTCATTTTCTTGCACAGATTGAAAAATAATAGTGGGCTCTTCCCTAATAAGCACAGGAGTCTTTGCTAATTTTCCTTTTCCTAATTGTAGAAGTCTCTTGAGCACATGTACTATGCCAAGACACTTCAGACCAAGATGGATAAAACACACTTCCTATTGTCTCTGTGGTTTCAAGATAAGTGAAGTTTTTCATTTTTTTATGCTAAGCACTGTGAGACCCATAAGGAGTGAGAAGACTTGGTCTTACAGGACAAAGAGGCCAAGGGTACAAGACCTGGCCTCAAAAGATAATTGGAAAACTTTGTGTCCTTGAAATTCACATGGTTGGAAATGGTATAGAGGCCATGGAGGGTCAGACAGAGGAGTTGCAACTACATGTTGGAGCATTATTCTGAAGCATCACAGCAAAGCAGAGCAGCCCTGGGGTCTGAGTGAGAGATCTCTAATGTGGTAAAACATGACCCATGTGAAAGCACATAGGTCAGAGCTTAAGTACCTTTAACTTTCTCTTAGGCAGAATTTTAGACCTGGTAAAAATCTAGGATTATCATCATGGAGACTCCATCTATAATGTAATTCCTTCATGTCCAAGATAAGGCAAATCCCGAGCAGCAAATGAGCACAGCTGCTCATAAAGCAACCTGGTAAGGATGTGTGGCCGTGAACCAAGCCACATGGTGCCAACTTCAGCCAATCCTTCAACAGACACTTGAATTTAGAAATTTTCTTCTTCCTCAGATATTTGGACTATTACTGTACCAACCACTTCCCAATCTCATCGATCTGGTCCTGACTCCTTGCTCCAAGTCACTTTTCTTTGGGTTAGGAACAAGTCTAATTTGTGACACACCCTTATACAGTGCATCACAATTAAAGCACTTGGGGAAAGAAAGTGCATTTTCTTTTTCTCTTTTCTGAGAGGCCAGACTCCTCTCCCCATTGTTGGAGGTGGAGGTAGGTCCTAGAGCTCCCTTCCAGGCCTCTGAAGATGGAAAGCTAAAAAGAGAATGGGCATGGGGTTTAAAAGAAAAAGTATCCTTTTTAGGTGCAGAGTTATTCATATATAGAGATGTACAGCTATAGCCTATCAATCCACCTTTTAAAAAAAAACCCACTAGTATGTTCAAACATAGTCGAATTACTGATTTTTTTCCATTAAAATAAGATAGAAGGCTATGGTGAGTTACCCATTTCATTTCTCCTTCCAAATTAAAAAAAGGCATTTTGTCACTTACTGCAACGGGTGTTAACATCAGCCTTGCTACCCACATTTATGTCAAGTAGATCATTTATACTGCTGCCTGCTGCAGTTTTTCGTTCAACTTAGTAGGAAATATTTGTGATATTTATTGCCCCAAATAAATCTACAAGATGCCTTTTGCTTAAGGCTCTTTATTTTCAGATAAATAAATCACATTAGGTTCCAGGCACTCATATTAAGATAAGCATGGATCTAAAAATAACAAGTGAGTATTAAGCTAAATGTCTTCAGATTAAATAATGCTAAGTTTCTCTGGGTGACTCCCAAATCCTATTGGCTTTGGAGTTTTTAGTACTTTTGGAGTGTTTCTTGAAGCACATAAACGTGTTTAAACTACACATACAATTTGGAAATCATTTTTGTACAAAATTATGGAGTCTATGGAAACAGAAAGGGGATGGGAGAGAGACACACAGGAGGAAAAGAAAATAAAAAAGGATCACAATGTGATATCTATATATACCGGTTCCCCATGATGAATGTATTTGTTACGTACTATAAACATATACTAATAAAAATGAATAAATAAATAGAACATTTTTAAAAAGCAGGCTCTCTGTGACCACAGTGAGTCAATCCTTAAAGTGCAGACATTTTCCTAGTTACATTAGGTGGCATTTTATATTTCTATAGTTTAACCTAGTGACTCCATCTCTACTGGGGTTTATTTGATTAACTATAAAAAATTTTATAACCTCAATTCTTCATCATCCTCTGTATACTTAAACCCTAAAATCTCAAGGCCAGTTCAAGTTCAATTTATTCAACAACTGCTTCTTTACCTGCCGATACCCCATCAATTCTGCTCTTCTCAAGAATTGGATCAAAATGCTAGCTTCTCTGGGAAGCTTTCTTTGAACTTCAGACAGAGTCTTATAAAATGTGTTTTTAAAGTTCTGACCCCCTGCTAGCCCTGATGGTACAGTCTTGCTAAGTATATGTAAATTTTTCTTGCACACAAAATTTGGAGTAAAGGAGAAGAGATAAAACCTATAGAGTATTTAACAGTCTACTTTACACATTTGTGAGGTTAAATATAACAATTGCATATTCTCTGATGGTTTAGTGTTGCCCTTTAGAGAAAGAGAGGTGGACATATGTGATATGAATTAGAAAATCATGGATATAAACTTGGTGAAGATTTTCACCCTGGCCTTTATGGTGTCTTTTTGTTCCAAAGACTTGGGTTCAAATGCTAGGCACCCCTTAAACAGATGCTGATCATAAACAAATAACTATAATATTGATTGCAAGGTGCAAACTAATATGAACCTGGGTGATTTCTGTTTTAAATAATTCAGTTGCTTCTCTGAGTCTAGTTCTACTAGCCCCTTCCTTTGCAGAACAAAAGTCACTTGAAAGACAGTGATGCTACTTCATTCAGGGCTTCAGAGCCATGAGCAGAAGCCTGAAGACACCATTGCTCCTCTATAGCACTATCAGCTGTCTATAGGAAATAGTCCTTGGTGTACAGTTTAGCCTATCACCCTCCCTACTGTCCAGGGAAGACAAAATCATTGAAGCATGTGCCAATATCCAATTTTCAGAGCCCTGATTTATTCTTCTTTGTCCTGGGCAGAGGGCATGGCCTTGAGGCCAGACTTGCCCGGCAGGGGTCTGGGACTGTCTGCATTTCTGAAGTAACCCCTGGTGGGTAATTGGGGAATGACATTGATGGGTTTCCAAAGAGTTCCTGGGGTTTGCAAATTCCCCAGAACACAGCTATGATTTAGATATTCAACCCAAGGATTGAGAGGAGGGGTAGATAATGTAAAACTTGCCAGCCTTTGTCTCTTTTCACCCCAGTGGAGGGAGATAGGGAAACAAGTGCCCTTACTGAGTTGGCATAGTGTGATGTTTTGCCTTCACAGCTTTGATTGCGATTACAGAGCACTGAGCTCTCTCTTTATTTGGCTCACATTCTAAACCCCAGAGATAGCCTCGTTTTCTCTTGAAAGGATTTAAACAAATCATAGTTCTTATTTTATTCCGTGCCCACCATTAAGAATTCATGCAGAGCAATTTTACTTGTTGCCAATTAAAATCTCCCAGTCGAGGTCTATGATTACAGCAAAGCAACCTGTTTAATACTCAGCATCTCCTTAGTCTACATAAATTGACCCCATGAGGATAGAGGCATGTTAATTTTTTAGAAGCCTGGATAAAGGATCCTAGAATCCAAGATACATAGAAGGCATAGAAGGTGAATCTCAGACACTAGGATATTCTGAGCCTGATGCTACTCGCCATGCTATATCAACTTTTGTTTCTTACCTGTTTTGAAACTATAAGAAGTATTCAAATCCCAAAATTCATTTGGAACAAGAAGAACAGAAAAAGCAATTATAGGCAACAGAGACATGGCAGGGGGAATAACAACCCCCAACTTGAAACTATACTACAAAGCTACTGTGGTAAAAACAGCATGCTACTGGCAAAGAAACAGACCTGAGGACCAGTGGAACAGATTAGAAGATTCTTAAAACACTCCAGACAAACTCAGCCACCTCATCTTCAACAAAGGAGCCAAACACCCTTACTGGAGGAAAAAGAGCCTCTTTAATAAATGGTGCTGGAAAAATTGGGTTTCAACTTGACAAAGATTAAAACTAGACCTATATCTCTCACCATGCACTAAACTAAAATCAAAATGGATTAAAGATCTGAATATTAAAACAGAAATGCTGAACCGGCTGGAACAGAGGTTAGGAAGGACTCTTGAAGACATTGGTGTAGGAAAAGATTTTATGAACAAAACCTCAGTTGCCTATGAACTAGCACAAACAATCAACAAGTGGGATCTCTTCTTATTAAAAAGCTTCTGCACAGCAAGAAAAACCACTAGCAGTGTGGGAAGAAATTTTCACCTGCTCTTCCTCAGACAAAGGTCTACTATCTAAAATCTATAAAGAACTTCAAAAAATCAGACCTCCCAAATTTAAAGACCCAATCCAAAAATGGGCATCTGAAATGAACAGACATTTCTCAGATAAAGAAGGAGAAATAGCAAATAAACATATGAAAAAATGTTCAACATCACTGGTTATTCTAGAGATGCAAATGAAAACAATGCTGAGATTCCACTTCACTCCAGAAAGAATGGCTGCTATCATGAAATCAACCAATAACAAATGCTGGCGGGGCTGTGGGGAAAGAGGAACCCTGCTCCACTGCTGGTGGGAATGTAGACTGGTGCAACCACTGTGGAAATCAGTATGGAGATAGCTCAAAGAACTAGGACTAGAAGTCCCATTTGACCCAGCTATTCCCCTGCTGAGTATCTTCCCCAAAGGATTAAAAGAATCATACCACAGTGATATATGTGCACCCATGTTCATAGCAGCACAATTTGTAATAGCTAAAACCTGGAAACAGCCCAATCACCCATCAACTGGAGACTGGATAAAGAAAATGTGTGTGTTTTTAAAAATAAAATGAAGCACTACTCAGCCATAAAAAGTGAGAAATTATGAACATTTATAGCTAAATGAATGCACATTGAGGTGATACTCTTAAGTGAAATATATAGGACACACTCGTGTAAATACTGAATAGTTTCTCTAGTGTGAGAAACTGAAAGTGTAAATAAGGACTAAAAGGTATAATAGATAATGTGAAATAGGAAGAAAAGGGGCAAAGGGGAAGGGGAAGTGGGAGAGGTAGGGGAAAGGAAAGAAGGGAATGGAATTAATATGAGAAAATGAAAAAGTTGAAACAAAGTCTTTGTAAATAGAGAGGGATGGAGGGGTTGAAGGGAGGGCAGGGAAATGGGGAAAAAATAAGAATCAAGAGAGACTATGTAAAGGTGCAAATTTCCAGTGATGAATGTCATTATATTGTATACCTAAAATGTACCAATAAAATTAAATTTAAAAAAAGAAATGTCCAGATGATGCACTAGCCAAGTATTTTTTTTCTCCCCCACACATAGAGTGTAAAACTGGTGTGTGTGTGTGTGTGTATAAAAAGTGATATTCATTTTACATGTGTGTGATAGATTATTCTTTCCTTGAAGGAACTTTAGAGGTACTGATGCCAATAACCTTTACCAAAAAATAAATAAATATACCAAGATTATGTAGAATATGAATGAATACTGAGAGTACCATTTTATTTTAATGTTCATTATACTTAGATAAGCAACATTTGAATCATAGTGAGAAAGAAAGAAGTTTTTACTAATTTTAACTATTTTATCTTAGCATAAAAATTATATGCAAGCCAGAAAACTAAGGTGAAATTCTATTTTTTTAAAATGTTGAATATACTGAAATTGTTGTATTGTTGGAAGGAATGAGCCCTATGGGTTCTTCTTCCAACAAAATAACTAAACATTTTCTTTAAGTGTATTATTCCTCAGTGATGTAGCAAACCACCATCTCTCTCACTTGGGAAGCAGGAGTGAAGTACTTTACTGGGGCAAACAATTTGTAATTGATAATTTACAGATACTTGGAATTTCATGTGGAGGCTGGAGCTTCCCTTCAGGAAAGTAACAGAAGACTCGGAACTGGTTGTTCACATACTGCCTGCCTTTCACCTTTTACCAATAACCTACACTCTTGACACCAACCCATCAACACAGTGTCAGAAGAGTGCGAGAGAAAGGAGGTTGAAGTCATGTATGTTGTATTTTTGGATGTTCAATACATAGATCATCATTTCCCAAGGAATGTGGTGCTTGAAACCTTAGTTACAGTACATGCTGTAAGATAGGTAGGATTTAGGAATATTTTTAGAAAGTTAAAATTATACTTTATATCCAATATTTGTGAATGCATAGCATATATTAGCAGTATCAATGACTCTGAGAAGTAATCCAATTAAAAAAATTAAAACCAGGTTTTATCTAGTAGTTTTCAAATTTGTTTAGCTACTGCATACTTTTATCTTAAAATATGTATAACTTAGTGACCCAATAATTAGTGTTTCTTAGAATATTCCTAGGAAAATGCTTGCATACATGATTTATTTAGAGCCCTGTTCTCTACAAAGAAAGGAGATGCTTTTTCCCTCAAGGGAACACTTGGAAAATGTCTAAAGGTATTTTTAGTTCTACAACTAGGAGATGTTATTGGCAAGTGGTTGGAAAATACAAATAAAATTCATGAATATTTATGGCATTGAAATGACTTTCTCATGCCACAGGTAAATTTATATATAAAGAAACGGAACCAGCATTACACCACAGTAAGGGAAAGAAGATTGGACTGAAGGTTTTTGGACTTGGACTCCTGTCCTGATCTGTCCAAACTAACAGTTGAATGACAACACTTACATTTGGTGGAATGAAAGAATGATAGAACTATATAAAACAAATATAATAAGGAACTTCGAAGAATCAGTGAGAAGTGACTAATAAAAATGCCTAAGAGCTTTCCAGTAACTCAACCAGATAATGTCAACATATTTATTTCAGCTAAATCAGAAATAGTAACAGATGATATAAAAATCACAAAGTTCAAAGCCTTTTTCTTTTAATACTATGTTTCCATATCAGAACAAAAAAAAGGTGCAGGAAATTGTGGTTGTGTTTCAGTACTAACCAGTACACACATTGTAATGTGTGTGTCTGTTTTCTTTTAATCAAGCAGGGAGATAAGAGTAAACTTAAGACTTAAGTATATGTCTGGGTGGGTGTAGACTAAGTTCTAGATTCTGACTCTATCCTTTTCTTTAAACAAATTTACAGAAGTTTACCTCTTTAGAAAGAATTTGTTGGTGTCAAGAGAGTTGAGCTAAATGGTTACTGTTGGATAGCTATATTTGAAATCTACAAATTCCTTTGCAATTTGAAAACTCAGAAATAGATGATAAGTTTATTTCAGCAGAATACTAAACAGGACCCCCAAATAACCAGTTATCTTGAATGTGATTACAGTATATTTTTATGTCATAGCAGATGGCTATGCTATAAGAAACAACTAAAATCTAAGACTAGTACCCCCTTCCATGAAAATAAGGAAACTCTTTGTAATCCTCATACCCAATTCTCTCATCATTTGTTCAATTCTTTTATCATTTAGTAAGTGACCAGAAGAACATGCTTTAATCAATCCTTGAAGGTGGTAACCATAAAATGATTCTGACAAGTTATTTTTGAAGGAACTAATATATTCATAACTCATCTCTTAAGTTATGTTAGTCCAAGTATAAATGGAAGTCCATCAGATAATAGCAGCAGCAGCAGTGACAAACTGTCCACTCTATGATAATTGCACCAACTACAAATCAAGAGCCCAATAAAATCAGAAAAGTCTGTACTGATTTATGGAAACATTTGTTCAACTTTAGGCAATCTAGTTGTACTTGTGTACAAAGCATATTATTCCCATGATCCTCCACACCTCATCGATTTTACCCCGTTATGAATACAGCATTTACAAAACTTAATCATAATCGAAAGGATTTCTCACACTGCTCACTGTCACTCACATATTTCTCACCAAAAACAATTTGGCTACAGTCACAGTTATGATATTGCAATAACCCTCATAAGCCCTGTCACTTTAAGTCAGTCAAGTCAGGATCTGTTTGCAAAATATAATCAAATGTAACTTCATGATTCAATAAATTGTATATAAATCTGCTATTACTGGTTTTCATCTACTTTTCAATACCGCTCATTTCCATTTTCTCACTGGTAGTTACTCTGACATTCAAATGCCATTATTTCCCTCCATTGTTATTCAAATGGAGCTGTTTTATTAGATCTTCTAACACTGCATATAAGGCTTTGCTTCTTTAACAATAATAATTCCATTTCTAAAGGAAAATGGAAGTGATTGCACACAAAGTTCTGAGCTTTTACTCTATGTTAAGTCCAGTCTATGCCTAAATGGGATTTTAATTTAATCTTATCTTAAAAGACCAAAAGGTTTTTATTAGCTACCCAAAGAAAGCAGAAAAATAGCCTTTTCCATGCAAGTTTTAGTAGTTCAAAGAGCCCATGAAGCCACCACTTTTCCACAAAGATGTGTTTAAGATACTTACTGACCAAATTAAATTCTAAATTTCTTTTATCAGATGGCAGTCATTATATTTTTGTGCTTTGCTGTCTAGATAAACAAAATATTCTACATAATAGTTTAAGTTACACTTCAGTTATGTATCATTTTAAAAGTACAGTTTCTAATAGACCTATGGAAAATATAATGTAAAAAGCACACAATCATAAATGCATAGTTGTAGATTTTATTAATACACTAGTTCAAAAATACCATCAGAAACTAAGTCATAGCTCTCAAAAAAAATCTAGCAAATTTTCTATCAGTAAACATAAAAATAACCAGTGTCTGCTAGTTGCAAGTTTAAAAATTGAATGTTTGTTGTATTCTGCCAGCAGTTTTTCTATGTATAAAAACAGAGCATTTTCTACTACTAGCACAAAATATCTGTGCTCCAGTAGAAAAATTATATGAGTGAAATAAATTAAGACCTGGAGCATATTACTTGAGAACTATAACTACTTAGGAAAGATGAATTTTGAAGTTACAATAGTGAATTTGAGTTTCCAAATGGAATTTGTTAAATGGTGCATGAAGATGGGCCAACCCCTTCTCATTAGTAATGAGATATTTGGATGAGGTTCGGGAAGAAAGTGACTCAGTTAGTATATGTTCCTCCACCATCTCATGTACAGAAAGGGCTCTTTCTCCAGGAGTTTGGGGTTCACCTGACCCTAGGTGGGACACAGGTCATTATATGAAATAATTATAGTATAACGTGAGGCATCTTGTAACTAAGCACTGGCATATTTCAAAAAACCAAGAGCTACAAGAATTTAGAAAAAAATCAAATTGTATAATAGACCCTATAAACAACATGACCATATGGACTCTTAAAAAGCTAAATAATGGGATCACAACCGTCTTTATCAGTGTGATGACAAAGAGGACTGAGGTAATGAATAAGTGGCTTGGGGATAGAACTTCTATGTTTTCAATTTCTATTCCCAATATACTTGCAAAAATATTCTCAATATACCTTTTCTTACCTAGAGTCAGAACTCACCACATAAAACAAAACCAAATATCAGAGAATTATACAACAGCATTTCTAAAGTATTCCCTTTTAATATAAAAAGAAGCAGAACTTTTAAGCAGCAATGTTCTACCTTTTAATTAGAGAAAATAATCTTTAAGTAGGCAAGGATCAGAGGATTTGTGTTCTATGCTCTGCCACACTGTAAGTACTCCATGTGGCCCTGGGCAAGTTAATTTCTTGACAAGTTCCAGGGTTTCTACCATCCTTGTACCTCTGAGCAGATCCCAGATTCAAGGACAAATTTTGGCCCTATTCCTTTACTTTGATTAAAGGAATGACATTCTCTAGGTAACCTCTAGTGGCTTTTGCCACAGAAGTATCCCTGGCACGAAGTGAAAGGAGGATGCCTTTTTCCAACTCCTGCTCTATGATCAACATCAAAACAGTAGAGACTGCTATCGGAGCACACAGGTAAGAACATAAATTTAACTTACCTCCAGAGACTTCTGTGTTGCTCCTCAAGTTGAGACAGCAAATGTTCAATGTATTTATTAGAGTCCATATATTCCTGTACAAAAACAAGACAAAACCTCATTACAACAGTGAACATATTCTATGACTCCATCCTTCACAAGGGATACTGTCCACAAGATAATCCTGTCTCCCTCCAAGTACTAGGAGTCCATGCTTCTATGATTTACAAGTATAGTCAAAGGAAATCAATACTGTTTTCCTCTATATCATGTAATTCCTTTTATGAACAAATCTCTGAGAAAATGAGAATTTTATTGAGTCAGCAAAAAATTCCTCCTATTTGCAGAAAACAGCCTACATTTCATATTTATCTACACCAGAGACAGTGTTCTCTATAGAAGTTAATGAGCCAATGTTGCTGCCAACCTTACAAGAGTAAGAATAAATAGACACCAAAGACCTTGATTTTACTTGTTTTGTGACAGTTATTTTCAAATAAAAAATAATACTTTTAAAGATACAGAAATACATACATAAGTATCATACATATTTCTTCTGTCATTTGTGTCCATTGATGAACATGGCCACTATGCTTCAAATTCTTATATATAAATAAAACATTTTTTTATACTTTAGAAGATAAATCTTTGGCTTTTAGGAAGATGTAAGAAGGTATGGTATGTTTCATGTTCTATGTGTATGTACAGTAATTTATGTAAATCATATCATATTGTCAAGAAAAAAGCTCAACAAAAGAAGGATTCATTTTTCACATCAGAATTATGCAGAAAAATCCATAGGTTATTATATCTGATTTTTAATTTGTGATTTCTGAATATTAGATTTCGTGTGATAGTTTCATTCTGATCTGCTATTTCTTTCTCTTTCTGTTTGAAGATCTGCCCTGCAGAACTCTGCTTCTACAATACAAATGCCTGAGACTAAAATAGTGTGTAATGATTTCAACATTAAGCATCCCATGAAACCTACTCTTTTATTTCTGTGGATTTAAAATAAATTATGAGCTTTAATTAATATTGATATTTTTCTTCCTGAAATACAGATTGTTAGCTTTTATACACAATCTATTGTTCCTATAGGAATATTCTCTATAAATTGGGGGAGGGGAGCTCAGAGTTGGTCTAACACAATAGAAAAGACCTAGTCCTGACCTTAGATCTACACACATAGTCTTTTTTGGAGGGGTACCGGGGATTGAACTCTGGTCCTTGCGTTTGCACAGGCATATATAGACTTGAAGAAACCATTTTACCTTTCAAAAATGCTTTAGTGTACTAATTCTAAACCTAATTCTTGTTTAGCTAAAAAGATGTGATGCCAAAACATTATATTAGATTACAGATGAACAGAGTTTTATGCCTTTTGAATAAACATTCATTTTCAGGTACCTACTGACCAGTTAAACAAGACTCCTGGGCATGTAAAAATCATAACAAACATCTCTACTACTGGAAGAAGTTGCAATGAATGTGGTTAGTTTTAAGTGTCCTGCTCAAGGCTGAACATGATTTAGGATGCTCATGATTACCAAGGACATTACTTCTCAAGTATGTTCAGCTGAAAAGTTATAAAGGCATTGTTTCTAAATAAAGATAAATCTTAATGTCATTTATCCATTCTTCATTCAACAATTCTTTAAACATCTGATATGACAAATGCTATGGTAAGTTCTATAGATACAGTACTACGAGGGAGAGAAATACTCTCTAGAGAACCTTAGATTCTGCCCATGGAGATATAAACAAATAAGATTGATTTCAGAAGAGGTACATGCTGTGAAAGAAACAAGTGATAAGAAAGATCTGAAATGACAGCTACTTCACACATAGTCTTTGTAATAAGATTCTGAATAAATGATATTTGAGCCAAGATCTGGAAGAGAAGGAGGAGGTAAGCATATAGAATTGAGGAGCCAGAACATGGCAGGAAAAGGAATCAGCACATGCAAAGGCCTGAAATGTGCTATCTGAACAACAGAAAAACTGCCAGTGGAGGACTGGCAACAGGAATATGATGGTGGGGGTGTTGGACAAAATGAAGTTGAAGAGTTAGGCAGAAACCAGATCATATACAAGCCCTGAAAAGCAGTTTAAATTAATGCAAATACATCTGTTATTTTGTTCATTCTGCTTAGCTGAACCCAGAGGATGAATCTGAAAGGTATAGTGATGACTAACTGGTATGTTCTTTGAATCAGAGACTTAGGTTCAAATACAGATTTGATCTTACTTGCTATATTCCCCTGGGGGAAATTATTTAATCTCTCTAATCTCTAATTTTTTCATCTCTATGAAAGAAATAAGAATTTAAGAAAGTGTTAAAAGGATTACCTGGTTTAAGAAAGTATATACCATCTGTCTGGCAAATAATAAAGCAAGATTTTATTCAGAGCATTATACACCACAACTCAAAAAGAACAATCACTTAACAAGATGAAGGTATTATCTATTTTCTCTTCTATTACCAAACATCAGGATTTTTAAGCATATAGTTTGTGAACTGAAGTTCTGTTAAGGAGCATCTATATTAAAGATATGGCAGAATGTTTGACCTCAGCTGAGTAGGACATCCTGACTATTGTGACTATAAGAGTTCATGTGTCCTATTCCATTGTAGAAGGTGGCATTTAGGGTAAGTGGAATCCATGGCAACTCATATTTGTCTCAGAATAAACTATTTCCTAATTTCTTTCAAAGCAGCGTTGGTATTTTACGTCAGGTTCTTAAATTATAGTTGCTGAATATTAGTTAGGAAGTTAGTTGGAGACCATTAATAATATGGATTTCCAGTCACTAAATGTAGTTGTCATTGGATTTTATTTTAAAAGCTATTTCAAATATCAATACTAGCTGTTTCTGTTTAAACTATCTTCATCTAATTTTCCCTAAAATAACTATGAGAATCATTTTTTGTCTATGATTTGTACTTTAAATAACATTTTTTTTCTGGTACTGGGGATTGAACTCAGGACCTTGTGCTTGTGGGGCAGGCATAGCACCACTGAGCTAAATCCCAGCCCCTTGAATAACATTTTTGCCACTCTTTTAAAATCATGATACACAGTATGTTAATCATTGTTATTCCCTAATTATTTGGTTATGAAATTTTGTTTTATTTTAGAAGAAGAAAAGTGTTAGAAGAGTGTTTTTAAATATTGCATTTATTAATATCTACTTGTATTACATTAAAGTAAAAATTTAAAAATAACTATGATTACAAATCTTAAATCACTTAACAATGGAAAACTATCATTATAGATTCTCTCCTCCCATCACAGTTTTATTCTCTGTCTTGCATTATTATGCTTAACTTAGGTATTTGGTAACGCGAACTACCTGCCCCTACCCCACTCACATCATTACAAATTTAACAGAGAGGGGAAAAGAGAGAGAGAGAGAGACAGACAGACAGACAGAGACAGAGACAGAGTGCTCACATGTACTTTCTGTTATATGAAACTACTTTTTTGTCTACCTAAAAGAAATGAGAGACTTTGAATTGGAAAAGTTAGTAAACTACTGAGAAATCCTCATCATTCTGTACAATTAAGGAAGAATTATTCCCCATGGCAATTTTGTCCCTCTCTTTGGAGAGTAACTCTGAGGAAATGGGGTGGAGAGCTAGTAGCTATGGGGCTAGAGGTGGTTGATACACAGTACATCTGTAGCTACAGTAAGTAAAATGTTATAGTCTCAGTGACTGCAACAGAACCTTAGTAGCAAGTGCATACTGGAGGTTATTGCACAGACTCCAATATTCCAAAATGTCAAAAACACAAGGAGAAGGAGGAGTGCTAGATAGTTTCAGAACAAACAAAAAAATACAGCCTAGAATCCATGCAAAAGTATTTAGCACAAGAGGAAGAATATCATCCTTAATCACAAGACAGAATTTGACTCAGACAATAACTTAGGACAAAAACATGTAAGTTTTGTTTTAGGAAAAGCGTTCTCATGTTTAGGAATGTCCAGAAGACATGATTAGACACAGGTGCAGAAAAACTTTAAACATGCTGAGATGGAAAGACAGAATTAGATTTAAGATGATAACAGGGTGAACAGCAAAGATAGTGAAATGAAATAAAGTAAAAAGGCATCTGGATGAGCTAAGAATGTCCAGGCAATGTAAACTGCCATAATAGATCTAAATTCTGCTATCCCTTTATTGTGAAGCAAGTCTCCCCACCGTGAAATGTTGCTTTTGAAAAGAGTGGTCTATTGGCACTGAAATAGTTACACTGGTTAAAGTTACTTCTCACTAACTCATTTGGAAATAAATCAAACTACCCAAACTAGGCCAAGCACTTATATACTCAACCCTTTCTCCATTTCTATAGGCATTATACACTAGTGTGTGCATAATTGAATTAGTGAAAACTAAGCCTCCCATAACTAGAAAAGAGAACTCATCTCCACATTCTTCCTGGTGTCACTGTACGCTATTTGGAACACATGAGCTATGAGAAATATGCTTCCCAAGTCTTTCTTGCTTTGTCTTGCACACACATCCCATATCACCACAAACTTTATTATCTCTCAGCTTTCCTGATACAGATAATAGAATTGGCAATGAAAACAAAACCACACACACACACAAAATCCTGGGGAGGACAAACTTAATTTGTCACTAATTTAATAAAAGATAAAGATGAAAATGAATAAAGACTCAACAGACATAAGATCAGAAAGTACAGGATTGCCTAATAATTACAGCTTTGAGGTATCTGATAAGAGTTAGAATATAAACACCAAAGAGGGATAAAGAAACATTTCAGGAGAGAAAAACAAGAACTTGATGACATATATCAAAAGGGTTCATCACATTCCAGGTTGAGTCAATGTAGGAAAAAAAAAAAAAAAAGACTCACATCCACTGACATAGGATCTGAAGAAAAGTAGTGAAGGAAAAAAAGGCTCTGTGCATGCAAATAGGTTTCCAAAGAGTTAAAAAGGTTGGCTCTACAGCTTCTGGTCACTATCAATATCCATTGAAATTACATATAATGACAAGCCCTAAATATTATTAATTCCAACTAAATAGCTCTTGTATGACACAATAACAGAAAGACATTCTCAGGTATTTATAGATTCAAAAAAATCTAGCAATTACTTCTTTAATGAAAGCACTTAAAGAAACACGTATGTATCAAATACCCAAAAGATGGGTATGGAATTCACAATGTAAAAGGTTCAAAAAAAGTTAAGTTAGACAAACATGTCTACACAACATAAATGGCTTATAAAATTAAGTACACACAAAAATCCCAGAAAGCTATCCATGTTGATAGATGTGGATATAGAGGGATTTTTTTTGTTGTTCTTTTATTGGTACATTTTAGAAATACAATTTGTTTACATTTATCATTGGGTGTTTGTACCTGTATATGATATATCTTGGTTCTTATTTTTTTCCCCAATTACATGTGCACCCTTCACCCCCTCCGCCCTTCCCTATTTACATAGATTTCATTTCCATTTTTTTTTCTTTTCTCATAGTTTTTCCTTTTCCTCTTTTCCTTTCCCCTTCCCCTCCCTTCACTCCTTCATCTTTGGACCTTCTTTCCTATTTCAAATTATCAATTATTCATTTTAATCATTTTAACCCTTGTTTACACTATCAGTTTCTCACACTAGAGAAACTGTTTGGTATTTACACATGTGTGTCCTATTTATTTCACTTAAGAGTATGGCTTCAATGTGCATACATTTAGCTGTAAATGTCTCTAGTTTTTCATTCTTTATGGCTGAGTAGTACTCCATTTTATAAAAAAACCACATTTTCTTTATTCAGTTTCCAGTTGATGGACACTTGGGGGATATAGAGCTTTTAGACATGAACATACATTATGTATCTTTAAGACAGGCAGGACCAAAGGGAAAAAAGATAAAAGTCTCTTTGTACATAGGGAGAAAAATGATTATTCCATTCTTGACTTGATAAAAAAGGTTAAATACAGGGTGTGTTTTGCCCATACATATGTACAATTTCAGTTAATTTAAAATATCCATGGATCTTTGATCCACTTTATTTCTAGAAATGATCTTGAGGAAATAACCAGATTAAAGCAAATGATGTTCAAAGCATTTGTGCAAATGTGAAAGATGTGGGTTCATCTTAATTTTCAATAATATGGAAATGATTAAAATAAAACATATTTTATAAGAATCATATATTTCTTTAAAAACTGATGTATAGTAAAGAGAAAAGCATTCAGTATAATGTTAAATAAAAGCAGAACGTAAACTACATCCCAGTTTCTTTTATATTTTTCAAAACTATAAAATATTTAAAAGCACACAAAATGGCAGTTTTATAGGTTGATTTAATTTTGTGATGTACACTTACTTTCCTTTTTCTATAGTTCAGAAGTACTATATGCTCACTATTTAAAAAGCAATGAATTTTATTTGGAAAAATACAGACCCAGAAAATAATGTTCCCAGAGATATGATTATAATTAAATTTCAGAAAGCTAGATCTAAAGCACCACAATGAAATAACTTTCTTTTATTCCAAAACTAAACTGGTATTTGAAACACTGAACCCCCTTTTACTTTCCCATGTCAGTCATTAGAGCATTTCACCACAGGTAGGATTAAAGAGGTGAAGAACACCAAGTTATGCCAAGTCATCTTTGCGTTTTAAAATTTTTACAAAGGTACAGCACTAAAGAGACATCTGTTCCTTGGCTAAAACTTATGCAAATTAGAATCATTTTGGAGATATATTCCAAGAAGTTTGCCTTTCAATTCTTTTAATGCAAATGTTTCAGACCAATTAGTAGGAAACATTTAAAGTGATTAGAGGGGTATAGATACACTAAACATTGCATATCTGTATAGCATTTAATGTGAATCTCTTATTGTCTGAAATAGGTCAGTTCTGAGGGAGGCCCATTATAAATTAATGCTAATTATGTAGAGATCTTACATATCATTCATCTGAAGAGGTACTTAAAATGTAATATTTTATCAAAGCTTACAGAGATCCCAAATCCCTCCAAATAATCTTCATATTATAATTGGCATTACTTATGCCAAAGCTTGTGAAATCCTGCCAGCAATTTTGTGACTACTAAGGCAAAATTCCCAGTTCACCTCCGGGCAAAGAAGCAACAATGAGGAGACCAGCTGTTCAAATCAACAGAAACAGCATTAGATACAGGAATTTCCACAATTAGGAAATGACTAACTACCATAACAAAGAAGGGTGCCCTCGAAAAATTACTTTGTCATCTTAATGCAAAGGTACATCTGCATGGCAAGTGTAAAAACTAAAACGCTCATTTTGGGAATTACACAGGCAAAGTAATAAATAGTAAGGTGACTTAATTTCAGCTGGCATCTGTGCCAACATAAATTCTTCCAAGGAGACAGACATCTTTATATGTTAAATATCACAAAGAAATTAGTTCAGGAGCCCTGGTTTCACCTGATTAATTTTACCACCATTATCTCTCCATTAGCCATCTTTAATTTCTCATTCTCATTCCAGCAAATGCAAAATTTTCAGGGCAACTTCTCCATTAGAGCCACTGATGGCCTCCACAAGGTGGAGCTTCATGATTTTGTTTGCTTGCTCTAGATCTCAGGGCCAGTTCCTGCAGCACTTTCTTTTCTTTTGAGACAAGGTCTTGCTAAGTTGTTCAGGCTGGCTTCAAATTTACAACCTTTCCACCTCAGCCTTGTAGAATTCTGGGATTATAGATGTGTGCTGCTGTGCCTGGCTAACATTTTTAATTATAGTCTCTTCTTCCTAGTGTTCTCTGAAAGTGTATCACTCTCAGATCTTAGATTTCTTCATTTGTTCCTCTGGCCTACTATCAGGAGTAAGGTTCTAGTCCAGGGCCTGTTTTTACTTTTCACCAGAAAACCATCAACTATTAGAGTTTGACCCACTATCCGTAATCCAGACACCAAAATATTAATCTCCATGCTACATCACCCCTCTGAGGGTGTGCATCCTGTGCATCAGGCTTTGCTAAACAATCCTTTCGGATCTGTCATGACCTCCTCAAAGTATTTCTCCCTTTATTTCTGTATAGTCCAACACTTGTCAAAGCACTTGGACCATCACAAACCCTCAAAGGTGACTTAAGTGAACAAGTAAACTACCTAGCTGGACTTGGGTTTGTAATAGGAAAATCACAGGAGAATCTGAGAACAAGCTATGAGTCTGATCTTCCATAACATTTTCACTGCAAAGGTTATAATAATATGAACATTAGGTAGTTATAAAAATATGTCATAAAAATGTTTTCCCCTTCTCATATGTCACTCAACACAATCCTGGGGCACCAGATGTGGGCAGATTTTTCCCTGTATATCAACCAACAATCCTCCAGTGGACACTCACTTGGTATCCTATAATTTAATTCAATTCTGACACTACTTAGAGACAAGATTATATCCAACAAATTGAGGGCTCAGTTTCACAAGACTGCTGGCCCATAACATCAGATGCAAATTATAAATAATACTAGGGTTCCATGTATTCTGCTGAGTTACCAGTTATAAGTCAGACTTCTCACTATCTCCTCTTTGGATTCAATGAATTTGCTAGAGTGGGTCAATGAATTTAAGGAAGCAATTTAAGTTTAATTTAAGTTTACCTATGGTAAATGACCTTACATGGGATACAGACAAACAGCCAGATGGAAAAGAAGTGTATGCAAGGTATAAGAGAAGAGGTACAGAATTCCTGTGCTCTCTCCTTTCCTGGTGAGCTGCCCTTCAGGAACTACCATAGGTTCAGCTGTCTAGGAGCTCCCTGAACCCACTGTTTTGTTTTTTTTAACATAGAGTTCTAATGGAGGAGTCACACATGCACGACTAATTACATCATTTGCCACTAGTATCTAAACTTCTACCCATTTCCTTACCCCAAGGTGGTTGCAAGTTGGGGCTGAAAGTTCTAATTCTCTGCTGTAGTTTAGGTCTAAAATGTCTACCTGAAGTCTCATGTGTTTGGATCTTGAGAGCATTCTGCTCATAAGAGGTAAGGCCTGGTCAGATCCGGCAGGTCATCAAGGCCATGACCTGGAAGGGTATATTTTTGTCCCCGGCTCCTCCTTCCATCTCCCTCTGCCATGGGGTGAACAGCTTTTCTCTGGCATATCTCTGCATTCCTGTTCTTGCCTTGGAACCAAATAACCATGAACTGAAACCTAAGGCAAAATAAACTTCGCCTCCTTTATGCTGCAGGTGTTGGGTATTTTGTCTCAGTAATGGAAAATTAACTAATAGGCTCTCTAATCATATGATCGGTAATCCCGGGGGGTGGGTAACTGGCCCCCATTCTGAGCCCACCAAGAGCCATCTCTCATGAAAATACATTTTCCTATCATCCAGGAAACTCTGAGGGATTCACAATTCTATCCCAGATATCAGACATATATCAGAGGTCAAAGACCAAGTATTAGAGCCAGAGGTGGTAACACATGGCCATAATTCTGGCACTCTGGGAAGGTAAGGTAGGAGGACCCCAGGTTCAAGGCCAGCCTGGGCAACTTAGCACTTGGAAAGAACTTGTGTCAAAATAAAAATTAAAAACAGGGCTGGGGATGCAACTCAGAGAGAATGTCCTGGGTTCAATCCCCAGAGACACACACACACACAACAACAACAATAACAACACACACACACACAAATATTAGGACAAGATGATCTTCTAATACCCCAACTACCCCAACATAAAAAGTTTCAGTAGCTCTGTGATAGGAACAAGGAGACAAAGGTCAAATTTATATTTCTTATTTTATCATATCATCACAGCAGTTTTCTGCAGCAGTTACTCTATACCCATTTTTCACCTATTAGTACAAACTAGGAATGATACCCCACAGAGGCCACTGACAATTACACAAAAACAAAAAATATGTTTCAATCCTCTAATCCTGAAAATTTAGGTATATTTTTCATCTATAGCATCTCAATCATATAGGCTGTTACAGATTTCAACACATTATAAAGGTTCAACTAAAGTTTGCTATCAAGGGTGTGTGGGAGTAACTGATAGAATGATGACTAGCATATTCCACAGAAAGAAAATGTATCTCCATAACCTATTATGGGTAAAAACATCAGCAATATGAATATACACACATAGCTATATATGGTCATTAAAAGCTTTGTTCCCTGCTATTTGGAATCAAGGATGTAGACTATGAAAAATCAAATTATGAGTACAACTTAGCAGACTTTAATTGTGAAAAACATAATTTGTTGAAGACTAAAATATTGTCTCCATCATATATTTTCCCTTTGTTTCTTTATAAAACACCCTGATCCTCTCCAGCTGAACATATGCTTCTGCGATAGAGATGTTTCCCTGGCTCCTATGCTCCTAGTGGTGAACATGTAACTGAGTTCAAGCCAAGGAGATGTGAAAAGAAATGGTATGTGCAATGTCTCAGGATCCTCAACCCAAAGACCAGCTCCTTCCTTGCCCATTATACATTCTTCCCTGGCCCCTGGCTTTGGCTCAGAGATGTTACCTATACATTCAGGTTGGTAAGTGATTATTCTTACAGCACCTGTCCCCAGCTTTAATTTTTTTTGCCTCCCTTTGCCCTCTATGTAAAAAAAGAAATGAATTTCTAAATTATTTGAAAACACTGTAATCTGGGGTTTCTTTGTTACAGTGGCTAGGCTTATGCTGTAATTTATACAATAAGTGGCAATACTTTTGAAACCCTGACAGAGAAATACTAAACTGTCCACTAAATATCTCAATATTACTTGATTAATTGATACAGTTTATAGTCATTATAGTTTTCTGAAGCACTTTGACATCTATTCTCATTTGATGCTTATAATCTCTGAGTCTTGGTCACCATTTTAATCTAGAAAACTAATGCTCAGATTATGTCATGAGCAATTTATTTAGCATTAGATGATGACAGACTTAAGTAGTCTTTTGCTTAGCTCAGCACATTTTCCAATGCCTTCAAAAATAATCTTCCCATAGCTAACTGCCCTCCAAGTGGATTTTATATCAGTGAGATGGATACAAGCTACACCATGGACCTTCCCGTCCATTTTGGAAAGCATCTGGCTGCTTATAAAACCATAACAAAATAATAAATTTCCAAATTCATACTAGTTACACATCTAAGTTTGGCTTTAGTTCCACTTGGATTTCTCTGCCCTAGTTTAAAGGAAAGAAGAGAAATTAAGTTGCATTCTCACAGTCAGTACTCCGTTCTAATAAATGAGATGAATCTATACAAGTAAACATGTTTTAATTGTATTAAATTTGGTAAAGACACTATTCTTGATACCTAGTCTTTCCTGACTAAAACATAATCAAGAGAAACTTGGTTTTAACAGAAAAAGAAGTGATTATTATATTTCTAAGCAGCCTGTAGTATTTTCTTAAATATTGTTTTTAGAGCAGCTTTGGAGATAAGTACATATTGGCCAAATGAAGGAATTCATTTAGGTCAGAAAAATAACTCCATTCACTTTATTTTTTTATTTTTTTCCCTTAAATTCTTTTATTGGTACATTTTAGGTATCCAATACATTTACATTTATCATTGGGTGCTTGTCCTTGTACATGACTCACTTTAAATTTTAGGGTTTTTTCTCCTGAGGTAAAAATGAAAAATAATTCAATCTGTCCACAAGTTCCACAAATCAGTAATATGTCATTGTCAGAATGGCAGTGGATTTATACATATAAAGGATCACCCTAAAAATATAGCTGACATGGTTAGCAGAGTTCTCATTCCAACCTCTGTTTCTGCAAGGACAGAAAAACACTGGCAGAATGGAAAACTTCATTTAGGTCCTTGGTTACTCTATGTGGAATAATTTGGCCATGGAAAGTTCAAGGACTAGTCCTAATGCCAGTATTACATTAAAACCCTGCAGGGACTGACCAATGGATCCACTGCATCAACATATTACATATTTGCCCATTTCCTTCCACCCAAATATTGAATCTCAAAATGCCATTTAACTCACTGCAATACATTATGGCTCCCTGAGCCTATTATCATCAATGGCCTTCAAGATCTGGCTGGTGATGTTCTAATTTTATCTCCCATTACTCCCCAAAGCTGTCTTGAGACCATGTGAAGCCAAGATTCTTGCTTTTCATGGGCAGGTCAATAGTTTTGTTTTGTTTTCTTTTTGTTTTTGAAATTCCAATACTTCCCATAGAACCTGCAAATAAAAGATGCTATGGGGTTTGAGGCAGCAGTGTTACTTACTCACTGTTAGAGCCTGAGGGCATTTCTGGAGGGTAGGGCACTCAAATTGGTTGGGGGCGGATATTAGTAGGAACACTTGTTTGTGCCTACTAATGGTTTCTCTTGTCAGCTGAATCAGCTGGAATGCTGGTCAAGGCACTGGTGGCCCCAGCCCCAGAATGTGACTCATTGTGGGATGGAGCTGGGGAACATGCTTCTCTAACAGGCTTCCCAGTGATGATGCTGGCCTGGGGATCACTCTCTGCATGTCACTGGCTCCTAGTAACAGGGACTGTTTTATTAATTAGCCCTAGACTTTAGTAAGAGCAATGTAAATAAGACCAAATTCAATTTTATAAATATTTGAGTGTTGATTACATTTAGACACTTTTCTAGATCTGGAAAGTATGCTCAAGAACAATGTGGACAGAAGTCTCTGCCCTCAGGAAAGTTACATTTTAATGGAGACGACAGACAATAAAAAATATAAGTGGATATAAGGGTTAAGTGAACAACCTAGAGAAGAATGAAAGAAAGGGCTGAAGTAGAGGGGACGGGGGCAGACTGGTAGAGCAAAGTCAGTGAAGAGCTTAGGAGCAGTATCTGAAGAAAATAAGGAAGCCATTACAGGTGATGCCCTTGTGAGGCTCATGCTAAGTAAAATGAACTGGAGTGTATGGGCTTGTTCTAAGTAGAGTGCAGAAGGCATTGTGGCTGCAGCACTGAGATGGGGTAGAAGGAGAAGAGAAATTCTAACAGCTTTATATTTCAGGTACAGACCGTGCCTTTTGTTCTCAATGGGGTAAGGAACAACTGCATTGGGATAGGACTTAGATGTTAAACAATCTCACCTAATCTCAACAGGATCCTTCTGGCTGCTGTTGACTGCAGAAGCAAGGGGTATGACAGATGCAGGGAGACTAGCTGTAGACTATTGGAACAGATGACAGTCACATTAGCTAAGGCCATCACAGGGAGATTTGTGCTAAGTTGTTGGATTCAGATGTTTTGAAGATGAAAGTGACAACTTACCGATAGGCTCAATGTGGGATATGAAGAAAAGAGAACCTATGACAGTATTTGATATTCGGCCTAAGCAATTGAAAGTTGTGACATTTACTGACAGAAAGGTATGGAAGGAGCATGTTTATGCAAGCAGTGTTAAGTAAATTGTTCTCCTCTGGGCAGTTAAATTTGAAGATGTCTGTCGCATATGAGACCATCCAGCAATTTGGGATTCCCATGTGTAGAGACAGTACACAGAGCCATGACACTGAATGAGGCCACATGAAAAAGGAAACATGTAAAGAACAAAGGCCCAGAACTTGAACATTTGGAGGAGAACCAGTCAGTTAATGAAGGACAGGCCACTGGGGGAGAACAGGAGAGCCTAGTGCTCCATGAGAAAGTGTTCTAAGAAGAAAGGAGTGCCAAACACAGTCAAAGGTCAAGACCCTCAAAATGGCCATATTTGCCAATTTGGAGGCCATTGATAGCCTGAAGAAAAGGCAATTAAAGAGGACTTTCCAAATACCTTGCTGTAAAGGGTGAGCAGTGAGGGAAAATAAAGATAAATTTGACGCCAGGGGTAAAGAAAACAAGTAGGAACAAAATCTTCCAGACGGTATCATGTACCTGAGAGACTCTGGAGGTACAAGGGAAAATGACAAATTCTAGGTCCTCACCCACAGTGAGGATGCATAAATCTGTAAATAAGCTGATGAACTTTAATAAGAACTCGGGAGGAAGATGTCAGTTCTCCTTGGGGCCCATTTGGGGAATGGTCTCCCAAATGATGGTTTTGTACATTCCTGATGGCTTTAATCCAACCAAACAAACCAACAACCAACCTTTCTGTGAAATACATTTTATACCAAGGTTAGTCAGGATGCTGGGGTTGCTGGACATTAGCATATCTTTGGAAGGAAGACTGAACCATGAAAATGCTTAGAAAGAGAGAAAATAGTTCTGTCCATGTTGGATTCAGGAAACCCAGGAAGATGTTCCATCTTCTAGGAACATATAGACTGCCTAAAACAGGAAGGGGTATTTTGCCACACAATAGGACCATGAAAATATTTAAAAATTCTTTTTGTTGTTGTTGTTGTTGTTTTTATATTCATTTTTTTCTCAGGCTTCCCTCAAAAATGGGCAAGTTTCTTCAGAATGAGGGAATTATGCATCTGTACACTAACACACAAACCTTGTTTAGATGTTATCATCAAGTCAGAAAACATTGGTGGATTCAAGAATTTGGGTATTTTCCCCCTATGAACCCTTAGCATACATTATATCAGAGGAAAAAGTACCCCACCCCAGAGAAAGGAATTTCAGAGATTCACTCTTTACTGTTATAGGTTAAATTCAGAATAGATCACATTTATGTTTGTAAGTTCATGGTGAATATGAAAGTAATGTACTATATCTAAGCCTCAGTCTTATGAGGTTTGAAGCTAGATTTTATGAAATAGCTAATTTTCGGACTTGTTTTGGTAAAGAAAGACACTAGCATTGTCTTTTCACATTTTCTAAAACAAAAAGGCAGAACACATGAATTATTACAGCTATACTGTGTATTCCTTTTCCACCAAACCTGCTCTCCATGGTAACATCCAGTAATGTATTACAGGAGACCACAGGTTTCCCTAGAGATATACCTCAGGAAATACAACATGGAGCCATTATCCTCTAAGCAACTTCTTCAGCAGCCCCATAAAAAAGGAAAACTCTATAATCCATGCAAAATATAAAAGTGAACCAAAAGATACAAAAAATTCTAGAACCCTGATGTTTGAATCTAAGTGATAAGGAGAGCTGAAAAACCACATTTCAAAACATTCCCAAGAGAAAACTACCATGAAGATAAGGGCCAAACTGGATAAACTCTAAGCTCAGACTAAACACTACGAGTAAAAGGACTATTTCACCAATAGTTTGTGTGATGAATTTTAATGTGGTATTCTGTGGCCATCCTTCCCACATATGATAAAGACAAATAGGAGAAGAAATTGAACTCAGGATAAAAAAGAATTCTCTTTTACTGAGGATTAAATTTCATCCTGGGGAGTCAAAGCTAAGGTTGGTGGGATCATGTGGTTTTAGACTGGGTTTTATGCAGGTATATGAGGCCTAAGAAAGAAGTAAAGCAGAGTCGAGGGGTGTACCTCAGTGGCAGAGTGCAGGCTTAGCTTTGTATGACTATGGGTTTAATCCCTAGTACTAAAAAGGAAAAAGGAAAAAAAAAAAACCTCAACTGTCCTAGTTACTTTTGTAACTGAGACACAATATCTAACATCCACAAGTTGAAGGAAGAAAGGTTTATTTTGGCTCACAGTTTATAGAGGTTTCAGTCTGTAGTCAGATGGATTCAAGGCAAGGTGGCATGGCAGAGGGGGATGGCAGGGGAGAAACAGTCCATGGCATGGCAGTGGGAAGCAGAGAGCACTCAAGGGAGGAGGGACATTGGCCACGCCCATCAAAACCCACCTCTTTCCACTATGTTTTGTCTTCCAACATCATATCCAGCTATAAACCCACCAGTGGACTAATCCAATCATGAACATCACTATATCTGTCACTTTTCTCACTGATAAGACAAAATACCTGACACCCAAAGTTAAAGGAGGAAAGCTTTATTTGGCTCACAGTTTGTAGAGGTCTCAGTTCATAGTCAGCTGGCTCCGAGGCAGGGTGGCAAGGCGGAAGGGCATCAAAGAGGAGAGATAGTCCATGGCAAGCAGGCAGATAAGAGCACATTAGCCCTCTTCCTGTTCCTTAAATTTTATGCAGGCTACCCACCCTAGGGCAGGTGTAGCACTCACACCCTTAATTCTACCCAGAACTATACCAAACCGATCAGTGGACTGATTTAGTAATCACACACCCTTGATCCCAGCATCACAAACTCTAGATCCAACCACCTCTGAAAAGCCTCTCCCTTCCCCCATGACTGCATGAGGCTTCGGAGGGACATTTAGATACAAGCCATAACAATCACATACCCATGATCAGGTCACCTCCTACAAGCTCCACCTATGAGTCCGTGAGGCTTTGGGTGGACATCTAGATATAAACTATAACATCAACAAAACACACAAAAGCAGAGAATCAAAGCTTAAATTCACTGTCACCACACCAGAAAACACTGCAGCCTATTCAGTAGACTCGCCCTTCACTTAAGGTTGTCATCTTGGAGGGCTTCTAATGTAATGTGGAGGATCTTGAATTTTTTTCAACTCGGCAACCTTACTGCTAAAAACACTTGAACTTGTCCGACATCCTCCACATAGAAGTTAACTCCACAGAAAAACACTGAACTCTCTGAGGCCTGGCTAATTGATATCTCAAAATGATTTCCTATACCAAGACTAGGGCTCATATAATAAGCAGCATGGGGGCAAATCTGGTCACATCAGGCTACCACCCTTCACGTTTAGAAGTTTGACCATGAAAATGCCAAATGGGAACTAAAAGGTAAGAGAGTAAGAGAACCCTCTTTTGGCAAAAGCCCTCTGCCTCTCGAAAACAGACCTACATCGGACAGTTGTGTAATGGGTGCATAGGGCAGCTTTTTTCTTGCTGTAGTTGTATTTAGCTCTATCAAGGAAGATGGTAAAAAGGCAATACTGGGAAAACAGGCATGCACTGAGGTTACAGAACCATTTTCTCCTTCAGCGTGGCCTCCCAACTTGGCCTCTGCCTTAGTTAATTCTCTGGTGTCAGGAAAAACTGCTTCTGGGAGAATCATGTCTATCAAAAAGGGAAGATCTTTGCATGATTTTAGGCAAGGAAGAGAAAGAATTCGTGAAATACAAGATACTTCATAAGTGTCACCAGTAAACTTGTTAGCAATGCCACCTCTTGGGCTCTCCCTCAGACCCAGTTATCTCTAGAGGTAGAGAGGCCCAACATCTCATGCTTTTAGCAAGCTCTGCAGGTGATACTAAACTTTGAGAACCTATGTTCAATAAACAGCCTACTACCACACCATCATTACATTCATTCATTCCCTGCACAGGAAAAATAAACTCTGTAACAAACATTTTTCTTTATGCCAGGTTGTGACCAAACACCACCTGTTTTTTACCATCTTCTATCCTCAACCCTATAGCTTGTTATATGTGAAGCAATTTAAGGTTATCCTTAGAAGAGCCCCAAAAGACTGGTTGAATAAAGTGATTACCACTCCTCTGATTAAAAAGAGCTTTGATTCATGATCACCTGGAGGGCCAATACAACCCTAAGTAAATAAGCACAGTTCTCTTGTCTGAAAGGTAATTAGAAAGGCATTTTGCTCTGACAGTAGAAAGTCTCTGATTCAGGAGGAAAGAAGTGTCTTGTCTTTGGAAAGAACACAAATTATATGTGATGGAACATGGTTACAGAAGTTGAAAGTCTCCCGCTAGAGAATCAAGGGAAAAATAACGTAATAAGCAACTCTTAATTCAGACAGAGACCTTGTGCCCAGAGCTCCCATCTATCTGCTAGTTCATCCCTGGGAAAGAATGTGTCCAAATGCAGCAACTCTTCACTTCCCACCACCTGACCACCTGCTGACCTCCTCTTGGTTCTGCCAGGTCTCACAAAAAAATGGTCCCTTAGCCTCAGCTTATGCCCACTTCATAAAAAACTCTTCTGATAATTAGGATCGACCTCAAAGGCTCTTCATGTGTGGGCTACTGACCAGCAGCATTAGCATCTACCAAAAACTTGTTAGCAATGTCAACTCTTGGGCTTTTCTGTAGTCCCAACCATCTCTGGAGGTGGAGGGGGCCAAACATTTGTTTAGCCAGCTCTCCAGGTGATTTTGATCTCACGAAACTTTGATAACCTGTGTTCAATGGTCATTAATTAACCTAGCATCGTTGCATTCATTTCCTTGTACATGCCACCTCCTCTCCCCCTCTTTAAGATTTACTGGTTATTGAGGTTATAATTTTTTGAATTATCATTAACATTCAGTAACAAATTATTCAAAGTTTCTTTTTAAAGTCTCATATTGAGGGTAGAAGACCAGGAAAACATTAAAGCACTGTTTTGCATCAGGTGAAAAAGATGTAAGTTTAGTTAAAATAATGCAAAACCAGCAAAAGCTGGCTGCCGTGAAGTCTACATTTGTACTAACCATGCAGAAGCCCTTTTAAGGATCACCATAAGAACAGTGCCTATACATAGGAAAAGACTTTATGAACAAATCCTCAGTAGCACAGGAACTAGCACAAAGAGTCAACAACTGTGATCTCATCTTATTACAAAGCTTCTGCACTGCAAGAGAAACCACCAACAGAGCTAAGAGACAACCTACAATGTGGGAAAAATTTTTACCAGCTGTACCTCAGAGAAAGGTCTACTATCTAGAATATATAAAGAACTCAAAAAAATCAGAGCCCCCCAATATAAAGACCCAATTCAAAAATGGGCATCTGAAATGAACAGACATTTCTCAAAGAAGTAAAAGCAGGACATATATAAAAAAATGTTCACTATCACTGGTCATTCCAGAGATGCAGATGAAAACAACACTGAGATTCCACCTCACCTCAAAGAATGGCTGCTATCAAGAATTCAACCAATGACAAATGCTGGCGGGTTTGTGGGGAGAAAAGAACACTTTTACACCATTGGTGGGAGTGCAGACTGGTGCAACCACTGTGGAAATCAATATGGGGATACCTCAAAAAACTAGGATTAGAAGTCCCATTTGACCCAGCTATTCCTCTGCTGGGTATCTTCCCAAAAGCATTAAAAGAATTATACCACAGTGATATATGCTCACCCATGTATATAGCAGCACAGTTTGTAATAGCTAAAACTTGGAAAGGGCCCAATTTCCCATCAACTGGAGATTGGATTAAGAAGATGTAGTTTTTTTACAAAATGGAGTACTACTCAGCCATAAAGAATGAGAAACTAGAGACATTTATAGCTAAGTGGATGCACATTGAGGCCATACTCTTAAGTGAAATAAATAGGACACACATGTTAATACCCAATAGTTTCCCTAGTGTGAAAAATTAAAAGTGTAAGTAAGGATTAAAATGTATAATTGATAATGTGAAATAGGAAGAAAAGGTCTAAAGGAGTAGGGGAAGTGGGAGGGATAGGGGAAGGGAAAAGAAAAAAATGACAAAAGGGAAAAAATGGAAACAAAGTCTTTGTAAATAGGGAAGGGTGGAGGGGGATGATAGGAGGGCAGGGGAATGGGGAAAAAATAAGAACCAAGGTGCATCATGTAAAGGTACAAGATCCCAATGATGAATGTAACTGTATTGTATACCTAAAAGGTAACAATAAACTTAATGGGAAAAAAAAGAACAGTGGCTATAATAAATATGAGGGAGCTGCACCTGCCTGCTTTTAAGTATCTCCTTGCAAAGAATGAAGTTGCTGAGACCATTCAGTGAGTGCCCTGTATACCTTTAGGATTTGAAGACATATGGGCTTAGAGTGTTTTGTATTAAGACAGTCACCCAAGACAGGAGCTCTGTTTTAAAATATACATACTATGGTAGCAATGCAGAGTTCACTTACCAGAGGAAAACAATTTACCTATACAAATCTTTATTTTTTTATGAAAATCAGCCCCACTTAGGGCAGATGTGTTAAATCAATTTAGGAAAGCAATTAGCTGTGATGAGGTTGTTAACAAGTCAAAAGGAACGTCAGGAAATTTATGCAAATATTTTTAGGAATTTGTTCTGAGTATGCAAATATCACATAATTAGTTGTTTTTCATGAAAAATTAAATTCTCTATAATAACAAACCATACTAAGAGGATAGTTGACATAGAAAACCCTCATTTTTGTGACCAAGTCTGAAAAGTGAGAGAAACTGCAGGTGAACCTGATTCCAGCCTTCAAAGCTGTTATTCATCTGTGGGTCAAATAAAGCCAATGGCAACGAGAACTGCGATGGTCTCATGGCTCTGTAAGGCATTTGTGTGGATGAAAGAATCAAAAGAACTGAAGCAACGCAGTACTCTTTTCTGGACTAGACTCTTTCAGCTATCATTAACCTGATAGTCTTTTAGCCTGTCATTACTGTGGAAGAAATCAGTGCTATCATTTAATATTTACTGTCAGCCTGGGGCAAATGGGGACTCCCAGCATGCTGGCTTTCCCTGACTCAAACTGTAGACATCTGTAACTAATGAGTCGGCTCTCTGGCCCTCCTTTGCTGCTAAGGTTCTATATTTGCTATATTTGCTGGGAAATAAGGGAATTAGGCCTTAAGGGCCTCCTGGCCTCTTGAGCTGCAACCCATCCTCCTTGGTCCAGGACTGAGACATTTCTGAGGATCACACTTTCATTGCTCACAGTGCAGAAGTCCTGGGAAAACCAGGATGAGGTAGTCACTGTCCCATGATCACATTTTCTTCCAAGATTCCTAGACCACTGGCCCGTTCCTCATGATTGGGCAGCAGTTTTTCCAAGTATGTTTTCAATGCCTCACTGGGAGTGGGCTTAGCCCTCAGTCCTGGAGCTACTGACTAGCTCCTGACTAGCTCCGATGTAAGGAGTTGCTTTGGTCCTTCACTCTCCACCAAATAGTGAATGTTTCTTCTCGTAAGTGCAATCATTGAGCCAGTGCTTTCTTTCTCCCAATGGACTGCTCTGAAATAAATTGGATAACTTTTACCTGAGGATTCATTCAGAGGGTTTCTACTGTCAACCCCTCCTCTCTGAGACAGATCACCTTACATCATAGTGATGCTCTCATCACCCTACCACAATACCATGTTTAGAGCTCAATTCTTGAGCATGCTGTGGACCAGCCTTTCAACCTGATGAAGCTTAGTCATGGCCATAGTTGATAGCTGCTCTACAAGTGTTCATAATTTAGGTCCCACTTTTATATAAGTTTTTCTGCAATTTGTAAGAAATGAGTGCCTATATTTTTGAACATTCATGCTGAGAAGAATTGCAAAGCCCTGGGCCTACTATTATTGTTCTAGAATTTAGAATTATTAAGCACTTTGCCATGGTAGGGTAAGTATAGAATGTCAAAAGTTTTAGCAATGTATTTTTAATAAAAAGAGGAAGCCAAAGCTCTATTAAAGTAGAGAGAATACTTCAATACTTGAACATCATATCTGTCTCTTAGAATGAAAGGACAGTTATGGTAGAAGAATTTAGTAAAAGTAAAAAGAAGGGAAATAAACACAAAACATCTGGCTTCCCATACATGGAAGCATCTAGTTTCTTGGTGCGGCTGACTGTTAAAATCACCTGACTTCTTTTAACTCAATCATACTGCTATTGCATATCCAAGCTTGATGGTGAAATACTCCCTATCCATATATTGCATGTTTGAACTTTTTCCTCAATTTCTCTCTTCAAACAAAACAAAACACAACATAACACAACACAACATAACAAAAAAGACAGGATGACAGCTAGATCAAGCCCCAATTCTAAAACAACTCTCTGCAATGGCTAAGTGCTACCTTCTCAACTTTAAAAAGAGGCCTTGTCTTAGCCCTATACTAAATTTAATTAGTTAAACTATAAAGTGTTTCTGCACACCGGATTCTACACAAATAATTGTTCCTATAAAATTTCCATGCATATCTAAATCTTTTATAGATTTAATACTTTATTTTACAAATCAGTTTATAAGTTGGATTCCTAATTCCTCATTTTTATAAGGCTCATTTCATTTATACAATGTTTGCTAAGCAGAAAGTCAGCAGATTTGATCAGACATAGTCCTTCTAATCTCTAAATATATCAGTAATTAAGTCAATGAATATTTTAGTACCATTATGTGAACATTAACCTGTCAAAGCTACCACTATCATTCAGAATGGGGAAAAGCATAGGCACAGAAAAGTTATTACACAGTTAAATAAGTCAGACAATTTACAACAAAAAGGTACATCCTAACTATGACTGAAATTCAGTCACATGTAAAACAAGAAAAATTGTGACTGAGGTTATGGAAAAATAACTTGTGGGCTATTTTCACATAATACTTTATTTTCAACATTCCGCCACAAAATTTGTTTAGCCATCTTTTAGATCACGCCAGTAAAACAAGTACTTCTATCTCCACTTAACCAACAAGAAACCTGAGTTTAAAGAGTTCAAGTGACCATATTTGAATGGGTAGTTGAAAACAGTAAGTTATACTAGATTACCCAAAGCAACATTTGTAAACTTACCTGGCTTTGAGTGGTTTTCAATGCTCAGTCAGAACATCCTTCTAAAAAAACTGTAATTGAGAATATGCCCTGGGATCAGACACCAAGACACATATACACTAGGAAGGCTTAACCCCTCCAGGTCTGTTCGTTATTTATAAGCTATGGAGGTGTGGCCAGATTGTTGGTTATTGAACACACCATGCACCAGAACCATCTTGTTAAAAACAGGTCGCTTCACCCTAGAGTTGGATTCAGTATGTCTTGGGAGAGACCACAGATTTGCATTTCTAACAAGTCCCCAGACGATGTCAATGTTGAAGCTGCTTATCAGGGAGCCACTTTGAGAATCACTGGACCACAGCATCTCTCCAGCCTCTAATATTATAAGTATGGAAAGGAAGACTTAATATTCTCACCTCTATACCAGCTGCAAATAAGTATCTATCTATCTATCTATCTATCTATCTATCTATCTATCTATCCTTCCATCCATTCATTCAACAAACACTTCGTCAACATTTACCATCAGTCTGTTTTCAAATAGTTCCCAGTTTGATTGAAAGTAGGGAAATTATTTATTAACCAAGACACTTTACATAATTTATGGGTATTCAAAATTTAACTATTGCTGTGATCATGTGAAATCAGGAAAAATAAATTAAATCAGAAAAAGCATGTGAAATCATTAATACAGTATCTGGTACAAAGGAAGAACTCAGCACACACCGGTTACATGGATCACTAGAACACAGAAAATCCACGTATCATAGTCTTCTTTTGCTTTTCACACTTTTATTACAATAGCTTAGCATCTACCCTATTTCAGCATTTTGGATTTCCTCCTTGCTTTGTTTATGAAGGCAACAGGGTCTGATAAAGATAATGCTGAGGAAGGGATATGTGGGGTTAAAGAGAAAGGGAAAATAATTATATACAAACTATAGAACTGACTTCTAACACAAGCCATGCAACTAAACGCAAAATCCCTCTCTTTGCAGTATTTATCAAGCTCTCGTTAATGCCAATGTGCCTCAAGGCACACATTTCCCTGATGCCACCTCACTTTTTGGGGCTGGAGTAGGGGGTTGGAGTTGGCAGCAAAATATAAGAACAGAAGCAGCACAATTGTCTGGAGAAAGTGACAGAAAGTTAAATTAAACTTAATCACATGTTTAAAGGGCTCAGGCTCTGTGGATACATGTTATCAATCCTACCACTGGAGTCATGGACTCACTCAGATTCTCAGAGAAGTGTTTATCCCACTTTGGGACTGGCAACAGAAATTTAAAATTATGCCCCAAGGAACCCCCAGAATTCCTCTTGGGGATGGCACAGAGTCGCCCCAGGTGCACAGGTATACGAGATAGACCCTGAGCATCAAACAGAAATCATGATTTCAAGATTCTAATTCACCTGTACTCACATCCTTTGACCATAGCAGGTTTGCAAACTTCAGCTGAAGTTAGAAATGATGACTTTAAAAAGGCTGGACTGGATGAAACTTCACTTCCAAATTTCCCTGGAAAATCAGAAGTGGGCAAGGAACACATCGGGCCTGCTGTGCACATAAATGAATTCCACCTCAGGACTGGCTCAGTAGAATAATGAAGAAACACCCTCTTTTGAGAGGGCAGAAAGCCTGAATGGAATTTAGGTCTCTGTGAGGCTTGCTTTGTGACAGCAAAACAGACTGACTTAGAAACTTTAAAAAATATTTATTTGGAATTATACACACACACACACACACGCACACACACACACACACACAAGAAATATTTTAAATGTTCCTCCCCAAAAGCAGGGAAGCCTGTTTCACAATCCCCTAAGTCAGAGCACACAGCCAGATTGACTTCTAGAAGATTTCAGTCTCTCTTCAGCCCCCTGGCTGTGCTGCAGGGAGACATGCTTCTGAGACCAAGGCAAGGTAGTGAGACGGTGGGAAGTACCCCAAATTCCTTTACAGCTTTCCCTTGGGTGTCCAAAGAAGGCCCGAATTAGCCAAATAAAAATCATTTGTTGCAGAGTCAGAAATGAGCCCCACTTGTAATCAATTAAGAAAAAATATATATGTTAAAGCACATACTATATGTCAAGCATTTTATAAATTCACTCATTTAACTATTGACTCAGCAAACTGCTGAGCAGCTGTTCTGCATCCAGCTTGGAGCTACTGAGTAAAATGGTAGTGAAAACAGACAAGGGCCCTGTCCATCGCTGCCACATTTCATTTTTGCACCTGGTAGCGAGGCAGGCGCTGTTATCTGACTTCCTTAGTGCAGAACCAGTACTTTTATCATATATGCCACTTGGTGGGGACATTTGAATGAAGACTTTGCATCTCCAAAGCATATTCATTGTCTCTGAGGAAGGATGAATCTGATAAAAGCTTGAGAAGACAGCATGTATGTATTCCCCTAAGAGTCTATCTAAGTTTGAGAATAGGTTCTCCTCTAACAGAAACTGACTTTCCTTCATAGTACTAGGTCTTTGAGATGATGCTTCCTGAGGAATTTCATGTACCAGGCCTCATTTTTTATTATCTCAACACTCTCTCCCCTGAAGTACTGAAGCCCCAGTTGTTACAGCACCACCATATACCAGTTTAAGAGACACTGCTTTGGTGGAAGTTATTGGTGGCCATATACACTGGACATTTGTTAGTTTGGAGAACATCCAGCCCCCTCCTTTGGGAAAGTCATCCCTTTCTGCACTGCAGTGAGCTATCTCTGCTTGCAGGTGAGGGTTGTGACCTGAATAAAAGCCAGTTAGTACATCATATCACTGGGGCATATCGACGGGCTTGCAGATAAGCATGGGATCCAATCAGAGCCAATGAGGCTTAGCTGCAACTAACATGTGACTGGTATCTTCTCTGCATGAGCCTTGGCCTACCAGCTTTGACATTTATTACACTTGCCACCACCACCTGTGTGGATTACACCTTGCCTTTTGGCTACCTTCCCCTCAAAGCCTGAAATGTGTGCTTTTTCCTGATTTCATCAATAAAAAGGTGTCGATGATGTGTGCCCATAAAGTTGAAACCACTCAAATGAGCCTCATAGTGAGGCTGCCTTTCAGTAATCACAATTAATGAATAAATAAATAAATAAAATCACGCACCCCTCCTTTTTCATAAGCTCATTTTGTACCGCATTAGAGATGAATTGCTCAGGTTGTCTGGCAGAAGAACAGCAGCTACTCAGGATATGTTTGGCTGAAAAACACTAAAGCCTGCCACTTGCTTGTAAAATGGGGACACTGAGGGCAGGAACCCTGAAATAGCAGATGACAGTTGTTCTTTCCTCTGGAAACATTTTCCATAGCTTCATTGGAAATACTTTAGAGAAACCTGGGATTCTGGACAGTATGGTTATTAACATAAAATATCAGAGTGGGGCATGGTGATGCACACCTGGAATTCTAGCTCTCTGGGAGCTTGAGGCAGAATGATGGCAAGTTTGAGCCCAGCTTGACTACTTAGTGAGAATTTGTTTCAAACTAAAGAATTTTAAAAAAATCATTGGAGATAGAGTTCAGTGTGAAGCCCTGGGTTCAATGCCCAGCACCACTAAAAAAAGAATCCTATAATTCAATGCTCTCATCTCCACTCACATCTACCCCGTTTCTACTGACTGGTCTGGGTGATGCTTATAGATGCTCAAAGCAGAATACATGCAGCCAAGTGTCAACAACTCTTGGGAGCTTGTTAGAAATACATGGTCTATGTCCCATCTCGGACCCACTGAATCAGAATTTGCCCTAGAACAGTGATGGTGAACCTTTAAAGCTTTCAATGATATAAATAGTCTGCTGTGGCATGTGTGGCATGCCATAGGTTCACCACCACTGGCCTAGAACCTGCTCCTAACAAATGCTCAGTTCACACTGTTGCTGCAGGCCTCGGACTTCATTTCAGAGTTTCCTAGCCCTATTAATCTTCTGGTTTGCTAGGATCCTCTTAGACATACATATTTCTGATCTCCAAAAATAGGACTTGGGTACTTATCAGGCCACCCACAGGATTTTTAAGCAAAGGCAAACATGAGCAGCACTGGGAACCTAATCGAGAGTGCCAGGCCATGCTCTCAGCTGCCTGAATTTGTTGCTTAACAGATGGAAACACACTATTGTTCCTAGGGGTTTTTTTTTTTTTTCTCTTTTTTCCTCCCAAAGGCTTGCTACCAAGTGCTGTGTCCTCAGCATCTGGTATTTTTTTTTTAACCTTCTCTCTATATTGTTAGGTAGAAAAAAAACACAGGATCTCAAATGGATTTAAATCCCAACGCTGGGCTAAGATCCTTGGCAATTCTGTTAATGTTCTTAGTGTTTTAATGAAATAATAGATTCATGGACCTACTTCAGATTGTAACCCTAACATACTGATTTGCCTGAGTAAATAATTTTTGAACTCATAATAGGTAAGCAGTTTTGGTAGTGAACAAACTGAATAGAAATAATAACCCTTTCCATCTAGGACCTAGGAAAACTGCCTTTTTAAGATTTTCTGCATCTTTTAAATTTACAGTTACCTATAGTTCTTAGGGCCTTTGGAAAATGCTTAAATATTTTTTCTTTCTTACCCTTGGGTTCTTCTTAAGACAACAGGGATATTAATACCAAAAGGGCTCCTTCCACAAAGATGAAAAATAAACATATATAACAGGGGTTCTCAGTGGAAGATGACTTTGTACTCCAGGAGGCCCTGTTGGTTGTCTTATCTAGAATGAGATGGGGGACAATAAAGGCAGATAGTAGGTAGAAACCAGCTATGCTGCTAAGCATCCTATGATGTCGAAGACAATCTGCACAGCAAAGAATTATCCAGTCCCAAATATAGGCAGATTGAGAAAATATGACGTGGACCAAATACCGTCCACATCCTTAGAGCTCAATGATTATTAAACTTTCCTCCACCTACCCCAATCTGGCCAAAGGTCACCCAGTTAGTAAAACCAAGATGAGAGATAATATTGCTCTACTTCCAAAGGTATATCTCTTTATTCCAATATGCTACTTCCTGCTGCCTAGGAGAGTAAGATAATTTTCCACACTGGCTTACAGGAGATCCTGCAAATTGTACATCCCAAAATGCACTTACTGTCCACTCTCATTAGAATAATTTCAAGTGGATAATGGAAGGAATAAAGAAAGAATAAATATACAACACTGAGATTAAAAAAAAAAAATCTATCTGGTTTAAACATAGCAACCAAGCTCTTATATGAATCAAAATGTATAAAATTTAATATATTTCTAAGAGAAAAAAACACTCAAAACTCAACTATACAGGCAGAACTAGAAGTCATTTGAAAGTGACTAACAATTTCAGACTTGTTTTGCCATTATAACAGCTTCTGGATTCTTGCTGGTCTGAGTGGTCCTTGACATGCTTTGATGGCCAAAGTGTTAAATATTGAAGAGCATTATAAAATGAACACATAATAAAACATGGAAAATCAGACACTGGGAACTCCATTATGATGTGTTGGTAATAAGGAGTAAACCATCTATCCCATCCAGTGAGGTCCACAGATCCATCTACTAATGACAAATACACGTACAATATATAGTTTAAGGGCACACTAGATGCAGCACTTTGTGTTTAATTTAAAATAAACTTACATTTCAACTTCAAATGAGCAGTTCTAAAATATCATTAAATTCTGAGAGCCCTGTAGTTGACAGAATTTAACAAGGCTGAATAGAGGAGGAGCCAGGCTGGAGTTCCTCAGAGAAAATCAACTAAAAACACAGGTAAATGAAAGAAAGGGAGAGAGACATACATTCTGATGCCAAAATCAATCTGACATAAGAAACTAGTAGATGGAACAAAACATAGGCATAGGACTTCATAAGATGTGCAAGGAGTGCACAGGGCTGCCTGCAGGATCTCTGCTTGCCTGCAGGGCAGGAATCACCATTCTGAGAAGTTCCCCAAAAAGCTGATGGACTGTAACAGCCTGGGAAACTCAAACCACAAAAGGAACTAATTTTTCTCTTGGCCGCTGTACCACCACCCCCAGTGCTGAGGAGATGAGCCACGCAGGCACCAATAGCACACACCCCTCCCCCCTCTCCCCCCTTGAAATGAGAAGACACATAAATAAGTCTCAAAACCAGATTTCCAGATCACCTAAAGCAACCCCAAAGGGAAACGAGATGGAACAATCTGATACTCAATCACCTGGACTCCCTGAACTGGCAATGAAAGAGGATCTGGAAAAAAATGGAATCAGAAATAATTTCTCAGATAATAGCAGAGATTGTGCCCATAGTGCAAGACATGATTAATAAATCTAGAGAGGTCACAGATAAAAAAATAGAGGAGCTGAGGAACATGATGGAATCCCAACACAGGAAATAAATGAATCCATAAAACAGATGCAAACAGATTTCCAGGAGATTAAAAACTCCATTGAAAGCTTATGCAGCAGAATGAGCCACTGTGAGGACAGACTTTCAGATATAGAAGATAAGATTGCAATTAGTGACCAGGAAAAGAAATATTCCTTTTAAATAGTAAGGTACCATGAGAACCCAATCCAGCAGCTGGTAGATGATGCAAAGAATATCATAAGACTATCAGGGTCAATGAAGAAACAGGAAAGAGTGCAGATGACATAAAAAAACTGTTCACAGAAGTGATGGCAGAAAACTACCCAAGCGGGGGAAAAAAATTGACATACAGATAAATGAGACATATAGGACTCCAACTAGCCTTGATCAAAAAAATTTACATATAATAGTTAAGATTCCAGAAACCCAACAGAAGAACAAAATTCTACAAGCAGTTAGAGAAAAGAAACAAAGCACATACAATGGAAAACTCATCAGAATCACAGCAGAGTTCTCAATGCAAACCCTCAAGGCAAGAAGAGCTTGGAGAGATGTATTTCAAGCCCTAAAGGAAAACAGCCTCCAACCCAGATCAAAGTACTCTGCAAAAGTATCTTTCAAAATTGATGGAGAAATAAGATACTTTCCTGACAAACAGCACCTTAGGAACTTCATGAGTACCAAACCAGCACTCCAAAAAATTTTAGACAATATCCTAGGAAAGGACAACGAGTATCACAACCCTAGGAAACCCATCAGAAGGAATCCATCAGGCACGACAAGAAATTAAAGCAAAGGGGGAGAATCCAACAAAAAGAAAAAGTCATGACAAGAATAAGTCAATACATATCAGTTATAACCATCAATGTTAATGGTCTCAATTCACCAATCAAAAGAAATAGATTGGCAGAATGGGTCAAGAAGCATGATTTAACAATATGCTGCATACAAGAAACACACTTAATTCAAAAAGAAACTCATAGACTGAAAGTTAAAGGGTAGAAAACAATACTCCATGTGATAGAAATTTGAAAAAAAGGAGGAGTAGCTATCCTCTTTGCAGATCAAGTGGATTTCAAGCCAACACTGATTAAGAGAGACAAAGAAGGACACTATATCCTTGTAAAGGGAATAATTCAAAGGTTATTGTAAAGAGGAAGAGATGACAATCATAAATCTATATGCACCAAGCACTAGTGTGCCCAACTATATAAAACAAATACTAACAGACATGAAAAATCAAATAAGCACTAATACAATAGTAGTGGGGGACCTCAATACCCCACTGTCACAAATAGATCAGCTAGACAAAAAATTAGCAATGAAAAGGAACTAAATTTTTTCTTAACAGTTGTCTCATGTCTTAGTCTGTTTTATTTGTATATTTATTTTTATTTTTTAAAATTAATATGTATTTGGGCTGGAGATTTAGCTCAGTGGTTCTGCCACCTGCCTCACAAGCACAAGGTCCTGAGTTCAATCCCTAGTACCAAAAGAAAAAAAAATTACATATTTGACATACATAATGATCACATTCATTGTAGGGAATTTGTACCTGTACATGATATATCTTAATTCTTCTTTTTTCCATTCTCCTCCCCTCCCTTTAACACTTCTTCCTCTCCTCATGTACAATAGCTGATTTCATTTTTTCTTTCCACTCTTTTTTCTCTTTTTCCCTTCTTTTCCTTTCCCCTATCCTCTCCCTTGTTCCCCTTCCAATTTGAACAGATTTTTCATACTTCCTAATATCTATTCTCCATTATGCACCTTATTTACCCTTTGGATTTTTCACACAAGAAAAGCAATGCAATATTTAAACTTGTGTTTCTGATTTATTTCACTTACAATTATGGTCTCAAGGTGCATCTACTTACCTAAAATTGACTCAAGTTTATAAAAAAGGAACTAATTTTAAGGAAGCTGTTAAGAGTTTCATTTAACTCTTTCCTTCACCCACATATATGGGCCACCAGATGTGGTTCTGGCTTCTGGTCTCATTTCATTTGCTACCTTCACCTCATCACTCACAAGTCTAGGGTTGAGGAGGAGGAACAACCAGGGAACAGCCAAAAGGACAGTGGGTAAGGGAAGAATGGCTAGGGAAACAGAAAGAGGGACTATGAGGCATGCTGTAATACTTCACAGGTTTCCAGCTGGAGTAGCAAATGAGAAAAATAGTAGGGATGTGTTCAGATGAACTCTATGTAGAATTTGGCTATTAAACACCATAAGTCTTGATAAAGACTAGCCTAGCGTTAAGAGGAAAAGTAAATAAATCTGATGAAGAGGGGGTGAGAAATGATGTATTTAGCCAGCTTACTTTGTGCTGAGACACAATACCAGACACTCACAACTGAAAAGGAGGAGAGGTTTAATTTGGTTCACACTATAAGGGAAGTCAGTCCATGGTTAGCAGGTTCCAAGGCAGAAACATCACAGTGGAAGGGTGTGGCGAAGCAAAGCTGCTCAGTTCATGGTAGCCGGTAAGCAGAGCAGGGGAACAGTGTCAGGAAATAAAGAGCAAGGGACCACATACAGTATGCAAGGTTATGCCTACATCGCTTCCCTAGACATACCCCGAACTGTGCTCCACCAATCCTTGGGTGGCTCCCAAGTCAATGAAGTTGACATGATCAAGCTTAGCTATCACAGATGGGTAAGGCATTTGGAAAGTAACAGGAAGGAAATATCAATTGAACAGACGGGGAGAATATACTATTAAAATGATCAAAATTCACATTAGATATGAGGGAGAAGTTTTGGGGATGGCATATTAAAATACTACTTTATTAATTAATATACCTGTCAAATCTAATTCTGGGACAGATTATGTACTTTTTGTAACTATTGAACTCTCCAAAATTTTAGAAACGCTAAAGAAGACAAAGGATCTACACATCGTTTACTGCAAGTGCGGGAAAAAATATGTCATGTCACTGTCTGTCCAGCTTCATGAAATCACCTGTGGAGTCTTTTATAATAGGGAATCTGAGAGCATCTCCTGATTGATGGGTTTGGGACAGGTCTGAGGAATCTGATTGTTTAAAAGGTTTTCCAGATACCCTGGAACCATGACCTTTGACTGAAGAAGTCAGTGGCTAAGACACTATGAAAAATACAGATACTGTAATACTGAGCATTATTTTCCAGATAGAGGAGGGGGATATAGGCAAGAAATCGAGTTTCTTTGTTTGGTACCAGGGATTGAACTTGGGTCCTTGTGCTTGCACAGCAGGCGGAGAAACCACTGAGCTAAATCCCTGGCCCTTTGTTTGTTTGTATTAAATGCATTACTAATTAATTTTTAAAAACAGGACAGATTTTGTGTTGCCTTTTAAAATTACATGTGGCAAGCACATAATAAAATTTAATAAAAAGGAAAAAGTAGTTTTCATGTCTCTTAATTATAATTTTACTTGATGTATGCCTTTCTGCCTGATATAGTATTAGTGGCAGTTAAAAAATATTGAGCATATTCTGCACAGCATATTCTGTGCAAAGCTTATTTGACATAAACAGATAAATATGCCTATACCAATTAGTCATGTGCTATTATTCTTTTTATTTTCTGGTTATGGAAACTCTAGGTAAACGTGTGTGTGTAGTTTTAGGTAAAAAATAATAGCTTCCCTAATTGTTCTTGATTGATACAGATATTTTTACACTACAATTAATATTCTTGTGCTGTGCCAATTAAGACTTTCCTCAGTTCTTGTTCTGAATATGAATATTTATATTCTGCCTTTGTTTACTGGCAGGTGATAGTAGTTTAAGACACTTTTGTAAAGAGGGTAAAAGATGAGTAACAAACAATTGACTGATTCCTCTAATGTTTTACATTAACGATTAAACAGCAGCATCTAATGACTTACTCAGCAACTCGAAGACAATAAAACATAACTAAATCTGTCAATTAGCATTTTCATCTTCTCTCCTGACAGAGCTTAATGGCATCTGCGAAATGCAATTTCCAACCCGGAGCTCTTGGACTTTTTCTATTTCCTCCTGTGCTTCTCTTCCCTTGCTCCCATTATGACAGAGTGGCTGCATGTTCTAGTCCACAGTGGCAAATGCATCATCTGCCGTTGAAAAGAAAGCAATTATTGTGTCCTCTCTAAATCTCGTGGACAACTTGGATCCTGCTTTTTTCACTGAAGTGCACAAACAGCCAAACCTGGACTGGTTTCAAGTGGCTGAACCTAAGCAATAGCAGCTGCACTGCAGGTTGATGTCACCTGAGGTGCTTATTAAAGGTGTGGAGAGCTGCTAGACAAGATGCCTTCTGGTAATGAGGACCCCCCTGTTAGGGGAGCATACCACATTCCCACACACAGTGACAGTGACTGCGAAGATAGCATCATTCTGATTTTCCTTTGCTGGTCTCTTGTTTTGAGGACAGATGTGACTGGGAATGTTGGATTGTTTCTCAGATGGGTTTCCAGCTGGTGGGACTGAATAACATTTCCAGAACTGTCAGCCTTTCCACCTCTTCCTCTCCTGGACAGCTATTTGCCTCTCTCATTTGTCACATGTGTCAACCTCTGTCTAACACTGTCATCTCTGGGCAGTCAGGAAAGAAGATCCCAGGTGACAGAGCAAAGTGTTCCCTCGGGGAAACCTCAGGACACTGACTGGGAACTTTGTATCTAATGGGGGCATTAATTGTTCCTAAGCTTTGAAGTCCAATGCCCTGACAAAAATGTGCTCAGTATAGCATTTCCACTTGATTTCTTTTTTTTTCTTCTTTCCAGAATTGGGGATTGAACACAGGGTATTTGAACTGAGTTACATTCTCAGCCTCTTTCCTTTTTAATTTTTTGTTTTATTTTCACACAGGATCTTATTCAGTTGCCCCATCTAGGCTTGAATTTATAATCCTTCCTTTTCAGTCTCCCAGAGTGCAGAATTACAGGCATATCCCACCATACCTAGGTCCTCTTGATTCATTTTTAAGTGGACTTTTGTTTCATTGTGCCAAAGAAATTCTATTACAAACACCAATGAAATATCCCATTTTAAATAAATATGACAAATGTCCATTAACCAGAGTCCAACTACCTGATGTACCTAATTAATCAGAATTAGGTAGAATATCCCATTAAAAAAGAAGAATCAATCTTCAAGAGCATATGACCATTGTAGCCAAAAAAGGCAAATTTTGGTGCTTTTCTTGGAGTCAATTTACTCAACAGCCCAGTTTCTATCTAGTGTCTTTTATTAAGAATGTATTTTTCAAATACTGACCATGAGACAATAATCATACAGTTAGCATACAAAGATATTTGCATGCTTGTGCTTAACATTGGAATATTTTTTAAAAAACTCCACCATACTTTAAAAATTTTTTAAAGATTTTGGAGTTAATAATAAGACAGAAGTTTCTATTTACCTATATGCCATTCCATTCCAGAACAAAAATTTAAGTGCTTCTCTTATCCAACTATTGTGTATAAGCCATCCGGGGGGTGGGGGGCTGTGGGCTTTCCTACATGTCACAGATGGGTGACCTGAGGTAGGAGCTCAGTGGCTTGCTGACACTCAGACTCAAGACAAGTCGATATTCAGGGCAGGTCAGATGCAGGAACTGTACGCTGAGCTCCTTGTGGGTAAATCCATCACTGTAGCGTTGTCCCACTTTAGTGCTGCTCTTAAAGGTGTTCTTGACAGGAAAGTTCTGGTTTCAAAAAGCAGAACTTCTATTACCAGCAATGAGACTCCTTTCCACTAAAATTTCCCATTGATTCTCTAAATTTGCCTTTAATGTTCCCTGGCAGGATGAACACAAAGCCTCTACAAATTAAGTCTTCCCAGAGTTAGTTCAGAAAGTGCCATTTCTATTACTCTCACTAGCAGCTTCAAGAGTTTTATAGGCAATTGGTGGTTAATTCATTTCAGAGTTGCTCTAGGCAAAAAAGCAGAGGATGATAGGCTGATAATGTTTAGATGTTTAGTTTTTTTCTTTTACAAATCCTAGGGTCTTCAGAATTTGGAGAGGTTCATTAGTCAGTACATGGTACATTGGAAAAGCAAAAGCTATGGAGTCACTCAGGGCAGAATCTGAAGCCATACTTGGAGTATTTAATATATTAACAGTGAACATTAATGTTTTCCCCTTTCTCCCATGACTAGGCAAAGCCAGGTCCTTGATGAACTCAACAAATAGAATGGAAGTGAAGCCATGCTGAAATACTCCATGGTCATCCATTTATTTCTACAACTACTATGCACTTTAGCCACACTCTGTCACTTTCTGAACAACTGAATTACTAGTAGAGGCAGGAGAGATGGCAATCTAGCTTCTTCCCATTGTCCTCGCACAACTTCAATCCTGAAAGCCAATCAGCCTGCTTGTTAAACACATGCTCCAAGATCGTCCTGTTGCAGAAAACTTCTCAAATTCTTTTTTGCCTCCATTTTATACTAATTTTTGCTCCTCTGCACAGTGAAGGACTGCATCAGATGCTGTAAGGAACTGAAAGTAAGATGCATGGAAGGACCTGTGACCTCAGGCAGGCAGATGTCTACAAATATGAACTGAGTACAAGGCAGTGTGATAAGCACTCCAGCAAGGACGAATTAGCTATGAGAAGCAGAGGTGGAGGAAGGCCAGTTACCCAGGCCTCTAGGGATGGTCTATTTCAGTGGTTATGGTGTGCTCACTGAAGCTGCTCTGCTTGGCTTCAAAGCCTGGCTCTGCAACTTGCTGGTTGTTTGACCTCGGCCAAGACACTCAGCTACTTGGTGCTTTAGTCTTCCATCTGTAAAATGAGGACAATAATAATGATGACTCTTGCTTCATGGGGATTTTTAAAGGGTGTGGTGTTCTACTGCTGTAATCTCAGTACTGTACTCTGGGAGGCTGAGACAGGAAGATCACAAATTCCAGCCCAGCCTGGGTAATTTAGTGACTTGGCATGACCCAGTCTCAATATAAAAAGTAAGAAAGGGCTGAGGATGTGCACAAAGGCCTGTGTTTAATCCCCAGCACTGGAAAACAAAGACGAATCATGCGAATAATACTTGTAAAGCCACCACTATGTATTAGTTATTTCTCTTTAAAACTGAATCAGCCCAGCAGTGCTCATGGTGCTGATAGTTAAAGGCATTTGTCAGGGAATCTTGTCATGTGACAGATGCCAGTGTGGGCACCTTTGTGCTCATAATCTTCTTTAATAAAATGTCCTGAGCAAATAGGTATCGTCATCCTCACTTCACAAGCAGTTGCTCCTGAGAGTTGAATGCTTGACAGACATCTCACTGGTTGTGAGTGGCAAAGTGGAGATTCAAGCCCATGACTGTCCAGCTTCCTAGTTCATGCTCCTTCTATCACTCCACATGACTTTTTACCACTTCTCAGTATTTGCACATAAAAAGAATCTCCATTCTCTGAGTGCATGTAGATTAGACTTCATTATCAAACTGTTCCCCAGCCATAACTGTCCCCTTCCAGAAGGCTGCTGCCCATCTTAAAGATGGAATAGCAGTACATGCTCATTAAATTTAGGGAGCACCAGATGCCTTACCAAAGAGTAATTAGCAAACTTCCTCAATGAGGGCACCCCTAACACTGGTGCAATGCAGAAAATGGTTTACTGGTGCTAGATTTTGTATTTGATAAAAATAATGAGTTCAGTTCCTTTCAACTATGTAGTTGGGCTGGATCTATGCTGTGAATAGAAAGAGAATAGAAGAGCAACACATACCCATTTACTTTGGGTCATTTCCTACCTTCTTTCATGAATGCAAACATGCACTGAGTACTCATTACATGACACGCATTTTGCCAACTGTTTTCACAAGTACCTTCCTTATGTGTCCTGTAGTCCACAGGTGTAAGCATGTTGTCGTCCCCATTTTACAGATACCCAAGTGTAAGCACAGAACAGTCAGGGAACTTGCCCAGTCTTTCCTGGTGTCTGTGGAATGCCTTAGTGTAGCTGAGCAGGCAATCTACTTTCTGAGCTATAATTACTCTGTTACAGCTCCTTCCTCTCTCATTCTTAAGCAAAAAAAAAAAATTCACTTTCAGCAATCAAATTGCTATTCTTTACAACAGAAATATAAGCCAATCCTGTTTCCTAGGTTGCTACTAATTTTTCCTATTTGGCCATTACTTGAGTGTTCTAGCTGGGATAAGTATACCTTTTCCCTTCCTTTAGTTATACAAATATGTGTAAGCAAATACTGTGGATATTATCATCCACATGCAGGGAGCTGGAAGTCAGTTTTGAGTCTAGGCATGTTACCAAAAGAAAAGCAATTATATCAAGCTCCTTAATCCTGTATATATTTTACTTGTGCTGTAACTCTCCTTCATTGTAAATCTGTCACTTGTTCTATAAATGTATGTAGACTAAGAACCATGAAAAACTTGAATAAAAATTCAGCCAAATGATATATTGATTATGCATATATATCCTTACTTTTGCATATTCTATGTTGTTATTAAAAGGCCCATTAAAAGTTGAGTTTAAATAATTATTCACTCCTCACATTACTATTGTAATCAATTGCCTATTATGAAAATTATTCCAATTCTTCAGAATTACTTTGCTAAGTGAAGTAATTAGGGATGATATTTTATTTTCTATTCAAGTTCCAAAAATTGACTTTGTATGTTAATCAGAGTATGGAAATAGGAGTATAAATTTTATAAGCAAAATGAATGGCTAGTCAAGCTTCACATTTGATATATTACATACAGTATTTGGTGTTTTTTCAAGGCCTTCTGCTTTTGAGAACACATTACTGATTATTATAGCTGTCAGATCTGAGATAGGTAGAGGTCTCTCCAATTCACAGAGTCTTAAGTCTATTAGAGTTCAAGAATGAAGAAGAGTGGATCTTTGATCAGTGCAGAGGCTGGAAAAATCATACCTCTGTCCACTAAAATAATCATTCTTTCTTGAGCTTCAAGGGAAAATATAGGTACCATTTATTGAATGTCTTGGGTGTTCCTGGTAAGAAAGTCAATAAAATGTATATTTTATCTATTCCTTACAGTTATATAGTGAGGTAGTTATTGTTATTATTATCTTACTAATAAGGAATAAATTTCAGACTAGTCATTTGATTTGTGACCTTTCAAACACGTAGGAAGTGGCTATGTTGGACATCAAACTCAGTTTGCTGGCTCAAAAATCTATGCTTTTTTTCCCTTTAACCCTGCCAAATGAAAACAGCTTAAGTGAGTATGTTTTAATATTGAGTTTCCTAATTATTTTGCCCTTTGGCATGAATGTCTTGGTGATGTTTCAAATGAAAATGAACACCCTCTCCAGTAATCACATGGGGAAATATGGAGGAAAATATGAAACACCACAGGTTGAAGATGCATTTAAAGCAAAACCACAAATAATATGTTCATATATGTATTTACTGAATATATATACATATATTTACTAAATATATATTTCCTGAAAAACTTTATATATTTACTAAGTTGGTAAATTAGAATAATCAAATTTGATCATAACAAGATGGTAGTCCTAATTCTAAATTAGCTAATGATAAGCTGAGAGATTCTGAAAAGTTTTCCTATCACTTGCGAAAAGAAGGGTTAAACTTTTCAGGTAACAACTGCTCTTCTGTTACAAGAATGGCTGATAAAGGGCCAGAGATTTAGCCGAGTGGTTCTACTGCCTGCCTCGCAAGGGCGAGGACCCAAGTTCGATTCCTGGTACCCCCCCCCAATAAAAGAATGGTTGATAAGGTTCATGCCTTCTTTTAAAACGACAAGTGCAGCAAGGCCCTGTTAGGGGATGTCCATCCCTAGTGAGTCTCACTGTTCCAGCAACAGAATGCTGCTCATTAAATATTGTCACTCTGACTTGTCCCTATGACTCTAGGTGTCTATTAGAGAGATGTGAGTGACACTTTATAATAAATATCAAACTACTAACTCATCAGATCCTTTGGAGGATCCTGTCATACATAGCAAACTTCCTGTGGCCATTGCTAGAACAGATTTCTTTTCAGTTGTCCTTTCTGCTCCCCCATCTTCATTTCATCATAATAAAACACACAGCTTATCAATGTGATATATGATATATGATGGAGAATTTGTATTTTCCAAATCGTATGTGCAATCTGCACTTGCATGCCCTATGGGTTTCAAATAGCTCTGTCACTGTTTAATTGTATCCCTGCAGCTTCATCTGCAGGTCTCTGGCCTTACAGTCCTCATTCACTTGAGATGTCCTACGTCCTTGATGCTCCAGATTCAGGACACCTGTTTTAAGATGTAGGTTTTGGAAGGAATAACTGAAAAACTGTTTTTTTGAATCAATGCTTTGTTAAATATCTATGTTATAGGAATGGGTTCAAATCAGATTGATGTAGAAAAAATTAGCTCATTGTTATGGGCTGAATTGTGTGTTGCCAGGTTCATTCTAAACCTCAGAATGTGCTGGTGTTTGGAGGTGGGATCTTTAAAGAATTAGTTACATTAAAATGGAGTCATTAAGGTGGGTCCTAATCAGCATTATTGGTATCCTTTAGAAGAATGAGGACACTAACAGAGAAAGACAACAGGCAGGTAAACACATAGGAAGAAGATGGCCATCTTCAAGGCAAGGAGAGAGGTCTTAGAAAACAATCTTGTCTTCATCTTGATCTCAACCTCACAGCTTTCAGAATTGTGAGAAATTAAACTTTTCTTCTTTAAGCAGCTCAATCTGTGATATTTGTTATGGCATGAAAAGAAACACATATGTTCATTATACCAATAATTAACCACCTTGGACTGGACAGGTCATTGCTATGATGAATTTTGTGCTAAAGCAGAGGATGTGTATGTTTAAACATTTTACCCCTGAAGTTAGTAACTTATTCTTTAAATTGTAAATAAGCACATTATGTACTATAATCAAATGTTTAAACATATTTTATTCCATCAAGTACATATATTTGAATCAAATTTTTAAGAAATCTGTTTTTATTATTTATTAGTAATAAAAGATTTATATTATTCATAAGTAATAAAGATTCTTGGAATATTTAACAGGTATAGTTGAAGGAAAACTGGATTTTATGAATTATCTGGAATTTTTGTTTAAGTTAAATTTCTAAAATTAAGTAATAGAGTTGAAGTGGGGTCATAGTGAAGCTCTATATAGAGTGATAATAACATACTATTCTCTAAGGCTGCCAATACATATCCAAAGATGTGTGGATCCTATAAAAACATACCAGTTCTATTAGTGAGAGTTAAATTCTTTTGGAAAAAATACACATGATTCTGTCATTGCATTCTAACTTAATAACAATAAAATGAAATACATAAACTTTCAGAGCCTCAGGTCTTGACTTATACACTAGTAGCCCAAATGATGTAGCCCAGCCCTATGGTATAGCTCTCACTCTGAGAGATTTAATTGTATTGCACTGAACTGATTAATTCTTTTCATTATCACAGTCTTCCAGCAAAGGTAATGCAATGAATATGAGATTATTCTTGGCACATAAGAAAATGGAGGCATAGCTGATTTGCTAAGTTTCAAGGACTGTAGAGAGGTACCATCCTAACTAGGACCCAAGTATTCCTTGCTTTAGGATGAAAAGACTTAATCTTTCTTTCCAAAAGAACGTGCTATGACATATATTCTTTCTTGAAATGAAGGCCACCTTATGTACAAGAGAACCCATGCAATATTCTGTGTCTGATTTATCTTGCTTAACATTATGAACTCAAAGTGCATCTATTTTCCTACAAATGACTAAAGTTTATAAAGAGCAAAGTAAAACATAATATGAAGTCAGGAGATAGATCTTTCTCAAAAGAGAAGGGGATCAAGAGATGGGGGGGAAGGAAGGGGAGTTAAGGGAGGAAAAAGGATTGGGAGGTGCTATGTACACGTATCAACTCTGCACAAGGAATATAAATGTTATGTACGGCAATCGTGTAGTACTAATAAAAAAGACATTAAAAATAAGGCCACTTTCCCTTTTTTGTATGATTCTGCAATCATTACATGAAGAAAAGTTAAGGTAATTTGAATACATCAGTATAATCAAATTCCTGAGTATTTACCTAACTTCCTCCTCCCTCATGTCTCGTCAGGAATACAGGGAAAATAGAAGCTGTGTACATTTTAAAAAGTGAACCTGCCAGAATAGAGAATCTACTAGACTTAATAAAAAGTTTATAGAACTTTTTCTCTTTAGATATTAAAAAAAACAAAGCTATGCCACTAGGAAGAAAAAAAAGTTCTATAATCCCTGAGGTGTGAATTTAGGATTCTGGATTATTTTCAATAAAGTATACAAACAGTAGGTTGCTCTGATCTTTGAAGGTCTAAACTTTACAGCAAGGAGAATGGAATTCCATGACTTTTGACATATGAGAGCCAATGTGTGTGAGGAGAGCTAATTGAACAAGTGGGCTGAGCTGCTAGGGACAGAGATTGAGTAGCCATATTTTAAACAAACATCATAATATGCTCAATGGCAACCATTAATTTATTTCTACCAAGACAGATGGCCTTCTCCTTGATACCAATGTGGGAAAATAATTAAGGAAAGCTAGAGCCAGACTGAAAAAGATAGGCTGTCTTTTGACAAGGTGATTCTTCAGTTTGTAATTAGCAACTGATAAAGGGCTTTGGAGAACAGCTAGCTATTTAAAAGACTAACCTCCCTCTCTTTTTTTGGGGGGGGGGGGGTACCAGGGATTGAACTTGGGTCCTTGCGCTTGCGCAGCAGGCGATGAAACCACTGAGCTAAATCCCAGGCCCCTCCCTCTCTTTTTAAACTGCCTCTCACTGGTACTTGCCCTTTCTGTTCAATCTCATAAGTAGCAGGACATATTTTATAGAAAAAAATGTTAAAGAATATCATTGAACACCAACTATAATTCTGCAAACCTCACTGTGGTTTTTGGTTTTAAATACATGGTTTCAGAAGCAAATCCAGTGTACATTGCTGATAATCACACAGTCATTTTAGTTTACTGGTATATTAGATAGCTAACTTCCTCTCCCATACTGTCCACACTTTCTCTTCACTAAAATTTCTAAAATACATGTTCCTGCCTAGCAAATTATTATGTTTTAAAATTATATTTGTTGACATACATACAAGGATGCCCTTCAATGTAGTGAAAGGGAAGCTTTTGAGAATTATATCAGACCACAGCAATATCAAGTTTTCCACAACTATGTGGAGTTAACTAGCATTTTTTTGGTGGTTTGGAGGTTAGAGTATCTTTGTTTAAACACTTTTAGGAATAAAGTGATGACTAGAATTTATTTATTTCATTTACTTCTTTCTTCATCTTGAAATAATGTTCAAACGACTCATTTCCCCCTCAAAAGTCTTCCTCTGGCCAAACTAAGTTTTACCAAAAAAGCTGTGGTATTTTAAACACTGGAACTTTTCACCTCCTTTTTTCTTTGACCTCACTCTTCATAACACAATATCTATTCATACTTTATTATTAAGGCGGATTCTGTATTGTCAATATTCAATTACTTTGACTTAAAAATGGTTTTGGATATCACTTGACGAACAATGAGGAAGAAGAAGAAGAGTAAGATATAATTCCTGTCCTCAAAGATCTTTTTAATCCAGCTGACAAGCCGTGAAAGAGGTAATGGATGACCCATACACTAGACCTGAACAACTACAACTTGAATGGCACAAAACAGTAAAGGTAGTAAGAAATAAGAGATGGTGATAGACCTTACTGTGAAAGTATACTGAAGTTTCTTTGTCAAAGGAGGGATTAATAGAGATTTAAAAAATATATTTGGAGAAGAGGGCAAGATTGGTAGAGCATTTGCTCAGCATGCATGAGGCACTAGGTTCATTCCCCAGCACCACCACTGTACAAAAACATGTTTATTTGGAAAAGAAAAGGCATTCTAGCACCTAAGAAGGTCATTTCTCATGCCTTCTTGCAGCCCTGTTTTTGCCCTATTTTAGCATGTAGCTCACATTCTCAGAGGTGTTTCCAGAATTCCTCAGGAACATCCCCAAAGGGTTTCACTTAGATACTATCCCATTGTTACTTCATACAAGCTACTCTCAGTGTTTGGTTTTTTCCAATAGGATTTATAACACAGTATTAATCTATGGCCTATATTTTTCCCACCATTGTCAATTCTGTTAATCTGCATTTTCCTGAATGAAATCATTATGACCTATGGATCAAATGGATTCCTTATTATCTCCTATCACCACATTCATTTACCTTATAGAAGAAATATTTATAAGAGTGGATGTGTAGCTATAAAAATTCAGATTATAACAATGTGGAAAATGACCAAGTGGGTCAGACGCAACACCTGTCTCTGATTATCACCTGGGAGTGAGGAGTAGTTCTCAAATTTATTATGTTTTGTACCCTCACATTTGAAGGATGTGACTCATTCTGTCAATAACCAGAACTGCTTTAGGCAGTGCTTCTAAGTGGATTGGGATTGGATGAACTCTCTTAGAGGAATACAGTATATGCTCCAGTGGGAAGAGAAATATACAATCCAAAGGAAAAAACTCTCTGATGATCTTTATACCTTATTGGCTCCATTCTCAGATATATATCATTGAAAACTATTCAACTATACATATAATTTTTGATATCTAGCTTAATGTGTATCAGGCTGACTTCTCTCACTAACCTACTTCCAATCTGTCATCTGAGAATTTATCTAAACAACTTTAAATTTATCAGTATTTCACAAAACTAATTTTCAAATGTCCACCAAAACTTACAAATCCTTAAGTACCACAGCACCTACCACACCTACTCTATACTTATATGTTACGATCTCTTTATCTGTGTATCTCTCCACCTATGCACACAGATGATTCCACCTTGTGAGGTATATTAAAGGAGTCAACTACTGAGGTCAAGGACTCCTTTTTAGTCTTTGCATTTCTAGCACCTGGGACAGGTTCTGGCATTTAATATTATGTAAAACTACTTCACATTTCCATTTTCTCCACTCAAACACGGTCTCATATCAACAATTTCAGAATATTCAGCCTAATAGTTGTAAGCCCTGACTGATGACTCAAATGATACAAGAATGACCTAAATATCCCTCAGGGCTTCAGGGAAGGGAAATGGGGAGGGGCAGGAAAAAACATTTACTGACATTGTGTGCAGTGGGTCCGAGTTGGGGCCCAGGAATCTTTTCATATCACAGATGATCTTCAGATGATCATATGCCACACAGTGATGAATGTCTCCCTTAAGGCTACAAAGGGAGGCAATATATATATATATATATATATATATATATATATATATAATAGGTAATGTGAAATGGGAAGAAAAGGGGCAAAGGGGAAGGAAGTGGGAGGGCTGGGGGAAAGGAAAGAAGGGTGTGGAATTAATATGAGAAAATGGAAAAATAGGAACAAAATCTTTGTAAATACAGAGGAATGGAGTGGTTGAAGGGAGGGCTGGCCAAGAGGGAAAAATAAGAACCAAGAGAGATTATGTAAAGGTGCAAATTTCCAATGATGAATGTCATTATATTGTATACCTAAAATGTACCAATGTTTAGAATGAATAATCAATAATGCAAAATAGGAAGAAAAGGTCCAAAGGGGTAGGGGTAGTGGGAGGGGCCGGGGAAAGGAAAGAAGGGAAAGGAAAAATGATGAGAAATGGAAAAAATGGAAATAAAGTCTTTGTAAATAGGGAAGGGTGGAGGGGGTGAAGGGAGGGCAAGGAATGGGGAAAAAATAAGAAACGAGATGCATCATGTAAAGGTACAATTCCCAATGAGAAATGTAATTGTGTTGTCTACCTAAAATGTACCAATAAAAGAATTTAAGAAAAAACCCCAAAACAAACAAAAAACAAAGGGAGTAGACTATATCTGTGGTCAGTTAAGAGGAAGCAAGAGAGGAACCTGCTTCTCAATTCCTCCTTTCTATGCAAATCAGCCCCATCCCACACAGACTAGGCTGTGTGAATCAGGGCCAAGGAGCCCTGGCTGTTGAATGGCTGTCCTCATCAAGTCTTATGCTATTTTGCTTTTTTCAAAGGTATTTTCATCTTTGAAAAGTCTTGTGCCTACTTTCCTACCCCATCTGCACTGTGGATCACAAAGTGGAATAATTTAGCTCTAGCATTCCCAAGTATGCCTCTTTTAGGAAAAGGATTCTCTAATGTGCTCAGAGACAAAAGCATCCAGAGGTCATTGTGTTCTTTGTTCAGGTGGCCACAAAGTCTGAAAACACAGGGGACTTTTTGACAGATGTCATGGTGTTGTGATTAATTAATGCCCACACTTGACAGGCTAGGAAAAGGTCACCAAAGTGGTTCCCACAGGATGGTGTAGTACTGTTCATGTCAAAGCTCTGGGGAACAAGTGGAAGGTGATTCTCATAGCTAGATGGGAAGGTGTGATCTGTAGAAGCAGACACAGACTTGCAGATCTAAACTGTTTTGATTCTATCTTCTGAGGTGTACTGAAGGGCAGGTTTATTTAGTGAAAATCAGGCACAAATCCTCTGATGCAATGCATGGGCGGTGATTGATGGACATGCTGTGTTAATGACTGCATTCATTACAATCTGCACAGTGCATCGAGCTAGGTATGCTCAGAAGGGACAACACATTAAACTTATCATGTTATGTCACTGAACACATCATCCAACATGATATAGTATCAACACACAATTCATTATGTATATTTGCCTGAGTTTCTAGACTTAGTAGCTACCTTGAAGAATATAAAAACATACTGATATGTTTAATGTAGACAGTTACATAAAAGCAAGAAAAATTTTAGCATCAGACAATGAGAAATATATTATGTCTGCCAAAGGAACACATTAAAAATAAGAGAATGAAAAAACCTGGGCTCAGAGCAGAGAAGTATGAGAGGGGTCAATAAGACAAGGAAAAGGAAAGGAGGAAAATAGGAGTCCTACTCTTTGAGAAACTTTCTGAAAATTGGATGAGGCCAATAAAATCTGACATGCATCCACCCATGCATCCAATAAATACTAATCGAATGCAAACTTTGTCCAGGTACTATTCTAGACAGGATATAATCATATGAAAAAGACGTACTAAATCTCTGTATACATAAGTTTAAATTCTATCATGGGATTCATAATAAAACACAGAAATATGCAATTTGAATTCATGGCCAGGTGTGGTGGCACACGCCTGTAATTCCAGCACTTGGGAGGCTGGGGCAGGATCACTGCAAGTTCGAGGGACACCTGGGCTACATAGTGAGTTCAAACCCAGTTCAAACTGCATAACAAGACCTTGTCTCAAAAAAGAGTAATCTAAATTCATATAATCATAAACAATGGTGTGAATGTTACATGTGGTTTAAAGGTCAAGCACTGAATGGGAGAAGCAAGATATGTAGCTTTTGCCATAATATAAATATCCACACCTTGACAATTCCAAACTACCAATGCGATGACACTAGGTGGGAAGAGATATGCACAACCAGCTCTATGAAGCACATCAAGCCAGCTCCAGATCACTCCCGGGCATGATCTGAAGAACAAAGTAGGGTAAGCTCCAGAGGCTATAGAGAACATTGAATCTTTCAGGCGGTCTGTTAAAATCCATGTTATTATTTATTAACCAACATCTGGATCCCACCCCAGTGATTCTAATTTAATTGTGGTATAGTGATAAAAGGTATGGATACATTAAAAAGAGTAAAACTAGATATATGTAAGAAAAAGCAATGACGACACAAGAGGACTGAAGGTGTCAGTTTCTAGTTTGCCTATGCGATAACTCCACTGTGATGGTGAAAGTAATGCAGGATGTGATATGCGGTTGAGATGGAGTAGAGCAAAAGATCACTGGAGATAAAGAAAGTGAAATAACTGAAGATCAGTGTGCTGGGAAATCTTTGGGCGATTAGGGCTTGGTAGGAGCAAAGATGGAAACTGACTGGACCAAAGATCCAAAGTGTCAAAAATCTTCAGTGAATGAGGAAACAAGAGCTATTTATAGATGACAGCAATAAGCAGAAGTAATACAGGCTTATTCCGAAACATTGAGCCTGAAAGACACACATCTAATTAATGAAGGAAGGCTGGTAGATGCCCCTATAAAACAGATTCCCAATTATGAGGATTTATCATCACCTCCACCTCTACCACTTCACCTCAATTCACTTTTAGTACTTACTTATGCATGGAGAAGCAAAAAGACAAATTGTGGTGGTGGGGAGCAGGGACATAACAGCCCCAAATCCAGGCCTTTTGTTCCAGGAACACAAGGAAGTGTCAAAGATGTTCTGTTTAAAAGGGCAGCAGAACACGCAGACTCCTCAGAATGGGACACCTATTTAGGGAGGGCTACCAAGTGGGATATTCCAAGAAAAGGAGAGTTTGGTGGTTATGGACTGTGAGTTCAAAGGATTTTGAGAGTGTAAGTTGGGGTAAGAACCTGGGCCACATGACAATTAGCTGAGATGTGTTAGATTAAGAGGCTTGGGTATTAATGGATTTCCAGTGACATTTAAATTTCTAGTGTTGACCAAGGTGAAAGATGTTACAAAAGATGTAATTAGTCTCACAGGCTCTTAGAGAACAGCTCTAGGGAAATGATCTGAAATATTCTAATAAGCCATCTAGCAACCTGAAAGTTTACATGATAGCAATGTAAACCACTCCAGTATCACTGGGTGACATGGTCATTGGACTGAGCTGCTTCACAAAACACAAGAATGAAAATTTGTCAACAGAAGTACATAATCAGGTTCCATACCACTGACAGCCATTGAGAGGACGGCCACCTTGCCATAAAATAAGAATCACTCTGTTCCATATTTCTGAACAACAAACCTGGTCAACAATATTCAGATACAGCTTGCTCATGAGAAAACTGAGTAATTTTAGCAAATGTAACATTGGGTAAATTTATATGAGCTCTGAAAAATACAGTGCTTCCCTGGCCCGTGAAGGGCTACATGTTGGAGAAGACTAATGGCTCCTCTGGGTCTTCCTCTTAAAATGACCATGCTTTCTGAATCAGATGTTGATCATGATATGTGAAATAAAAAATAATTTACTCCTTAACTTTTGAAATCATATACATTAAAAGCTTTATAAAACTATACCCCACTACCCCACTATATATATATATGGGCCCACACTACTTTTAAAATTGGAGGATGTATTATTTATAAGATCTAGGTGTCCAATAGTGACATTCAAAATGAAATCTGTAGTTTTAAATGACTTGTTTTTTGGCTGTTATCCTAGTTCATCCCCCTTTCTCCTAATTTTGGGATCCTCTGTGGACAGTTACCACTTCTCAGCAAGCACTTTTCTCTAAGAGTCGCTTCTTTGTACACAGGGAAGGCTGGGCTTAAGGCAGCTGCATTTTACAGCACAGCTCTGACCTCTGAGAAAATCCACTGAACCAGAAGAGGACATATTCTTTCTTTGGGAATCTGAAATTGTGACAGGGACTATAGTTGGGTTTGGAATAGTTGCTTGAACTGAAGTGACAAACCTCAAGTTCTATGGTAGCCCCTTTTCTATACTGGGCAGGATACCCAGGTGGAGTAAGATAAATATGAGGTTTTAGTTAATGGCACACTGTACTGGAAATCTGAAGACCTACAGCAGATTTAAATTCCAGCTCTTGCTATAATTTTTTAAGACTGTAAAATTACAAAAATGCGTATGACTCAGGTTTTAATATACTGTATGATGGGTAGGTGAGGCAGTCCATTGTACCATTTCTTTCTTTGGATTCTCAGGCATGGTTTGGCAGTGCAAGAACTCTGTAACATTAACAATTTCAATAAAAAGTAAATTTAAAAAACGATGATAAGGATGAAATTTAGCAAAAGATAGAAGAGGAGCATGGATCAGGACAGCTTACCAGCTACGAGCACGCCTGTTTTCAAACTTCTTAAAGCTGTACAATTATCCTGATATGTCCAAATCACTTCTTTTATGCCTACTGCTCCAGTTGGCTTTTTTTACTTTAAACCAGAGAGATTGTACTTTAAACCAGAGATTAGGACCAGGATATGTTTCTTGTTTCTAATCCTTTTTATCTGTGTCCATTACTGAATTAAAGATTTAGAAATTCAATGATGGAGTAAAAATTCAAATTTCGAAGAACTGACTTTTAGACTATAACCATTCATTAAGCAAGGAACTATGCTACAAGTGTGTAGTTTTATTTGGAGAAAATTGTTCAACATTTTTCCAATGGTATTGGATAGTTAACTGTGGCGTCAACTTGAAACACCCAGCTGATTGGTTTAGCATAGTTCTGGGTGTGAATGATGGATTTACTGAAGAGTGAAGACCCACCCTGGGTGTGGGTGGCACCAGTCAATAGGCTTGTAAACTGGATGGAATAAAAAGGGAAGGAAGAAGGAAGTCTTGTTTCTTCTTCCTCACTGGAGCTCCTGTCTTTTCCATCACCTTTGGATGTCTGTCTCCAGGCTTCCAGGCCAGACTCTTCACCCTTCCAGCATAAACTCTTCGGCTTCCAGCTCAGACTTTTCAGCCTTCTAACATAGGCCCTTTGGCTTTCAGACACGGATTCCAATGGGACTCTGCAGTGAACTCCAGGTCTTTCAACTTTGACTGGATCTTTCAGCTCTCCAGCATGCAGATGGCCCTTGTGCATTCTTCTGCACATGACTCTATGACTCTGCAGGCATCGACTGTGAGTCTAATCTAATATATATATATTAGATTTTATATATATAATATATCATATATATATACATATCTACATATATAATTAAATCTGTTACTCTAGTGATTTCTAACTGATGTAGATTTTGGTTCTAGGAGTGGCTCTAGAGAAACAGAATTTGCTGGTGAATTTCTTTAATTGCTTTAGTGGTTCCTGGAGTTGACTCTAATTCGAAGCTGCCATGGTCTGTCCTTCTGACAATGTGTGCAGTACTGATAGTTAATGGTGTGAACTGCTTAAAGTAATTTGCAATGTACACCCATTTGATTATCCTAATTCACCACTTGTGGGATGCAAGGAATTTAGTGACTCCATATATGACACTTTTGACCATTTTTGGCTGAGTGAGAAATATAATGTTTCTGCATAGTTGCCCTTAGCATCTCTGGACAAACTAGTAAAGGAAAATAATGAGCTCAAAAGGTGCATTAAAAAATATAAAGTCTTCCAAGTGTGAAGACAAGCTAATAAGGAAAAATAAGGAGTTCAAAGATCCAAATTCCCAACTCCAGACACACACAAAGAATCTGGAAGTTTCTAAGTAAGTTCTGATAGAGAATCTTTTCTCCCTTAGCTGCAGGGCTGAAATTGCAGAAGCCTAAACACAAGCCCTCATAATATGATTGGCTGAAATACAGTGTGTTTAACATTCAGCCTCAAAGGGTATTATAAATATCTATCTATATCTTTCACTTATCTATATAATGTGATGAATACATAAAGCCTGCATTTAATTTGAGAGGGAGGAATTTCCCTGGAAATTATGAGAACAAAGTTATAGCGATATCCTGCCAATAGCATCACATCTCCACATTCCCAGAGGCCACATGATTATCACTGTGACTACTCCCAGCCCACGCATCATAATGCAATCTTTACGCTACTGCTTATGTGACATACAGGCCTGAGACCAGCTCAAAACACAGCAAACTCTTTGCCTTGACCCCCATCTTAACCATGCTATAAAAAACAATACAGTAACATTTTCTCGGCAATGTTTAATACATAAAGGATGGTTTAGTATCTGACAAAGGTGATTTATCTTATCAGGACTATAACTTACTGTCCAGCTGAAAAGAATTTACAAAAAATAAGAAGACACAAAGGAAAACTAAAGTTTCAGAAGATTTCAAAGATATGCAAACAAATAAGAAGGTATAAGTAAAAAGCAAGAGATTTCTTGTTAGAAGTCTTCCAATGCTGGGGTCTTCTCACTTGTGCTGAGTAAAATTAAATAGACTCTTCCTAAAATAACTCTCAAATACATTTTTTTTTTTTTTAAAAAAAAAGCAGTTTATTTTGAGTACATATCCTCTGTATCTCACACCTTAACAACCTGAAAATCTTGGGTCATCTCTTTCCTTTCCAATGCTTTTGTCTTATCCTCCCCACCAAAAAAGGGGAGGGACATTTTAATTTTCTGTATGTGATCCATTCAAATCCTGTAACTGTTCATTCTCTAGCCTTTGCTTTGAGGAAACCATCTCTTGTTCCCCAAAAAGGAAAAATGACAGCATGACAAGTGAATTTGCTTTTCCCAGACACTGCTTTGACTGCCGTGGGAAGACAAGACTTTTCAGGGAACAAGAGGGAAACAAAAGAAGCAGCCCCCCACCCCCCACTTCCGTCCTGCAGAGCAGCAGAACCTGCTCAGCCTCTCCTCTCCTGACCCCTTGACACACAGTACCCTAAGCTCCTGGATGAAGCACCAAGGCTGCTCTCTGCCTTGGCTTCACCAGTACATGTGACAGTGTAGGAAAGTGAATAGTTCAGCTTCCTAAGGAGAAAAAATAATTTCAAAACATCTTCCCTTTTTCTAATCCTGCAAGTCATTGCTATTAGCTTGTCATTCTTGTTCTGTGTTTGTTCATTTCTGATGGACACTGATTTCTCTCCCTTTAAAACCATCAGGCTCAGGGCTATTTAGCATTCTAGAATCCTCTTGGTAGGACCGCTCAGAGAGCAACAGGAAATGAGATGTCCAGAGAAGCCTGTTGGCTTTATATCTTATGCATTTATCTCTTCTATCGGTTCATTCCTTCCAACTCCTTGATACGACTGTGCCCTCAGCTTTTGTATGGTCTACAGAATAAGCCTCCTCTTGTAACTCTATTTCCAACTGGCCCAGCTCCTGTCCTCAGCAACCAGAGCATTTTTATTTTTTTTCCATTTTGAAATAATTTGACTCATAAGAAGTTGCAAAATCAGAACAAATAGTTTTCTGCACCCTCACCTCATTTTTGGAAAATAACATCTTATATAACTATAAGTACTATAAGTATAATATTCAGGAAATGCATCTTGGTACACTCCTATGAACTAAACTGCAATAATGGCTTAAAAATGCAAACTTGGTCAAGCAACCCTGTTTGCTATAATTTTTCCATCACTCTTACAATAAGGACCAAAATCCTTAAACTGGTCCATAAGTAGTATAGCCATCATTCTGGTTTGTGCAAGACAGTCCTGGTTCCCACCTATTTACCAATGAGCTATCTCATTTAGCACTGTAGCATTCTCAAAAGTATAGCAGTTTGGCTGATAAATTATCTGACCATGCCACTGTGAGTTCTACGCAGTCTAGTCCTGTCTTCTTAGATCTCTAGCTTTTGCTTTTCACCACTCCGCCTCTTGCTTCTGAGCCCCTGTGGTATGGACTTCAGTGTCCAGGATAGAATTGGGAAGCACAGTGTTTCTTTCTGCCACAGAGCCTTTGCACACGTAATCTGTGCCTGGAACTGGCTCTGCTGCCTTCCTCTTTTGCCTGGTTAGCCCCAGCTTGTCTTAACTCAGCAAAACGATTACTCCTTCCCCAGATTAGTTCACTTGTCTCTATTAAATGCTCTTATGTACCCTTGATGCCTCCTTGATGTTGCTTATTGCAGTTGTAATTTTACAACTGTGCCTATAAATAAAAACCAAGCTATTGAAAAATAGAGAATGTATTTGTATTTGCACAATGCCATATCTCTAGAGCCAGCATGAGGATTGGTACAGGTAGAAAATTACTTCATAGTTATTGTCTGAATGGTTAAAACTTCAGCTGATAGCTTCATAGGCAACAAAAGCAAAGCTTCAAGAGAAAAAAATAAGAATATGTTGTAGCACCTTCCCTGCAGCTGCATACATGGTGGCTTATTTACTGACTTAATTACTGGCTTCTGGAATAACACAGACCCAAGTTTGAAGCTTGGTACCTATAAATTGAAGAAATTTAGGATGGTAATTGAACTTCTGTGAGCCTTTATTTTTCCATCTGCAAATAGTACAGTATCAGTAGTACTAGTAACAGCAGTAGTAGCAATAATAAAATAATGATTTTTCTTTTTTGTACCGGGGATCGAACTCGGGTCCTTGCACTTGCAAGGCAGGCGGCAGAACCACTGAGCTAAATCCCTGGCCCAAATATGATTATTATGATGCTGATAAAGTCTTCTTTTTTTAAAGAGCCTTACCAGGTAAATAAGCAAATATATAGGGATTAAATTCCATCAGATAAATGAGAGTTCTTATTATCGGGCTAACGTGTCTCCAATACACTGTCCTTATAGAGGCTAACCTGCCTTGCTTGTTTCATAAAAGATACTTAGTGAGGACTTAATGCTCCTCATCAGAGCACTGCCTCCTCCTCACCCACCATACCCTATCTTCCCATCTCACACATGCACTGTCTCCCTCCTTGCAATGAGCCGGGCCAACGGGATTTCCTTTACTCTTTGCTATCTCTCAGATCCCACATCCCATCCACCAGGAAATGTGTGCTTCCTCTACAAACTGTATTCAGAATCCCACTATATCCACCACACACATCACCTAAGCCCTATCTGCTTGGATGACTGCAGCAGCATCCAAGCGGGTCTCCTTGCCTCTGTCCTTGCCCTTTAGAACATTCTCAATGGAGCAGCCAGAAGGACACTTACAGTGTAAGCCACACCATGCTGTTCTTCTACTCAAACCCCTCAAGGCCTTCTGTACCCAATGGAGTAAAATACAGACTGCTTCTGGATGGAGTTGGGGCCCTGCAACCTGTCTCTGCTCTTGGTTTCCCAGGGTGTATCACCTCCCTCCTTCATATTGTGCCCACAAGGAAGGCCTCCCCTATTCACTCCTTTCAAACTGCTACCTCCATGCTTTGCACCTCTTCCCTGTTTTTATTTCATCACTTTTTGTACATTCTTAAAATTTATTTACGTTCATAATAACCTGTGTTTTCCACTACAGTGAAAGTTCCAAGTGAGTAGGGATTTTTGTCTACTCTGTTCCTGATATTTCTTACCAACTACATGCACTGTGCCTGACACATATTATAATTATATCTTGAAGGAACACATGAACAAATGAATGAATGAGATACCACTGGTCCCGTGGCTAAAGCTGTCCTATTCATATAATTTGGCATATATTATAAGACACAGAATAGAGCACCAAACATCTGCTGAGTATGTTGGGTAGAGGCATAGCAGGAGAAAGAGTTAGGGCACAGCTGATTACATCTGGTTCATGGCTTCTTAGAAGGTAGCCTTGACACAGATGGTGTCTTGGAGGTGACTTGCATCCTCACCGCTTTGGAGCTGCTAGTGGCTGACTGTGGAGGGGTGGACATGGGCAATTTGAGGGCCTAGTACATAAAAGGAACATGTGTTCACATTCAGAGGATTCTCTGATCAGGGGACCAGCCAAACAGTAATTTATGTGGATTGCCTAAGCTTAGAGGGATGACTCTCAGAAATCCTACTGGCTTGGGGGTCAAAATGAGGTGGTTTGGATAAGTATTTTATGAAACAAGCAATTTCCCATTGTCAATCAGAATGAAATTTCCAGAACTGAAAAACTGGATCAGGTTCCATTGTCCAGATGTTGGCAAAATAAAATCCAAAAAGGAATACTTACAATCTTCTGCTTCTCTTATGACCCTATAGCCTTTTGCGAAATAGACAAACTTATCTCGCTAAAAACTGAGGACTGTGTTGGCTTGGGTAGATGGCACTTGAAAGCTACTTTGGCAGTGTTCAAATGAACATGGGCTGAGCTTTAGACACTGAATTCTCAATTGGAATGTAGTTATCTATAAACTCAAGGGAAGAGAACTTTAATAAGAAAAAACCCTTACAAGCATTAGTGTGGAGACCTTGTAAAAATCAGTTTACAAACCTAAGACATGGATCCTGGGACTGTAACCAAAAAGGCTTGAGGTATTTGCAGAAGGAAAGAACTGGATTATCACCTACTTTCTAAGAGAGAAGACCTTCTCAATTGTTAAGACTAGAAGTCACCTTACAGATAGATCCTCTATCCCAGGTTTCTCTTATCAACCTCTTCCCTGGACTTCAGAGCTCCTTTCTCTTTCAAAGTAGAGCAGAGAGGGTAGAATATGTGAGGATATCTTCTGGATGTTCTCACATCTTCTTGATTTCTTTATTCTTTCCTATTCTCAGTATGGAATATTTACCTCAGGTCCCTCCCTTCAGATTTCGTCCTCTATCTGCACCAGTTCACTTCTCTTTCTGATTCTTCTCACAGGGTCCCCCAATGTCATGATTACACAGCATGCTGGGTTAAGCAACAGAATGCCCAGCAGTCTTGGTCTGGGGAACTTTTAGCAGTTGGTTTGATATATCAACTAATATATAAGAAGGTTCTATAGAAGAAAGTTGCATTGTCCAGCATCACAGGGTTTATTCATGACAAAATCATTTCCATGGCTCAAAGTCCTTTGATTCCTAACAGAATACCTCTATCAAAATTAAGAGGATAGGTAAAATAAATTTACTTCTACTTCTTCTAATTTGTGTGCCAGACTACTGTATTATTAGTCACTTTCCCTTCACTGGGAAATAATACCTGACATCACAGTTTAAAGAAGGAGAGGTCTGTTTGGCTCACGGTCTCCAGTGGGTTCAGTCAAAGTTGGATGGATCCATGGGAGAAACACCTGGTGGAAGAGCATGGAGGAGGACAGCTGCTCAACCCATGGCAGCTAGGAAGCAGAGAGAGAAGAGAGGAGCCAGCGCACAAGAATATACTTTTTCAGGACACACCCCCAGTGACCCACTTCCAATTAGACCCCAATTCCAATTAGGCACAGTTAGCTATTGACCTCACCAATGCACGACCTCACTGCTAAGTATAGGGCCCCATGATCCAATCACCTTCCAAACACATGAGACTTATGGGGGACATTTTAGATCTAAATCATTACAACTATACATAACTTAAAAAATATTGAGAAATCACAGTTACACAGGAAAAGTCTTCAAAATCTTAGAAAACAATGCTTGGTCAAATAAGCACCAATGTAGGTAAGGCATGTAATAAGAACATCTGAGGAACCTGCTTTAAATTACTAGACTCATTAACTAGATATGTCACAACTAGTCTCTATATACACTGTAATGCCATATTAGTGGACAAATACAACAATTCTGGGTGGTTAACTTGGTGTATGATAAAATACACTTCTTAACATTTGGACATAAAATAATTGTTTGAGACCTTCAAACAGAATCCAAAATAAAAATTTAGTAACTCATTAACCTTTATGTTTATAACTCCTAAAATGGTGGATAAATGAAAATAGATATGTTATTCAAATGCAATCACAATCTTTTTGTAGCTTAAATTTTCTCTGGCTTGGTTTGGTAATAGCCTGGTACTTTACATGAGTGATTATGAGGCTATCTTAAACTGTAGCCATTGCCCTAAAGAAAATGTTTAGGGCCTGACTGAGATAATTGCAATCTCCTATTAAACATCACTCCTTCAGGGCTGGTTAATGCTGAGTATAAATGTGCCACTTTATATGCAAATAAAATGTACTGAGATTTGAATAAAATGTTCTGCACAGATCTATTGACACATCATCTCATGATTCATATTGGCATACAGAACTTCTCATAATATAGATGTTCATATTATACACAGGAGATGACTCCTCAAATTTTTGTTTTTAAAATATCCAGATATAGCTGAACACACTGTCTTTCCTTGTAGCTATAGCAGACTTGGGGTTTGCATTCTGAGGTTTATTTTAAGTTAATAGATTTTATAACATTGTGGTTTCTTACAATCTTTACACTATTGTGATTTCCTATTTTGTGTATTTCTTTCTGATCTTGACTTGCCTTCAGTCCTTTTCCCATATACTCACATACTTTTAGATACTCAACTGAAAAGGACACTTCAGAGTCCAAATCACTAAATTGTACTGGGAAAAGCAGAGAGCTCCTATAATTATTGTACAATGGGCTATAATCACCATATATATATATTTGTATTTTTTCTTTTTTTAAGCATGTCTTCTTTGAATTAGATCTTTGATCACAAAAATCATGATCTTGTTTTTCACATTTGAAGGAGCAATATTCTTATACCTTATATCTCATGTCAGATCAGTGGTTTGTGTTTTTATTAACAACTTCTGGAGCCAGGCTTGGTGGTGCATGTGGGAGGCTGGAGCAAAAGGATTGCCAACATTTTGAGGTCAGCCTGGGCTACATAGCAAGATCAAGTCTAGCCAGAACTACACAATGAAATCCTGTCTCAAAAAAATCCTCCTAAAAACAAAAACAAAGCCAACTTTGAAGAATACTGTGTAACCACTATTTAAAAATAAGAATATATTATGCATATTTTGTCCTTGTCTGTGCAGAGTTAACATTATGAGATAAAGAATCTAATTATTTAAGGCAGAAACAATGTACAACATTTAATTTCCATTTTCATCACTTTCTCTGGAGCTTTGCTGTCTCTTACTAGGACAATCAGAATGTGGGAGAGATGCCTGGCAAGATGCTGAAAACTGAGCCCTAATTTTCTGGCCAATATATCTAATTTTCTAGAATTAAAGAATCTTACAGATGAATGGGAATTGAAGTGTAGGATGTGGGTGAGGGCATTTTGGGGCCACATCACCAAATCAAGACAATATGACACATGAAAATTTCACTGTTGGTGTTGAACTTTCAAGAAAGTCCTATACCTAACAAACTAGAAAGTCAGTACAGGAATTAATGTAAGTATTTATACTCCTTGAGAATTATTTAAAATTTTTTGATTGATGTTAGAGTCTATTCTACTTTCTAACTAGAATTTAGTAATAAGCAGAGATATAGTAAAGCCATGCTTGTGTTATATTGAAGAAACCGTGAAATTATTTTCCAGGGAATTTAGGAAGCCATGTTTATGTTCAACGTTCCTTCTTGAGCAGTTCAAAGATGATTGGGAGACAGCTGAAAAATGCCAAGAAACTGAGATTTTTGATCAATTTAAAAAGCAAGAACTGAATAAATGGCATGATGAGCTAGATACATCTACATTAATTGCTTAAAAGAAAACAGATTTATGTTATTAACATCTGTCATCCTTCCTAGACTGTAATTTCATAAGGTCAAGCTCATGTCTGTTTTGCACATTGTAGCTTCATTCTCACCAAGGAGAGTAGTCCCAGTCACCTAGCAAGCCCTCAGAAATATTTGATGGATGGGAGAGTTATAAGTGAAAGGATGCTTTCCTGATCCCATTATCATATACATTCCAGATTTTTCCAAAAATATAGGCATCCATTGTTTATTCCTATTATTGACACACACACACACACACACACACACACACACACACAGGTCAATATGAAAACAGACTTCATCCTTATAATTTTAAAAATATAACACATTTTTATGTGTCCATAATCACTTTGATGTTCTGCTTGAAAGTAATGGATTAAGTCAGTCCTAAAAATCCATAACACATAATTAAGCCAATGTAAATGACATTTTAATGTTAAACAGGACATAGTTAAGGACATCCTCAGAACAATGAATTTAAGGAATGATCTCTATTTAAGGCACAAATAGACTTGTATGGAGCTAGAAATTAGTCCCTGATATTTGGGACATAGGAGATGGGTCACTGGAAGTTTTGTGCTTCAAAAATTAGCCTTGTTTTTAATTTTGCTCCAGAAATTCCATCCTGCAAAATGAAATAAGACTACCTATCTAAAATGCAAATCTAGTCATATAGCTTGCTTGCTTAAAACATTCCAGCACTTCAGTACTTTAGTAGCTTCTATTGCCTAAAAAGTACTTTTTTTTTTGGACAGGGTTTTGCTATGTAGTTCAGGCTGGACTTGAACTCACTATATAGCTCAAGCTGGCCTTGAAGTTGTGGTGATCTTCACGACTCAGTCTCCTGAGTGCTAGGATTACAGGCATATGCCACCATGTCCAACAAAAAGCACTTATTTTTGATCATTTGCTTCTCATGGAAGTCCTGATTTGGACTGTGTACCTTCTGAGGATCTAATCTATTTCCCACCATGCCTTACCTTAAACTACATACTTTGGTAATATCAATGAGCTAGCAATGACTCTGATAAACATGTTCCATTATTTCACACCTCTGTTCCTTTGCTCACACCATGTTCTTTGCCTAGAATTCGGTCCTTGCCTTCCTTACCTTTGCTGATGCTCTCTCCCTTTAAAACTTATTAATTCTCCTCTGGGAGATATTTGGTTGGGTGTCCCTTTGCTGTGGTCCAATATAGGGCAGCACAAATCTCAGTATTTGAACAACTACATGTTTGGTTCTTATCCTAGATTCTAAGTATTCCCATTATACCAACTACATCTTAGCATCTTTATGGTTATTATGTTATATCTTAGTTATCCATCCTGAAATCATAGCACCAAAGGAATGAGTATGTGTCAAACCACATTGAGTACGTGATATTATCTTCTTCTTTCACCTATCAATCCCTCAATGTTCTTTCTGCTATGGCCTTGAAGTTTCCAAAAGGTATCATCTTTTTTCTCAAATGGATTGTTGAAGTAAATTACTTATACTTTTTAAAATTAGAGGGTAGCAATATTTTTAACAAATAGCTGTTAACAAAAGCTATATTGCTGACACTGATCTATTCATGAATAACATTATACAGTATTAGTAGTTCAGGTGGGAAAAATACCTGAGTATAAATTAGGTTTGTGTGCTCATATTTATAGGAAGTAGTTATTTACATTGTAAGAAATCAAATATTAATGTTAAAGGATTTCAGTTATTTAGTAGTTGTAAAACTTGCTATCATTTGCATGTTTAGAATACTACTTTTTTAAACTTTGGAGCTCAGGCAATTTTTAAATTCAAAAAATATAAAATCATTTCTCTATTTTAATCCTGTGTTCTAATGTATTCATAGAGAGACTACCTACAGTTGTTATGAAATCAGAAAAACAATTTATAATAGAAACGCTGGTATTCTAACAGGCACCTCAGTATCGTCAGATATTGTGGTTCCATGTCTCCAATTTCCAGATAATGCAGTGACTTAATCAGTACTCTCTATAACACAAAGAAGGCAATCTTTTCTGTCCTTTGTGCATTTTCACATCTTAAAACTGCCTCCCTTCAATCTTCCTGTGTACCTCTTATCCCTTCACTGTCTTATCCTATATCACTACTCTTTATAATTTCTTCTGGGCTCAGTTTTGTTACTACACTGAAATCTTATGCATAATTATGTGAGGTTGCTATGGAGATTTTGTGTGATTTGTCATGAGGAAAATCTATTGCATTTGAGATAATTTTTCACACTAATGACTCCGGAATTTTTTTTTTTTTGCCTGTATTTTCTCTGGGATTTTAACCAACTGGATATATTCGAATATCTATAAAAGTTATTTTATAAATAACATATCCAGAAAAGTTATTGAATTTGCCACTTTGGTGAAGCACTTAACTCCAGTCAGTTTATTTCTCAAGGTTAAAAAGAACTAATATGAAACTTTTTTGAACACTAATTCTTGTCTGTATCATATAGAAAAAGACTCCAAAGAAGCTCTAGATAAACACTTCCTAAAATTCTAATGCTAATTATATATAGCAATTTTGGAGAACATGTTAAAATGCTATGAGAAATTAAAGGTAAATTAAGAAGTCTTCTTTTAAAAAAAGAGGAAAAATACCCTATTTATCTTCCTCTAGCATAGAATCTTTTGAAGTGATCACTAAGGGTGAAATGGGCTATTTGGCATTAGTTAAAGGCAATTCAGAGTAAATAATGTGATGAAACAGTAGATGGTAAATGTCATACCATGAGCAGGATCATCACTTTATACCTTTCTTGCCTGACATCTCCATCACCAGCCCAGGGTGAGGGAAGACCTGAAATATCACATCAATTATCATTAGCCAATTCATATAGATCTTGTTTTTGGTCCCTAGATGAGAAAAAGTTGATTTCATAATCATGATTGATTTGTGGGGTATGCAGTCCCAAGTCAGCTATAGGTATAATTGTGTTGAATATTTTGCCATCAGGAAATTGGCATCCATGATTAGAGGAGTTAGAAAACATATATTTCACATCAGAGGCAAACTAACTATAGAAGCAATTTGTCTAAAAATATAACCAAGTTGCCAATCTCCCAAATAACCAATTCCAGAAAGAGTGTATGGTTTTCATGCAAGGTAAATTGTTGGTATCAAAGATACTTAAGATACAAATCCAATATGAAAAGAGAAAGAAGGAGAAGCAAAGGAGGGTCAGCGGAGTTGGAGGGATCAGTGAGAAGCTCTTGAATAGTATTTAAGTATTCTTTTTAAAAGTAGAGGGCTGGGGATTTAGCTCAGTGGTTCTGCTGGCTGCCTCACAAGCGCAAGGTCCAGAGTTCGATCCCCAGTACCGAAAAAAAAAAAAAAAGAAAGTAGAAGTAGAGCTGCTATCATTACTTGCATAAATCAGGGTTGGTTATTAACTCTTAAAAGATTGAGGCATAGTGGAGAAAGAGCAGAAGAGTGAGAAGAAGAAAAAGGAGAGGAGAAAAAAAATGAAAAATGCCTTCTCTCAGGCCATAATTAGGGAATTGTGTAAAGAAAGGCTACATAAACATTTTTGACAAATAGGAAGTTAGCGTGTCAGTGCTCATGAGGGAATGTTAGGAAGACTGAAAAGGACCCAAGCTGAGTAGAATACTTGATAAGGTAAGAAAGAGAGTCTTGTCTTTGTCCTCATAGTAATACAATGATTTATCTTCTTCCCTGAGGCTGAAAATTCTTTGAACATTCAAATTAGTATCAGAGCAGGTGATGGATCTTGAGCGATAGTTCTGTATGTCCCAACTGATCAAAAGGGAAAGGTTTTTCTGGAAACAGTGAAATATCATTCGTGGAGAAAAATGGGAGAAGATTTTGATAAGGATATGAAAAAAAAATTCAATCATGAAAGCCAGGAAGTGGGAGATGCAGGGAAATCAAATTAAAGCTGCAAGGTACTCAGCCTTGGGTATTGAAACAAGTGAATGATTTGAGGTTTTCCTATGCAGTGAAATCCTATGCTATGAAGTCCTTACAAGGAGGACTCAGAGTCACCTCACACCATAGGTACACGAAGGCAGTACTCAACCTCAAGCACAAGGCAAGGACCTGCACTGGTGACTAGAGAACACTTTCTGAGGTCTTCAGAGGGGGATAGGGGACCCTGTCATATAACTAAAGGGGTTATCTGTTTCTAAGAATAATCTCAAATGAGAGGGAGTGTCTCACCAACCACAAAACCAATATTGTCTGCTTTTAATTCAAGTAATAATAAAATAAATGTGCAGTGAGGTTTCCAGTGGCTGTAGAATTCTGCAGAGAATACTGAGGAACTTGAGAGTCTAAGTAAGTAGCCATGTCCAGTTGAAGAATTTGGGTAAAAGGGGACGGAGGATGATAGGGGGAGTAAGCAGCTGGCTTCCTTTGACAAGGAGTCAAAAGGGTTTGACTTTTTTGATCAGGGATGCAAGGATAGACTCTTAGAGATATCTTCAGTATCCAAAGTCATATTTTCATGAATCCACAGGATCTCAATAACTGCTTTTAATTTTAAAATTTCATTTCAGTGACATAAAATAAAGATTAATCATATTCCAAAATATTAATAAATAATCTTTGACTGAGTACTGTTGTATGGGCCAGTGCCTTCTTTGCACATTCGTTCATGATGCTCTTGTTTAAGCTTATAATGGTAAGAGAACAGCAGTGGGCTTAATGGATAAATGTCATTTTCCTGCCCAGAGGAAAAGTGCAAATTATATAGCAACACATTAAACTAACAAATAGTACGTAGCTTGACTGGTTGAATACTGGAAAGACAACTGGGTTATTATATCACAAGTCTGTGTAGTGCAGCCAAACTCATAAACCTACTCCAAGTAGATGTGATCATAAAACACACATACACACACACACTCACGTATGCATGCATGCGCACACATTCAATTTGTCTATAAGTCTACCAAATGTCTTGGCACAGAGCACCATCGCCATATTAAATCCTTGACATGTTTTTTATTTTATTGGTTTACAGTTTTGAATTTATTTTGATTTGATACTTAAATATGAATTATAAACCTAAGGAGTGTAGGGAAAGAAGGAAAGTAATCAAAGAACAGAGGGAGGCATAAATCTGTAAAACCAATGTCAAAAAGTCCAGAGAATGCCATGACTTACAAAACGTGATGGAATCTACAAGAAGTGTTCGGTTAAGGCTGTGTTTAGAGCCAGATGAGAACAAGGATGGGGTTGACTTATTGCTTAAAGCAAATGATGTAATGCTAATAGAAGCTAAAGAGAAAACAGAATCATTCAACTCTTATATTGCTTCCACCTTTGCTATCAAGGCAAATGATCTCCATGCCGAAAAGAAGAAGAAAACATGAAGGCAAAGATAAGTGAGGAGATCCCAAGGGAGATTAGCAAGCTGCTTTGTGTAGATCCAAGTCTTCGCAATAAATTACACACTGGAGTAATGAGAGGACTTCAGATATGACCATGAAAGCATTGTTGGCAATCTTTGGGGAATCATGATGAGTCACTGGGCCCCATATTAAAAGCAGAAAAATATGTTTGGGGAGAACACTTCAGAATCCCCCCACTCAAATAAAAGGAAAAGTCTTCATTTAAAAGTTAAAAATCAGTTTTCAATCTAATAACCTTATCCCCTGAAAACATTTCTAGAATGCAATGTTTTCAAAGAGAGTGCATAACTATTTCAAAAAAGGTGTTCATAGTCACTTGGAGTTACAGGGGCTTTGTAATAAAACTTCCATTTATGACTTTTGAGTAAAAGCAATGTGAACCTGGATTTCTGCTGGGTAATTTAATAAAATATTTCTTGATGACTAAGAAGCAGGATTTAGAAGTAGGGACTACATGATGGAATTGCAAGAAGCATACTGTGCTGTTCTCTGCCTAACAACTGTGCTGCGATGTGCAGAGCATCCTGAGAAGCCTGGGCTTGGAGTCAGAAATCTATGGCTGAATAAGTGCATTGTGGCTGACTAGTTCACGAATTCCACAAGTCCAGCTCACTGTTCATCTTTTGTAAATAAAGTTCTACTGGAACACAGCCCCACACAACCATTTATCTATATTTTATGGCTGCTTTCGTGCATTGATGGCAGAGGAAAGTAGTGCCACAGAGACCTCATGGCACACAAACCTAAAATGTTTACTATCAAGCTGTTTTACAGAAACAATTTTGTCAACCCCTTGACTAATTACATAAAGTGAGGTGTACCATACTCTCTGCTATTCATTTTCATCGTCTACCTCATTCTACAATAATAAAAATTGATAGCCACAGCAAAGTGCTTCAAAGACAGCTAATGAAACAATGCATGGAAAAGAAATCCTTATGGACTATAGTGTGCTGTACATGGACAAGGCTCATGTTGTGATCACTCCGCCTACTCAAAGATTAATAACAATATTTTTCACATAAAGACACACCAATCTTCACCACACACACAAAAATTCTTCAAAAAATATTACCTGGACTTTGGATGGGTGTATAAATGGGTGGGCAGATTAATGAATGCCAGTAGTAACTACACTGTAGTTAGCCCTGACCACGAACTGGGGACACACACGATTTTAGATACATTAGCTTATTTAATTTTTGTAACAGACTTGGAACATTATTTACATTTTGTTGTTGAGTAAAAGAAAAGAGGTTAAACAAAGGCAATAACATCAGGAACCAAAACTAATATTGATAAAGGACTTACTATGTCTTAGCCACTATGTTAATCAAATGGCGTATCATTCAATTCTCTCAACCACCACATGAAGTAGGTGTCGTCGTCGTCGTCGTCGTCATCATCATCATCATCATCTTTACAGACAAGAAACTTGAGACTCAGGGAAGCTATGTAGCTTCCCAAAGTCACACTTCTGATAAGTGGCAGAGCTGGAATTCAAAAATGCCATCTTTCTAATTCTGAACTTCCAGCCATCATACATGCTGGGGCAGTTGATTTGTGCTGATGAGACTAAGCTTATTAAAGATAAATGTAAAATCTTACTGGAATGATTAAAAACTATTAATTCTGCAGTACACCAGACCTAATAACAAACTATGAAATTTTTTTTGAAAATTTCTGATTTGCACTATTTTAATATTTCAAGAAAAATTTAAAAAATAATAGAGTATTCCCTTTATATCCCTTATGGACTTCTCTTAATGTTAACATCTTACATAAGGACTTGGGGGTGGAGCTCAATGGTAGAGTAAGCACTTAGTATGTATGAGGCCCTGGGTTCAATTCCTAGACCAAACAAAACAAAATTGCCCCCCTCAAAAAACAAAACAAAAAATATTTTATATAAATACAGTATAACTGTGAGAACAACAAAACTAATTGTTGGTAGAATACTGCTAGATAAACTAATGATCTTGAATACCATCAGTTTTCCCACAAACATCTCTTTTCTGTGCCAGAATCCTATCCACAATCCCACTTTGCAGTTGTTACTTTTCCTCAGTCTCTTCCAGACAGTAACAGTTCCTCCTTTCCCTGTCTTTCATGTTCTCCACACTTCAGAAGAATATTGATTCATTTGTCCAATATTTCTCAATTTGGGTTTGCCTGATTTTTTCCCTCATGATTATATTGAGACTGTATTTTTGGCAAGAATATCACGGAAATGAGGTCATGTTCTCAGTACATTATACCAGGGAGTTTATGAAGGCAATATGTCCATTATTTGTTTTAAAGGAGTAAAATTTCAGTAAACTAATACATATCCCAGCTATAACACCACACACACACACTCACACACATTCAGAAACATACATGTGGACATTTACAGTATCTAACGATAGTTCAATAGTTTCAACTGTTTAAAGAAAATATTAAGAACAATAACCCAAAAGTAATATCAGTGCTGCTTTTCTCTGCAATAGGTATATTTGTGAAATAAACACTGGGCTGACAGAGAGTGTGAGCGTACTGAATTTTGTTCTTGTTCCTATATTCCTACCAGCTGGGGAGCAAGTTGGCTGACAGAAATGGATTCTCAGTGCCTATGTATCTGAAGCCCAAGTCCCAAGGCCAACTTGAGTCAGCTCCAAATACTCAATCAGTACCTAGTTTATGCTAGGTTAGACCCTGGGTGCCTGCCTCACCTATAAGCTTGGACTTATTGGATGGTGGGCACCACCCAAGTCTTTTTTAGAATCTCTACATTATATTTAACCAATATAAAATAATCCCACCTTGACTATATATTCAGAACGATATAAGCTTCATGAGGCAAGAGGACTTTTCTTCACATCCTGTGTAGTCTATGGCCAATTCAAAATTGCAAATGAACACAAAATGAGCACACTGTGAGCAGGTCAAGGCAGTCATTGCTCTCACATGTGCATAATGACTTAGGCCAGGAGACACCCTTTTCATTATTGATAATAACTTATTGATCCAACCTCTCTAAGATTCCTGGATATCAACATTTTTTTCTCTCATTTATTTGGTTAGATGTAGATGTTATGAAAACAAAAGCTTCATTAAATTTGAAATGTTTTCACTCTACAACTCGGTTACTGTGGGGGGAAAAAATGGTCTTTAATAATTAAAGTAGGAAAAGTGTAACTCTGGCATTAAAATCCCCTTATAAAAGGTAAGCCATCAATATTTCCACAGAAAATGCCTTATTCAACATTATATTCATATTATTTCAGTTATAAACACTGATAGCACACATTTAAAATACATATTAAAAGTACGGGGGGAAGGAATGGTTCATTTTAAAAATGAAAAACCAGCAGAACTGGGAAAAATAGCTTGCTAAGCATATTTTTTTACAGTTATGTTTTTTTTTTTTTGCAATTTTAGTTTTGGATTTGGGGGGTAGTACCAGGGATAGAACTCAGGACCTTGTGCTTTCGAGGCAGGAGCCGGAACCACTGAGTTAAATCCCCAGCCCTATTTTTTAGCAATTTTAGATGGCTATTCTAAGTACAACTATGATTCTGATCATCTATTTTTAAATCTCTTATCCACAGTAAAAAAAGTAAAGAAGATAGAATCATAAATTCGTTAGATAGTTTTTTTAAATATTGGCAATTTAAATTTAAATAAATATATTTGGATCAGATATTGGCAGTTAAATAAACATACTTTGACAAATCTTTTCCAGTGCTTAAAAATTATAATATGCCAGATGACCACAAAAGAATAGCTAATAAGAAAATATTTGTTAAATAATCATTATTGATTTAATATGACTTAAAATAAAAATATAAAGGAACTTTAAGGGATACCTGGAGCATAAATTGGTATTTTCTTTCTTGAGGACATCTCATATTATGTTGTAAAAATTTTAAACTACATGGAAAATACTTCTAAGAATTAATAATAAGAAACTAGTGATACAAATTTACAATGATATATATATGCAGTTATACTCACTATACTTTTACTTATCTTGTGAAAACACTGAAAATGACACCAGTGTCCCAAGTAGGGATTGTTTAATAAAACTTTAAGGCAAGTAGTCCTTACCTCCCAGACCTTCAACCTTGAACTAAACTTGCACCTCTATGCAGCCTCCTCAGAATTCTTCTAAAGTGGTAAATGTGAGCTCTTGTTTATCTGACTGAATAAAAACAACAAGAACATCAGCACAGCTCTTCTCAGCCTTGGAATGGTGCACTCCCTGACTGGCCAGTGGCCTGGGGCACCCTGGCTGCAGCCCTGCTCTGTGCCGCATCACAGAGCCATAGAAATTGTTGCCTCTTGTGTGGTGGCTATCTTCCAAGGCCAGACCAGAGGTGGCCTTGAGGTTGTAGGGAAGAACCCAGCAGACCTGAGCTCTGGCCTTGCCTTCAGTGAGAGCAACTTTTATCTTGACTATAGTTAGTTTTCTGGATAAGATTTTTTTAAAAGACATTTTCTAAAGCAGAAAAAAAGAAAAGAAAATACAGTCACACGCCATAGACCAACTTTTCAGTCAATGACAGACCATAGATACAAGTAGTCCCATGAGATTATAACAGAGCTAAAATAATTCTTACTGCCTACTCTTTTTACTGTGCTTTTCTCATATTTAGATGTCTTTATATTTACAAATTCCATTGTGTTACAATTGTCTACAGGTGTCTTACAATTGTAACCTGACAGACAAGTAGCGGAGGAGCAGTAGACTATACCATGTAACCTAAGTGAGTAGTAGGCCATACCATCTAAGTTTGTGTAAGTACACCCTAAACTTTTTGCACAATAAAATCACCCAATTCTGCATTTCTTACAATGTATCCCCATTGCCAGGATATACATGACTGTACAAGTTTGAAGCCATTACTGAATGTCCAATACCTTTTTTCCATGTTTAATAAATATAAAACAGAAAAACAAAGAGCTTGTATTAGTTACAGGAATTGCAGATCTCATAAAATTAGGAAAGGGCTGCAACCTCTTGTTTGAAACTCTTTGGATCAGATGGACTTTGTAATTCGGAGTATTTAGTATATTAGATAGTTAGGAATATATATATAATATATTATATATTATGGAACATTCTCAGCAAGGACAAGAACAGCCACCTGAGTGAAAGACGTTAGTATTTTGGAGATGAGTAACATAAATCTTTGCATTCAGTGAGTTAAATAAAAATTCATAGTTGCCTAATATTAATTCATATTAGGATTTTCTGCCATCTGAGTTGGGCCAATTGTTAGAAAAAAGGAAACTTTTTGATTCTCTGAGCTTTTGTGACTCACAACCTGTGATGAGATGAAGCCAGAGATTCTGAGACTGGAAATGGACATGGCTACACCAGATGCCTACTGAATTATGAGTCCGACAGATGGATGTTCAGTTAGGAAGGAAGAGTCAAATTCAAGGCTCTCTACAGAAGAAAGAAATAATCACAGATGAAAAATTGGAGATCTTATACCCCTTTCAGCAGTCAGTATATATGTTTGGTCTTACATGGCTCTTTAAAATAGATTTTCTTAAAAGAGACTATGTATATTTAAAATTCATATGAGGCCATAAAAATTTGGTAAAGTGAAAATATATCCATCTTATGTTATTAAGTGGGAAAAGTTACCATGAAATCACTATTTTTCCGTTAAAATAGATAGATCTCTTACACATGAATGCACATGGGTAGAAAGAAGATCTACATGAGTTGATAAATATTAAAATGTGAAGTGTTTATGTAGAAAAAATATTTTTTAAATTTTTGGTGAAAAGTTTAATTATTAACAGTTTAGATATAATTTGGTCTTTTCAGTCCCAACTTATTTACCTAAAGTCATTTTCCAATTAATAGCAAAACTATGTTTTGACTAAAGCCTTGGCTCTAAGCCTGTGTTGTCATCATTATCCCATGCTGTGTTTTAAAGCAAAGGATAAATGATGGTCCTTGCCTTTGAAGGGCTAATGACTCAATTAAGGAGATGAAGAATATAGGTAGGAAGCAATGATCACACATTACAAAATGTACCCACTTAAGATCATCTATAAATCCTTTTGGAAGGGGGGGCATATAAATATAAAATAAAGGAGAGTGAAATGTACCATTGAAGAGCACATTGCAAAACCCTCTGAATTCAGAGGAGTAGAAGACTCAACTCAGTGGTCCCAGATGAGGCTTCATGGGTAAAAGCTGGACATGCTTTCAAAAGGAATGGTATTTCCACAAGGACATATCCAGACAACATGACAGTGACGCATGATAGAACGACACCTTGTATATGCTGGGAAGCAGAGGAACAGGACTGGACTGGAGGAGTGGGGCCAGAGTATAGATGGCCTCAGGAGCTAAGGAAAGAACTGCTGAGATGTGGCATGAGAGGAATGGGATGCATGGACAACTCTCATCAAGGGAGTCATGGAACTAACTGTAAGTATTTAGCTATATAGAACACTGAGGCAGACTTCGCTTTTGCCGTACAGATTGGTTCTCTTCTGAAACTTCAACAACACTCCTCTCATCTCATCTGACTTCCATGAACACAGGGCTAGGCTGAAAATATGGAAGACAGACAAGTCGATTCCAATTAAAGAACAACAATTTTAAAAGCAAGCAAAAGTCTTTCAAATAGGAACACTAAATTAATAGCTATTTGCACATAGGAACAGTGGCTTACATAATACTCAAATATTTTCTTCTGATTTATTTGTGAAACAGAAAGGAGAGATTATAAATGTAGAAAAGGGTTAAAATACAAGTATTTGTGACTCTCTACATTTTGTTTTGCTTAAAGTGTTTTAAAACAAATTATTAATTTCCATTTCCTCTGTCCCATCAGAGATACCTCGGTTGGGTCAAAGTGGTTGGTTTAGTGGTTGGACATCACGGCTTCTGAACTTTTAAAACAGATAAGGCTTTGAATTCCATCTCAGAGATCGGGTGACATCCAAATCCACTTAAAGTTTAACTGGTATGGTTTCTGATGTCACTGGAGACCTTGATGAAATTACAATCCTATTAGTCATGATGGGAGAAGACAGGAGACCTTAGGTGGCTAATGTTCCATTCATAACAAGAAAGAGCCATTTAGCATTTGTAAAGGGCACTGATTTCTGATAGTTCCCTGAAGAACAAGGCTCAACTAAAGAAATATGACCAGAAAAAGCTTGGGAAAGAAATGATAGAAAAGACAAGATTGCATTTATCCAAACAACTTAACTGTGTGTACTTTTTACAACTTCAATTGAATCCAAAGAATTGAGTCTTCATGTAAATGTGGGTGAGAGGAAGGGCATGCCTAGCCACACAGAGATTCTGTTACTGAGAAATCTGGAGAATTACACTATGCCTTTGATTGATGCCAAGGAGGTGTCTCTAAAGATAAAGGCTAAACGGAGGTTATGTGGAAAAGGCTTTTAATCTGGGTGATGAATTGCCAGATTCCATTATGCCTAATGAGTCTCATCAGTGCATAGCTAGACTCAAGAAAATAATAAGACCCTTTCAAATCCTCCTATAAACAAATTAGAAGAATTAATAATAAAAATCCTATTAATGTGTATGCAATTTCAAGAAGTTAATGAAATAACTTTAAAAAGTTTGGCTAATGTATTTTTAGCCTTTTTAAAATGCCTGATCATCAAAATGAATTTGTTCTTCAGTTTTTTTCCTCTCAAATACATCCCATGTAAGACTTCAAGGATTACATTTTTATTTTGGCTAACTCTTCTCTAGGGAGAAGTCTGCTTAGAAGTTATGAGATGTGACAAAGCAAGTATTGCAGGTCATTGAATGTATAAGATGCCAATTGACCTGAAAGTAACAAATGAGATTCATTTATGCAATTTGCCAACTCTTTTAATATGCCTCCTAACCAAACAGAACCTAGTGGAAGAAATGAGTTCTCAGTCACCTGCCTGGTAAAGGGTAAATCTTTTGCTTTTCAATATGTCTCTGGCAGGAAGAAAAAGCAGAGTCTAGAAATATCTATACATGGTTCAAAAGAAAAGTGGTTGTCTAAAACCTCTAGTTTCAAATGACAGAAAATTTGCTGGCTTTTTATCAAAAATTTTATAAAATAAACCATCAGTCAGATTAAAATTCAAACTTTACTTCTTGTCAATTGTATTCTTTTAAACTATCATTTAAAAAAAGATCTCTGGCAAGGTCCTGAGTTCGATCCCCAGCCCCCCCCCCCCAAAAAAAAATGTGAATAAAAAAAGATCTCTGGCCCAGCATGGTAGTGTACACCTGTAATCCCAGCACTCAGAAGGCTGAGAAGGAGGATCACCATGAGTTCAAGGCTGGCCTGGGCTACAAAGCAAGACCTTGCCTCAAAAAAAAAAAAAAAAAAGTCTCATATAAATAAATCATGTGACATTTAAGCTTGTGTGTCTGATTTATTTCACTTAACACAAAGAGAAAAATAGAAGATAGATAAATAGGAAGTAAGGAGAAGTTTAAATAATTCCCTATTTCTCTGTAACAAAATGTTTTAATATATATGTTTATATAAATTTCATTTATACTACTAGTTTCTCTTAGTTCATTGAAAAGGTTTTGTGCTATTATCTTGTTTCTTCTTCATAAGAGAATCTTTTCTGTCTCTGAGTAACTACTTTGAAGGTAATGACACTGTATTAACTACTGTTATTCCCATTATTTTGTTATGAAATTTTGTTTTATTTTCTCATATAATAAAAAGGATCTCCATACTGAAGCGTGTAGGATGAGCAAAAAGGTAATCCATTTTTTAGGGATATAACTAGGCTGGAAGGCACAATCACACATTTGCATGTGCTCAGATTTCCATGTAAACGAATGCCACATGCTCCTTAATGCCACCTAAAATAATATAACTCAGTTTTCAGGGAGAATAAAGGGGTATGGAGATTGCAATGATGTCCACTGTAGAAGTTAAGAACAAACCTGCTTGTAATATTGCTAGATCATATCCACAGTGTCTGGCACACAGTAAGCACTCAATAAATATTTCTTCAAATCTGAATGGAAGAGGGAGTTATTTTATATACAATCTGCTATGTAAATTTGTACATCCTCTGTTTTACTATCAAATAATATATGTTTTCACTCACATGTGCTTTTAAGCTTTGAATCAATAAAGAATGGGAGCCACTTTCGCCTTCTCAAAAAGTTTTCTTTCCAGGGCTGCTAATGTGCTGCCCCTGCGTGGTTCTGCCTCCAAACCTCAGCACATCATCATTGGGCTTCCTCCTCCTCTCACTTGCTGATGTCCGATCCCTGTAGATTTTCTTTCACATTTTCTAATAACAGATTCATTGAGTTGCCTGACTTCAACAAATGCCTCTTATCAACCTTGTCCTAAAATATTTAGAAATTGGCTGTATACTAGATTTTGTAAGGGGCAAAGAAAGGAATTAATCTAAGGTTCCCATCCTCCATGTTTATAACATAAATTAGTAAACAACACCTACATACGTCAAAGTTAAATGACAATGTTAAGGCCAAATGAAAGTGCAAATATGAAAGAACTATGATTAGAAAGGGATGAGAGTTCTGTTGGTTTAACAAAGGAAATGAGATTTGATTGGCTTTGAAGACTGAACAGGATTCATGTCTGGAGAGATCAGGGAGGGAAGAATGTCAGGAGGATGAATTATTATGGCCACAGACAACAGAGTGGGCAAATTACATGGCTGGTTGGGTCAAGGAGAGGACTGCTGAGTCTGACACGAAGGTTTCACCATAGAAATGGTGCGAAATGTGGTAGAAAGGCAGATGGGCCCACTCTATTATATAGGAAAAAATAAATTAGGTGGGATTTTAAGCATAGAAAAAACAATAAAAAAGATCTGCTCATTTCCCACTGCATGTAAGATACTTCCTCAAAAATCTCATCACTGAATGCTTACTCCAAATTCATATTTCTCTCCCCTTGGACAGCTCAGTTAGCCACTTACTTCTGTCAGTAGCAACAACATACAGTACTTCTTGGATTCAAAGGTTGATATCTTTGGAAGTACCTTTATGATTGTCTCCAATTTCAACCATTTGAAGGTTCTTTGACCAAAATCACTATGTGGCTGCTTTAAATAAGTACACATGCCTAGACTGTGTTCCAGAACAAATGGTAGAGACAGATTTTAGGACTCAGATTTCTACCTGCTATATGGTGACTAAAACCTTGACTATTTGCTACTCCTTCTTCCAAACATCATTTAACAATCTCATTTCTCTATAAGATCCCTGCAAGCACTATAACTCAGAAATTTTTGAAACTTCTGGATCATACCCTTCATTCTAATATCAATATTTTCTTTGTGGAATTCACTTGTGCTGGGAAAATAACAACATAATTGTAAGCCAGATGTGTGGTGCCCAATGCTTTTGTGGTATGATTCTAATGCAAACACTTCATCAATACGGAAATGATGTACTTAGGTCTAAATGTTACAAAATACATATAATATCTATATGAGGAAAACTAGAAGACTGATGAAATAAATTCTAGAGTTAAATAAATGGAGACATAGTCTGTGTTCAAGGGCAGGAAGATTCAATATTGTCAAAACTGTCAGTTCTTTCAAACTTGAACTCTGGATTCAAAGTAATTCTAATCAATATCACAACGAGCGATTTTGTGCATGTCAATATACTGATTCTGAAATTATATGGACAAGTAAAAGATTCAGTATAGCAAACACAGTATTGAAGGAGAAGAACAAAGTTGAGGACTGACGCTACCAAAATTCAAAAGATACTTTAAAGCTACAATAACAAAAAAAGCATGCTATTGGTGAAATGACAGGCAAACAGATTAATGGAATAGAAGAGAAAACACAGAAAGAATCTCACATAATTGTTATTTTTTTTTTGGTTTTTTTTTGGTACCAGGGATCAAACTCGCGTCCTTGCAGAGTCTCACATAATTATAATCAACTCTGACAAAGAGCAAAGAAAATACAATGAATAAAAGACAATCTTTTCAACAAATGCTACTGGAACAACTGGACATCCACATTTCCAAATGGGAATCTAGAGAGACCTTACATTCTTCAAAAAAATGAATTAAAAACGGAATAGAGAGCTAAATACAGAACACAAAACTGTAAAATTTCTATGATATAATAGAAGAACAAACAGCAATCATGCTTCTTGGCATTCACCTAAAGAATTTAAACTTTATGCCCATATGGAAACCTACACATATGTTTATAGTCATTTTATTCATATTAATAACAACTTCATCCCAAATTTGGAAGCTGCTGGGAGCACTGCCCTGTGGATCACTATGGCCAGGCCTAACTCACCTCCTCCCCCAGAGGAGGCAGATTCTGCCTGGAATGAGGAACAGGAATCTTTTCCATCTTGTTCACTTCCTCTTGAAGATGAGGCAGGGCCCAGAGGGAGAACAGGTGACAAGAGGGTGTGGCAGAGGGAGGTCCGGCTGAGAAGAGGACTATCTTCCTTTCAGTCAGTAAGCTTTATCTCCTGCAGACCCTAGCTGCTCTTCCTGTTCCAATCAGCCAGCCCCTTTTATCTCCCCCTACACTTCCCCTAACTCTACCACTATAAAGAAATGTGCAGCCATTTGCTTGGTGGTTGTTTCCTCCCATCAGGAGTTAGAGCCCCACCTGGTCCCACCTATACTTTATTATATCTCTTTGTCTCTCTTTCTTATTTTCATTTATTTTATTTTATTTTTTTTGTTCTTTTATTGGTACATTTTAGGTATACAATTCATTTACATTTATCACTGGGTGTTTATACCTGTACATGATATATCTTGGTTCTTATTTTTTTTCCCCATTACATGTGCACCCTTCACCCCCTCTCCCCTTCCATATTCACATAGATTTCATTCCCATTTTTTTTTTTCTTTTCTCATAGGTTTTCCTTTCCCTCTTTTCCTTTCCCCTTCCCCTCCCTTCACTCCTTCGTCTTTGGACCTTTTTTTCTATTTCAAATTATCAATTATTCATTTTAATCATTTTAACCCTTGTTTACACTATCAGTTTCTCACACTAGTGAAAC
>NW_004624732.1:32810175-32841378 GCF_000247695.1 Heterocephalus glaber
TGTGGGAGAGCAAGAGAGTGAGTGTAAGAGAGAGAGAAAGGAAAGAGAAAATGAAGAAGAAAAGAAAAGAAAAGAGAGAAAAACAACTATTTGCAAAGAGTAGGGAAAAAATTAAAGATAAGAGGAGCAAAAGAAAAGAGAAAAAAACTCCTAATAATACTAATTTTGGGAATAAAAAATAACAATGAAGATGAAGGGCCTCTTTCACGGTGTGTCTCTGCTGTCACAATAGACAATGTGGGTAGCAGTGTGCAGATATAAGTCAATGAGTCTCCGCAAGCTAGACGCAGACCCATGAGATTCAGGCAGATTTCTGGCTGCAAGTCCCAAGTTGAGCTCCCTGTCCTCCTGTAGGGTTGAACTCTGCAGAGTTGTATTGCAGGTTCCAGCTGCCCTTCCCCTGAAGGTAGCCCTGGTCCTGATGGGAGGTGAAGAAGACTCCAACTTACCCAGTACAGTGGTCTGGTGGTCCGGTGTCCTCTGCGTCTTTGTAGTGTGGAAGCAGGTGGCTGTACAGAGCAGTCGGCTGGGTGTGGGGTGTCCAGTGGATTGCTGCCAGGGTGCAGGCTGATTCGGCTAGTTCAGCGAAACTCGCGAGGTTGCTATGGCTTCCGCAGACCTGTCTGTCTGCAGCAGGCTGATTCCGCGAGTTCTGTGCGACTCACGACGTTGCTAAGGCGTCCGCAGACCTGCCTGTCTGCAGCGGGCTGATTGGGCGCCTTCCTCGCGACTCGTGACGTTGCTAAGGCTTCCGCAGACCTGCCTGTCTGCAGCAGGCTGATTAGGCGTGTTCCGCAGGGCTAGCGACGTTGCTATGGCGTCCCCAGGCCTGCCTGTCTGCAGCGGGCTTGTCTGTTTTAATCTCTCACTCTCCTGTCTCACTCAGTCACCTTTCAGCCACATCGGTGGTGGCAGGAAGCAACTAAGATAATGTTTGGGAGATGAATGGATTAGTAAGTTGTGGCACATGCAGACACTGGAATATTATTCACTGCTATAGATAAATGAGCTATCAAGGAATGAAAAATCATGGAAAACTCTTAAATACATAGTACCAAGTGAAAGAATACAATTCCAAAGAGCAACATACTATATTTTTATCTATATAACATTGTAGAAAGGGAAAAACTGTAGAGGCAATAAAAATCAGTGATTGCCAAGGATTAAGGGAGAAGGAAGGATAACTGGACAGAACATAGTGGGTTAGGGAAGTGAAACTACTCTATATGGTGCTATAATGGTGAATACATGCCATTATATATTCGTCTAAATGCACAGCTTGTAAAACATAGAGAGTGAATTCTCGTGTAACTATAGACTTTGGGTGGTAATATACAAATGTAGCCTCATCAGGTGTAACAAATGTACCAATCTGATGGGGAATGATGACAATGGGAGAAGCAGTCAATGTCTAGGGGCAAGGAGTATATGGTAAATCTCTGTAGTAGCTGCTCAATTTTACTGTGAACTTAAAACTGCTTTAAAAATAAAATTTACTAAAAACAAGCCAAAAACTCACTGTTCTCTGTACTCTCTTTAGAGAAAGGAAAGGTATCTTCAAAGTTTATGATGATAAAAGCCACACAACTGCAGAGAACATTCACTAAACTTTCTTCTCAAAGCCAAGTGAACTGTCATTCCTCTGCCCAGAAATATTTAAAGGGCTCCTGAAATCCCGTGAATATAGACTGCAATGCCCTCTGGATTTCAAACTCTTCTATAGGGTTTCTAAACCTCAAATTTACAAACTCAGTCACTCCCTGTCCCCATTCTTCTCTTGCAGTGACGCTGCTGTGCTGTTATAGCACCGCAGACATAGGGAGAACAGTCTCCCTAGTAGAGCCACATCTCCAAGAAGAGCCCTTTCTAGGTGGAAAATTTCCCTATTCCAACTTCCACTACAGTTTGAAGTGATGGATACTTTTCTATAAACATACTGCTCCCCTTAATCGAATTTTGTCTTTGGAATTTCAGAACTTGCCCACTCCAGTTTCATATGTTCCGAAAGTATATTCTTTTGGTAATTGTCTAGGATGTTAGCAATGCTGTAAGCAAAGAGGGTCACAGGTGGTGACAACCTTGAAGTGAGCCATGCAAAATGAATACGCCCTATATTTAAACATCCAAAAAAGAAATAGATAATAGCTTAAAAGTCATTTTTTAAGAGTAGGTATGAAAATGAATACAGGAAGTACAAAAGGGGAATTGTTTCCCATGTCTAGAAGATCAGCACAGAATAGGGGGGCACTTCAAAGTGTGCCAGGTAAATCCAAGTCAGGAAGCGGATTCTGCCCATAAAAAGTGCCTGGGAAGGTGTCTAGGTACTAGCAGTGTGGGACTGGGCAGCAAAATCAGGCATTGGTGCAATAAATATTCAGTGAACATCTAGAAGATGAATGAATTTACAAAATACAAGCATCAAAAATGAGGAACCAGAACTGGGAATTTAGATCAGTGGTGCCACTGCCTGCCCCGCAAGGGCAAGGACCTGAGTTTGATCCCCAGTACCAAAAAAAAGGAACTCCATTCCCAGGGTAATGGGGAAAAAATAAGAACCAAGACAGATTATGTAAAGGTACAAATTTCCAATGATGAATGTCATTATAGGGTGTGCCTAAAATGTACCAATAAAATTAATTTAAGAAATGAGAAACTAACTCCAATACATGACAACTGACATCTTATGGGCAGTATACTCAAACTTAACAAAATATATGAATTTATAAAGGTAATGGCATCAAAATATGGGAACAAATTCTGAACTCAGTATACAAATCCCAACATGTCAGGGCAGAATCCTCATCTATTCCCTCACATAAACCAGGAATCTGGGGGTCATCCTCAATAACCCCTTGTCTCCCTTTTGCCCCTCTGCGCCATCAAGTCTTGTTGCTCAGATGTACATTTGAAATAGATCCTCTTCTCCCCATTCTCATTGCTACTATCAAGGCTGTGGGGAGGACTTCCTCACCAGTCTACCTGGCTCCCAACTCATCCTTACCAGAGCTGTTCTCTGAAATGGATTTGCTCACCACACTTTCCTGCTTCAAATTTTCTCCTGGCTTCCTACTGTCTACAGAATAAAGTCTGAGCTTTTGGACCTTACATATCTTCCAAATCTTGTCTCCTGTCATTTCTCCTTTAGACCACACCAGGACCACAAATACAAAAGGCCGAACAGCATAATCATTAAGAGCTGATCTACTGCAGCACTAGACACCGGTGAGGGGAGGGTTAATTAAGCACATAAAGAAAAGTGGAAGTTGTCAAGATATATCCCATTTCTGCAGGGAATTTGGTTCCTTTGTAGATGAATACACACAATGTCACAGCTCTAGATAGGATTGTAATAAATTCTGGGTCTGTTTCTGTCCAGAAAAGTGGGCAGAAATATCTAAGACACCAGATATAACAGTTTTGGAGTCCCCAGAATAAAAGATATTAATGAAATCTAACAGATAAAATGAAATAAAATAAAATAAAACAAAATTCCTACAGAAAAAGGTCATGTCCTGAATTTTTGAGTCATGAAATTTCTTTTCTATATTCTGAGCTTTCTCATATATCTACAACCATCCACTGGAAACCCATGCATCTCTGGTATCCTTTACTTCAGCTTAATACTGCCGAAATGATACAGAAAGAATCAAATAGAAAGTCTGTCACCAATCTCAAACTACATTACTATTTGCCACAAGCCAATTTAAATTATTGGGGATTGATCAAAGTTTCAAAATATTAAGTGTATCAGTAGACTCTGAAGAGCATACAAATGAAATAAGCACAGTGAAGATGTTTCAACAACCTTATTGCATTCTTGGTCAATGCTGATGCAATGAATTTTGCCAACAACCTCACTCTTTTGTTTTCGCTAAGCAAATAAGAAACGGTGACTATCAGTGCTCACTTGGATTGAAAACTGGAAGAATAAGCAAGGGGGAAATGCTCATGTACTTTTAGGCAGAGCAAAAGGAATTTAGGAAGAAGAGCTTAAGTAGCATCTTCATTTTCTGTCCAGCTAAGCATGCAGGGCCTCCTTATTAACCTGGAAAGAATTCGGAAACTACTCTCTTCAAAGCAGTGTGAAAGTGGAGGGTCAATGTTATAAGAGGAACATGATGTATTCGGTCAGCTGCAGAAGGTCAGAAGTTGGAAGACAGAAGAACAAGGAGAGAGAATCTACTACAGCTGCTTCACAACCTGTCCCAAACTTCAGCAGGCACAACCAGACCAAACTTGGATGAAAACAGGGGGCCTCAAAGAGTGTGATGTGTACCACTTGGCATTTTTGAGGAGTGATTTTAGACAGTTAAGAGAAGAATGTACTTGTACCTTAGTAATGTTGCATCAATATCATTCTATATTAGAACATAAACAGTAAAACTAACCCTTCAACCATGTGATTTTGTTTAATATTTTTATGGTTATACTAAGCTAAAAAGAGTTGACTTAAAAAAATAGATGGTAAATAAATTATAGTATAGTTCTTACTGAGATATGGAAAAATTGTGACGGTTATGCCCACCCAAATAAACGAATGAAATTGGGGAAAGCTGGATCAAGTCAAAGAGATAAAACATAATTGTAGATTGAAAAAAGCCTCTAACGGTAGTCTTGAAAAGACTCCATACACTATTCACACAGATTTTTCCTGCATTCTTAAAGACAAATCATAGACCCTAAGTTATCTGAATTCTTATGCAAAAATATCAAATTTTCACAGAATAACCAGTGTGGAGAATTTCTCCCATCTGGCAAGTTTTACATTTAATTGCTCCTGGCACCCCTTGCATATCACAGGTGGGTGAAGGGGATGGGGATGGAGAGCAGCAGGTATAATTAACCTGCCTCTTTCTCCTTCCCAAATCTAGGAGGTCCATCCACAGCAGAGCATTCCACTGGCGGGAAGAGGGGAGCAGAGGGAAAGCAGTGTCTGCCTGTAAGAAATTAATCGAAAAGAAGGAAACCCTCCCCCCATTCTCTCTCACCCCAATTCAGAACATCTTAATTGCACACAGGCTAAGCTCATTAAGTGTAGCTCAACCGTCGTTGGAAGATTACTGTATCATGAATTAAATTTAAAACCTATATGATCTTCACTCTTCCTTGTAAAAGTTTGCAAGGGTGTTTTTCCAGAAGCTCAATCTGGAATGATTGTGAAGTGGTGATTTGTTAAGGAGCTTATCCTGCCAATGTGGATGTGAGCAATTTATTTCTAATTATTTCATTACACAAGCTTTATAAGAAACTCTAATAGTAAAGGCAGTTATGCCACAGAAAAATAAATCCTGGAGCTCTCAATATCCAGATAATGTAACCATGCTATTAAGAGCTGCCTTGTCAGTAATGGTGGTCTATGTATAATGATAGAGCTCTATACATAACCCACCAAGGGTACCTCATGCAAAACAGAGCTTATATATAACCTTCATTGCATTTGCAGTATGAGTTCACATTCCACCTATGCATTGGTCAAAAAACATTATTTCATACTTCACCGCCCTAACAAATAAATCAATAAAGCTCACCATATTCCTTGTAAATCTCGATGTGCATATTGCTCTCCATTTGAAATAATACTAACCTCTTAGTCTTGCCCTTACATGTACTTTGAATCATCCTCAGAGGGAATTATTTTCTGGATGGCCCCACCCTGCATCTGAACTGCAGATGTGTGCTAACTGGATTCCATCCAAGGTTGGAGAAGAAACATCAGGTTGTTCTCAAACTTTTATGTCATGTGAAGGGAAGAAAATTATGTACCAGGATTTTCATGCTCTTCCTAAAAATCCACAAAATTCCTTTCTAGGGTAAAAATACACCCCCTCCACCACATCCTTATCTTTACTTGGATAGTCTACATAACGGGTAGAGTAAACATGGTTTTCCTTCTCATTTACTCACTTTTGTGTTTCTAGTACCTGGTACAGATGGATGCTTAATCCTGGCACATAGGAGGTACTCAACAAACATTTTTGGAATAAATGAGAAATATTATTCACATTACATGCTGTATCTGGGAAAATGATCCAGTGTAATGTCAGAACACTTCAAAATGTGATACAATGCATCAGCAGACATTGTACCAAGGATCTCATACCCATTCTTGTGTGAGAAATCTTGTGAGATATAAAATAATAAAATTGGGATTTATAGTCAGACAAAAAGAACCATATCAACACATATAAAAGACCAGGGAGAAAATAAATGTGTGTTATTCGGAAATATGTTTATAATATATAAAAATTATTATAGTCAAAAAGGACTATCAGGAAAGAGGAAGGAGAACAGAGGAAGAGTTAAGAGACAGGAGGGCAAGTGAGAGTAAAGGAGAAAGTGGACATGATCAAGGCACAATACATGCTGTATAGAAATCTCACAGTAAAACCCATTAGTTTGTGCAATTAATTTGTGTTAATAATGATAACTGAGAGTTTTCTAGGTGAAAAATAGCAGAGGGAGAGAGAGAGAGGAGAGGAGAGGAGAAATCTTTACTTTTGGCTCCTTTCAATCTTTGCCTGGGACCTAATATCAAATTTCTCCTTTTTGAATGGAAAAAATATTTATTTGTGTATTAATGTGTACACACAGAAAGGCAGACAAGATTTATATAAACACGTTAAAAGGTCTAAAAGGTCATCATCAAACAGTTCCAATTGTTTAATGGTGTTATTAAATCTGAGGCATGAGGTTTGGGAGAAGGCATTTCTTCACTTTTTATGGTATACATTTCTACATTGTCTGGATTTCTTACAGCGAGCAAGTATCATTTTTGTAGTAAGACAAATCAATTACCATTTTTAAAAGAAAGTTACAGTTAAGAACTATATTTTGTGGTGTATATGAAGTGTTGTAGGGGCTCCATAAGTCTTTAACTGTCTGGAATGCAATCAACAAAAGATCTCAACCAGCATTTTTCACCCTGCTTTCTACATTTAGGAAAAAGAAGCCAAATATATGAAAATTTGTTATCAAGAATTCACATCCAGAATTCAAGAAACAGTGTTGTTTGTCCATAGTAATTAGGTTCAGGGTTTGGCCTAACTATTGCCACTTCAGTTCTCTACATTGTCTATCTCTACTTCTGCCTCTGCACAGTGAAGTATGTTCTTTAGATGCACTTAATCCATGGGGGTCCCACACAGGCAACTGGTCAGTGTCTTGGACCTACATGTCAGAGCCCCTGGAAGTGGAGTCCAGGACTCTGGATTTTAACAAGGGCCCAGGTGATATTTATGCACATTAAATTATAGAAAATAATGTTAGAACACAACACAATGACAGCAGACAATTTCAGCTACTATTTGAGAATGTGTAATCCAGCAATTACTTACTTTAACCACCAGATAGTGCTGCCACACTGCTGGGGAAATCAGTCAGATTTCAGAACTAGCGTGACAAAATATGACACGTAATGCACCTCCACTTGCCACCCTACTCCAGTGGCAGATACAACACCAATATGATACCAGTTATACTACTTTCTTTTCCCTCCAAGATGCCACACCAGAACCCTTCTCAGTGAGCTACTACAGACTGCGATGACCCATGAATCAAAGAAAGCACCTAAGTAGAGATGTCTGTATGGCTGGAAACGTAGCTCAGTGGTGAAGAATTTTCCTAGTGTGCACAAGGCTGTGGGTTAAAATTCTTGTGCTGCAAAAACAAACAAACAAACAAACACCCTCCCCACCCACAAAACCTCATGGATACCTCCATTTAAAAATTGTTAGACATGACAAGTAACCTGAGTAAGGTATTGTAAAGAAAGAATAAGTGATTTACAGCCCCACTGGGTAAGCAAACCAAATGTCAGAGATTACAAATGGCCAAGGGCTACTTCCTCTGTCTAGAAAAAACTTTGTTTCCATTCTCCAAACTGTTTGATCAGTGGAGATTTGAAACTAGAGTTAGTGAACATTAGAGCCAAAAAAATAGACTATCTACCTTAATTACTTCTCTCACATAGGAAGAAATGTTGACCCACAGGGATCACAATGGCCAAATCACAGAGTTAGTCATTCAGAGCCCAGCTGGAAACAGAGTCTATCTACCCAGATGTCTCTCATTCCCCAAATGGCTCCTAAAGCCACTCAGCCCCTGGGAGAATAAACTGGGTACAGACATGCACAGGGAGTCAGAAACAGAGGACCAGACCATGTCATCTAAAGTTCCAGCAAGACCTCAGACTCTTGTAATGGCAGACCATGTCCTTGGTACGATTCTGTAGCCAGCTGTCTGGGGTCTCAGTGCTGGTGAAGTGATGGTAAACTATGGAGGGAAAGCTGCTCCAGGGGCCCCACACAGCTACTCTTAGGAGTCATGTTCTTGGGTATAAAAGGAACTTAAATTTAACACATTAAAATTAAACTCGTGATTTGTACTGCACATCCATGCCAAAACAATAAATCTAGTCGTTTCTTGTACTAGTGCTCTATCAATAAGATCACTACTTCTATAGTTCTGTAGGGTACCAATTGCAAATTCAATCAACACTGAATTTAGCCCTAGATATCTGGGAATTATCCACCTCTATCTTCCTATTACTAAGGTAGTTTTAACTGTTGCCATCTCTTGCCTAACAATAGCTTATTAACTGGTATTCTCATGTTTATTATACCCCTCTCCTTAAATTATTGACCATGTAATAGCCGAGGTGACATTTTTCAGATCAAGATTTTGACTATGTTATTCACTGTACTTAAAACTGGTTATTCAGTATCTTCTCATTGATTTTACCGTGCTTCTCAAGTCCTTAAATCATCTGACTTCATCCATCTAACTTGCCTTGATTCTTAATCCTCTCCTAACTCTGCCAAATCCTATCAGCTCTTCACAATTCCCTCTAGCACAGGGCCTTTGCACATCTTACTTCCACTTTCCAGATCCTCTTCCATCCTTTACATATTAACTCTAGATTCACTTCCTCAAAAAACCTTTACAGATTCCCCAGTGTAAGTTGCTTCTCACTGATAAGTACATACTCTCTCATGGATAAGTATTATCTCCCTTAGGAATCTTGCATCAGTTAGTAATTATGGACCTATTACAGCTTTACTTGATTAATGTCCAACTCCTCACCCACCACCTCATTCCCAGTCTGCAAACAGGTGCACATTCTGTTAGCTCACCATTTTATCCTGTGTGTAACCAAGGGCCTGGCAAATAGCAGACACCTGATAAATATTGAATGAACAAATGAATGATGAAGGGATGAATACACGAAGGCTGGTGTTTAAGCTCATGCCACTGTTTATGAAGCTATACATAAAATAATCATTCACAGCTTCCAGGCGCAAAGCCAATGTGCACATGCTACAAAATGGCCTCTCACTGGGAGAAACGTACACCCTGAGATTCAGGCCATATCATTCCTTTGAGCTCAGACATCCTGTAATGATGTCTTATGTCTTTGCAGACTGCTTCTCCCATGAGAAGTCACATCTCATAAGCTGAGTCAGAGATGCCAAATTAGTTGGAGATAGGGATAATGACTAACCTGAGGACCGTGAGTAATAGAACATACCAGAAGGAAGTTCCTAATTAATACTCTGGTATTTACTAGAAACTCAACATGGAAGGACAGCAGTGACTGTAGGGTTCTTCAGCTCTATATCATGGTTTGGAAGGAGTTTCTAACACCCAAAACTGATAATTAGCTGCACTGAGTAACTCACATATTTCTAACTAATGCCACCGCCAACTGGATCACAGGGTTTCACAAGCATTGAAATAATTTGAAACTATAGTCCTGTACTGGTTCCTATCTCCACATGACTGCAGGTTTATGAGCTGTCATCCTCTCTTCTTCCTCCCTCCCTTCCTCCTTCTCATTTGCCAGAGAACACTGATGTTGAAAAACGAGCTTAATTCTTTTCATACAAAATGATTTTGCTTTAAAAGTGATCATTTAGTGGCATGCTCCTTCATCAGTAGAAGCTTGAAACTGAAATTAACCTTCAGAACACATTAAGCCAACCAACAGTATGGCTTCCTGGTCTTCTAAGCAGTATCTCAATTAAGAGAGCCCCCACTTTGGATAATACTTGAAGCATACTGATTAACTCCTCAGCATAGAAGTAGATTTAAACCTTGCCCACAATATATACCCACGACTCTGAATGGCAAGTAACATTCACATGGCAATGCTTACTTATCCAAAAGAGTATGGAAAGAAATTAGGTTGTGTTCTGTGGGCAATTTCTGGCTGTGACATCACTTATCTGGGCCCACTGTTAATAAAACCTATAAATATTTTATAGAATGAGTCCATGCTTGATATCTTTCAAGCCTTAAGAGGGGAAGGACTGCTTCCAGTGGTGTCTGTTTGGCAGCTGCAGATGATTTTAGCCTTTGGGAATGTTCCAAACAGCAGGCAGTCATGTCTGGCTCCTTGGCTCTCCTGTGCACTGTACCCATGATGTGCGACCAGAGAGAGCAGAAGACTACGCACATACAACCTCAAGCTCTGGACCCATTTCCACATTAGTTTCTCCTTTTAATCTAGCTCCTCAGAGCCAATGCTTTCTTAGGCAAAGACCTTTGCCTAGTTTATTTTCATTTTATTTTATATTTTAAATCTTAATTTCTCCTCTTTCTGAAACTGACATTTCTTAGTTTTCTCTTGGCTCCTTCCCTGTTTTCGCAGCCAGGACTTCCATCCTTCATCACTTTCCAGCTGCCTCTTTATTTATTTTAATTTTATCAGTACGTTTTAGACACACAGGATCACATTCGTCATGGGGAAATTTTACCTGTACATGATGTATCTTGAGTCCTCTTTTTTCCCCATTCCCCTTCCCTCCCTAGTTACACAAGCCCCGTTTCCATTTTTCCCTTCTTTTCTCATTTTTCCTTTTTCCTTCCTTCCCTTCCCCCTCCCTCCTCCTTAGTTCCCCTTTCCTTTTGAACACTTTTTCCTATTTCACGATATCTATATACATTTTGGTCCTTATTTACACTTTCAGTTTCTTGCCCCAGAGAGACAATGTGACATTTACACGTGTGTCTAGCTGCCTCTTATTTTCTCTACAGTGGAAGTTCTCATCCTGGCCACAAATCAGTTTTACTTGCAGAATTAAAAACATGCACACATGCGCATGTGCACGTATGTGTGTGTGTTGCGTGTGCGCACACCCCCTCCTATGACTGTGTCCCATCCCAGACAAATGAAGGTCCCTTTCATTTGTTGGGGCATTGATCACTGACAACAAATGCTTGCCAGAGACTCCACACTGGAGTCACTACTGTCCACTATCCTAGAACTTGTTTACATACTTGCACCTTTACTTTTAATTCATAGATTCAAAATGTATTGCTCATGTATTCACTTTATTTAATGAGAATTTTGTATGCAGCAGGCATTGTGTTGGGCACCAACAATGCCTAGCTGTATAGATATATCCTTTTGATGGTGATGTTCTGAATATTCCTATCCTTAGTCCCCATGTTCTTCCTACCTGTTTTTCCTAGTGATGTTCTGCTGTCATTGTGCCAATTACCTTCTTCTTCCAGAGGTGTCCCAAGTCTAAATCTTTAATTCAAACATCCACCTTGATGCTCAGACTACTACATCTAAGTGCAATTAGACATGTGACCTTGAGTGATCCATGGAAAAGTCAAACTCAGCATGTTGAAAATGAAATTGTTTGACTTCCCACTAAACCCATTCTTCCACATCTATCCTCTGGATGTTCCCACCGTCCACGTGGTCACCTACATTTCTCCCATGGGGAGTCCTGCTTCCTCTCACCTGCAGTCCCACCCACCCCCACCCTCCAAATTTGTTGGTGCTGTTTCTGAAACTTTCGAGTCCCTCAAGGCTGGTGATGGGGCTCTCTGCCTTCAGTGTTGCAGCTGTAGGCTCATCTTTAGAAGGATCACCAGAGCGAACTGCCTCAAGGGGAAACTGAAATCATGCTAAAGTTTTCTGTCACTCACAAGTGAGATTAGGGTCTCAAAACTGGCACACAATGCCCTCCAAGATCTGGTTCTTCCAGATCCAACTAGAATGAATTAAAAAATATATCATCAAGGCCACAGTAACACAGAGCAGCATATACCTCCTTTGGAGCTGGGCTCTTGTTTACCCCCAACCCCACTATGGCTTTGCTTCTGTTGTCTTCTCTTTTGGAAAACTCACCTCCTGCCATACATATACACACACACTCTGACTACTTGCATTGCCATTAAATAAATGCATAAGATCATGGTAAAAAAATGTGATTATGTGTCTTTGTTTCTATATTCTCCATTAGATAGTGAATTCCTTTAAAAATGACTATGTCTATAGTGTTATCATTTTTTATTTCTCTGTATTTTCAGAACCTAAAATAATAGCTGGAACTTCTCGTGTACTTGGTTGAAGTTTATGGAATAAATGAAGAAAGATGTAGCTCCCCTGTTCTAAGAACATAAAGGAATCACCTATATTACTAAATCAAAAGGCTTCTGTAAAATGGTACTTTTAGAAGGCAAAAGAGCCTAAAACTGACCATTAGCTATCCATATTGATTATTTTCCAGAAAAATTATGAGCAAAGAACTGAATCTAGGGGTGACCTCAATACAGAAAGCAGGTTGTCTGATCAGGCATCTACTAGGTTTGGTCTACCACCTCCACTGGCACATCTGACAGCCCCACATTCAAACCGACCAGCCCTTCTAAGAAACTAGACTTTTAGATGTTATAGCAGAGATGAGAATGAGGGGAACAGAGCTTTCAAGGGGGAAATTATACATTATGCTTATTTTATTAGAGATTCAAGGGGAAACTACTGAGCCATTAAGTAATAAACTCAGTTTGACGTTGTCAAAAGCCTACATCCAGCAGCATTTTGAGAACTTTTGGGTTCTGCCTTTTTGTTCCAAGTTGTTTGAACTTTAGTTGAGCACACGAAAGCTTTCAGTTATCAAAAATGTGCTTATATATGCACATTATTTCACGTTCATCTGCACCTGCCTAGCAGTCATCACCAGAGGCCCTAGAAATATTCAGAGAATCACTGAAGTGTGAGCAATAGTTAATAAAAATTCTCCCAATTTTAATTACAAACAAAAAGCAAGCATGTTTCAACTCTATAAAATGGATCTAGAATATCCAGGGAACCGCTGATGTTTATAACCACACATAAATTATATTCATCTTCACACTGACTTAGTGCAGCATTACACCCTGATATACATTATAAAGCCATGGGTCTAATTTTATGGAAATACTACTTCTACCACCTGTTTAAAGAGTTCTGTCTAATCCAGCCAACAGAATATGTAGAAGTTAATAAACGACAACTTTACCCTCCCCGCTATGAGTGTCTTTTTATTCTCTAAGTCATTGCTCTATCTAAAAAGCAAAGCAAAGGTGCCATTGGTATTGGGAAGGAAAATGGCTATGGTTCATCTGAAGGCAGTCAGTGATAGGAAGAAATTGTGGAGCAAAACAGCATCAGTGCCTTTTTCCCTTCTGTGTTGTGACTACTGAGAAACAGTGGTGAAAGATGATATAAGAGATTCATATTAGGGATCTTGATGCCCATTTATTTATCCCTTCTTTATCCACCATTCACATAACCAGGCCTTTTCCTGGGAACTCGGGACACACAGAAATGGGAGCCTTACCTTCTTTTCAGAAATGCTCCCTGCAAGATGGGTGATTCACATAAGCAATAACGCTATTTGGCACATATGTGAGAATGGAGATGTACATTATTCATTCACTTTTTCAATAGATATTATGGCTTGATTTCCAGAAGCCAGACACTCTATTAGGTAATAATGAAAGAAAACTAGTCCTTTCCCTTGAAATATCTGTAAGAGGTGTCTAAACCAGAAATGTACAACTGCAAAATAGTGAAAGCAGGCAACTGTAGGTCAAAGGCATGAGAACATCAAGCAGACTCAACTCAGATGCAATGGTCAAGGCAAACTATCTGAGGAGATTGGCCCACCCAGAAGAGCTAAGAATGGATATGCATCAGTCAGATGAAGGAGGAAGCAGTAGGGGTGGGTCATGTAGTAGTCTGTAGTGGCTTCTAGGTTAAAGGACCTATAGCCAGAAGGAATATGGTGCTCTGTAAAATTTTAAAGACTAAAGTCAGAATTATAGTATTTGTTTCAAAAATTTTCTGTGTGGCAAAGTGAGCAAGAAATATTAAAACCGTTCAGCATGGATTTGGAAATTATTAATCAAATCTTGCAAAAGAATGAATCAGTCAACAGTGATGCTTCTTTAAAAAGAAATCCCACATATCCTTTTGTTGGCTAACTCTCAAAAGACATGGAATTGAATTAGGACCTATGAGGGAAAAGACAAGTCACCAGCAAGGTAACAAAAGTAAAAATCTTTGGTCTCAGTGGCAGGCTAAGGGAGATTAGGATCAAAGCTTTAAATCATTGTGAAAAATGTATAATCCAAGGTCTGGCAGGCCTCGGTGGACAGAAGTACTTAAAAGGTAGATTTGTTCACCTGGTCTTGAAATAATATGACTGAACATTCTTACCAGTCTCCTTGAAGTATTAAGTGAGATAAAGGATACAGTTTGCAGTATGCCAGCCAAAAGTAAATATTCAATAAATGCTAGATTCCTCCATCATCATCCTCGACAAACCAGTTAACAATTTATGTAACATTAATCCAGATAGGAAGAGCATTTCTTACTTAAACCAACAGCTCAGACTCCAACATGAAAGCTTTCTAAAGGGTCCAGGAGGGACCCCAGGCTGAGGAATGGGGGAGCAGCTTGCAAGCCTCTTTCCCTTGGGCCCGTTCCATCTGTGAGAAGCAGATGATCTGGAGAAATTACGTAACAAATTCAATGCCCTCCATAAATTTCTAGTCACACAGAAACTGTCTTCAACACTCTAAGGGACATACTTCTGCTCAAAGATAATGGCTGAGATTGAAGATTTGCTTGAACACAAAATATCCAAAGGCTTGTTTGGGTCAGAACAGATAGACCAAGTAAGGTTTTCATAGCAAAGAGTTATCATTTGGGCTTGTGATTAACATCCAGGAGGAAGACTATTCCTATGGTAATTATATTTAAATATTTTAATGACTTCTTGGAATTATCACAATATCATGTAGTAGTTTGTATTAATTTCTAGAAAATTACTCTATTTTAATCCAAATATCTTCTGTTCTCCCCCAACTCCAACTGTCACATGTATAACAAGGATGTACATAACACTCCCCCATCCAAATATACTATTTTTGCAAATCTCTCTCCCTATGTCCCTCACATTTTCACTCTCTTTCAATTTTACCATCAACTGCCTGTGAGAATAACATGGAGAAGGCACTCAATCACCAAGACATGAAAAACCCAACAGATAGGGCCAGCAAAGTTGGCAAGCTGAGAAATGTCATAAAACTCTCCTTGGACAGTAAATCAAAGTAAAATTCAATGAATTTTATTTATTTAAATATAGGTATACACAAAATTAGTGAGCATAAAGCAAAACTCCACCTAAATGAACACTGCTAGGGCTTTTTAAATTTGCAGAATCTCCATTTATAGTACCTGGGCTCAGGTCTCCTAGCCAAGCTGACCCCAGCTGGAGTTCATCAAATGAAAATCACTTACCGCACCCTGAGCCTTTTCTTTTTCAAAACCCATACTGGCTCCTAAATGCTTCTCACATGCATTAAAACACCCAGCATGGAATTCAGGGCATTTATCCTTGGCTTCTAACCACAGGAGTTCATACATATAGTATATTAGTTTTCTAGGGCTGCCCTAATCAAGCACCACATAGTGGTTTAAACAACAGAAATCTATTGTCTCACTTTGAAGCCAGAAATCCAAAACCAAGGCATCTACAAGGATGGTTCCTCATGAGAAAAATGAAGCAAAATTGGTTTCCTTACTCTCTTCTAACTTGTAATGGCTTTGTTAGCAATCTTTGGTATTCCTTGACTTGTAGAAGATTCACACTAATGTCTTCTTTAATTTTCCCGTAGTATTCTTCCTGTGTATATCTTACAGTGTTCAAATTTTCCTCTTCATAAGGACATGTATCATACTGGATTAGGGCTTACCGTCAGCACCTTATTTAAACTTGATAAAGATCATACATACAAACAAGATCACATCCTGAAAGATTGGGATTAAGCATGAATTTTAAAGTGACACAACTGAAACAACACAGTGATATCTTTGCCTTATTCTTTGACTGAGACTATGGAACATCAATTATAATGGGAGGGACACAGGTTGTAGTCAGATAAGCTTAGCTTGAAATTTGGATCTGCCATTTGGTTTGAAGTTCCCTACTGTGCAAGACAGAGATAAAATCCCTATCATGCAGAATGGCAAGAAGACTACATGGAGAAAGCAACTCCTGTAAGAAAGAAGGGGGAGATTGCACACAGCAAATTACCAGTAACTACACCCTGCTTGAATGACCCATATTGGGTCTGATCTCTCTTCTAATACACCACAGCACACACACACAAAAAATTCTTTTCTTACTTCCTTATTCCAAAAAAGAAAATTCAAAACAATGTCTCAAATGTCTCTGTTTAATACTCTAACCACCCCCTCTACACATAATACAAAAGCTTTTTGTTTTGTTTTGTTTTGTTTATGGCTGTTTACCCAGACCAATAGAAATCAATTAATATGACTCCTTTTTGTGGAATCTTTCCATATTTCTGTATATCTGTCTATTTGATTGCAAGCACTTAGGAAGAAAAATTTATTATATTTTAAAATATTTTGAAAGATAATCTTTGTGTTAAGTACCTTCCCTGTGTAATGCAATGAGAATTTAATAAAACTGTGAAATTGTTTTTCAGTTTCTTCTTTCTCACTAACCTTAATATCTGCTGATTACTTGGATACTCCTGTTTATCAATCTCTTCTTCCTCACTAACCTTGATACTCACTGATAACTTTGATATTCTTGTTCCTGCTCCTATCCTCATTCTCAAAATGTGCTTCCAGGAAAGATACATATTTTGAATTAATTTGTTTCAGGGCTGCTGGGTAATATGGGGAAGGTTTTAGACTGCACAGAGTAGCCCAATACACACAGGATGGTTTTTATATTTACTATGATAATTTTTTATCAGGTGGCTGTAAGGTCTGTTCTAACAAACATCTATGCATTACAATAATGCTTTAATCTATATAAGAAGTATTTTATCTAATTTGCATGAAGGCATTTCATAGGCTAGCATAAGCCTTGCATCTGATAAATCTTATATGTGATTGCTCACAGGAGATTTTCAGGCAAGGAGTGTGAACCAAAGGAAGTGAGCACTATGCAATTTCTAGCATTAGTAATGTGAAGAGTTTACTGAAGGGGATCTTCTGCCAAGTCCTACTGTATATCAGAGAGTATTCCTCCTCTCTGTGCAGATCATGGAGAAAAACTTTTTGTTTCAATGCAGGATAGTAATCTGATCAATAACAATGATCAATACCATCAGTGAGAATCTATTTAACAATTTTAATGAGCATAAGAAATAGAAGAAAATGTGTTTGTTTTAACAAATGATTATTCTAGTTAAGCAGCATAACATCAGCAAATACTAAAATTTCAAAAGTGGCAAAATCGTGTGATACATCTACACTGACATCTTTGTAGAAAGATTTATGGGGTGATTGGAAGGAAAGTCAGCAGATGGAGAATATGTGAGAAGCAGAATGGAGAGTAAAAGGCAACAAAAGTTCACCACTTTCTGAAGCCAGCTGAGGAGCACTCCTCAGCTGAGTGGTGGGACAAGTTTGGACCCCTGCCCAAACTCAGCCTATCAAAGGCAGTGGGCAACAGGGTGTGGACATGGGTGAAGTTATATATAGTTGGACTTGGAATTGGTATCACAGACAATGACGAAGAGGCTACTTTAAGAGACAAAAGAAAACTTTCAAGAAAAAGAAAGAGGTAAAGATAAAAAAAAAGTCAGACATAGAACACAGAGAAGTATCAAAAGCCTCCCAGGTACCGGAGGACTCCACAGATGGTCAGTTTCTTTGAGGTGAAGTATTTTGGAGGAATCCCAGGAGTCTGGAGACAGCATGGACTCACATTTCAGTTGAGCCAGGCTTATGAGATTCTGCTTTGAACAACACAGCTTTGCAACAAATGCTATAGGAATATCAGGCAGAGAAGGAGTCAGACTAAGAGGTAGTGAGGGCTTTGGGGCAGGAAGAAGTATGGTATCTTCAGGGGAGAAGAATGAATTGGGTTATGGAAGACTCTGCCAATCAGAAAATGTCCATTTATTCCACAGATAAAGAATGACTCAGTGACTCTCAGATTTAATAAAAACAAAAGAAACTAAAATAGCCATCATTGCAGAGCTGAAGGTGGGGTGATCAGGGACAGTTATGGAAAAAAGAGTTTTAAGATTCTCTATCTTTTGATAGGCAAGAATTCAAATTGGAAAAACCTGATTGAGGATGTTTTTCTTTTTTGGTATTTTATATGAGATTTTAAACTACCCCTGCCTAATGTTTCCACTAAAGAGGAATCTCTTTCAATAAGAGCACCTTTAACAGATTATTAAAAGGGACAGTGTGAAACCTTCAATAATATTTAGAAAAATGTGCAGAAAAATTAACTCGACTCATTCATCACATTTCAAGTAACTGGTGTGGGCTCCATTTCTGAGTACATAGCATAGTACAGATAGACTTTTGTGAGTTAAAATGAATAAAAAAGGGGGGACTTAGGGGTCTCAGTAGTTCTCCCAATTTAAATATACTTAAGTAACTGTGAAAACTGGTCAGTTTACACATAAATTCATGCCAATTTAAAACAGAAAAGTTCCATTGATATTGACCACATTTTTGGCTCCTATTAAATTGCTACATAAATATATAAAGCTGGTCTGTAATGCTACATGTCTGCAAAAACATACTTTTTGGCAAACAAAAGTATTTCCATTTTAATCTCAATCTTCTTTCTGCAGCATTAAATATTGTAAATTTACTTTTGGTTCTAAGTATCCTAATACCCTCTATCCCCTATACACCTTTTTTCCACATTGCAGACATCTATCTTTTCTTTTATAAATTCACACATAAAATAGTGTGGGATTAATGGTGATTGCAATTTTCATTCTTTCAAAATCTAGCTTCCTCTAGATTTTGTTCCTCCCTGGAACAACAGCTGAAGTTTAGTGTTTTGCACCTGTGATTGTCATGGGAATGAATGGTTTCCAAAAGATATGCCCAAGTCCAAGCTCCTGGAACTTGTGAATATGTCCTTATGCAGAAGAAAGGTCATTGAGAGTTTAATTAAGGGTATCCAGATGAGCGCATACCATATTATCTGTTGGGCCACGATCCATCAACGAGTGTCCTTATTTGAGACACAAAGAGGTAAGAGATGGTAAGAGAAGGTAGAAGGAGAAGACCATGTGAAGATAGAGGCAGGGACTGGAGTTATCCACAAGCCAAGAATGCCAGGTGCCACCAGACAGAAGCTGCAAGAGCAAGGAAGGAGTCTCCCCTGTAGCCCTCAGAAGGAGCAAAGCCCTGCCTGATTTCAGACATCTGGGCTCCAGAACTGAGAGAAAAATTTCTGTTGTTTTAAGCCACTAAACTTGTGGTAATTTGTTTTGGCAGCCCTAGAAAACTAATACAATGATCCATTTATTTTTTTCATTTACACTGTTTATGGCCCATACATGAAATACTGATTTTTTTCCCTATGATACTGTGATTTAATAAAGAAATACATGTTTGGTCTTTGTTCCTGGGTCCTGAAAGAGCTTCTAAAACTCTTGAACATTTATTGCAAGAAGTGAAAGCAGCATCTTTAATTTTCACAAGAAGCCCTTTACTAACTATACCTGAGATGATGCTAATGAGGTGACTCTTGGTGGGCCCTTACAGAGCTTTGGAAGCGGCCTAGCCACCAGAGGAACCAACAAACACAATTAGCAATTGTAGATAAGAAAAGCAGCCTCATCAAATTCAGAAGACAGTTAAATGTTCAGGAGAACAACTGACTACACCTATTCTAGCATATTTTGCAGTTGTTAAAAATGATGTATATGAATATAGTTTAGTCATACAAAATAATTATGAAATAAGGTTAAGTGATAGATCAGGAAATTAACTGACAGTACAACCTCAATGACAGAAAAATATGCATAAACATCTACAGAAAAAACACACCATGTTAAAAGTGATTAGCTCTGGAAGTTTATATTATGTGTGATCCTAATATCTGGAACAATGCTGGACAGATTATTACTTAATAGTATATAATAACTTGTTGTTCAATGTATGCTTATTTGTTCTTTCTATATTTGCCATATTTTAAATAAAGAAAATGACAGTTCTACCCTAATTTTAACTAATACAACCATGAATTCAAGAGGGCCTAAAGAAGATTGGATTTACAGATATATTCCACAAAATAATCTACACCACAAATGGGGCCAGCAAACCACAACTCTCCATTATATCTTGTTCTACTATTGACTAACACAAGACAGTCACTGTGGGAGCTGAATTCTTTGTCTCCATGTGGAAACAGAGGGGTACTTTCTGTGATGTAGGAGGTGACAGCCCTGGCTTGCTGCACCCCACAAAGAGGCTTCATGTCTGGTTAGCTCAGAGACACCTGGATTTGGTTGATTACAGATTAATATTGAAGTCTGGTGCCACTGTTGGCTAATAGGATAGTAGGCATTTGATGTGCATGTATATGGGAAGTATTTGGTAAGATAAACTAGTAATAGAACCAAAGGAATTTGGAATTTGAGCTGAGTGTTGGTCTAGGGTAGAAATCAGCACTGGAATTTTATGGGAGAAGATGGACCAGAATGGGGAAGGTTTAGAACTGAGGACTGAGACAGGTTGATTGGGACATAAGGGTAGGTTCTATTAGGAAGTTGGAACTAAAGCTGGAGAGGGGCACTGAGTGATAAAGTATCATCCAAATGAAGGTGAGGACAACAGCAGGCATTTCTCTCAAGGAGGAGAAAGGGCAGTGCTTAAATTGTTGCTTAAGTCACATTTTCCCCTCACCCTGGTTTTCCAGCTCCAACAAGAGATTTTATAAGAACTTCCTCCCTTCCTTTTTACTTTCATTATTTTCCACTAGCCATGGAGTAAAGTTTACTAAACTCCACAGCATGGAAAGGATGGCCTTGCACTTCCAACTGCTTCTTTAGTCACTTTTTTTGTGGGTCAACTGAGCTAGTCTCATCTACTCATGGTTTCCAAACCTGCCTTCCATGATCTCTCAAGATTAAATCTTAGAAATAAAACTATGAGATCCTTGGTACCCTTGCAGGGGGAGTACCATCCTGTTAGCCTGCATAGTCATCTGTAAAGTTCCTTCAGATACAATTTAAAATTCTATGTCTTTCTAAATTAATAATCTGTGAGCAGTTTTAGTATTTAATCCAGGAGGTTTCTTGGATATATGGTAGAAAAGAAAAAAATCCAAGATACTTAAAAGGTTTAAGTAGTGAAGAAGACAGGTACAATTTGTAGTTTTGGCAAAGATGAGCACTGTTCATACAAGCCCACTAATGACACAGAAGCAGATTCAGAAAAGTCTCATGACAAAGGAACTCTGACCATATGTCTCAGGAGTTAAGAGGAAAAGGGAAGGAGCTTGAATCAGACATAGGCAAACAGATAGATCCGGTAACTGATGGAGAAAATTTACTTCCTTTCAGGTTAGGCAGATAGGAAAGTTGCACAATCAGAGAAAATTTAGAGGTCATACTTGACAATATTTTAACTACTGTATGTGGTAGTCAGCTTTCCATTACTGTGACAAAAATACCTAAATCTATCAACTCAAAAAGAAGAAAGGTTTATGTTGGCCCACATTTTTGGAGGTTTCAGTCTATGGATGGCTGGACCCATTGCTCTTGGCCCTATGTTGAGACAGTATGCATCATGCAGGAGTGCAAGGTGGAGGAAGCTGATTATCTAATGATTGCTGGGAAGTGAAGAGAGAAAGAGAAAGAGACCAGAGTCCCCTTTGAAGGCACTTCCTAATGACCTATGACCTCTTAAAGCTTTTCTCCACCTTCCCATAGCATGAACCCGAAGACCAAGTTTTTAACATATGGGGCTATAGGGTACATTCCAGATTCAAATTATAGCATAATATGATTTACCCACCTGGCCTGATTTACCTACCTACCAACAATTTCTAGTGAGTTTTGAGGAACAGAAATTTTTTATCTAACTGTGGAAGTAATGGAGTGGTTAAGTTTTTTGTTGCAGTGGAGAAAGAGTCCCAGCCCAAGGTAGTATACCATTTATCTTTGCATGGCTTTGAAAAAAAGAAATCATACCACAAAAACAGTATGATGTGTTGGTTATGCTTCCAACTGCTAAGAAAGTCCTAGGTCATAACTATAAAATCAGTTCACAAAAATTCATTTCTAAAACAAATGCTATAAAACTAAATTCATTAAGATTGAGGCATTCACTTTATAAAGGAAATGGTTAATGGATAATTAAAATGCCATGCATCACTGATTATTAGTGACAATTGGTATTTCCACAGTATTAAAAAATACAGAAATTGCTTTAATTAAATTATTTTAGCTAGCACCTCATAAAAGTATAGTAAATGGCCTGTGGCGGATATTCATGACCACATCATGTTGTAAGTTATTGCTCCTATGTGTTACCAAACATATTTAGTCTAACACCAACGTTTTATTGAGTTTTTAAAAATCTGGACGTCTAGTGTTTAACACCAGCCTCTTGGTTCAAATGAGTATATTTCACATCCATGTGAAATAGCTTAGGTTTTAGAAGAGTCCATATATTGATATAATTCTAAGGATTCCAGGCTGACACCAGCTTTGAACTCTTCAAAAGCCTGATGATGCAAACCACTTCAGTTACTGTGACCCCTCCCATCACCCTGTTTCAAAATTCTGCTCTGAAAAATGTGTGACTCTGCTGTGCTCCAAGTATTCTTCCTCCATCACTTTGACCAGTTCCAAGTTCCCTGCCTAGGAGAAGGAAACAAAGAGGCCCAGCATCATTTCAGTGCATTTTTACACCTCTTTTAGAGGATGAAGAAAGTGAACTATTGAACTGACGTTTCCAAATATTGGGGCTGTCACATCTGGCTTGAAGTTAGGTGCAGGCTGTTATTGTGAATGTGTATGTGTGTGTGTGTGCACATGTGTGTGTGAGTGAGATTTCATCAGTCACACTTGAGCCTCTGACTGCCCTACGATAGGCCTCAGCCACTGCCCATAAGTTGACCAGCTCAGTCTCCACGGCCCCTTGACTCAACCTGCATGCCCAGTCATCCTGAATCCTGCTTTCTCTAGGCCCAGGTACCCACCTATTGTGTCTCAGTTTCCTTAACCTCCCCCAGAGTATTCTGAATTGAATAAAGTAAGAGACTGGCTTTCAGTTTTGTCAATGTATTTACCTAAAACTATATTTTGACCATGATAAGAAGGAAAATGTACGTTTGGGCTTCTTGTTCTATTGAACCTTTGAAATAACGAAGGCCTAAATTGAGTAATGCATATCAAGAAAATACTTATATGCAAAATGATATTATGAAAAGAAATTTTATTACATTATTCATTTAAAAGAAGAAAACCTATACCTCTTTTTGCTTGTATTATGCCAGGAGAGGTTTATCTACTCTTCTTTCTAACAAATTGCTATCCTTTCCTTTTGATTTTGTGACTTTAATATGTCATCTCTTTTATCAAATGATACTAGCAGATAGTCCTCTTGCTGTCATTTCTTCAACCACTGTTTTCACCCCTCAATTGCAGAAATGATTTCCAACTTGTCCTTTTTTTGTTAATTGTCCACCAGCATTAAGTCATCAGGTAGATGTGTAAGGAAGTCATGTATCTCCCTCCCTTTCTTCTCCTCCAGTCTTCTGGGCTTACTGCCAAACCTAGATCCAAACTCTCTAGCAAGGCACATGAAGCCAAACATAACCTGACCATTTCTATAATTCTGATTCTCATTATTTATGAAGTTGTATTCCATAAACTTCCCACACCGAAACAGCTAATCCTGAACCATTGCTCTTAGGAGACATACAGGGTTAGGTTCCTAAGAACCTCTGGTCATAACATATTCATCAACTAATCAACACATAAGTTTGTTTTATGTGGGCCTCTGCTCAAAGACACGCTATTGAATTATAATGTTGATTAATTAGCATTGAACTCATGGCTAACAGCACTGTAACTTGAGTCTGATCAAAGCTTATCTAACACACGTATTTTCAACACAAGGCAGAACATAGCATTCTTGAGCTTAGAAACACTGAACAGAAGTACTTTAGCTCTATGCTTTGGGGCATTTCAAATAGCGACAATGCTAACAAAAAGTACAAAAATGTGAAAAACGTGGCACTAAGTAGACTGTGAAAAGGAGCCTTAACTCCTTCCCAGTATGAGAGCTGAAACAAGAAGGCACAGCATCACCTCCTTGAATTTTAGCCGAGAAAGTGGACATCAGGAGATTTCAAGTGTTTTGCTACTCTGGGCATTCCTGTACCTGATAGGCATTATGATGATTGACTTTGGGTTACAAATACATTTTGGTAAGTAGGCAAATATGCAAAAATGGAACCTGCAAATATGAAGGACTGACTGAATTTCAGACTTCATATCTTGTTAATATCTTTGTTTTGGTTACATTCCAGCTATACTGGTATCTGTTCCTCAGCCATGCCAGGCTTTGTCCCACCTCAGAGATTCTACACTTACTCTTCCCTCCACCTGAACTGTACCTGTTGAACATCCTTAAAGCCCTGGCTCCTTGATAACACCCTTGTTGTTACTATCTTTATCATACAGTTTCTACTGGCTTCCCACAGAAATCACCAACCTCTTCCTCAACACCATGGCCTGGCACTTACCACAGAACCAGATCCAGTAGGTGCTTGGTACATACTTGCTGAATGAATGAATGAATGAATTAGGGCCAGTGTTTTCTTAAGATGTCCTTTCTTGGCAAAGAAATCATAGGGAATCAGGTTTTTGACAGCATTCAAAATTCTAAAGAATAATTTATAGGTCTGTCTAATCTCTAAAATGAAGACCCACTGCTTTTATAAAACACCCTCAATTAAGATCCAGCCTGTCATCTTTTTCCTTCTGTTGGTTCTTCACATAGCCCAACTTCTTATCAATCAATCAAATCAGCATCTCAAGTCAGAAACTACCATAGACACATTGGAGGAAGAGAGGCTTTTAGCCAGTTTTATTTGAGTATTGATACAGATTGATAGTCTCTCAATTCCCAGATGACTACAAACAATTTTCCTTCATTTAGTGCCGTTGATTTTCACTAAAACAAGGACTCACTTAGTGAGTTTTTGAGAGTGCTTTTAGAGAAGGATAAATGTGAGAAAATACATGCAGAGATGGATTAGAGGGGTAAGGGGTTTCTTGGAGAACTAGAATTAAGAATTAAGCATGAGACATGGATGCCTGGAGGTGAAAAGAGACCAAAAATGTAACACAAGAGGAAAGAAAGGGAAGCGGGAGGGCTTCAGAATCCAACATCCCCTTTTTGTAGTTTTGATCAAGGCTGGACCTGTCTCATTCACTCTTGGTATATCACCAATTTGTTAAAACAAACAAAAGAAAAGACAGAAAGGAAAGAAACTGAAAGAGAGGAAAAAGCTTAAGGAAAAAGAAGTTAATGATTAATTAGGTTAATAAAATATGAAAGTTGGGAATCTATCTAAGGTAGGAATGCAAGTGCAGCTTTCTGCTGTGTAACTTCAATTCTTTCAGATTCATGAAGATGCCAACTATGCAGTTGTATTCTAGAAAATGCTGACTCCAGCCAGACTTTAGTTCCTCTTAAGGCAAAGAAATAAAATCCAAATTCTAGCACCATGTTGTCCTGTCTTCCAGGGGGATATGCATTATTTCTGTGAAGCCTAAACTTCCCTCTCCCCAATTTCCATTAAGGGAGACTTCAATCAGTAGAGCTTTTAGTACAAATCTAGCCTTTCTGACAATGCCTTTGAGCTTTTCTAGGTCTCAGATCCACCACAGAAAGCATGTTGTATTAGTCAGCTTTCCCACAGCTAAAGCAAAATACAAGCCAGACACCTGTAAATTAAAGAAGGAGAGGTTTAACTTGGCTCAGTTTCAGGAGATTCAAGCCACAGTCAGCTGAGTCCAAGACAGCAACATCATAACAGAAGGGCATGAAAGAGCAAACCTGCTTAATTCTTGGCAGCTGGGAAACTGAGCAGAAGAACAGTGCCAGAGGAAAGGCCAGGGCTCAAATACAGTACCCAAGGTCACACTTTAGTGACCTATCCAGGCACACCCAGTAGTGTACTAATTCCCCAGGCAGCTTCCAAGCCAAATTGACAATTAAGTTTATTCATCACACATGGGGAAACACTCTTTTAGGTGAGAAATATTTGCATCTTATGGTTCTCCCTGACCATATATGTCCTGCCAAAAAGGTGAACTCATACATGTCCCCCCCACCCTGAAGCTCATAGAAACTTATGATGAATTAGGGTTCCAGGAATTTCGCCCAAGCTTGCAAGAAATGAGGTTCTATTGTTTACATGTGGATCATGGAAGATTTTCATGTTTTCTTAGAAGAAGGAAATTATTGGCTCTCAGGATAACTGTGTTGTTTTCTTTTAGGGCTTGTCTTTACACAACAGAAATAGAGAAACCAAACTAATTCTAGTTCCTCCTGTTCCCTTCTTTTAAATTTTTGAGTGATTTCCAGTCCATTGGCTTCCATTTAAGAGTAATCCACTTACCACTGCATTTAAAACAATTAAGCAAGCCTGGAAAGAAGACTAACATGGGGGTGGGTGGGTGATGGGGTTGGGAGTGAGGGAAAATTCTATTTTATGCACCTCTCCACATGCAGTGACTCTGACATCACTTAACAAGCTGAGCCCTGGGATCTGTTTAGAGTCCAATGCCATGAAAGAGTGTCTCCCAAACTCCCCGGCTATTTTGAAAACTGTGTCACACCGACACTATCTTGAGCAAATAAGTGCCATGTGCAAAATATAACAAACATTACAACTGAAATACAAGCATTTTGTAAACTTTAAATCATACAAAACAATGAAGGGAAATCTATTATCGAGCTATAATAAGAACAAATCCATTTCACATATACAAGTGAGCTTGATTTTAGAGATGTTTGGGAAAAGGAAGAAAAAAGTGAATAAAGATGAGGCAGAAATAATTTCTCCTGTCTGATACTATAAAATTGTCAACATCAAGTCCTATTCCTTCTGTATTTCTGACTTACTACCATCTCAGATGTGTAGAGCAATTCACATTTAGTTAATGCTTTAGGAACTGAAGAGTTGAAACCACCTTGGTGGCTGGGGACACCAGAAGTCCCTGTTTGACTTGGAATGATCAACTACACAATCAGTTCACAATTTCCCTCGCCTTTCCACCCCTGCAGGTGGAAGAAGTATGCAGTTCCTCCCACCCCAGGGACTTTCGGATTGGCTATAGAACTGGTGGACCAGAGATACATGGGCAGACACAACAGTGTGTCAGTTCCAAGCAGAGCCTTTCTGTTTGCCCCTCTGTGGTTCTGCTTCCCCCATGAGAATGACATGCCACCCAGGAGCCAGAAGGAGTTGATAGGGAGTCTGGCCTCTGGAAGGAGATCAGGGATGCAGACCACACTCCATCCTAGCCTGGCAACATGGCCAGCAGGGACCTAACAGAACCATAGCAGAAAAGCCGTCACTGAGAAATAAATTGGTCATTATAAGTCACTGCATTTTCTTCTGGAATACTACCACAGCAGAAACTGGTATGTAGAATTTGTCTTGAAAGCAAGTTTGCCAGAGAGCTGAAGTTCTCCAATCTGTTATGGCCTAGCTTTGAAATGTCCCCCAAAGACTTATGTGTTGAAGGCTGGTGCCAATGTTCAGAAGTGAGGAGTCTGAGACATATTTGACTCATAAAGGCTCTGACTTCATCAATGGAGTAATCTATTGATAGGTTCATAATTTGATGGTCTTTTAGGAGGTGATGAAAACTTGGGGGTGGGCTTAACTGAAGGGAGTAGATCCTGGGACCATGCTCTTGAGGACTATATTTTATCTCAAACTCCTTTCTCTTGCATGCTCTCTCTGCCATGAGCAGCTTTGTTCTACCAGTCCCCCTTTGCCATAATGTTCTGCCTCACTACCAGCCCAGAAACAATGAAACCTACCAACCCTGGAGTGAAACCACTGAAACTATAAGCCCAAATAAACCTTTCCTCCTTTAAATTGATATTCTCAGGTATTTCATCACAGTGTTGGAAAGCTGACTAACACACAGTCCTGAGCAAATTTGGTCATAAAAAAATAAAATGTTCTTTTTGGCAGATGACAGGACATCTAAAGAAGAAATTTGACCTTACTACTGAGTTGGAATGAAAACAAACCCCAGACCAAATTCCCCGACACATATGTAAACATTTATTAAATAAACATGTATTAGGAAACAAGTATAAAACTGGTCCTTATTACCTGTTGCACAAGCTCAGGGAAATTCTGAATCTCTGTTCTTGCAGTGCCCCACCTATCACATTTCATGAAAGGTTTACTGGAGGCAGACATCAAACTGCCCAGAGACAGGATTTGGTTCTCCTTTATTTGGCATCAGACAATGAAAACTCTTTGTTACAAGGTCTGTGCAAAGGACTCAGGAGTTAAGATTCAGGTGCCATCCCTCTAGGGGAAAGACACAGACCTTGTCAGATTCTAAAACTCTGTTCATACAATAATGATGAATATTTCTAAAATATGTGTAACTAATTCCTATATGCCAAAGACCCAATACCTTGAACTTCACTGCTGAGATCATTTCTAACATTCATCAAGATAACTAGAAAGTCAGCAATTTCACAAAAAATATTTGATATTTGAAGACTTTTAGGTACTATTAAACTTGTTAGCAAATACATAAAACCATGCTGCTTTAAACTATTTTGAAGTGAATTTCAGGCATCATAACATGAAGACTATTCTCCTCAAGCCCATTAAGAAATTGAGTCTTCTATATGTAGGATGGGTCTTCCCTGCTTACAGTAGATTGACTTTGTAAACCACCCCAGGACTCAAAATTCCAGTCAGGATCACCACAAAAAGCATGGAATAAAAAGAACTACGGGAATCTAGCTCTGAAGATCCAAGGAAGATTAGCAAGAACTCATGGCCCCAAATACCAAGCAAGGAGTCAGATTTCATGGACTTGGTACTACAGGCCCTAGGGGAATGACACTGTGATGTCTGCCTCAGGATGCACCCACGCCCCTCCTGCTGGATGGCCAGCACAGGTTCTGGAGCAACTTGTTATGCCTGTAATGACCTAGAAGGCTGTTACAAACACATATGGGGATAACAGTAACTGCAAGTGCTCAAGCACTTTATCAGTCTTGTAGAGATCATTTCCACTCTCACATTGTTAAGGGACCTTCCTAGCCAGCCAGTACAGTAGACACCAGAGATACAAGTTTGGACAAGTTATAGACCTTATTATGGAGAAGCTTATGGAGCTAGCCAGAGTTCTTGATTTGGGGCACATGGCTAGTTTCAGAGGTCTATGAATGCCCTGAAAATAATGCCTTGAATGCCTCATCACCATGCATCTGCATGTATATACATTGTTTTAGAAAAGTGTATGTATTATACATCAGATTTGTAAAGTAGCCCATGATTCAGAGTGAAGACATGAGATGACCCTATAGTAAGTGCATTTACTCAGACTTCACTATGGAAGATCAAACTATAATGCAGTTATTATCAAATGACCAAAAAAAGACTTTACACATAACTGGAATTGTTAAAAGCTTATTTTATAAAAGTTCTCATAATAGAACTAATGACTAATAAAAATGGTACTAGAGTTAATATAATGAAGGAAACTCCATGCCATAATTTTTTTGTGTGTGTGCAGGGGACTGAACTCAGGACCTTGCACTTGTGAGGAAGGTGGCAGAACCACTGAGCTAAATCTCTGGCCCCATGCCATACATTTTACAATTATTCACAGACCCAACAAAGCAAAGGCTCAAGGTTGCTTAGCTATGTGAGGATGTTCACAGGATAATAGTAACAATACTTAAGTCTCATTTTAATTGCCATTCAGCTCTTCATGTCAAGCATGAAGTAGAATGAGAAGAATTTACAGCCATGATTAACTATCCACTGCTTCTTGTTGGGTCTATTACCTAAAATATTCATCATATTTAAGATAACCAATACACACGTAACAGGAACATTAACCAACTCATCCACCCCCAATTATTCAAGTCTGTTCAGTAGAGTATAGCTGATGCCAATAAAATTCATGACCCAAGAATTATGTTCTATTCATTGTGTGTTTTTCATAACACCTGCCCCATCCCCACATATCGCAGTTTAAGAAGCACAACTTTAATCACTCTGAAGTTCTAGTTTCTTCACAAATTAAATGGAATAACAACACCTTAATCAAAAGGTTCTTGGGAGCATTAAAATTGTCATTTATTGGATAAATCATATAACATAATCACTCTGCCTAATACCTAGCAGGTACTCAATAAATGTTAAATCTACCCCCACCCCAATGTTCCATCGAGTTTATGCCTCTCAAAGTGTGGTCCCCAGAACAGCAGCCACAGCAGCAGCATTAGGAATTGCTAGAAATGAAAATTCTTGGTGAGTCATGTGGAACACGCTGAATCAGCCTGCGCCCTGGCAACAATCCACTGGACAATCCCACCCCGGCACCCCCCCCCATTCCTCTGTACAGCCACCTGGTTCCACACTACAAAGACGCAGAGGACACTGGACCACCAGACCACGGTACTGAGTCCTGCCGCTCCCAGCCCAGAGGTAGGGGCTTCTGAGTCACCAGCCCACTGATTCTGGTCCAGAGGAAGGGGCATCCTGGCCACCATTCTTCCCACTGCTCCCAGACCAGAGGAAAGGGCTTTTGGGACACCATCCCTACCCCTGCTCACAGCCCCTGTCCCACCTCTCCCAGCTCAGAGGAGGTAATCCATGCAGGTGCCAACAGCACTGCCCCAGTCGAAATGAGAAAACACTTAAATAAGTCTCTAAACCAGACTTCCAGATCACCTACAGCAACCCCAAAGGGAAATGAGATGGAACACTCTGATACTCAACCACCTGGACCCACTGAACTGGCAACAAAAGGGGATCTGGAAAAAATGAAATCAGAAATAATTTCTCAGATAACAGGAGAAATTGTGCCCCTAGTGCAAGA
>NW_004624732.1:32846333-32884274 GCF_000247695.1 Heterocephalus glaber
TCCCAATGAGAAATGTAATTGTGTTGTATACCTACAATGTACCAATAAAAGAATTTAACAAAAAAAAAAAAAAGAAAGAAAAAAGAAAGAAAATTCTCAGGCCCAACTCAGACTTACAGAATCAGAAATTCTGGGAATAAAGACCTGTGAACTATATTTTGGCAACCCCTCTATATGATTCGGTTGCAACCTAAATTACAGAATCACTGATGTAGATAGGTCTTTCTTAACCCATATTAAAGTCATTTTGGGTGCTTTAAAAATTGTAAATATTTAAACTCTCCACCTATGGAAGAGTAAATCAGAACCTGTGTTGGGGAGGATCATGGCCATTAGCAGTTAACAACAGAATCCAGAAATTTAAATGACTCAATTTAAAGGGCCAACAGGAATCCACTTCTTTTTTCTTGGGCAGTCTGTGATAGATGCTTGAAATCCCATTACTATCAGAACTGCCATACTACTAATCAGCTGTGGGATCTTGGAAATGTTTCCTGAACTTCTATTAGCGTAAGTTTTTAGTTACCTACAACATGAAATAATAATGATCCATTTTAGTTGTTTTTATTTTCAGATGTGAAAATGGAAGTCCAAAGACTTCATCCCTTGTCTGTGTCACACAGAGCAGTAGCAGGAAGGTCAGAATCCAGCTTTGGCCATGGGTCAAGAAGGTAGGTGTGGGAAGGAGAAATGTGGTCCTTCACTGGTCAGACCCATTACAGACTGAGATTTCAGAGTAGAAGTGATAACAAAGTACAGAGAAGCTAGGGGTAGTATGAAACAAAGTGTGGGTGAGAATATGTTTGTGAGTTCTGATCTCATTGGGAGAGGAGAAAGGAAGGCCCATGGGTAATGGTGCTCACTTCTCCAACATCTATTTCTCTTATTGGTAAAAGTGGAATAAGCCCAAAGATGTATGAACTCAACAGTGTGGAAGTTCAGAAATGAAATGGCTAGCTCCAGGAAGATTCAACTTTAGGTGTACTGAAGTTGTGTGTGTGCGTGTGTGTATGTGTGTGTGTGCATGTATACACATATACATCCATATATATTTTATATATATATATATATTCCTTCTTCCTCCTCTACTTTTTCTACATGATGCACATATCCTTCAGTCATCTTGTCTGCTAAGTGACAATGGTCATTGTCATTTGAGGAGTTTCAAATTCAAACTAAGGTTTGTGCTTCTTGCCCCCAGCTGCTGCTCATCTACAATACTGGAAGATGAAACAATGGAGAGAAGAGAGCTGACTGTGAAGAGAGACTGATCTACCACTGGTTACAGTATTACTGTTACTTCCTGAATGTCCATGTCCATCTGAAATTAATATGTCAAAATCCTAGTCCCAAAGGTGATGACACTAGAAGGTGTGACCTTTGGGAGGTAATTAAATCAGGATGGAGCCCTCATGAACAAGATTACTGTCCTTAGGAAAGAGTCCCCAAAGAGAACTCTCTTTCTCACCTGTGAGATCAGCTGTCTGCGGTCTGGAAGAGGGCCCTCACCAGAACCCAACCATGCTGGTGCCGCCATCTCAGACTGCTGGCCTTCAGACTTACAAGAGAAAAAGTCTCTGTTGTTAGCCACCCAGACCACTATAGGAAAAAACAAGGACACTCACTTATGTACAATGTGGTCATCAGGCTCTGACCCATTCTTTTCCTTCCTCACATGCCACTTATAACTCTGAGTCCTTATTCTGATCTCAGCCTTCACATTTAGAAACCCCTGGGCTTCTGTGAATGTGGCAAGATGTCTTTTCCCACCTTCTGTCATGTACTGATAGCCAGGAATGACCTTCACTGTGGTGACTTTGAAGATATTCCTGTACTATTCCTGTACTTACACTGAAAACGCCATCTATGAGAGCAATCAAGAAACAATCAATTAACTGGAAAACAGTGAAAACTTTAACTTTTCCTTCACTTTTATAAAATGGAAGGAAATATAAAGTATTATTTCTTATCCAAAACAATGTAAAACTTTATGACACCACATACCCCCAGAGGGCTTAAAGCTACATAGCAGAAAACTGACTTTTTATGATGTTACTTAAAAAAACTTTCACAATTGTAATTTGTAAATTGTGACTCACTTTATTTAAAGCAATCTTTAAGATTTGAAAATTTCAGCACAGATACTTTGTGTATCCACTACCTTGAACGTTGCTAAAATGGTGTGCCTTTGGTGAGGAGGAAGAAGAAACCAGAAGGAGCTAGGAAAGAATTTGAAGAAGGTAAATAGATAAACCCATGAGCCCTGAGGGCATCTGAGGCCAGAGACTGAAGGGTCAAATGGAAGCTGAGGCCAGAACATAGTGATGCACAGGAGGAAGAGAAGATGAAAATGTCAGAGGACAAGGTGGGCACCCACTAACTGGCTGGAGAGGGTAGGATGCAGACTGAAAGACTAGAAAAGCATCGAAGAAGGAAGGAGCAGGCAAAGTCTATCTCCCAGAAAAGTGCTAAATAGCTTTGCCAGCTTCAGCCATAGGGACCAAAGCATGGGATGTTCCTTTAAATCTTTTTCTCCATGACACACATATCTTTCCGTGATCTTGTCTGCTTGGTAAGAATGGTTATTGTCCTTTGAGGAGGAGCAGGTTACAAACAGAAAGGGTAAAACAGGTTAACACTGGCCCTCATATAGCTTTTGCTCAGTGCATAGAATTTAAAAATAATGAGCCAATAAGGTTGTATCAATATCAGTTCCCTAGTTGTGATTTACTATAGTTACACATGATATTCCCATTAGGGAAAACAGAAACAGGGGTGTATGGGATCTTTCTATATACTATTTCTCACAGGTGGGTGCAAATCAACAACTTACATAATGACAAAAGCTGTTTTGAATGAGCTGATTTTAATAAGCCAGAAGATAAAAGTCTTATTTTCTAGCTTTCCTTGAAAAGTTGGAAAATCAAGCAACATTGGGCTCACCTAATGTTATTTCATAATAATGAGAAGCAGAGAGGCATCACAGTCCTTGAGATAGGCATTGTAATCTTCATTTTGTCCCATTCTCTCTCAGTCTGCTTTACTATTTATGTTACATTTGGTCGCAAAAGACACTAGATTCTTCCACTCTCCTGTAAGAGTTAAAAACTTGGTCATTGGAGAGTTATCTTAGTTTACACCATTTGTTGGGAGATGAACACTGTATCATGAATAAGAACCCAAGGACATCTCATTATCCTGATGCCCTTGGGGCTTTGCACATAATAGTTGTCACTAATGTATTCTTCTACAGAAGCATAAACACACAGGATATGATCCAAGAAAAATCAATGACATACTAAATGTCATACTATACCAATTTCTGTCATAACTTTGGAGCCCTATGAACTGCCATCAGTTCTCAAGTCATAAATTCTCTGAAGTTATTTATGAAACATGCATTAGGTAAGGTCTAATTTACCAAAGTTTGAAATATATGGACCCAGGGTTTAATTTATTCATTCTCTCTTTCTCTGGCTCTCTCTCTTTCACTGTGTGTGTGTGTGTGTGTGTGTGTGTGTGTCTGTCTGTCTGTCTGTCTCTGTCTCTGGAATATATATATTCCATGATTCAAAAGACAAGGTGCCATTTTAAATTGAGCCTTCCTTTTGGTTTTCTGAGGTTAAAACATTTTCCACATTGAAACCTGTTCCCTTTGATTTCCACATGGCAAATTACTCAAGTGGAATTATTTATCCCAAAGGCCATGCAATGTTCCCATTGTCATTGAAAAGCAAAGGGCAAAAAAACTAAAAAAAAAAACACCAAAAACACAGTGGTGCAAAAATAGGGAGGATAAATTTGGGCCATTCTTTGTTGCACTGAAATAAAGCATGTAATTGATTCATGTAATTAGGTTCACCTTTGTGTCTATTAAAAGGTATTTTGTATAACCACTCGTCTATGTAATATATGATCCAATCTCCCTACTACCACCTTCTCATCGTGTACATTAGGTTGTAGTTTTCCCTGGTTAGGTCATTTTAATAGTAACCTGTCTGATAATTTTACTATGGAAAAATCAGATTTTTTTCCTATAGGGAGTTGATAGGGGGTGGACTATTACAGCACACAAACTTAAAAGGAAAGAGTCTATTTTTATATATTCTTTAACACATGAGTTAACTTGTCAGGTGAGTTAAATTACATCTAAAATTCAGGAGTAGATGCAGATCCTGGCTAATGGTTCCTCCAGTGGCCCATTGAGTCATAAGGTTGGAGATAGGATGCTCTCATCTCTCCTTGGCACTGAACTTTGACCTACAGTATGTGTACTGTAAGCTTAGCTATTTTACAAATCAGTAAATACACAAACCAAGCTGCATTGGTGAAATTATGTCCGCAGACTGATTTAGTGGTTATGCAGGTCAATTAAATCTGTAGCCCTCTTTGATGCTGCCTTGGTTCATACTGGAAGAAGTGGATTATTAAAGTTGCTGTTAGTACCTGCCACATCCAAAGATATGGCATACATGAAATGCTTGCCATCTGAGATCTGGCTGTTGCCAATAGCCATGGGACTGACAGCTCACACCTTTGGAAAGTTAAAATACAAAATAAGATGCTCACTTGCTATATTTAAATAAACAGCTATGACATCCAAATCAGGTCATTTTATATGAAGCATGTAATGGTTTGCACTGTGTGGGGGATCAGCTGGAGCCTTCAACAAGGCATCTGGTAAGGCCATGAGTCCCTTCCAAGTACTCTGCTGCAAGCACATGAGGGCCAGCTGGCAGAGCAGCTGCAGGCCCAGGTCACTGGGGAGCCAGCTGACCATAACTCCTTCAGATAATACATTCAAAGGTCAAAGGGGCTCTGGCTCTTACTTTGAACAAGGATGTTTGGTCACCAGGGGTTCCAGTGACCCATTGGGCTCAGAACACACAAATAATTTGCAGCTTCCTTAATTCATCTGAACTCCAATCCCCAAAGCAAAGCTCAACTTCAAAGTAGCATTTTATTTCTTTTTCAAATATTACGCTGCAACTATATATCTTCATGAAACTTTTTTAAACAACTATTTTATATTTCTCCTATTTTTTAAACAATTTTTTTACTTATGAAATTATGCATTTATTTTGAATGGATATATCTAATATCTATATATAATAAGATGGTATGTTATCATGCATGCACTTAAGAAATATCCAGACTACCTGTCTGTGTGTCAGGCACAGTGTGAGATATTGGGTCCAGGAGGAAAGAAATAGATGCAGTCAGTCCCTTCTTTCAGAGAACAAAATTATTGGAAGTGCTATTCTTGTCATCTTTGCTAGCAAACACATGTGCCCTCTTTTCCACAATCCAGGACACAGGGAATTCCCCATATGAGTTTAACACAGATAATCTTTGGATGTGTCTTTCAAAAATCACCTGTCAAACTATTGAGGAAAAAACCCATCTATTTTTGGAGCAATATTTTCATGCTCACAGAATTGCCTTCAGGATTTTTGAGAACTTGGCCCTCTTAAAAGAGAAAAAGAATCTGTTCTTTGTGCTCTTGGTGAGAAGGATCACAGCAAACAGAAACCAGACTTCTTGAAAATGCCCAAATATAAAATATTTGTGTCCCTGCTTATTGTTACACTGTGGTTGCTAGGAAGACGGCTAATACCCACCTTGGCACTTGGCGTGGACAATAATTGACTTTAGCATCATGGGAAAAAGTTAGTTTGGGGTTGTGTTGAAATAGCCACAATGTGGACGATTTCTACAGATAGTTTTGTTATCATCTGACAAGATTTTGACCGAGGCCAGACTCACACCCTAAGCTTTTTGTGAGACATACTTCATGTCCCTGAACCAAATGAGTTTATGCTGGAGAAAACCCTAGTCAAAAAGCAATATGCCAACTTGTCAAGTTTAAGAAAAAGAGGCTTCCAAGTATAGCATCTTTTTACTTTATAAAACTTTCTCTGCCAACATTTGGTTTTGGGTGCACCTGAGGGTGAGGCAATGCTTTGAACTAGAGTAGGAAATACAAGTTTCAGTGAAAAGCTGCCAGATATCCTGATTTTAAAGTGTTACTTAAAATTAAAAGCAATAAAAAATTAAGAGCAATGAAAGTATCTTTTTTTTTTTTTTTGGTACGGGGGATCAAACTCGGGATCTTGTGCTTGTGAGGCAAGGGGCGGAACCACTGAGCTAAATCCCCAGCCCAAAAGTATCTTTCTTTTTGCCCAGGGAAACTATAAATAAAGAACAAAATAAAAGATAGATAATAAAGAGGGAGACAGAACTTTTACAAAAGGGAAGGAGGCCAGGACATGGAGGGAAGGTGGGAGGAAAGGAGGGGCAGAGATAAAAAAGAGAATTAAGATATGTTCTGTGTCTATACCAACTCCTCACAATGAATTTAATCATTATGTACTGCAAAAATGTACTAATGATACAAATGAACATAGCTTTTGTTTTGTTTCTTTCTTTTAAGGACCAACCATAGGAAATTGCCTCCACTTGACTCAGCTGGTTCTTCCAACAGTTGGCACTTTGCTCAGATCAGTCCAGAAGGGTCAGCTCTCCCAGTGTTCCATGATTTTCAGCAATCTCATATGGCAATTTCCCATTAACCCCTGTTGCCCTGCCCCAAGACATGCATGTCTTTCCCGCAAGGTGAGCCTAACGCGATCCTAAAGCTGTCACCGCATGCAATCAACCCCTGACCCACTTTCTCAGGTTGATTTTGTGAGTTCAGTAAGTCAGTCTGCCAACTGCCCCTGAACTGACAGAGTGGGGACAGGTGTCCTTCCCAGCAGAGAACTGACATCCATCACAATGTAGGAAATATGCTAATCCCAGGGCCTGGGATGGGAACCCCAGGCTTTGTGACCTCTCATTGGAAAGGCCTCAGTGTGCTTTTTAGAAGATGGAGCTATTGTCATTCTGGGCCTCCAATGGGAGGATTGAGAGAAGAAGCACAATTTAGATCAAAGGATGGAAATACAGGACTTGGGAGGCTAAATAGCCCTGCCATTATTTGGCCAGAGAAGAGAAGGCTGGATTGGATTGGGTCAAGTAGGCCATAATGGTAGAAGAGCTATTATGTCCTGAATGAGGCCAGCTGTTCAAAATTTTGAGGGAGAAGAAGAGGGGAAGAAAATGAATGTAAACTGAAATGTGAGAAATTTGTTTGACATAAATAGAAAATTTCAAACAGTAAGGGCTATTAACTGCTGACATTAGTGATGGAGGAATACATTTCTTAGATGAACTTTAAGATTTTTAAGTCAAGAATTTTAAAGGAAAACTTGCCTGAGTGCAGAGCAGAAATAGAAAAAAAAAATCACTGAGGCCCATGTAATTTAAGTATGTAACGTAAGATTTTGGCCTTCATAAACTGCTCTTTACAACTGACAGTTTCTCTGAGAATAGTATTGAAAGCTGCTACACAAGGCTTCTCCGACCTTGCTTTAATGACTTAGCCAAGACAGGAATTGTCTTTGTGGCTAAGTGATTGACAAGTACCTTGGGTGATGGGCATCTTGATTCCAGTTCTGCAGCTAATCAACTCTCAGAGTTGGAAGGAGTGCAGAACCTCAATTTCCTTAACTGTCAAACAGGGACAATAGGTCTGTTCCACCTCGTAGGATGTCTTTCAGGAACAAATTGTAAAAGGAATGAAAAGCACACTAAATCCAAGTATGGAGTGATTAGACTGTCCAGACCTCAGGGCTGCTCCCAAATAAAGAACTGGGTGGCTCTCTTAGTATTGTTTTAATGAGTTACTCCCACACCAGCCTCCAAGTAAGAAAAGAGAAGGACCAGAGGGCAAACTAAGAATTCAAGGGCACAAGCTGGTCTACAGACTGCTATTTTATTCTCATAACTTCTAGGTCTATAACCCCAAATCAGGCAAAACTGGGTGGCATTTGCCAGCATAGGGCGAACAGAGTCTTTTCATCTAGCTGTGACCTTTGCAGTTTTGGACATTTCAATTGGAAATATTTCTCCATGAAATCCTCAAATAACAGAACTAGGGAACTCCATTTGCCTTGGTGTTTGTGATAGGTAAGTTTAAAATAGATTTGAAAATGGACATTTTAAATTGGACACATCTAACTGTTGTAGTACAGTAACAAAGTGAAAGAATCTTGTACCTCTAGCATGGGTTCAGACTGAGGATACATTTAGTCCCAATGAAAGAAAAGGTCTTGTCCACCCTAAATTGCATCTACGGAGAAAATATCATTTAAAAATGAAGGCAGAATAAGGGACTTTTCATACAAGAATTGAGAGATTTTTGTCACAAGCATATCTGTACTATCAGAGTTGTGAAGGTGGCTGATTAGCATCCCTGCTTTTCAAAGTTTTATCTGTTGAAATTCTGTGCTTCTAACCATGAGGCACTGCATGCTGCTCCAGTCACAAACAGAACTCTGAACTGGGGCAGTCTTTCTGCAACTCCAGAACACCGGAAGCAAAGGAACAACTGAGCACATTTAAACAAATCTCTTAATTTTTCAAATAAGAAACAGAAGATCTAAGAAATGGTGACAAAGTATAAAACAATTAGTAGAGGGACAATGCTGGAATTAACTCCCAAATCTAACATAATTATTCCACCTGAAAGATCACAAAGTGACTTCCAGTGAGGTAAATGTGGTTCACAGACATATTTCACTTGCTTCATAAAGTGGATTTAAAATATAATTCCAAATAGTTCTCTTGAAAAATTAGAGGTCATGGCCAGGTAAGCCCATGTACATGCATGATGATAATCAGCTGGAATTCCCATGTGTTCTGCCCCTTTGAGATGAGAAATGTACTCTGGGGTTTCCTACAATCCTCAGCACTCTCTAGTACTCCTAAACAAGGTGCTAAAGGTGATTTAGAATAAATCATCATGGTCACCAGATGCTGACCTTAACTATCCATTTCACTCATTTTATTATCCTGGAGTATCTATACATTTGATTTTTGTAGTTCCTTATCACTTGCTGTTTCTGCTTTCCTACTCAGTAAAACCATTCGTGATTATTTCCATAATAAGTAAACAAACAAATCCTTCAGTGCATTACCTGGAGACAGGCTAGCACAAGAGCCTGGTTTACCTTACTCATTTTTATATGATTCTTATGCTTTGATTTTTTTCAAATTAAATATTGCAAAGATTTATTTGTATTGCTATCTTCTGAAGTAGAGTGATGACCACTGCCAGTCTCTTCCATTTCTGCTGAGTGAAAGGTAACCTCCCTCCCACCATGTTTTCTCCAGAGCTTTATCCTAACTACTTGGGAAGATGCGTGGGAGAATACAGTGGTAAAATGATATTACAAAGATATGATAGATACATATGCCCACCCGAAAATTTGTAAATTGATTTCATAATAGCATTATTCTAACAGCCAAAAAGTAGAAACAACATAAATTTCCATCCAGTGATGGATGAATGAATTAAATGTTTCATCTCTGTACAGTGGAATATTATTTGGTAATTAAAAGAATACGAAGTATTGATACTACAGCATGAATGAACCTTGATAATATGACAAGTAGAAGAAGCCTATCACAAACTGCCATGTAGTATATGATTCCATCTTAATGAAATGTCCAGAGCTATCAAATACCATAGAGACTGAAACTAGATTAGTGCCAGCTGCAACTGGGAACATTGGGAGGAAATAAGAAATGGCTACTAGTGTGTACAAGGTTTGTTTGAAAGTATTCTAGGGTTGATTGTGGTCATGGTCACACAATTCTGTGAATATGCTGAAATTCACTGATTACTACACTTCAAATAGACAGATAAAGGTATGATATGTGAATGATAGCTTAAAAGGCTAAAATATAAAATAGAATAAATGTTTTGAAATTGGAAAAGGGGAACTGCTATTTTGGGTGGGCTGCCTGGCAGCCTCTGACACTGTGCACTTCACAGATGAAGAAACAAAGGCTCACACAGAGGTGGCTGCCTTGGCTAGGAACATGCTAAACTGAGATTTGGATGTGTCTGGTTCCCAAATCACTCGCTTCCCTCACCCTGTCACTGCTCAGCTCTCAACTAGCATTTTCTCCCTCTCAAAAAGACAAGTAAAAAAGCCAAATAGAGACTGGCTGTTTCTTATGGATGCATGTGACTATTATGAGCAATATACCTCTGAAAAGCTCATTTGAGCTGCGCCAGCGGATTAGTCTTTCTAAAGTCAAATCGGGCCTGTTCCCCTCAAGGTGACATGTGTCCTTTTCTAAATGCAGAGCTAGATTCGCCAAAACCATTTCTGTCTGCTGTCTGTTGACATTTTCTCACTTACCCAATATCCTCCTTGAGCTCACCTCTGCTTGCTCTCATTCCACATTAGAGCTGAAACACTGCCTAACGTGCCTCTCCCCTCCCTTCTTACCCCACGTCTGTGAAACAGCACTCAGGTACCTGTGAACTTGTTTATGACCTCCTAATGCAATTTCTATGCATGTCTCTAATCATTACCATCAAAGAGTACTTACAAATGAGTTCACATGGACAAATTCTTCCACTAAGCATTCAGAACACATGCATAGCAACATCCATCCCAATCAGGTTAAGAGGGTATAGTAAAGCACAGATCATTTGGGAGGGCGGGTAAGGTGAAGTGAGGGGAGACAGATTCAAATAGCATTCATGCCTTGCCTTAAATGAGGATTGGCCTGAGCTGTACATGAGTGGGCCGCCATCAGAGAGCATCTGGGACATAAGCCATCTCCAAGCCACAGGCGCAGGGACTGCATTCATTCACATTACACCCTATCAACTTCCCAGCCAGGCTTCAGTGCTCACCTCTATTGAAGCAAGAGCCAAGTGCACCCAGGGACCTCAGCTGGGGCACCAGGACCACTGCAGCAGCTTCCAGCTTCAGCAATCTGATCTTACAGCAACCTTCAGCCCTTACTTCCCTCTCAGTGAACAGTGAGGTTATGCTTTCTCCTGCCTGTCAATATTTAACTACCCTGTCAAGTTACATTACATCACCCTGCATTAAATCTCATCTAGTGATATGAGAGGGTGTGTCTGCTCTATTCAATTCAACTTAAGTAGCCTTGATCCACTGCTTTCCATGATTCCTTTCTTTCAACATGGATTGAGCCTTACTACATTTGGTGTTAGGGAAACAGAAATGAAATATCTACTCCCTGGAGTCTAGTTGAGGAGACAAGCTTTGTAAAGAGGTGTGTGCTTTCTGAGCACAAATGACAGGCAGACTCCCCTTCCAGGCTGATAGGGAGGGATGGAGGACATGGGGCCAGAGAATTCCTGAAGATGGTGGCACGTGGTGACGTCTCTAATGGACCAGGTTAGGTGTGGGAAGAAAAAATGATGAGGAACACATAACTTCTGTCCTCAGGAGCTTACACTGAACAGAAATGGCCCCCTCATTCTATAAACAGCACGGCTGCGTATGTCATTGTCATAGCCAAGACGCAAAATCACAAACCAAAGGTAGGAGTCACTTCTCAGTATTTTATAAAGTTGGGTCATCAGCTGTGTGTAAAACTGAACATCTGAACAAAAATATCTCAGTGGCACGAGCTGGCTATATTTTATAGACCACTTAGCGCTACAAATACAGATGATTCTTCAGAGATAAACCTAGTAAATAAAGAAATTCCCTGTGATCCATTTTCAGGACTCAGGAAAGAATTTGGGTGACAGAGTAACATTTTTCCCTGGTCAAAGGACTGAATTTGAGACAAACAGGCACTGGTAAGGCCAGTAAAGAGGGATCTGTCACGGACTGGATTCTCTTACTTCTCTGTGGCTTTTCCATCATAACATTTTCTGACACTTAATAAACTGTTGATGACTCTTTTAAATTATATAAAAACAATGACTGAATCACTGGGCAGTACTGAATTGCTATTTTTAACTTCATCTGTGATCAGAGGCCTTAGAAGCTACTCACTTTGGAATTATTTTTTTCAAGTTTGAACTTACCACCAAAGCATGGTTCTCAAATGTACCCACATAATTGCTTTTCTACCCAAATTCTTTTCAGCTTCATGCTCTAGAGAACAAAGACTCCCATTTATACATTCGTACTCAAAGGTCCCCACCACCAGAGAGCCCAGGGGGCTGCCATAGGACAGTCCTGGTATATCTGAATTGCAAAACACAGCCTGGGGATCTCAATACATCGAATGTGGGACATGGTCCAAGCTCAGGAGCCTCTCGCATAGAAGCAGCACTCTTAGTCTCTCAGGCAATCTTTCAGTTCCACTTGCATACTTCCCCAAGTATTCCCAAGGCCAGTGCTTACAATCTGTTGCAGTATTTTACTACAAGGTATTTAGGGTTTTGACAAATACTGACACTGCCACCATTCCAGTGAACACTGATGACCCACATCTAATGCCCACCACTTGGTTGGGGCTGAAGACATTTTTGATTCAGTCAATGATTATAAACAGAACACTCCAGACCCATCCTTGACATCTGGAACCACGATTTGATTTTAGCCCATTAATAAGTGTACATCAAATGTTGGATCATCAAAAACTAAAGTTTTACCATACACAGTGGGGTTTTATTTATTAGTTTATTTAGTACCAGGGATCGTCCTCAGGACCTTGAGGTTCCAAGGCAGGCGATGGAACCACTGAGCTAAATCCCCGGCTGAAACATGTTTGTTTTTTTTTAATCAAGTCTTTTTCAGAACTTTTTTTTGCTTAATAACACATAACACTTAGAATTAAGAATATTATACATTATTAGTGGAATAATTGTTATATGAATTGCCAAATGCCCAGGGATTTCTTGACCCAATTAGAATGGATTTATCTTGTGATCTGGCTAGAAAAGTGTCCTCTGTTTTTAATGGCAATTTTAGTAGTTGCCACATGAGATATATTTTTAAAATATCATGAATTTCATCATTCATGAGATAATCACCAGCCCAAGGAAAATAACTAGCAGATATGGCTAATATTTTCAGAAGTTAACCATGAGGAACTTCAACTTTGAAAAGACAGAATGCTTAAAATGTATCCCATTTATCTCTGGTGTACCAAGATTTTCAGAATAAAAAGAAGAGAAGGTTTTGTTTGCTTGTTTTACATTTTTAATAAAACGCTTTTTTAAAGAGAAGGGTTAACTAAAAACATCACCGAAAAGCCAATTTAAACAAAATATTCTTCTCCTGCATTGTGTACTCTGTATGGAGGAAATTTATGAAAAACTTCAGGCCTCAATTAACTTAACATAACCCTGGCCAAGTTAATAAATCCCCATGATTGAGGTATAAACCACCTCTTATGAGAAGTAACTAAGGAAAAGTGCTTGATTATTATGGTATACTCAGGATGGGCTTTACCTTTTAAAATGGTGGCTTTGGAAGTCTGTAACTTATCTGGGGTCATGTAAGAGTCTTTCTCATGTTGCTAACTGTTCTAATTTGCTCAAAATTTAGGAATTCCCTAAGCAGTGAGACTTTAAGTGCTAAGACCAGGAAAATCCTGGCTAAACCAAGGTAGTCACTCAACTTGCTGCCACTCCAATCATGTCAGAACCCTAAGAATTAACTACGTATATTCTAGGATACATTATTTTGCATTTTGTCTGAACTAACAAATTCTCATTCTTTAAATCCAGTTGACTTTTTAAAACAAATATCACTGATAGTCAGGCTTAATAAATATATTGGTTTTCAAGATGAGTAAAAAGTTTGATGTAAACAAATGAAATGACCCCATAGAATAAAGAGATTTGAAATTTTCTTTTGTGGAGTTCAGAAACTAAAATCAAAACAAAATTGACAAAACACCCAGAAGATCTTTTAGCCTTGATCTCCAAGTGTGTTCTGTGGGATTGACGATATTGGCTTTGCTAGGATCTTGTTACAAATGCATGATCACATAAGTCTTCTGAACCATTTCTGTAAAACCTCTGGAGGTTTTGAGGCAGGTGATAGTTTGAGAAGCCCTATTTCAGAATTTAATCCGACAGGAAGAAGAAATGAGCCGCCAAAGCAATTTGCTATTACTATAAAGACAAAAACATCCTTGCAATTCCAAATATTTTGGCAAAGAAAATAAAAGGCATTATTGTAATGAATGTTTTCTGGGGCTCATGAATTTTAATTTCATGGTCAAAGAACCTATAAAATATTTTTAAACTGAAAACGTGGCCAATGATTAGTTTTTCTACAAGGGAACCTTGTAGGATGCCCGGATCCACTGCAAAGGGCAGAGCAGCTGAGTGAGTGGGATTGTCCTCCCAGCACACAGTTGGTCACCATCCCTTAAATGCCACACCTCCCTGATTGGAAGATCAACCCTGGGTGAATCCTAGATTTTGGTTTACATGTGAGACAATATTGTACAGGTGAAGAATAGGGAAAAAGTGAGTTCCTGACATACAAGTCAAGAGGACTGTTTTGAGATTGGAGTTCTGAATAGTCTAATAAATACTGCATAGAGATGAAATCAGTATTTGGACACACTAGTCTTGAAGTAAAAACAATTAACAGCATATATTTGATCCTGCTTTAAAAAATAATTTGCAAGTGGTTGGTATATGGATTGCATCACTGACTAAGAGGATGAAGGATTGTGATTACTGAGAGAACATTTCAGGCCTAGAAAGCAGTAGAAACTTATGTTTATGCAAAAGGGAGAAAGAAGGCAAAGCAACAACAACAAGAAATAAGCAAAGATGGTTAAAAGTTAAACTATATGACAGTAATATATAGTGAATTGTAATAATAAAAAGGCAGAGTTTTCTTTCCTGATACAGAAGATGGTTATCATCACAAAGAATATAATAGGGGTTTGAAACAAAAATTCTAAATATTACAAGGGGTATGTGTGTGTGTGTGTGTGTGTGTGTGTATGTGTGTGTGTATGGATATTTTGTATTCTATGAACAGATTATGCATAGTCATCCTTTATGCCCACGGGACAGAGATTCACAGAAAATTATTACACATGAGAGCACCAAGAAAGCACTGAAGAGACCCCAACGTGAATGAGGAAATCACAAATAAGCAAAAACTATAAGTGCTTTTAAATAAGAACATAGTTTTCTCAAATCAAGGGTGAAAAATGCAGTAAAAATAGAGTAAAAGTCATTTAGACATAGTACAACAATGAAGACCATTTCATATCAGAACTGGGATGTGGCTAAACCCTGAAGAAAATATAGAGCTTTAAATATTTTTATTAAAAAAGGAAAGATTAAAAACAAATGAACTATATTCCTTCTTAAACTACTCCAATATAGTGGTAGAGAGAATGCTTCTAAATTCATTTTAGGAGGCCAGCCAACATCACACTGATACGAAAACCAGATAAAGCTACTAAAGGCAAGAAAATTAAAGGCTATCTCTGACAAACATAAATGCAAAACTCCTCAATAAAATACTAGCAAAATTAGTTCAACAGCACATCAAAAAACTATACATCATAACCAAGCAGGATTTATACCTGGGATGCAAATCAATTAAAAGGATATACGCCAAGAATGGTAAGAATGTCATGATCATTTCAATAGATGTAGAAAAGCTACTTGACAAAGTTTAACATCTTTTCTTAATAAAAATTGTTAGCTGTTAAAAGAATGTACCTCAACATAAAAAAGACCAATTAGGAAAAGCCCATAGCTAACATTAATACCAATAAGGAAAACTGAACGATTTCTATCTAAGATCAGGTACAAATCAAGGAAGCCTACTCTCACCACTTCTATTCAACACAGTAGCACAAGTATTAGCAAGAGTAATCTGACATGAAAAAAAATACAGAAAAATGTAGGGTCATAAAATTACCAAGGTCATAAAAGATAAAAAAGTATAAGAAACTATCTCAGCCAGAAGGAGCACAAGGAAAGGTAACTAAATGTAAATGTGGCAGCCTGGATGGGCAGTGAGAACAGGTGTGAAAAAACAAAAAGGAATAATAAACAAATGGTGAATAAAACTAAAGAAATTTGAATAAAGTGAATCTTTAGTTAATAATTACAAACAATATCCATATTAATATGTTAGTAACGGAAAATTGGATGAAAGATATATAGGAATACTTTGTATTTTCTTCATTATTTTGTTGTAATTTTTTTAAAAATGAAGGTTGATTTGAAATTTTAAAAATAGTTGGATAATTTTAGATAGAAATAAAAGCTACTAAAAATGTAAATTACAGAAATGCAATAGGATGTCCTGGGATAGGAGGGTGGCCAGGAAAAGTGGTCTGTGATTTGTCTGAGGTATTTGAGCAGAGAGTTGCATAATGCAGTAGGGAAAGCTGTGCAAAAATCTCAAGGAAAAGGATGCAGGCACAGGGACAATATCAAAACAAAAAAGCAAACAAACAAGAGATGAGTTAAACTGAAAGCTGGTTATTTGCAAAGAGAAAATAGCTCTCTCGTATTCTAATAGAGGAACAAAGATAAAAGCACATCACATAGAGCTTGGGAAACAAAACATAAATGAGAAGGGAAAAGATTAAAAATAAGATTATATGTAATTCTCTGATATTGCTTTAGAAAATGGATATTTTTCAAGCAAAATACAAATGATTAAAGTTAATACAAGAAAAGACAAAAGACTGATGTATATAAAAAAAGTAATAAAAATGTGGCTAAGACTTTAAACTTTGAGTTAGACAAATATATTACACTTGGATTTTACCTAAATTTTTAGAAAGAGATAATACCCCTACAATTTAATTTGTCCTACAGAAAAGAAAAAGATGAAAATTTTCACAATTAACTTTACTAAGCCAGTAGTAATAATACGACCTAATAAAACTAACACAGAAAAAAAATCTAATTTCATTTATAAAATTAAATACAAATATTTAAAATAGAGTGCTAGTAAATTGTAACAAAATCACAATATTCTATGACCAAGTATAGCTTATTTTAGTTATATAAAAATGAACTGACATTTAAAAAGGTATCAATTGGATTTATTATATTACAGTATATTAAGACAATTAAAAAGATAAATATTAAAAATTCTTATGGTTTATACTATATAGAGAGAAAGTTGAAAGAAAAATTTTGAAATGTTGATATCCCTAGAGATAAACTTTACCAAGAGAGTTCATAGAAGACTTCTATGAAGTAAATGGTACAATTAAATAAGAAAAAAATGGTAGTAATACATAGGAAAATACAGGTCTTACTGTAAAAGTGATTATTATTCCCTAAGTTACATATACATGATATAATTGTAATAAGAATTGCAATGAGATTATTTTGGAAAATAGAGGTACTAGGCAAAAATCACTCTAAATTTCATGTAAAAGAATGAATATGTTAGAATATTCACTCCAAAAACCTTTAAAAGAACTTTTGTGCTATTAGGTATTAAAACATTCTTTAAAATACTATAATCAAAACTGTAAGTTAATTCGTACTAGCACAAGAACAAACAAACCATTGGTTTGGAAAAGAAAGTTGAGAAACAGTATTATGAACTTAATAATTTTTTCATAAAGTTAATACTTCAGAGGGAAAGAAAACCACATATTAATCAGTAAGTAGCATTATTCAATAAATTATATGAGGGTATTTGCTTTTCAAGTGGGAAAAATACTCCATCAGGACCCTATTTCACAAAATGTGTAAAAAAAATTCTTGAGAGATTTAAGGTATAAATATTAAAAAAAAACCCTGAGAAACAAGAGCATTGGGTGACAATATATTAAACTATTGTTAGAAACTCAGAGTAAAAGAGACAAAAGATTAAACTCAGAAGCTACAAAGAGAAAATTAGATACAATTTATATAAAACTAGTAACATTTATCAAAGCAAAAACATTAGGAACTCAGCCAGAAACAAAGAAACAAAAAATTTCTGACTTTTATAAGAAACAAAGACGTGGTATCCCAACTATGAAGGCAGTTCTTTCAAATTAGTAAGAAAAAACTCCAATAAAAATGGGTAAAGAATACTAATACACAATTCAAAGATTGCAACTGGCTAAAATATACTTGAAAATACAGGCTTAACATAGGTACAAATTAAACAATATTTTACCTAAATTAGATGGACTAAAATTATAAATACTATTGACATCCAAAAACTATGTTCAGAAATAGGCGATTTTATATACAGTTGGAAAAGGAATATATTTTCTGGAAATTAATTTGGAATATCTGTGAATATTGAAAATCTACATATGATTAACCCAGTCAGCCATCACTTTTAGGGATGTAAAAATGCAAGACTTTATAGGATTTATTTGAAAGTGCACAGTAATCTAAACTTTCTGAATGACTATCAGAGGGCAACTGATGCCGAAATTATGCCGTTTAGAGGTGGAGGATTTTCAGTAGTTACAAAGAGTGAGGCAGGTTTTTTATACATTGCTACACAGTCAACTCCGAAAAACAAAAACTAAACAAAAAATGTCCCAAACAGCATTAGACTATTTCTCTGTTATAACTTAAGAAGAAACACTATAAATATTTACTCATACCTGAAATTTTAAATCTCTAAAATGAGTATTATCTCACAGTTTGTCCTGTTCTTGTTTCCTCAAGGCAGATGAAATAGCAGGGTGGTGCACGGAGGAGGAGGAGGGGAAGTTTGTTTTTCCTTACATTATTTAAAGCAGTATCAGTAATGAGCTGATGATTTTCAATTTTATTGATTTTAGAAATCACACACTAGGAAAAAGGGCAAAAATAAAGGACAGCATTTTCTGGCTATACAAGGGTTTGGGTTTTCATGGAAATAATAAAGCTTCATTTTTTAGAGTGATTTTTCCAAAGTTCATGGAAATCAAACATGAAGTCTGATATTCAATTCTGTCGAGATGCCCAAATGCCAATAAGCCAGATAGGAAACCAGGATTGCATTTGTGAGGACCTCAGCACATTGAACTAATTCCACTGAAAACAAATAGCCACAGAAACCTACATCGCTGGCAAGCTGGTCAGTGGTACCCTTCAGGTTCCAAATGTTTAAGCTGGCCATGTTCTGTCATCTTCATGTACCTCTTAATTACTGTACCTTGATGAGGTATTTTAACCACCACTCACTCTGGCATTTTAGAGGCAGAAGAGGAAAGAGATGGTGAGATCCATTTCCAAGGTATGCAGGCGGGAAGCCCTTAAGGGGTTTCTTTGATGTGGACTTTTTGTTTCACTCATTCTTGGAGAAAACATTCTAAAGTTGTCAAAAAGGGCATCTGGGATGGCTGCAACTGTAAGCATGAGCATGTGGTTTTAAATTACCTGCACTGACCCCGGGGAATGCAGAGCCAGGGTGAGCATGTTTGGGAGTGGCCTTTTTGAAAGTAGACAAAGTTTGTGTTTTGTGTATTTGTGGGAGGCATGTTTTATTTTATCATTAGCAACTACATACTATTCTTCCTATACCTATACTTTCAAAGCAAATGCTTCTCTGTGATACTATTATCAAAGTAGGGGTGTGTTGTTACTATAAAGCAAAGATAAACAACAATTTCTTCTACTACTAACATAAGACATAAATAATATGTTTTATGTTGCAATGAGGAAAAAAATCAAATACATTTATGTGCAAATAAATGTCCAAGAACCAAGGCATAGTTAGTGATTCAAAACTTTATAGGATTGCTCATAGAAAAGAGGGTCCTCTTTAGAAGAAAGTAATTTGTTTGCTTCTGATATAGACACACTCACCAAAACCAGTAATCAGATAAATACATTAATCATGGAATCTATCATTACTATCATTCCTTAGCCTTTGCTTCCATATCTACAAATTAGGTCAAAAGCAAATTTTCTTTAAGTGCCTAATGTTGTCCTTTGTCACAGCAAGAGCTCATTAAACTTTGAAAAGGGAACATCACAGAGTTTACAATAGAACTTCGGGACTAATACTACTGCATTATCTGTATCATGCAACAAACAGCATCATTATAGTTTCATGAGACACAATAAAAATTGCTCATTAATTATTCATATTCTGTTTCCAGCACACAAAATTAAAAAAAAATACAAGAGAAAAGCAAAAATGTTGTTAACCTATACATTTACATAGGTTAAAAAAAAAAGAAAGCTGAATTTAAAAGGGTGGAGATCAGAAATCCTAATAGATCTGAACACTAGAGTCACTAGAACAGATCTCTGCAGTGCTCTGGGAGTTCCTCTCTTCCTAGACACTGCTGAAATGTTCTCCTTGTCTATTGTTGCTGTTAAGCCAGAGATAAACTCAATGCTAAGTTTACCCACCCTGCACACAGACTGACTCAGCTCGAAATACAAGTCTGTCAAGTAGCTTGTTTTAGACACAGCTTTAAACAATCAAACAGGCCCCCCAATACCTGGCTGTAAAATATGTTAAGTTAACCAATATCTAACTTTCCTGCAAGACTAAGCTCTATGAGTAGAAAATGGTAATAATTTTGCTTCTCAATGTAGTCTCAGAACATGGCACATGGAAAACAATCAATAAATATTTATGTGGAATCTATTATATAAGAATTTTTCAACTTTGTTCATCTGCATAATACCTTATAAAATGGGAATAATTTGTTTTGCATTGCTGGTCATTCAAGTTGCATCTTATTTTGTAGCATTTCAAACATTGTTGTGATGAATGTCTTTACTCCTGTGGTTTCACCATATTTTGGATTCTCATTAGAATTAATAGAGCAAAATGTCGGAACCCTTTTATGGCTCTTGATATGTAATACCAAATTATTTCCAGAAACAATGAACAATTTCAAGACATGCAAAACATGGAAGAACAAGTTTTTACCTTTTGCCCATAAATACCTATCAACATTTTTTTAGAACAAATGGATAACTAAAGGTTGAAATGGAACTTAATCAAATATTTTGTTGTACATTTGACTTTTTAAAATTTGGCATATTTGGCATTGTCCTTGATTATTTAACTACTGTATTTTCTCTTTTGTGCATCAGCCATGGAATGATCTGACGTGGCGACCTTTCTGTGTATGAAACTCTTTCTCAGATACTTAAAGAAACTTTTGTGGCCTAACTTCTGTGCCAATTTGATTCCTTTCATTTTGCATGTATCTCAAGGAGATGAGGAACCATGAAATTGGAGTTTGGGAGATTTCATTTGGTCAGGGATCTCTTTATTAAAAGGACTTGTAATAGACCAGTAGCCTCTCAGACAGATTATTTACATGTGTGTTGATAAATATCTTGGAAGGTTTTCACACTGGAAGAATTGGTGAATTATTCTGCACAGGGAGGCCAATTTCATGGGCCATTAAATAATAGGCTAAATAAGTCATAGCCAGGGACCAGCCTACACAGAGTAACCCTACACCTGCAAAAGTTTCAGTGGTAATGAAATTGAAAGCTGTCACCAAATCCTGTTATCTGTCTGGGTGGAATAGTGCTCAACAGAACCCTGAGAGCCCAGAAAGTAGAGAATTGCGTTAAGGCCAACAAATCCTTTGAGTGAATGGCAGATCAGGACAATAACTGAGTGATAAAATGAAACTTTCCCAGAAACCCAAGTCTTAATAAAATTTCACAGGAAGAGTTATAGGACTACAGGCCTATTTCACACCTTTATGTTTCTGGGGCTCAAGGATGTTTGGTTTGGGGAAATGGGAACATTTAGAATGTGCAGGAAATCTGGGCAACTCATAATGGGGCCCAAAGTGGAATCTGGTTTGTATGTTCAGTAAAGGTTGGTATGATTGTGTAAATATTTATAAAAAACTTCCAAAACAAAGCATTCTCTCATTGTTCTAGATACTCATTGCTTATACACTTGGAGTAAAAGAAATATTCTAAGAATACCTATGAAAATATTTTAGATTAAGAGGTCAAAAATTCTCAGATAAGCCAAGATATATTTGATGAGCTAAATGTTTACCTCTTCCTTCCTTTCTGTTTGGTTGGGCAATGCTTGATAAGAAGAGAAAAGTTGCTTATCTTAAAAATGTTCCCTTTCAAGAATCATTAATACAGAGAACTAAATGTCAACTGAAGATAAACCAATAGCCACTTTCTATAAATAATTCCAAAGGGAGTTTTCATAACTGAGTAGGGAAGTAAAGTACAATGGCTAAGAACATAGACTGGAGCCAGATGGCCTGGGTCCTGTGCTGCTTTACTAGCAGTATAATTGGGCATTAAACTTTATATTCCTCAGTTTCTTCATCTGCAAAATGGACATGGTAATGGCAAACAGTTACCTCACAGTGCTATGGAAAAAAAAGGGGGCAGTTAATTATGAGGAAAACACTTTAGAACAGTGTGTGGAGCCCAGCATTGTGTATTTTCTAGGACAAGATTATGAATACCTTGAGAGTCTGGTTCTTATAACTGTGTATCTAGTACTCGATATCATTCCAGCACATTGTAGGTGATCCGTGAACAGTTGATGAATGAATGGTTGACTATAAGGGATTTTGTACTTGAATTTTTTAAAGGACAACATTTCCTTCTATCATCAACATAAGACTGACAGGCAACCTTCCAAAACAGTTCCAAGTGCAGAGTGGGCACACCTGGATGCATCAGCAGAATGATTAAGGACAGCAATGAGCAATATTAGATAAAGCTCCAAGAAGTACAGGCGGGAAAAAATTCTTAAAACAAATCCAAATGATTTTAAATTAAGGCAAGTATTATTTTCTTGGCATAGCCCTACCTGCCCTTCTACTCTAGGCTGGTAAGTTCATGACTACTGCACCATCTGGGATGGGTCAAGATTAAGTAAAGATTCTGATCTCACTCCTAATTACTCTTTTATTCCAGGGGGTTTGGGGAGTGGGTGGGAATGTTTCAGAAAAAGATTTTCAAATAACACAGATTCACTTATAAAATGCCCAGGAGCTATCTTAGCCTACTTAATCTCCAGAACATCTGAAACAACACAATATCTGTAACAACTTCTTATCCTTGAAAATCCCAGAGTAGTTTAAATTTTATTTTTAATCCATGTTCTTAGCAGTCACATCACTCACCAGAGAAATGCAGTTCTTGTTTCAGGAGTAAAAGAGCAGTATTTGAATAGTTACCACAAGATAATAGGATGACTGGACACTTATCTCACAGCACTGAAATGGTGCCAGGCTGGCTTAGCCATACTGGAAGGAGCCTGGGCATGGCATACTTGGTTCCTCCTTGGACAGCAATGGAGTGAGAAAGCAGGTCAGAGTATGAGTAGATAACCAGAAATTGATTAATGAACAAATGCAATGATGTTAGCAGCAGTTCTTGTCTGCAAAGATTTTAGTTGAAAGAGGTAGGGTCTTTCTCATTAAACAACTTATTGAAGAATGGATTTATTTTGAAATATCAATGTGCAGCTAGTTGCCACATAGTGGACAGTGAAGGCTATTGGCATTCCTTTGATAGCTATTTTTTCTCTGTTCTTCCACGATGGCCTCTTTTCTCACCAGCCACTTAATATTGAGGCTCCTCATGGGTACCCTGTTGTTAGGTTTGGGATCGAAATATCTTCCCAAGAGGTGTATTGTGTTGAAGGCTTAGTAGCAGATGGGCTTTGGACAGTGATTGGAAGGCGAAGGTTCTAACTTCATCAAGTGAGTTAATCTATTAATGAATTCACAGTTGAATGTGCTATTAGAAGGTAGGACCTAGTTAGAGAAAGTAGGTCACTGGGGATGTGGCTTTAAGGGATGTATCTTTTCTCTGGCTTTTCTTTACTGTCTGCTTCCTGGCTGCCATGAGCTGAGCAGGTTACTCCTGCCACAAGCTTCCACAACAATGCTTCTGCTTTGCCCCAGACCTAAAAGCAATGGAGACAGCTTACCATGGGCTAAAACTGTGAGTCAAAAGAAATCTGTTTTCCTTTAGGTTGTTTATGTCAGGTATTTTGTCACAGTGATCAAAAGCTAACAGATACACTACTTTTATGACTCTGCATGTTTTCCTGATAAAAATGTAACTTATTGTAAAAAGTAGCTAGTTGGTTGTGAAGATTGGAGGTACAAGTTGAGCATCCCCAATCTGAAAATCCAAGAAATCCAAACGGCTCCAAGGTCTGGAACTTTTTGAGTGCTAATATGACATCCTAAGTGGAAAATTCCACATCTGACTTCATGTGACAGGTCACAGTTTAAAAATACTCTATGAAATTACCTTCAGGCTATGTGTTTAAGGTATATGTGAAGGATAGATAAATTTTGTGATTAAAGTTCTTTGGTTGCATTCCCAAGAAACAGAGCTATCTAAGTAAATATTATTAAACCTGGCAAAATCCCAAATCCAAAATACTTCTGGTCCCATATATTTAGGATAAGGGATGCTCAACCTATATTACCATCCACCCAGATTTCTAAGCATAGAACTACCCTGAACGCTCACACTGCAACCCTACCTGCAAAGGATTATTAATTCCTGTTGTATTTACTGTCCTTTTTTAGGGTTTGTTTTCATAACCATCCCTGTGCCTGACTCCTATTGTACATAGGAAACTCTCATCCTCTCCTCTCCCTATATTTCAATCAAGATTCTTGTAGCTCAGGGGTCTCAGGCTGCATATGAGAATCACATGGGGAGTTTAAAACATGCCCAGTGCCTGGACACCCACTCGCAGAGATATGATTTGAGTCAAGATGGGGAAAACTATATTTTTTAAAGTTTCCCACATGAATTTTTGGAGGCCAGACTCAGAAATGAGTCATCAAACTTGTTTTCGTGGAGCTAGTCTTGTGGCCTCTATGGCCATATGCTAAATAAGCACCAGAGCACTAAAATGTTCATCTGTCCCCTCTGCTTGAGGCCTTTCAATGACTGACCATAGTCTAGAAAACAAAATCTAAGTTACTTAATGTTCTCTCGTCTTGCTATTATGTCCTGCCATTCTCTGCCTCAAATCTTCTACTCCAGCTCTGATTTGTCTTCCCCCTGCACCTGCCGTTTCCTACCTTACACTCAAGCTCTCTTCCTTGCTTGGTGTGCCACCCTACTCTTCACCTGGCGAAGGCAACTCATCCTCAGAGACTCAGTCTCTAAATCACCTTTCTAAGAAGTCTGTTTGCTTGCTTGGGTACCACACCTTCCTGCATGGGATGCTCTCTGTGTATCTCTGAAATTCTATTTATAATACATAGTAAGTATATTGAAATGAGTATAATAAGCATATTGAAATTCCTCACTCACCTAAGAGTCAGTTTTTTTCAGTTGCTAATGGTTTATACCTGTTGTCTGCTTTGAATTATTGATAGTGTCCCATTTTACTCTCCTAATGTGGATAATAAATAAGTGGTGACTCTATTGAGCCATCATTTGGGTCAAAAACACTGTCATATTCTTTGCTGTAATGTTGATGCCTAATACATTTTTCTAAAACTTTGTACATGCTTATATGCTCAAAGAGTGAACAAAGGAATGAAATATGCACATGGAAACTATGCTATCACCTTCAAAGCATACGGTAACTGTTAGGAAGGCCTGTATAAAAAGTAAACAAAGAAACAAATTGGCATATATCCACTTCTTGAAATATGGTTTTGGAGACTAAAGTCTTCTCTCTCAGTTTAGTATCCCTTTTGTAATTTGGTGTGCTCCTGGTGGCCCCATGGATGTTGGAGAAGTTCCCCTAGTCATCAGGAGGGCGAGGACTAAAATTTAGATGGTTCCTGGGAGCAGTCCCAGCTGACGGATTTTCTCCAACAGTAGGTCTGCTTTTTGTGGTCTTGAACATGCATTCTGGTCTCTGACTGGCTGCATCTGCATTATCCTCCTCCATTTGTAAGACAGATGACTTTGGGAAGTTAAACTCTCTAAGCCTGTTTTACATAGAGGAGGTTAAGAGTGCCTACCTCACACAGTTCTCCCCAGAATTAAACAATGAAAACTACACAGAGAGTTTGGTATGGTACCTGACCTAGAGAACACTTGGGGTAAACAGCAGCCATTATTACTTTTTTTCCTTTTTCTTATTGGACTTACAAATAATATTTCACTTGACAAAGAGATTTGTCTACATTTAAAAACAACTGAAAAATTACTGTCCTAGAATGTTGTGATTGTAAAGGTTTCAACCCAATTCTCCCCTGAGATCTTTGTAACTTCAGTTGCTAATAGAACCAGTGTTATTTCTTTGCTCTGCAATTCAGAAACTGAAGTCTACACTTTACCCATTCACTAGTACCTATGAGTGGAAAAGAAAATACCAACCCAGGACTCAGATTTCAGTGTAACCACAGGTGGTGTTGAATGCCAACTTCTGGCAGCATGGCATAAAATGAAATGAATGCTCTTGCCAATGTTGAGAATATTATCGCAGTATGTCTATTACAAATATTTACTCTTTTGCTGAAATACCAGGGGATACTTAGGTTTCTGTTTGAACAGAGCTTTAAGGTAGAACTCATTGAAACAACATGGAAAGCTTTGCATAAATACATTCTTTTATGATTATACCTGTAACATGTCATACCATCAGAGTACAAAATAAAGTTAGAGAAGACAAAATAATTCCAGTTATTTACACATACCTCTAGATCCCAATAAAGATCTGTAGATAACTTTGCATACAGTAAAGAGAAGCTAATTTGGCAGGACAAACCTATCAATTAGGGTTGAAAAAGCAATAAAATTTGAAAAATGCAAGCTTAGGGTTATAGTCAATAGCTTTGGAGTCAAACAAATTTAGGCTTGAGAAAATAAAACACCTAAAGTGTCCAAGACTTAAAATAAATGCAGTAAATCTTTTTGTTTTGTTTTGTTTTGTTTTTGGTACTGGGGATCTAACTCAGGTCCTTGAGCTTGCAAGGCAGGCGGCGGAACCACTGAGCTAAATCCCTGGCCCAAATGCAGTAAATCTTAACTCTGATAGAAATGATAGTAGTGATTATCAGTATTATTTTCTAGGGGTGTTTGACCTAATTTCATCACCAAAAATAATAACATTGTATTTTCTCCTATCCTATATTATTTTTTACTGCTGCTCTGGTTTGTACTTTCAAATCAACCCCCAAATATTTACATAGACTTATAATCTTGTTTCAATAATTTCAATTCTCTCTGAGGAATTAGCGGATTAACATAGAAGTATGGAAATTAAATTGAGGTGTCTGCATTTTCATAACCAGGAGGCATGTTAACTTGTCCTAAAACTGTTTGATCTTGTTACCATTTCTGCTGAATACTTTCAGTCATGCAAGGATATAGAATGCCTTTTATTCAAAGGCCTCCAGAAGAGAGATTGCATTGACAGAAATTTAGAGCAAGCTGCTGAAAGGCAGTATTAATCCCGATGAAATATTTGACAGGAATCCAAATTTTCCTGCAGCCTTCCACTAAGAAGATAATCTTTCATAATTTTAACTGTGAAAGGGTGGGATTTGATCTTTTGAAATAGAAAGGGTGAGTCTAATTGAATTTCCTTCTTTGGTTTCTTATTAAAGTTGGAGGCAGATTGAATCATATTCAATTAATGATTGTTCTCGGATATATTGCTCTTTTCAGAACCTTTTACAAAGCTCAAAAGAGATGTAGGGGGCAATGGTGCCAATTCAACACCTAAAGGGCTAGACATACACAGAAGCAGAGACCTATTTCAATGTCACTTATCTATATGACCATTGAGCATGCTGGGCCATTGGTCTTGACCAATTCAAGGACTGAGTAGAAAACCGTATGACACTGAACATCACCTACAAAGGAAAAATAAATGTACAAATGCTGCATGTAACAACTAGGACATCCCATTCTGCCCTTACCCCTCTCCTAACCATGTCCTAAATGTGCCATGGTCATTCCCACTGGTGAGTTAGGACATACCAGTGTGTACCCACTCTGCCCACTTGTCTGCTCCCTGACTCAGGCTCAGAAATGCACTTGGCAGCAAGGCTTTCTGCAGCTCAAGTAACCATGGAATCATGTTTCATAGACTACTAATTGGAATATGAGATCTGATAAGTAAATTAGCACAATCAGCCCAAATATTTTTAAGCCTGGATTATCTAGGAGCACAATTCCTCTATAATTACTATCTCTCTTCATAAAACTCTTCTGTAAACTTTCCTGGGAGTATTTTTTTTCTTACATGCTAAACACTGGGGCCTTACCACAATAGAACTTCATATTTTCTCATTGTCCCATCTCTCTATTTGCATATAGTCTCCCTAGAGATGTTACAAGAACCTCCAGTGCAAACTAAGCAGCCCTTCATTTTTTCGGTGTCTGTATGATACAAAACACACATAGTGGTAGCTCAATTAGTACTTCTCCAAATACAGTTGGTGTGTGTGTGTGTGTGTGTGTGTGTGTGTGTGTATTTGGGAAGTGGCACAAGTTTTGAAAACAAATCTAGAATTTGCATTCCAGCTCTAATGCTTGACATCTATGGGACCTTGAGTAAGCTTCTGCATTTGTTAAATGGGCAATGGACATACTTCCCAAGGTTGTAATATATATCTATATATAGGTATATTCATTTAATATTCATTTAATTCTTATGACTACCTGAACAGACTAGCACTTAGCTGTAGCTTTGTTGAGGAGTGAATGTGGTCAATTGTAAAGGTCTTTTAAAACTCTGGATCTACTCTTCAGTAATAAAAATATAAATGCTCTTACCTTTAAATTTCTAGTGCTAGAGAATGTTAGAATTGTACTGAGACAACTCCTACTCCTACATACAATACACACACACACACACATACACACACACACACATTAAGAGTTGTCCAGGTCTTTTTTCTGTACACCCTCTGTCAAAACTCATATGCCTGATATTTGTAGTATCTGAAAACTCCAACAATTTATGATCTGCCATAATAAGTGAGAAGGCTGAATGAGAAAAAAGAGCTGGATTCACACCTGATAATCTTTCAGGTTGCAACAGTATGTGTTGTAATATTAGTATTCTCCAGAGAAGGTCTGAATGTGGAGCTATAAATGCCTTATCTAAAACAGGTTCAAGGACAGTCTGGAATCAGGGCCTTGCACTGAACCAAACTATGAAGCTACCTTCCCTTGAAGCTTCTCACTATCTAGACGTGAAGGCTCCTGCAGCAGGCAGGTTGCAACAGCACAGGTGCTGGACATATTTGTAGAATTGGATTGAAAAAAATTTGCTGAGAAAGTCTAGTCACAAATTGTCCACATGGTAACATACCTATGAATTTACATTTTTTAAAACAATGCAGACATTCCAAGAAAGGGAATAGCATGATCTCAGTATCAAAATGAAAAATAAACTAGGATAATAAACTATGTTTGTAACCTACTTGGTATGTGCATTCTCTGAAACAGGCCTCTAAAAATCACCACTTCACCTTGATTTCATTTTGCCAGATTTCGTGCCTCCTCTTATCACCAGTCCACTTAAATGTGGTCGTTATAGGATATCCTGGCTGTGGTAGGCATTTCCCAAGATAATTCAGGGGAAATTAATACCATAACATGATTTTTATTTGTATGTGTATAGAATCTTCTCTTTAGCAATTTTGCTATTTCTGTCCCTCTGCCACAAAATCTCTACCAGGTATCACTCTTTTTCTTACTCAGAAAAAGAACTGAATTGCATTTCAAGTGGAGGAAACTCTGAGAGGCATGCCCATGCTGCTGTCAGAACAGAACAAAACATAACAGCAAAAAAGACTCACTGACAAACACGGATAGGCGGCAGCTCCCTAGGAAAAGCTAAATGTAGCAAGGAGGAAGGCAAATTGCCAGAGGGTAACCTGCAGGCCTCAGCAGGAACATCAGGTAGATGTCAGATGAAACCTGCCTTCCCTGGTAGAGACGTCAGACACAAAGGATGCTATTCTGACAAGCTGAAAGGGCAAGTATTGTCTCACACCTGAGCTCTGTTCAGCAGGAGAAAAGAAGTCAGATACCCAAATCAAGACAGGAAGGAAGGGAGAGAGACACAAAGGAAATAAAATAGAAATAGTAGCAGTAATCAGAAAGAGTTAATGATGACCCTAGATTGAGTTGAACAAATAGAAGGGGAGATTATGACAAAGGTAACCCCACCCCCCAAAAGATTTGCCTAGCTCCTGTCAAAATCATCCTTCTAAGAGTCCTGGCTGAGCGCCAGCAATCCTGTGACTATTGGAAGGTACCTAACAGTTCCTCTCTGGTGTCTGATGAACTAATTGTACCAGTGGTTCTCAAGCTGGGGTGATTTTGCTTCCCGTGGGTATTTGACAATGCCCAGAGATATCTATGGTTGTCACACTGGGAAGATGCTACTGTATGTAGGGAATACAGGCCACCCCCACAGCAAAGTGTGTGGTTGAAAATCTCTGGTCTAGCCAGGCATGGTGGTGCACACCTGTAATCCCACCACTTGGAAGGCTGAGGCAATTGCAAGTTTGAACTCAGCCTGGACTACATAGTGAGTTCAAGCCCAGCCTGGATGAGAAAAAGAAGTAAGAAGGAGACAGAGACAAAGAGACAGACAGATAGATCTCTAGTCTGCACCATTATTATCTGGCTCCAAATCTTCATTTCCATTTTCTGAGTGTCTGTGTTGACTCTGTCTCTCTTCATAAGACATGGACTACATCTGACATCTCATTCAATTGCTCAATATTCTGCCACAGATCTTTGCACACAGCAGGTAAAGTGTGAGCATGAGGAGAGAAGAGGCCAGGCTTGCTGTCCTGTAAGTCAGGGCTAGAGGTAATCATCACTTGGCAGCTTTCTTGCCAAACTTTGCAGATTATGAAATGGCACAGCAGAAACATCATCCCCATCTGAACAAAGAGCAAGGGGTGAGCTGCTCCAGTGATGCAGACAGGCTAGAAAATAACCTGCTAAGAAGAAACAGGGAGCTAGATAGTACATCATATCAGCCAATGAAAGCAAACAGATGAAAGGCCATTTCAATGTTTAAATGATACTATTAAACATCAGTCAGGACAAAATCTAAATGTCAGATGTGATGGTTAATCTTGACTATCAATTCAGTTGGATGGAGAGATGCCTAGGACATTAGTAAAGCACATTTCTGAGTGGGTCCCCATGACCTTGGGGACCACATCTGGTTCCTGGCTCCTTTTATCTCTGGCTCTTCCCCTGATCTCCATTTTCTGGCTGCCATAAAGTGAGCAGCTTTGCCCTGCCATGTCCTTCCACCATGATGTTTCTGCCTTGCCTGAAACCTCTGAAACCATGAGTCACAATGAACATTTCCTCCTTTAAATCATTTGTGTCAAGTATTATGCCCTAGCAACGGAAAGCTAACAAATATACCACACAAACCAGGTAAAATTGGTGCTGCTAGATCTATGCTTATCATTCACCTGGAAGTGGCTAAAGATGCCCTGGGCAGCTTTTGCTGAGCAGAAATAACATGGTGCACCATGTTCATAGTGGCACAGTTTGTAATAGCTAAAGCTTGGAAGCAGCCCAAGTGCCCATCAAGTGGAAACTGGATAAAGAAAATGTGGGGTTTTTTTATAAAATGGAGTACTACTCAGCCATAAAGAATGAAAAACTAGAGTCATTTATAGCTAAATGGATGCATATCGAGGCCATACTCTTAAGTGAAATAAATAGGACACACATGTGTAAATACTGAATAGTTTCTCTACTGTGAGAAACTGATAGTGTAAACAAGGGTTAAAATGATTAAAATGAATAATTGATAATTTGAAATAGGAAAAAAGGTCCAAAGATGAAGGAGTGAAGGGAGGGGAAGGGGAAAGGAAAAGAGGGAAAGGAAAAACTATGAAAAAAGAAAAAAAAAATGGAAATGAAATCTATGTAAATAGGGAAGGGCGGAGGGGGTGAAGGGTGCACAGGTAACGGGGAAAAAAATAAGAACCAAGACACATCATGTACAGGTACAAACACCCAATGATAAATGTAAATGAATTGTATACCTAAAATGTACCAATAAAAGAACAACAACAAAAAGAAATAACATGGTGCATTTGTTCCCTCCACTCTCTCTCCTATAGTCACTCTCTGTCCTTCTCCTGCACTCTTGCTCTCTCTTGTACTTTCTTTCTCCTGCACTGCCTTTGTCCTGCATGCTCTCTCCCCTTCCCGTCTTTTCTATATCTTTTCCTCCATTCTAATTAACTAAGGAAAAGTACAAGCCACTTGCCCAGTGGATGTTGCAAGTGTCACCTTAGCCAAAAAGCCACCCAAGGCCCACCCCTTGCTCCCCTCCTAAAGCATGGGTCACATACTTTGTTACCTCCCAATGATGATTCCAAGGTTGTTGTGCCATGAGGGTAAGGGCCAGCTTTTTAGTGCTGTGACCACCATCAGTTCCCAGCACCTAGCAGAGCACCAGGCACATACTACATGCTCAGTAAGCATTTGTGAAACTATCAAAAGAGAAGACTTGGGTTCCTCTCAGATGAAGATAAACCATAGATAAAAGGTCCAATGGCTAGGTAGGCAGCATAGTGTCCAGGCAACCTCATATGAAGCCCAGTCAGGCACTTGATTATATTTTCCTGGGAAAAAGAGGAATCCAAAAAGTTCTTGTCTTAGAACACATACTGCATGTGAACTTCTGCATGCTCATTTCAAATAAAGGTAAAATGCACTTGAAGTTGCTTCTAGATATTTGTGATGTGAATTACAAAGTTCCCATAACACATTTTCCAAGATGCAGATTTTCTTTCTGTATCTATTTGCCTATGGCAAAAAACAAAAAGAGAACTTTAAGTCAGTCACTTGGGTTTTCTTAGGCCAATTGCTTTTTCAAGAATTCAGGTGGGTAGGACTATCAGAATTGGGATTCAAATGTTCCCTGTTGTTCTCACCTTGCCTTGAGGACAGAGCCTCACAACCTCTGGCACGAGAACTTGGAAGTGCTTGTTCCCTGGCTAATCCTGCTTTCTCTTGATTCAGTGGTGGTCTGGACTTTGCTTTAGAGAGTTCATTTCTTGTCTGGACTTCAGTGAAAATAATTACCTGTCCTTCTCTGGTGATGGCCACTGTGGCTTTGCAGGATCAGACAAATTCCCACTTACTATCTGGTCTAGGCAATGCTCTGAGATGCATTTTCAACCCATTCCCAAAGGAGCCTTCCCGTTTGGTTGAAATGATCCTCTGTGGGACTGTTCCTCCTTTCTTGTACTCTCTCTTCCCCCCAGCTGGCTTTTGGATTTTCCCTCTAGGAACTTCCTGAGACCTCTGAGCTGACTGCTGCACTTAGTTAGCATAGGTCACCTTGCATGTGCCCCAAGTCTGCTGCTGCCTGACTAGGCCATATCCTGGAGATGTACTCTCCCCTCTGAGTCCCAAGCAGATTTCCACAATCTGCAGGCTCAGCTCACCTCAGAGCTTCTGGCTTCTGCTTCAAACCTTCTCTTTCTCCCATCTCAGAGCTGTTCTCTCTTCTGGAAAAAGGGAGGGGAAGAAAAGATGAGCAAAGGGAACTGTTGAGTCTATTTGCATTCTCCTGTTCATCTTTTCCAGCAACTTTTGAACCTAGAAGTTAAGATTCCAACAGGTTAATTCATTGATGTGTTTCAGATAATTTCACACCCCTGTCCAGGACAACTAGAGGATCTCAACTGCATAGAAAATTACTAATAGATGCACAATAAAAATATAGCAAATGTACAATTTTGTGATACTCCAATTCATGTTAAGTACATAAATGTCCTTTTTAAAAATGGCTTTTAAGGTTATTTCATTGTTTAGAATGTTCTGTTTCTTATGATTGACCTATAAGAGGCTTTTTAATAAATCTTGCAGTTGTCTAGGACCAGGTGGGACACCTTCAGATGAGGACAGCGAAAGTAGGAAAGAAGGAAAGATGGATGTCCTCAGTTTTTGGTACCAAGATCTAGAGAAAGACAGCATGACCAAGCTGTTTAAGCATAATGAAACTACCAATATGGGCCCCAAAACTTTTCCAAATGGTATAGCTTTGTAAGACAAAGGTGAATTTTTTTTTTACATTGATTTTCTAAAGATGTGCAAATTTCCCAATATTGGTTGAAAACACTTTCTTAGCCTAGAAGGTGAAAGTTGAGACTTGGGTCATCCCTCTCTCTTTCCTGTCAAACAAGAGCATGGGGAACTCTGCCCTTCTTACCCCAGTGGGGTGTTAAGGAGATCAAGTGAGATAAGAATGTGAGACTCCAATCTAAAATCAAGAGATTCTCAGAGGGCTTGCTATGGGTGTTATCTGCAGAGATTTGCCAAGGTGCTGTGTGTTCCTTCTTTTCACTGTTTACTTTTCCACTTTATTGACTCAAGAAAAATAGGAGTCAGACCCCTCCTTGAATGTGATTGCAGCCACCTCTGAACCCTGCCTGACACCAGGGCCAGGGATTGCCTTGCTACTGCTTCCAGTCCTTCTATTCCCCTGATGTTCTCTCCGGGATCCAGTTCTTGCCTCTTCCCTGATGACATCCCTGTGGATTATGTTCCATGTGAAGAATTGTTTTAACTATTTGCCTTCTAAAGTTTTAAGATATTGTGTGATAACAAGAAATAATCTCTTAAATCATTTTGTTAATTTCAACTGAGGACACTAAACTGTTTTTGTAATTGATTCATTTGGGAAAGGAAACAGTTTATCAAAAGGATATTCTCTTTATACAAGGAGGCAAGTTGCAGAAGTTAGGTGATTTAATTTTTTTACATAATTAAACTATTTTTCCTCTGTTTCACAGCTTTGAAAGAGTCCCTAAGTCTAGATGGGTCTTAGTTAATACTAGATATGAGGTTTTACACTCCTGGAAAGAATATTTTGTAAGTTGAATCTTTGGATTTACAAATTCACAAATAAGTATTTGACAACAATTTTGAAAAGCCATTATGTAAGGTGTTATGGAGGATAAAAAGATGTTAAAAATAAAATTCAAATTTATTTGACATACTTATAATAGTTGTCATAATTTATAAATAAGAAAACAGAGGCTCTTTTTGGCAGATCTTGGATTAAAATCCCAGGTCCTCTGACTTCAAACCCGAAATCCGTCACACTACACAACACTCAGATGTTTGTTTTGCAAGAAATAAGTGTTCCTAAAAGGAACAAATGCAAAGTGCAGCTTCATTCTGCCAGGGAGCAATCATTTTAACTGTGGTGATTGAAGAAGTTTTAGTACTGGTCATTCTAGTCAGTCCAGGGAAGAAGGACTGGGGTTTTGACAGTTTAAGGAGAAGAAGAAGGAATAGACACATAGAAGGTGTAGAGGTGAAGGGAAGCAAAGAATTTTTAGGGAATAGCAATTAAATAGCTCAATATAACCTGGAGCTCTAAGAAAAAAAACACCAAAAAGAAATAAACAATAAGTCAAAAAGATAGGTTGTAAAAGATAGGGTAAGGGTTTCAGATATCCTTCAATATCAAGTGTAAGCCATTGCATAAGTATTTGTGGCTGAGTGGTGGTGTTTCAAAGGGATGGCATGATTAAGCTTATGCTTCAGGGAAATATAAGATACATCCACACAGAGAGTAGGTGAGGACCAAAGAATTTCAGGACAGCGGTCCTCCCATTGGTCCAAAAAAGAATTCATAGAATAATGATATGAAGAATAAAGAGATGAAAAACACAATAACTAGAAAAATTCCTAAAATTTATAGAAGGCTGAGGAGTGGTAATCTTACATTTCAAAGTCCTACATTTCAAGCTTAGAGACATAGAAGATTGATGTCATAAATATAACCTTAAAGAAAAGAGGTCTGTGGGAGTTCAGGAGTTTCTAGATGAAGTAAAAGAAAAATAAAAACAAAAATAGCTAACATGAGAGACAAGGATGCCCACTATCACCATTCCTGTTCAAAATAGTTCTGGAAATATGAGTCACAGCAATTAGACAAGGGAAATAAATAAAAGGAATAAAGATAGGAAATGAGGGCCGGGGATTTAGCTCAGTGGTTACGGCACCTGCCTCACAGCGCAAGGACCTGAGTTTGATCCCCGGTACCAAAAAAAAAAAAAAAAATAGATAGGAAATGAAGAAGTTAAACTGTCATTATTTGCTGATGACATGATAGTTCGTATAGAAGGCCCAAAAACTCTGCTAAAAATCTTCTAGACTTAATTGACAGATTCAGTAGACTAGCTGGATACAAGGTCAACACTCAAAAATCAATAACCTTCTTGTACACAAATAACAGACTCACTGAGAGAGAAATTGGGGAAACAATTCCTTTTACAATAGCATCCAAAAAAATGAAATATCTAGGAATCAATCTAATGAAGGAAGTAAAAGACCTCTACCTTGAAAACTACAGAACTCCAAAAAAAGAGATTGAAGAGGATATCAAAAAATGGAAAGACATTCCTTGTTCCTGGATAAGAAAAGCCAATATAGTGAAAATGGCCATATTTCCAAAACTGTTATATAGATTCAATGCAATCCCAACTGAAAGCCCAAAAGTATATTTCACAAAACTAAAGAAAACAATCCAAAAATTCATTTGGAACCAGAAGAGACCTTGAATAGCAAAAGCAATTCTAGGCAAAAAAGACATGACAGGGAGTATCACAATCACCAACATGAAATTATATTACAAAGACACTGTGATAAAAACAGCATGGCACTGGCAAAGAAACAGACCCAAGGATCAGTGGAATAGATTAGAAGATGCAGACACAACTCCAAACATACTCAGCCACCTCATCTTTGACAAAGGAGCCAACCACCGTCACTGGAGGAAAGATAGCCTATTTAATAAATGGTGTTGGAAAAACTGGATTTCAACCTGCCACACATTAAAACTAGATGCATATCTATCACCATGCACTAAACTAAAATCAAAGTGGCTCAAATATCTAAATTTTAAAACAGAAACACTAAACTTGCTGGAAGATAGGTTAGGTAAAACTCTTGAAGACATTGCAATAGGAAAAGACCTTATGAAGAAAACTCCAGTAGCACAGGAACTAGCACAAAGAATCAACAACTGGGATCTCATCTTATTAAAAAGCTTCTGCACTGAGAGAGAAACCACCAACAAAGCTAAGAGATAATCTACAATGTGGGAAAAAAAATTTAACAGCTATTCCTCAGACAAAGGACTACTATTTAGAATATATAAAGAACTTAAAAAGATCAGACTTGAGGGGCATCTGGGCTGCCATCCATCCCACCACTCCTGGCCCAGAGGAAGGGGCTTCCAGCTTGCCACCCATCCCACTGCTACCAGCCCAGAGGAAGGGGCTTCCGGGCTGTTGTCCATGCTGCCGCTCCCAGCCCAGAGGTAGGGGCTTCTGGGCCACCATCCATCCCACCACTGCTGGCCCAGAGGAAGGGGGTTCTGAGCTGCTGACCCACTGCTCCTGGCCCAGAGGAAGGGGCTTCAAGCCTGCTATCCATCCCGGCACTCCTGGGAAACAGGAAGGGGCTTCTGGGCCAACATCCATCCTGCTGCTCCCAGCCCAGAGGAAGGGGTTTCTGAGCCGCTGTCCCACCCCTCCCAGCTCAGAGGAGGTGAGCTGCACGGGGGCCAACAGCAACCTGCACCACCGCATGGGTCAAAATAAGCAGACACGTAAACAAGACTCAAAAATAGACTTCCAGATCACCTACAGCAACCTAAAAGGGAACTGAGATGGAAAACTCTGATACTCAGCCACCTGGACTCCTGGAACTGACAATGAAAGAGGATCTAGAAAAAATGAAATCAGAAATAATTTCTTAGATAACAGCAGAGATTGTGCTCCTAGTGCAAAACATGATTAAAAAATCTAGAGAGGAGCTGAGGAATATGATGGAATCCCAACATAGGAAAGAAATGGCATCCATAAAACAGATGCAAATAGATTTCCAGGAGATGAAAACTCCATTGAAAGTCTACACAGCAGAATGAGCTAATGTGAGGACAGAATTTCAGATATAGAAGATAAGATTGCAATTAGTGACCAGGAAGAGAAAAATTGCTTCAAAATTGTAAGGGACCACAAGAAATCAATCAAGCAGCTGCTAGATGATGCAAAGAAGAATAACATAAGACTGATTGGAGTCAAAGAAGAAACACGAGAGAGTGGAGATGACATAAAAAAATTGTTCACAGAAGGGATGGCAGAAAATTTCTCAACCAGGGGAAAAGAACTTGACATACAGATAAGTGAGGCATATAGGACTCCAAATAGCCTTGATCAAAAAAAATCTACACATAGGCATAT
>NW_004624732.1:32888789-33054387 GCF_000247695.1 Heterocephalus glaber
GAGGGATGGAGCAGTTGAAGGGAGGGCAGGGGAAGGGGGAAAAATAAGAACCAAGAGAAATTATGTGAAGGTGCAAATTTCCAATGAGGAATGTCATTATATTGTATACCTAAAATGTACCAATGATTAGAATGAATAATTGATATTGTGAAATAGGAAGAAAAGGTCCAAAGGGGTAGGGGTAGTGGGAGGGGCAGAGGAAAGGAAAGAAAGGAAAGGAAAAATGCTGAGAAATGGAAAAAATGGGAACAAAGTCTGTGTAAATAGGGGAGGGTGGAGGGGGTGAAGGGAGGACTAGGAATGGGTAAAAAATAAGAACCAAGATGCATCATGTAAAGGTACAAGTTCCCAATGAGAAATGTAAATGTGCTGTATACCTAAAAGGTACCAATAAAATAATTTAATAAATAAATACATTAGACTCCCCAAATTTAAAGACCCAATTCAAAAATGGGCATCTGAAATGAGTAGAATTTTCTCAGACAGAAAAGTAAAAGCAGCAAATAAACATACGAAAAAATGTTCAATATCTCTGGTTATTTGACAGAGGCAGGTGAAAACAACACTGAGATTCCACCTTACTCCAGAAAGAATGGCTGTTAGCAAGAAATCAACCAATAACAAATGCAGCAGGGTTATAGGGAGAAAGGAACCCTTCTCCATTGTTGGTGGGGGTGCACACTGGTGCAACCACTGTGGCGATCAATATGGAGATACCTCAAAAAACTAGGTCCCAGTTGACCCAGCTATACCCCTCCTGGGTATCCTCCCAAAAGAATTAAAAGAATCATATCACAGGAATATATGTGCACTCATGTTTATAGCGGCACAGTTTGTAACAGCTAAAACTTGGAAACAGCCCAATTGCCCATCAACTAGAGACTGGATGAAGAAGATGTGTACTTTATATATGTATATAAAATGGAGTAATATTCAGCAATAAAGAAGGAGAAACTAGAGTCATTTATAGCTAGATAGATGCATATTGAGACCATACTCTTAAGTGAAATAAATAGGACACAAGTGTGTAAATACTGAATAGTTTCTGTAGTGTGAGAAACTCAAAGTGTATATAAGAATAAAAATGTATAATAGATAATGTGAAGCAGGAAGAAAAGATCTAAAAGGGAAGAAGAAGTGGGAGGAGTAGGGGAAAGGAAAGAAGGGAAAGGAAAAAATCATGAGAAAATGAAAAAATGGAAACAATGTCTTTTTAAATAGGGAGGGGTGGAGGGGTTGAAGGGAGGGAAGGGGAATGCGGAAAAAATAAGAACCAAGATATATCATGTAAAGATACAAATTCCCAATGATGAATGTCAACATATTATATACCTAAAATGTACCAATAAACTTAATAAAAAATAGGTAACATGTATTTACACACTTGCTAGGTACCACACATATCTAACCAAGACCCTTCTGTATAATAGCCCATGTGCTTCTCACCACAACTGTTCTAGCAAGACAGTACTGCATCTGTTTTACAGGTATGGACACCAATGCAAAGAATGTTGAAACAACCTATCTAAAGTCACACAACTAGTAAGTGATGGAGATGCAAGGTGGACCCAGGCAACTGGCTCCAGTGTCTATGCCTGTGATCAGCATGCTACACTGTCTCTAAACATGTTGGCTTTATGGTGCTGGAACCACCAGATAATGAGGCCCAAGAAGAAGGTCAAACTCCAGGCTGAAGCTTGGAAGAATAACTAAAGCAAAAGATGGAGATGATGGCTGGATTTATGGAATGGGTGAGGGGAGAAGAGGCATAGGAGTGGAGAAGTACACAGCACTGAGGTATCCATACATAATAGGTGAGAAAAAAGAGGAATCAGAGATGATGAACAAGAGTACAGTTAACCAACGAAGACCTTGGGGTAGGTTTTAAGTACAACCCTAATGAGGTAAATTGAGGAAGATGAGTCAGGCAAGGACTCAACCAACCATGAACCACTGGTAAAGCTGAAGTGGTGATTCTACACAGTGGTGGGGAACTTGCCCAGGAGCACGAGTAAAATTCATGGATTCAGGGTGAGGAACTCTCATACTACAACTCTGAACTCCATCTCTACCTGCCAGGGTTTCATTGCCCTCCTTCAAACAAGCAGTTAGTCACAGAAAAGCAAATGGGCACAGGGAGTTTCAATATTTAAGAAAAATCTTTCATCCCTTTTCGTGAGCTATGTGTAGAACTCAGAGATGAATAAGGAGAGCCTTGCACTCATGCTATTAGTAACATAGTACTCATATAATAATCAACCCAAATTTAATCTATTTCATAACCTTCTTTTCAAAAGCTATGTCTTTTTTCAATGGAAAGAAATACGAAGCAGTTAGTCATCTTACAGCTCTGTCTGTGGTGCTTATCTTGGTGGTCTAAAGAGTAGCAAGATGCTATAGTTTGAATCTGAATGTGTTGAAGGCTTGCTGCCCAGTGCTTTACACTGTTTGAAGGTGCTGGAGCCTTTAAATGGTGTAGTCCAGTGGGAGGAAGTCAGGTCCCTGGTGAGTGCCCTTGAAGGGGATACTGGCCTCCTCATCTCTATTTGCTCCCCAGCTGCTGTGAACTGGGCCCCTTTCTCTTCCAAATATACTTCTCCTCTAATGTGTTGCTGCCCCACAAGCCCAAAGCAATAGGTCAACAACCATGAACTGAAATCTCCAAATCTGTGGGCCAAAACAAAATTTCATCTTTATAAACTGATTATCTCACGTATTTTGTCACAGCAATGGAAAGCTGTTGAACACACTGATCCTGGTACACCTGGCTGAGACTGTGTTCTACGTCGGTAGTTCCAATGACTGTCCCCACACATGGACCATTTGCCTTATAATGCTCTTAGCTCACTGCTGAGAATGCTCTTTAGATGAAAGCAAACATGCCTACTAGGACATTATAAACGGACTGATAGGAAGCAAAAGACAGAACAAGACAACAAAGCAGAGATAGGTTGGCAGAGCCATGTCTTAAGTTAATATACTTAAAATTTATACTTCTATTTCATTCTTTCCAAAGTATTTTTATTATGTTAACTTCTGAAATAAAAATATCATTGTCCTGTTGAATTTATTCTCCCCTTTGTCGGCATTTTCCCCCAATAAGTATGGTCTTTGTTGTACGGGGGAAAACATAGAGGAGGTCCAACTTGTAGGCTTCTGGAACTCTCAAACCATTCCAGCTTGGGGAAATGCATGTTCACTGATTTGGGAGAAAGAACAAGCCGAATTTAACTGTTCCAGTCTGTACAGAGTCATGTCAAGTAATCCAATTGTTTATCTTGGGAAGTCAAGAGGAAAGTCTTGTTAAATCTAAAACAAATCAGCACATGTAGGTGCATGATTTGGTTGCCTTCAAGATTTCTCAAAAGGCTGCAAATTGAACCTTCTCTAGGAGTGGATTTTCTTAAACCACTTTTTCTCCTCTAAGAAATACTCTTGATAAAAGAGTAATGTAAGTTTAGGGAGCTATTTTAGTCTTTCAAATCAATATGCTTCTTTACCTCTCCAGCCATCTTTCTCCTTTCTATAAAATAACAGAGGTGAGTAAGATGCTGTGTTAGCAAGAACACAGGCATCATGCACACATAAACAAAGACATGGGGTATTCTTATCGGCCTTCTTCACCTATTGTGGATTTTATGCTTGTTGGCATTTTCATGCACTTTGTATATTCCTCCACAAGAACACTTAACTTTCTGTATAAAATGACTTCTCTCCCCTACTAGATTGAGAGTGCAAGATCAATAGTGATTTTAGATCCACATTACATTCCTGTGGTCTATGGCAGAGTCCTGCACTATTAAGTCTTTGATGACTCAATGGATGGATAAATGAATGAGTGTTTCCTAAACCATTATTAACTCTCCTAAATTTCTGCCTGTAGTTCTTGTTTCTTTTGTCTTCAATTTTGACCTAAAGATTCAGAGCTCTTGTACCCTTATGCAAAATTGACTGGAAATAACATGTTTTATACTCAAAAATTTTAAAGAAATTGTGTAACATATGGGTCATAGGACACTACTAAAATATGCAAATGGCACTTTATAGACCACAGGGAATACAGGCTTCTACTAAGATAGAAATATTAGACCTAGATATCTCTGAAAATTTGAAACAATTGGATTTTGGGTTCCTTCCAACCTTAAGAATTCTCGGAACAAGGAAATAAAGAGGTTTTCATTAAGATATAACAGCTGCTCCTCACAACATGAATCTCTAACTTTCAAAATGATCCATTAACATGATTTATTAGCAAAGATGAAGTGGATTTCCCATCAAGGTTGTGATCATAGATTGTGGCATTTTGACTTCACCACCTTTTCTCTTGAATGTGCCATATGGATTTGAAGGATAGAGGGAAAGTGAAATACACAATTTACATCATTATGCCTCATCCAAATCCCACCAGATTTTCTAGCATTTTCTTTCAAAAGAAGTTACAATTGGAGGTGAAGGACTCTCAGAGACTGCATAGTACAATTTCACCAACTGCTGAAATGACTTGGTAAATGTCTGTGCCTCTATATCTGTGGACCTGAAGACCCAGGCCACTCTTCTTCCAGGCAATCCATGGATCTCTGTCAAGAGATCTCATTACAAAGAATCAATGATGAGTCTCACAGAAGCACTCATTGATTTGCCCAAATGTGGCCTCTTGAGGCCATATAGGCTCAGCTGCATCTCTCTCCTAAATAAACACACATCCAAGCAACCTTTGAAGGTTCTTTTTAAAACACTTATTTGTTCACTCTAAGCCTGCCCATCTGTTCTTTAAGCTAACATTCCAAATTCCATCATCCATCACACAGGTAATGTCACCTTGAGTCATTTTACACTCCCAACCCCTAGTCTCCGAATACATTCAAGGTGTCCATCAAGTTCCTGTTAATGTGTGGCAATCCTTGCAAATATAATTATTTTCAGGATGATTTTACCAGTCCAATATAGAGAGATGATGACATCCCTCATTCCATTAATGCAGCCTTTGGTAACATTACCTTTTGGGGAGCCAATCGTATTAAGATTATGGTTGATTATCTAAATACATGTTGTGACTATACCACTACACCACTAGACTCTGATAATGTAATGGTATGCCTGATTTTAGGGCCACACCAGACTTTACATTTTAGTCCTTTTAAATTCTTTTGAAGATATATTTAACATCTTGTTTTGAGCAAAATATTTAAAATTCAATCATGCACTATACTTCAGTGGGATACAGGTCTTTCTTATTATCTTCATTCACAATATTGACCAAAACAGCTCCAAGGGCATAAACAGAAGGATGGAACATGCCACAAACTTTCTTCTGCTTGACAGCACTCTCCCTATTAGGACAACCACTCAATCAAAATCTAACCCACCACATAGTAGCAGCCTCCAGATGACATTTCTCCACTTTGTCCACAAGGGTAAATGAGAAACCCTGTGAAAAGTTTTCACATGATAAAATTAAAAACAGAATTTGCCAAAAAATACGTAGAGAAAAACTTATTATTTTTTATTATGTTATTGCTCAAGCTGTGTGTATTGAGTTAACTAGTGTTCCTCAAAAATTCATTTTCATCCAGAACCTGTGATGTGACTATTCAGAAAGCTGTCTTCGCACTTGTTATCAGGTGAGGATGAGGTTGTCCTGGCCTGGGGTAGGATCTAACCTTGTGACTGCTGCCCTCAAAGGAGACAGAGCTGGACACAGATGCAGTGCAGAGAGAAAATATCCAGGAGAACATGAAGGGACAGATTGGAGTGATATTGCCACAAATCAAGAGTTGCCTGCAACTACTAGAAGCCAGAAGGGCAAAAAGGTTCTTCTTCAGAAACTTCAAAAGCAGTGTGCCATAGTGACACCTTGGATGCAGACTTCAAGCTCCAGAGCTACGACAGAATAAACGGCTGTTTCCAAAGCTGCACAGTTTGAGGCACCATGCTACAGCAGCTGTAGGGAAGAAGCACACAAGTCCTACATGGAAAACAAGCAGCTGCTTCCTCCCACCTGCCCACACCTATGGGCACATGACCTGCCCCTGCCTTACTCTCCTCCTGCCAAACCTGTCCCTGCTGTGCACTGCTCAGTCATTTAAGTGAGGACAGCTTGACACCTAGTAATGTGCTCACTGGCAAGTTTTACTATTATTTCTTGAGCAGCATTACTACACCTCCAATTAGATTATAATCTTGGTGAGATTAAGAACTATGTTTTGTCCTTTCATTTGTAAAGACTCAAAATCAACTATTCACACACACACACACACACACACACACACACAGCACTTCAGCAATTAACTGTTACACAAATAAAGAACAAAATAGAAGAGAGATAAATAGGAATAGGAAGAAGTTCAAATAATTCCCCAAACTACAAATTCCATTGTTTTAAAAATATTTCATTATATATGCTAATTGGTTTCATTTATACTACTAGTTTATCTTAGTTTATTGGAAAGAAAGATTGTGTTATTGTCTGCTTGTTTCTGTTTTTGTAAAAATCTTTTTAGTTTATGTCTTGTTCTCTGAGTAACTACTTTGAAGATAATAATACACAGTCTAATAACTATGGTTATTCTCTTATTATTTGAGTATGAAATTTTGTTTTATTTTTTTCATAAAATAAAAAACAATTTTAAAGAAGAGGGGGCTGGAAAAGCCAATAATTCCATTAGGACTAATTTGGAATAATTTGCCTAGCTAAATAGCATTAGTAAAATGCCGTAATGGGGCTGGGGATTTAGCTCAGTGGTTCTGGTACCTGCCTTGCAAGCGCAAGGTCCTGAGTTTGATCCCTGGTACCAAAAAAAAACCCACGCTGTAGTACTTTAAAGAACATGTTACAATATGTTAACTGAGAGAGGACATGAGTAAAGTTACATATTTTCAAGGAATTTTCACTAATGCAAATTTTGAATCTCTTTACCTACTGTGGAGAATACACCAGGCAGTATGTTATTTCTCCTTTCCTCTTTCTTGGTCTTTTGTGCTATTCTAATCTTGACTTCTTAACCTTGATAAATTAATACTACATCATAGAATCAGTGCATAATAGAGGTACATTTTCAGTAGATTGTTCAGTGTCATAAAGGAAAATCCCTAAAGCAGAAAATCTTGGAATCATTAGAATCTCATCAGGAGTATTTAAGTGGGGCCTACAGCTATTTTTTATCTTACAGTCATGGATCTGAACTCCTTTATATTAACAGCACTCCCTATGTACAAGGAAGTTCACTAGGAACCACTTCTCACCTCATTCTTTTCTGCAATTCACATTGCAAAGATTTGAAGGCCAAAATTTTAGTAAATTGGACCAAATGCCTGTGTCAGGACACTTATGGCTCAGTAGCATCTGATTATTCTTTGCAGTAATCAAGTCATCACTGAAAGTCAAATTATTTTTGGCAGACAAGTGTGTGGCAATACCTTTCCTGTCTTCTATCAAATCTTTTTCCTGGAGTGATTATGTAACAACCATTCAGAAACACATAACATTTTTCTTTGCCACCAAGGTATGCAAGGTAAAATATGTACTTTACTAACATTATTTCAGTGTGTGATTTTGGAAGTAAATCTTCTCTTCCAACAGCAAGAGAGAGAGTGACCATATCAGTATCTACCAACCAAACAACTTGCATCCCTAGAGCTATTTGATGGCAGGTAACCCCACAATCTCAAAGACTTAGGCCTGAAAATTTGCTATGCTTTTTTACTTCCTTTGGGCTTGCCATCCTGCATGGCTTGCCAACTGATACTGGACTCATAGCATCACTGAGGACAAGTCTTCTCAATCCAAAGGAGTAAAAAGAATTTTGAACATTTCCCTTTCAAAGGGAAGTGCACAGTGGCTTCCCTCATACACAGTTATGCACACACTGAGAAAAGTAAGGTGTATGTACCCTCCAAAAGCAAATTTGAGAGAAAGAGAAACTTCACAGAAAAGAAAGGATTCTCTTTATCATTCTTTAGGGCAGATGGTTTAGCAAATGAGTCCCCCTCAAACAGCTACCCTCCTAATTCCTCCACATTAGTAATTCAATTCTTTGAGATGGAGAAGAAAATGACCAACTGGCCAAAAATAATAATGCTTGGTTCAAAAACAACACCATGTCAAATGCAGCCTCCTCTTCTTGAGGGAACTGTTTTCTGTGTATGCACATACAGAGGGTACTGAAGGGAACCCCTGTTCCAGAGACAAGGGACAATTTGAAGAACCAAACTGTGAAATCCAGCCTACTGGAAAGGACTCTGGTGCTAGGAAAGCAACAAGCAGTTTGCAAGCACCACATGTGAATGGGAAAATGAGATCAGGAGAAGCTCTGAGTACAAGCAGTATGTGCCCAAGAAGGAAATTCAGCAACGGAGCATGATGCATGTGTTGTAAATTGAGAGCTGTGGCTGCCAACATGAAATGGAGAAATTGTCAGTAAACCTCACTAATCAACTTTGTTCACAATTCCACATCTAACAGGCACAGAAGTAGGAAGGTCAAGGTGAGGGATCTATAACACATTCTTTGCCTGGAAAACTACTGCCCAAATCACTCTTGATTAACAATTTCTAAAATATAAAGGTTGATATGATACAAAGCCTATAAAAAGGCAGTCTGAAATCAACCTGTCAATCCATTCAGAACAGGACTGAGGCATCAACAGTCAGACTGCAAAGCCCACAGAAAACGTAATCAGAGTGGTGTATGTTTTTTGTTTGTTGGTTGATTTGTTTGGTTTTTTGTACCTGGGATGGAACTTGGGACCTTGCACTTGCAAGGCGGGCAGTGGCACCACTGAGCTAAATCCCCAGCTGGTTTTACATGCCCTCATGGTGTACTCCCAGGCCCAAGCCCTACATTCAGAAGGCAAGTCTGGTACATTAATTCCTCTATGTTGCCATTCATTTCCTGGTGTTAGAAGCTCTCACTTTTCAGCATATCACAGTCAATATAATTCATTTCTTTATATTTCTAGACAGTGTGCAACTTGAAGAATTGTCTTCCCCCTTCGTATTCCTAGCATTGTTACATGAATAAATTGTTAAGTGAATATATACACATAGTGGGAGTGGTCAAAAATCTTCAGTTGAATCATCTTGTAATCAGACAAAATATATTAAATTTTATAGATAAACAATAGAACCTAAAGTGTTTTATTTCTCATCAAATAACCCTAAAGGAACAGCAGTCATTTAGTTTAAATAGTGTAGCAAGATTCTACTCAGGCTTTAGATCATCTCAATCAGAAAACATGGTCTGGTGTCTTGTTGGTGCTTGAGATGCTTTTTCCAGTTATATGGAAAAATGTTTAAGTGCTTTTCAGTTTTGTTTTGGTTGAGTTCTACTGTATTTGAATATTATTGTAGTTTATCCCCCTTGCATTGTTTTTCTTTGAATGGTTTTAATTTTTTGTATGTGTGTGTGTTTGATAATAAAGTTATTTAATTAAAAAAAAGAAAACATGGTAATTTGAAAAGCCTAACAAAGATTATTAAAATAAATGTACAATGTATCCATTTCAAGACATTTGTATAACTGCAGGATAAAGAACTGTGAGGTCTTCTACATCCTTAATCCAACCAATAGTTTTAGCTCAAACTGTGATAATCTCAAAAGATGAAAATCTCATTTACTCTAAAAAATCTGAAAAAAGATCTGCATAGCATTAACTAAATCATTTTACTTTTATTTTTCCCCTTTTTCATTAGTATATGTTTGTGATACATAATAAATGCATTCATTGCGAGGATAGTACATGTTTGTAATTCATACAGTTTACAGTCATTTGGGGGAGTAGTTACATGTACATATTACAGCTTTTTTTTTTTCTTATCCTCTTCTCCTTCCCTCCCTTTCCCCCCTCATGCTCTGGTTCCCCAATCATCTTGTTTGTACCTGTTAATACTGTTTGTCTCAGCACATGTTATGGCATACACTATTTACGTTGATTGGGATTGTTAGGTTCTTGCGCATGACACATCTTTGCTTCTCTCATGTCCCCTTCCCCTCCTCCTTCCCTTGCTCCTTGTTTTCTTGCACCATTTATGTATTGGACTCTTGTACCTTTCTATCCATTTTTATCATTTTCTTTGTTTGTGCTTTCCCCTGAAGAATGAAACTGGACACTTATCTCTCACCATATACTAAATTAAAACATATTGAATCTTGATCCTTTGTATTTCCAACTCCTCTTAATTTTTAATAAAATTTCTGACACATTATGAACAAATGTAGACAAATCCTGGTAAACAAAGATGTCCCCTGCACTTCTATTTATAATAGCAAAAAAAGAAGAAAGGAAAAGAAAATTCAGTTGGAAATCTGCAAAATAAGATTAAGCTAGTAAAAATAATATTTACCCAATTTTCATTAGGAAACACAGATAAAATAGTGTTCATGAAACAAGGAAATGAAGGGTTATATACCCCGTACAATCTCTAATGAATGGAAGGAAGGACATAATAATGAATGTGTTTCCTTTCTTTGGGTTTTTCTGAATATATTTATAATGAATATGTAACTTTAATAATGGAAATATATTAATTAAAATGGCAAAAATAAAGTTGGAAAAGGAAGTGACACAGGGGATTCCGGTTTTGAGATTCTTCCCAAGTCACTGTCAAACTTGTCACTGGCATGTTATAATCCATCATTTCTAATTAATCTTAATAATTATCTGAAAAAACAGCAATAATTTTCTGTTAAATTGTTTTCATGTCAGTAAGCAGGTACCAATTAGTGACGGGGATAGTACACGCTAATTTTGAATAATATGACTAGAAAAAGTAAATGGCACCTATGAGAAAAAACTAAGAAGTCAAGCTCATAGTATTCAAAACTCTCTTTTAAATAACATTAAAAAGAGAATTCTTTTAGGGGGCAGGATGTGCACCTAGATAATATGATTTCAGTAGAATAAGCCAGTCTAGATGTGATACCATCTAGAAAACAGGGCTGACTTCAAAATAAGCATTTGGCATAGAACCATCTATGAACATGCTGAGGATATTGTTCAGTATTATGCTCATTATTGGAATTAGGATATTGGGGACAGGACTTCAGAAAGTGGAAAAACACACTGGAAACCTATCACAGTGCTTTTGATTCTTCTGGAATGGCTGTATTATTAATATTTACATCAAACTGTGGAATATTTATTCATTTGTGTCAACATTTAGTGTCAAGATTGTAGATCAAAAAACATACTTGCATACTCAAGTTCTTCTCATCCTGAGTGTAGCTGCTCAGCATTTCAGATTTCCGCTTCTGTGGGAATTGAAGTGCTTTTGACATGACTGAGATTTTCAAAATAATCATAGTCATAACCAATGAAGCAAGTTAAGTATAAACATTTCTGCATTCTGCAGATGGCTCAACATTCCGTGGCTGTCTGGATGGACAAGTTATGTGGATTTACATATGCATTTTCAGGGATTTTGTTTTATTCTCAAACTGTTTTAAAAAAATAAATATCAAAGTATTTTACCTACAACTGACTCTTTTTTGCACAACCCAAGGTAATTTTTAATCAATCAATCAAATTCCCTTACCAAAATTATTTCAAAAAAGAAACAACTGAGATGTTATATATTACATAGACAAAACAACTGGGCAGGTGGTCACATATTTTTATCCGAAGGTTCTGAGTTGAGCAAATGCATATTATGATTTAATCAGTATGTGTATATTACTTTTAATTTGGGGTTGGAAATATTTTTTGAATATAGCAGATTCCTGCAGATTATGGATGCAATAAAATTTTCACTTTGAGCTGATAGAAAAGCTAAATAGTAATTTTCTAAAGGCCACTTCTTAAAAACTTCAAAGAGAAAGGTATATTTTTCTCCAAGAAATATGACTGATAAGAAGATGATATTTGTATCCATCAAATTACACTTGGTTGAGAGATCAACTACACTTAGAAAAATCAAACGAATTACTAAGCCCATGAAAACAATCCCAGATACATACATACACTGCATCTCAAAAATAAAATGGTAGTTATTTGACAACCGAGACAGTTTGCATATTTAATTAACCCAAATCTATGTCTCAGTTTTCAAAAACATTTTGTGATGGTTTGGATCAGAGTTAAAATCCTAAATGAAACACAATTTTCTACCTTTTGTAGCCACAAAATTTTCATTCAGCCTAGATTTGTTTCAAGCAATACCAAACAAATAAAAACTCTAGGATATTCTTGATAGAGCTAATCAAAAGATAAAGGCTTCACAGTTTGGGGGGGGTATTATTATAATACCTCAAAGTCTTTACAGTTATTTTTTGTACAGTGTAAATGACACAGGTCAATGAAGTTTATGCCTGTGTCATTCTTTTCTAAGGTCAAGGTCAATTGTTTGATATGCCTTTTTGAATATTAAAATTATACCCTTCCTTTCTTCTAGACCTTATTATAGCCAAACGGTTTTAGTCACTTTTGTGGGATAGACTGCATAATGTCTTCATTAATACTCTGCATTCACCATCCCACACTATTACCACTGTGCCCTGCGAATCACATCTGTTGCTCAAAATATTCTACCCAATGTAACAGTCATATTTAGAATAGTCTATATATTGATCATTCTCCATTTGGTCAAATTTGAAATCTGTTTCTCTTTAATTTCTTCATAAAATTTTGTTTGCTCAAATTTTGATCAGACGCTAAGTTTCCTTCATATCCAAATGCTCTTCTATAACTATTACCATCCTAAAAATAAAAAAAAGAACACGTGAAATGAGGGCAACAAAGGGCCCTCATTGAAAAAGTCCATGTACTTTCAGAAACAAAGTTAATATTTTTGTTCCTACAAAAATAGAACTTAAATCTCTTTTTCATATTTGAAATCCTGACATTCAACAGCTGCCACATTAAGACTTCACAAGCATTTAGCATTAGCCATGGTCAGACGTAAATAAATCCACCATAAAAATTGGTCAGGCCAAAAACACACCATGACTTATTTTTCAAACCATAGGAGCTGAGAAGAAGCTTAAATTCACTAAGTCAAACAATATCAAAATGAATAAATACCCGCATTCTGTATTTATTGAGTAGTAGTGTACTGTGTCTGTTGGATTCTCTGAACATTCATTGTTTTATGAGCAATGATATCACTTTCTGATTCTAAGTGATGACTCAACACAAACAAAAGTTAAGGATGGGATGTTTGCAGAAACCCCAAGTTTCCTACTAATTTTTCATCATCTCTTTTGCTGTTAATTAAAAAAAAAAAATCTCAGGGGTAGCAATCTACCTACCTGAAAGGGAACGTGTCCACAACCCTTTGCAGAAAGAAGTAGCAATTGAGATATAAGCCGGAAGCATTGCTATTGTGGGAGCCTCTGAGAAAAATCTCTAAAGGTATTTGAGTTTATAGGTGCCCTTTGCCCCTCCCGTGGCCCCCTTCTTCCTGTCTGGCTTTTCCTATCTGTCAGCCTTATTGCGATCTGTAGCAAACTTGAAGTGACTTTGAGAGCAGAAGCTATAAAGAATGGTGGGAAAGAAAATAAAAGGAGTACAGTTCTCTGATGACATCCAGAGGTCACAGATGTCAGCTCTGGATCACCTTCCTCTGGAACTCATGTTACATAGGAGAAAAGTAAATCCTTCTTTCTAGGCATCATGATATTTTAGGTCTCTTACTTGCAGTTGTACACATTCCTAATTGATGTAATAGCCTTGTTATTTAGTGAATTTTAAGGAGGCTGCTGACCCCAGATCAGAAATACATTAGTCTTAAATTATTCTTCCATTAGAGAGAAATGGTCAGATAAAATAAACAATTTTTAAAAAACTAGTCATTTTTTTAAAAAAGTAAATACATATTTTCTAGATATTGTGTTCAAAAAGAGAGTAAAATTTACCAGCCCATGTAGATTTAGCCACATTACTCTCAGCAGCCACATAGATGCTTACAAAAGTAATCAGGATAGTTGGATACGCCATTAGTGAAATAAGATCTTTGTACTTCAGTTCTTCTTTTATCCAACCAGTGTCTTTCCTTACTCCATAGCTGTAAACTTAATCTCTGAAGTGCAGAACTGGTAGTAAAAAGGCCTCAGGTAAGAGTAGATGCTTAGGACAAGGATGCATTATATTTCATACAAAAATGGGACTTGACTTCCCTTGAGAGGTTGTCTGTGATAAGGGGAAAGATTCCATAGGACAAAGTGTCTCCCTTGTGGCCTGACTGGTGCCAAGGAAAACTGGATTAAACAGTTTCTGATGGCCTCATCCAGGGTAAGATTTCAATGATCTTTATTAACCTCCATTAATCATGTAATCATCTTTCCATTTTGTAACTGAATTTACAGCATTTTAAGATAATAGCTTCTAGGGTCTATAAACCCAAAGCTAAAATATGACCTGAAGGTCATTCTTTCTCTTGGTTAGATATTAAATCCTGCCACTGAGAATTATTTACCATTCAATGTCCAAAGAAAGATGTCTACAGAAACAACTACACCATATCCAAGGAGAATGGTATGTACCCTTAATCTGCATAATTTAGCAAAAAATTTTTAAGATGGGCAGGTGAATTTTAAAATAATTATTTTGAGATGTTCCAAAGGAAAGAATCTTATGGAAACTATTTTATTCAAAACAATAAAGTACATCAAAAATAACACTCATGAATTTCTATATGGGGAGAGGTTTCAAGCATCACAATAGTATTCATTAGCATAATTTGAAAAGGCAAATGCAAATATCCATTCGAAAAGGGCATGCTCCTCAACCAGTTTTTATTATGATAGAGGGTAAGTCCAAATTCTTTTTCCAATCATTTCATGCTAACACTAATCATTGGGCATGCAATAAAAATAATAAATGTACCTTGAAATTTCTGACAATTCTACTAGGAAAAATTATGGATTTTTTCTCTTTTGTTCCTTGTTTAAATTAGTGTGTGAGCATGTATCTACCTTTCTGCCATCATTTCCTATGATTTCAGCCTTGATGTTAAGTCCTGGTTTTCTTACACTGCAGCCAGTAAGTCTGTTACAAACTTGGCTACTGTGTTTAACATACCTGGTGGCTATCTTAAAATCCCAACTTCTGTGAACATCAACAAAGTTTTGTTCCATTTAAGCTAAACAAACACAGTTAAAGAGAAACTTAACACTGAGTTTGGAAGGGGCCCTGTCACTGGACAAGGTACATGCAGGTAACTAACTAGAGTCACATTTATTGGATTACTAAAAATCTACTAGTTGTCAGGCAGAGAAGAGGGAGTTAACTGGTATTAACTGTGGAGCACATCAGAAGAGGAAACTATCTCCACAACGCCCTCTCCTCTTATGAAAGTTCCTATCTTCACTCCTCCTACCTGAATTTTAAAGGCCATATCCTAAGCATCAAATGCAACTTAAAAATGTGAGCAATATTATGCCTTGGCTATCCAGATGTTTCAGATCTGCAAAGCCAGTGAAAATGGGAAGGGGTCCTGTGACATGCTTGTGGTCATCCAACAAAAATAGATGGACTGAGGGGTGGCCCACTTCCTATTCCTATACAGCACATTCACCTTTTAAATCTACGATACTGAGTGCTTAGGATTCCGAGTGCAGCTTTTAATAAAACTACCAAAAAGAAAAATGTGCTCCTAAGAAGGGAAATGCAATCCTTTCTTTGTTATTACTGTATATGTCTTCAGAAAATTATAGAGAAGTTTTCCAGTGTACAACAGACCTGCAAGGAGAGGAAATGGTGGAGTGAGGGTAAAGAGGAGGTTGACAAGCAATTTCAGAATTCGAGAACACAGGTTTCACCTTTTCAAATGATGAGTTCATCAGTGTTGTCAAGTTGACATTTGTAAATTAAATTATTATTTGGCTTATAGCGAATTTCATCTGCACATAGACAGATGTCAAATTAGAAAATGTTTACAATGGCTTCCCATGATTGCTATAATACTTCCCTAAAAAAGACTCGAGGTTACTTCCTGCCTTGTGAGATCTTAACATACACATACTCACTCCATCTTTCATTCACTACAGACTAGTCCCAGCTCTAGTCGAACTTAGTGTTTCTGTGTTCTTTATTGCCAAACTCATCAGAGCTAACACACAGCCTTGGTCAATAGTGCCAGTAGCACTGGTATCTGGCCCAGGAAGGAAATATCTTCCTTGACAAAGCGAGAGTCCAGAAATATTTTGTATACTTCTCTCAAATTGACATGTGAGCTTCCAAAATGCCTGAGGTTTCATGAACTAACAGTTGGTTTCTTTGGCTTCCATGAATTTTAATATTTCTATAGGGTTTCTCTGAGGATTTCCTAGGAACTAGGACGGGTGCTTCAGTCCAGGTCTTCCTTGCACCAAGTCTAAAAGTTAGACTTCTGGTGTTGTCTCCGAGTGAAACTGTATCTTTATATAAAGAGATATTTTCAAGATTGAAATACTACTACATGGATGATTTCACTTTACTTGTTAAGTGGAAATGTTTAAAATGCTTCACAGCCTTCAAAATTGTTTGGTATTTCTACCTTCTTTAATATACTGGAATTCACAAAGATTGAAAATGGCCTGGATTCTGTCTACCTTCTGAAGGGCTGCAGGGGCATGCTATTCATTACAGACAGCTTTCTACATCAATCATGAAGCATGCATTTTACTCAAGGAATGGGTAAATTAAAAAAATATGTAATGAGTATTTAACACCTACTCAAAAGCATGACACTCGCTCATTAGGACACTTTCTCATGGTAATAGTACTCAAACCTTTTAGGCCCACATAGAATAAAGGTTTTCCTACTTTAAATTCAAGTTCAGTGTTATGTATCTGCTTGACAATTAAAAAAATTTATAAGTATAAGAAAAAACAGACTTACCCGGAAAAGAGAAAAGAGAAAATTTACATTAGATCATATTTTTCCTTTACTAGTTCATTAGTAGATTTTTTTAAAGTGCTATTTTGTTGAATGTTTAGTTTTATGGTTTTAGATTGTACTTTGTCCCCATTGGATGGATAAATAAGAGGCATCTAACTACATTTCTATGCTTCTAACACAAGGAAATTAGCTTACAAGTATTCACCACTCAATACAGTTCTATTCCTAGTCATATGGTTTGCCATTCAGCAAAAGCTCTAAATTGCACAGTTACTGAGCTGATCACATGGAAGGCTGAAATGTATTCATTAATAAATCATTGTATTGCCTGAGGTCTGCTTAAAGATCCCTGATTTTAGAATTAATGATAAAATAAATCTTAAGAGGAAGGGCAATATATTTAAATTTTGTGCATATTACCTATTTGAGCAATGTATTCTAGCACTGATTTTGCTATAATATCTTATTACTGCTAAGTATCAAAGGATTTCAAAAATGTTTACACTTTTAGAATAGAATAACTGTAGGTCATTTACTAGAGTAACATTTAATATAAGCAGCTGCATGTAATGCTTATAAAGCCATGAATGAAAAGTCACCTAACTTTTAACTAGAATTATTTTTCGGATTGTTTTCTTTTGTTTTTGAGACAGGATCTCGCTTTGTAGTTAAGGCTGATCCTGAACTTACTATGTATCCCAGGCTGGCCTGAAACTCTTGGTGCCCCTGCCTCAGCATTCCGAGTGCTGGGATTACAGGCGTGTGCCACCATGCCCCTCGAGAATTGTTATATTCAAACTATATTAAGAAACAGGTTTTTCCTTTAACTAATGGAAAAGCACCAAAATAAAGTAATAGTTAAGGAATTTAATATTGAGCAAAAACAATTTTTTTAAAAGTGGGAAATCCTCCTTGTAGATATGTTTCTGCTTAGAATGTCTCCTTTACAAAATAGCTAAAATTTAACACACCAATAAAAATTTCAAAATTAAGCTAAAAGATATAATTTATAATACTTATGCTAAATCAGAGCATTATTTGTTGTTTTAGAGAAAAGGCTACCTTTTTGATATAATAAAAAGAAAAACATTAAATTGTTTTTCTATGTACATGTACCAACTCCCCACGATGAATGTAATCATTATGTACTAATAAAAATAACAATTAAAAATTGTTTTCTTAAATAGCTTTTTAAGAGTGGAGTAAAATAACTGGTTGGCCCACAGGAAATCTAAATAATGTTCTTTCTACACAAGTAACACCAAGCACTAAGCTTCACAGGTTCTCACAGGAGATGGGAGGAGTTGAGTGAAAGGAGAAGGGGCAGGGCAATGAATGACTGCTGGTCTTGGCGTTCTTCAATCTTGCTCATTTGGAGGAAAGATTTCCAAATGTATCTTTGGAAAGTGAGGAAATGATAACTTTTCCCATTTACTTATATTTCTTTTATTTTATGGATTGTATAAAATGAAACTTTTTCTAGTTCTATTTGATTTTTTTTCAAGTCTCTTTGATCTTGGGTTATGTTTCTATTTTCAAGTTTATTATTTTTCTAACAGCATATTAGCATGAAGATAGAGCTTCAACAATTTGATACAAAGAATTAATGAACTAAGAAGTTTATAGCTCTCATCTTTTCTTCATGTGAGCAGCCCAGGTCAGTGGGGGATATCTATGTCCTATGCCCATTCAGAGTCCCATACAAGCACTGATCCATCATCCAACCCATTGATCCACCATCTCCAAGAACAATGTAAACATATGTGTGGCTAAAGCCAGGTTGTGGCCCATCTGGGCTCCAACCAAGTGTGCAGGGCCAAAAGAGGGCAGTGACACATCATTTTCTCTCACATTGTATCAGAAGGAACCTACGTATATGGCCACACCTGATAGCAAAGGGAACTGCCAAATGTAGTCAAGATAGGCCATCATATTCCCTATAGTTCTACCATGTAGAGTACATGAAAACTGATGTTATGGATAACTAGCCATCTTAGTCACAACACAAAATATGAAGATTTTATATTAGGTTCCTAATATTCCTAACATCAATGTATCAGCTAGTCAACTCTGCCACCACTACTTCTTTTGTTTTTTCTTATAGTGCAATGTTTTCTCTGCACTTTGTGATTTTTGACTTGAGCTCACATTCTTGTTTTATGGGAGTATTTGGTTCACGTCCTATTGGAAAATAATTTGTGGGCACATTTGAGGCTTATGATAAGGTTAAATTATTTCAAAGAGGAAATGTATTTACTTTTGCCTACCATCCTTAAACAAGTTTTAACTAAATTATTTACTTAAGTTCTAGTTGGTCCTTACAAGCAAGATTTCTTGTTGGTTTCTGCCCAGACAGTGCACCTAATTACACCTCTTATCACTCTAAGATTGTAGACTTTTGGGTCTCATCTTGAGGGGTTCCTGGGCTTATCTGTCACATCACACCAGGAAGCTGACAGAGTGGACAAGAGGAATTGGCAGAGATGTCTTGGTGCCCACTTACCTTCTACATTCTTGTTACTTAACTTCCAACCTGTAAGCCTTCCTTGCTTTTGCATGAGTTTTGCAATGTGTTTAATATTCGGATGGTAAAACCTTGATTTGTGAGAAAATTTGTTCCCTTCATAATCCAAAGCACTTGTATATCAAAACAGTGAGAGAGGGAGAGGGGGAGAGGGAGAGAGGGAGAGAGGGAGAGAGAGAGAGCGAGCACCAGAGCCAGTTGCCATCATGTGACGTTTGGAGTGAGGTACTACTTCTATTGCAAAACATTAATAGTTTATCAAGTTAAAATTTCTTAGCAATGTTTCCTCATCTTGTGGGACACTTGCAGACCAAGTTACTCAGAATCCAAGGTTTGACTGTATTTTCATATTCTTCTTGGGAAGATCAGATTTCTGGTTCCAAATATCATTTTACATGGGAATAAAAAAAATAATTTAAGAGAGATCATCAAAATAAGAGATAAAAATCACAAACCTAGTGTTTCAGCCCTGAGTCTTATTAACTGTGTGACCATACCCTAAACTCTGATTTCTTTATGTACAAAATGGAAGGGAATAACTATCTCACCCATATCGGTGAGTTATGATGATGATCAAGTAACAGAATTTAGCAAATTCTCAAAAAATATTGTCAGTTGGACTTAAAGCCAAGAAGAACCTCACAAGGGTAAGAACAGGCATATGTCAATAGGTATAGGCATGTTAAAATGCAGCGATTTAAAAGCCCTCTTCTTGAAATCTTCCCCACACCCTCCTCCTGCTGAGTTGGCCCTCTCATTATTGGTTTTACCTGTGAACAGTTCGCTGTGCCTGCTGACTTCACCAAATATCTTCTTTGTACTTCCATCTGTATTTTATGTGAACTCTGGAGTGATTATTTGCTAATATCAACAGTGGTGCACAGTCTAGGAACATTTATTGCTCCCCTGCTTGACTTAATGTTTCTGACTTGGTACCATAATATTATTAATAGTCACAGGGTACAATAAAAAAAAATTAAGTGTTTATTTTGTTTAGGCTTTAGCCACTTTACCTACAGCATTTTTCCATTGCATTTGCACATAAATGAGCATAGGCTACATTTTTTAGATGCAAATCAGGTTTTAATTTTGCTAATCATATAGTTTCCTTTCTGGTAGTCTTCCAGGCTGGTTTCAGAGTTACTCCAGATGAATGCTTATTAAAATAAATGAAGAAATGGACATGCGGTAGATGTTTGCCCTTTTGTGATTCACTAATAATTGTTTTGCAGAGAAACTATATTTTAAAATCCAATGTTATTCCAAACATTCCTTTGCAATTCCAGGAGCATTTCTGCTAAATTTCAGCTGAAGACTACTGTTCAATTTGAGATAATTTTCTAATCAATTGTTAGGAACAATTGCCAGGGAATATGTAATCAAAGGCATAATAACCCCTTTAAATTAAATATATGGGGACTTCAACACTATAGGGGCCTCATTTCTCACTATGAGACAGTAAATGGGCATCCAAGGTCAACACAATGAGTTTATTCAAGTTTTTTGCTTTCTCCACCACCTCCTAGGCCATGTCCTTCTAAATGAAGTGTTTGCTCTGTCTTGAAAAGACAAATTAATATTTTACATGGCAAGAATTCCTTTATTCCTTGGTGGGATATTTCTAACTTGATTTACAGGATGGTGTTTAAATGTTTAAAAGCTTTTGTGAGGCAGGTTTTCAATCGATTAAAGAATTTAGTTTCCCTTGAGGTTCTTGCATCAGATATTATCTCAGAAGGCTTACTTCTAAAGATTTATAATCCAATCTCTTCCTCATGTTAACCATATATGTCTGTGAACATCCCTTTGGACCAAGCTTGGGGATTTCAGCCCAGCATCCACATGTGGAGTGACTACAAATAGCACAGTTGAGGCCTGCATTTTCTGACTCCCCATCACTGGGCTCTGGTCCTACAAGACTTCAGGCCACTTATTTGGCAATGTGTATGAGACATCTGGGGCTTCAAAGAATAACTCTCAGGTTCAACAAACAGATTATTCTCAGCAAGAAAGCAGACAGTATTCCAAGAAAATCTATATAGAATGAACTAATGTAAATCAAATGTAGATAACTTAGAAAATGTGAACTAACTTCTGTACTTTACATTTTTAAAATACCATTTTACTTACTATTCCATTTCATTTTACTACACGTTTTTGAGGCAGGCGGAAGAAAGGGAATCACAGAGATGCAAGAACACTGGGATCCAGGCCTAGGGTTATCTTCTCCAGGCTGCTTGGAGATTGAGAACCACGAGCCAAAGCCAAGACCAAACTCTGTGGTCTTCCCTGCAGACCTCGGTGCATCTGCAATGCATCCTTCACAGCACCTTCCGTCACACTTTAGCACGTCAACCCAGCTTTGCATCATCCCCTTGGTTCTGAAATCCTATCCAGCCATGTAGACCCCAGCTGCTGCTACCTGTTCCTTCAAAAGGTACCACGTCCAACATACCACATGGTGTTTCTGAGGGCTCTCTCTGGAAGACCTTCAGTGCTTTCAGTTTTGTCTAAAAATCCAATTGTAAAAACATGTATTAACTCTATTCTAATACTTTGTATTAGTGTTTCATGTTTTATGCCTTGTTTTCATTAGAAGAGTATTTTCATTGCAGTGCTGTTCTTTCAGATTTTAGTATATCTTCCTCCCCTTTTATAAAGTACTCCAAGTACTGTAGAATAATTGTATTAACTAAAGTTCCCCCATAATTTTGTGCTCTCTATAGCCAGCTTTGACCCTGGGAAGGATGAGGTAGTAAAAAGCCCTTCGAGAAATAGCCCTGTTCAGTTAACCAGCCTGATGTCTTCCTAACCCTCACCAACCCCCAGCCGCCCCCCCCCCCACATTCTGGGCATACTTTCCCAGTACCTGTCATACTTCCCATGTCCAGTTTTTTGCAGGGTTTTAGGAGAGTGCTCTCACTTCTAATCCACTGGTAAACTTCTACTCATGCTTTTGGCCTCAGTGTAAAAATGCCACCTTGTGCTTGACCTGTCTGCTTCACATGTGTGTTTCTGTGCCCACCTCACACTCCACTAGAAAGACCCTCCTCGTGTAACCCTTGGCTTGCATGTCTGTCTCAACACTGTGCTACAAGCCCCCTAAAGACCGGAATGTTCATCTTTATTCCTAGAACCTGATATGGAACCTAGATTCATAATTGTTCAGCAAATGTTTGGTGAATGAATGAATAAAACAAATGCATGTGTAAATAAATTAGTAAGGGGGACAAATCTGAGACACACAAAGAATGAGAAGAGAATGTGAAAACTTGCATGTCACTGTGTCATTGCCTTAGCTCTGAACATACCGTGTGATTTGGGCTCTGTCACTTACCAGTGTGGAATGGAGTTCTCTGTGGGACTCAGTGTTTCCATTTATGAAATGGGGTTAATTAGTTATTAATTTAGAAGACTGAACTATTTAATATTTGTAAATACTCAAAATAGTACCTGGCACAGAGAAAGCACTCAACACTGCTTCCATTGTTATATGTTCGTCACCATCCTCATCGTTATCACCAAATACCCTCTAGGAAACTTGGGGTCACAATCATTAACCCTAAAAATAGTTAAACTCAATTGTCAGCTTTTTGATTTTTTTTTCAAAGAGTAAAAATCCTCTCAAATTGCGTGCATATCTTCTGTCCCTAGGCCCACTCTTCTGTGGGCCTGCTAATCTACCATCACATCTTCAACTAAAAAGCCATTCTATTGCTGAAGAGCTCACACGTGCATTTTAGAAACTGTATTTATATTCAAATTTATTATAGCTTAAAATTAATAATTTATGTGGTACTAGCAATGCGTCTGAGAAGAGGAGAGAAGCTGGAGCCCATTCTAGGAAAGAGAGAATGACATTTCTCTCGAGCTTTACAATTGTTGCACATGTGGTGTGCCTTTGAAGGGAGCCTACTACCACAGCCTTTATCAGATTCTGCCGTCAGGGAGGAATGAGTACTTGGGTGGGCAGAGCCAGCAGGCAGGGTGCATCTCCAGCTGTGGCTGCTTGGGGTGAACACTTAAGAACCCTTTGCTGACCTCCCAACATGGATTCACATGAACCACTGATGCTTCAGTTGAACTATTAATATGTCTTCCTCTAAATTTTTACATCCTATACTAAGCTTCTCTTCTTTCAACCTATTTCTCAGTGTCTTATTGACTAGATTCTCCTCCTCCCCTAGCCATCGCCCTCCCAGTGCTTTCCACTCTCCTTCACCTCATCTGGGCTCCTTCTACAGTACCCCAACAAAAGCACAACCCTTCTCTACCTCACCCTACAAAGTCTCAAACTTTCAAGACTGCAAGTTATGCTTTAGTTTGAAATGCTTGTAACAACTTTTATTTAATCTTTCCTCTTTCAATATCGTGTTCATGATGCAGAGATTTAATTGAGTAAGCTTCTAAAATTATAGAGCAACATAAAAGAAAATTCTGAGAGCAAGATAAAATCACCCACCATTCCACCAACTTAACTTCTGCTTCTACCATTTTAATGCCCCAAATTACCCTTTTTTGTGTGAAATTTTGCAAAGTTGTAACTATATACTATGTGAAATGTTGCACTCTCTAAAATTCTGGTGTTTTCCTAATATTATAAATATTACTTTTCATGTTGTAATATGGAGTTTATAACTATCATTTCTAACCTTGCATAATTTTCCTTTAGATTTCTTGTTCATTATATTTGACATATTTTTTTTTGTCATTCAAGTCATTCTGAGATGGAGATCTTTGTGCAATAGATTTTGGTACTGTCTTTATTTTGTAAGGAGTGATTATTATTTCTCTACTGTATCTGTTATAGTTTTTCCTCTACCACTTAAGCCTTTAGAGTTTGGTGTTCTCTTGTCTCTCAATTACAATTAATCCTCTTTCTACACTCCTCCCCTAGGAAAACTCTTCTACAATCAAGTCTTTACCGCTTAAAAGTTTCTCCTGGGCCCCAAATCCAAATCTATTAATCCAGCAAAATATACTATGCAATCCCATGGATTTCTCAACTATTTTGCCAAACCTTGAACACTAACCTCTCCCAGAAACTGCTTTACATTTTAGGTGTACATTCTCAGGTCATGGCAATCCCCCACTGCCGGCTACCCAGTGGTCTTCAGTGATGGGGAATCCTTCAGTAGTACAAACAGCCTGTGTCCCATAGGTTCACCACCAATGGTCTAGGTTATCAATTACTATAGGAATCTTCTCTCTTTCTTCCATATCCAGTAAGTATCAGGGTCCCCTTAGTGCTACCTTAGAAATCTCTTTCACATGTTGGATTGCTTCTCTTATTAGCCCCCACATGGCCACAGCCTTGATCCAGACCTTATCATATTTATTTAAATAATTGTCTGCTAACTGCTTCCTATGCTAACAATTTCTGACCACTGCAATTAGTCTGATCTTATTTTAAAAAGCTCCTATAATTAAAGTAGGTTATTAGTTTGCTATTGTTTACAGCAAGAGTTTTGAAACTTCAGCACACATCAGAATCATTTGGAAGATTTGTTAAACTGCTGGATTTCTCCTCCAGTACAGTTTCTTATACAATAGCTCCAGAGTAAAACCAGAAAATTTGCATTCCTAACACATTTGCAGGGGATGCTAATATTTCTAGCCTGTAGACCACATCACAGACCCATAAGACAATATTTAAGTTTTTAATCAGGCACATTTTGAAATCTGGGCTCAGTTTATCCTTCCAGCCTTACTTTGCAAAACTTGCCCAGCGAAGATTAATTTTCCACTATGCTGAAATTGTCAACTATGAGTAATCCTTGCCTGCTTTCAGAATTTCCCCTCATTGTATATGCTGTAACTTCTACCTCAATAGTTTCATGTTGAAGTTTTCTTTTTCTATCAGCACACAGCTACTAAAAAGTTACAAACTCAAATATGCATCTAGGCCAAGTTGGTGGTAAAAAATGCATAGGGCAAGAGGACGAAAGCATAGAGTTCTATACAGATCATGTAGAGTACTATATGATCTAGCAATCCCATTCTTGGGTATATATCCAAAGGAAATGAAAGCAATGAAAGCTGAAGGTATATGTATATTCCTATGTTCACTGGAGCATTAGTCACAATAGCAAAGGTATGGGGTCAACCCAAATGTTCACTGATGAATAAGTGGATAAGGAAAATATAGTTTACATACACATTGAAATATTATTCAGTCTTAAAATGAAGGCAATTCTGTTATTTGTGACATCATGAAATAACCTGAAAGACAGTATGTTAAGTGAAATAAACCAGGAACAGAAAGGCAAACACTGCATGATCTCATTCCTATGGTAAATCTAAAAAACTCAAATTCATAGAATCAGCGAGTACAATGATAGTTACCTGGCCTGGTGGAGGTGGGAGATGGGGACTGGAAAAATGTTAGTCAAAGGACACAGGAGAAATAAGCTCTTCAGTTACACAGAAGAAATAAGCTCAAGAGATCTATTATACAACATGGCAAATATCATTAAGAACAAGGTTTTACATACTTGAAAATTGCTAAAGAATAGATTTTAAGTATGTAAAATAACACTTATATGTTATTACTATGACTTGCTATTCCATAATATATACATAGAAATATAATTACAAAGATAATAAATACATATAATTATATGTCTATTTTAAAAATGAATACATAATTAATGATTGTTAAAAAAGGAGCAGCTTTACTTTGGTCGTGTCAATTATCCTCCAAGGTTACTGCCAAGTCTTTAGATTTTTTTTTTCCAAATAAGCCAGTATTCTAGTTTTCTATGCAAAAGCTGTGAATGTTTAGATATTGGTTGTGGATATTAAACCTTCAAAACCATATGCTGGCTGAATTAAACAAACCTTCAGGATGAATTTGACCAATGTTCTATAAATGTGAAACCATACTTCTACTTCTTATTGAAGATCAAGTTCAATAGCTATTCCTCAGTGCAGGTTTTCTGATTACTCCCGTGGCTGCCATACGCACACACACAGATAAAAGCACAAGCCTAGTCCTATTGTCCTTTCTGAGCCCCTAATGCTGTTAAACTTATATGAAAGCATTTATTTCAATTAAGCTATTTGCACGAAGATCACTCCCAAGACGTAGCTCAAAAGCAGAAACTAGGTCTTACACTTCTTTTAATCTCATTTTCAAATTCAGTGGATCCAACAAGTATCTGCTGAAGGATGAAAGAAAAATCTACTGAATGAACAAATGAAGGCAAATTCTCCTTTTAGGACATGGTAAATATGATTTGGTTTCACATATAATAACTTCCCTTGTATAGACTTCTGCAGTGACATGTTAGATTTCCCACCAGGAAATGTTCAGATTTCAGCCATGTTTTCTACAGATGTACAGAAAAAAAATGCTGATCCAAGTAAGCTAATAGAAACACTAGAAATATTTGGATAAGACAATATTATCTTGGCACATCTTTCAAGAGGGAAATCATGGGAATGATTTGACAGTGACTAAAGGCATCAGTATTCCCTTATCATAACTCCAGGTAATCTTTCACATACATGCAATTAATCACATCACTTGGAAATGGAAAGATTTATGCACTAATCCAAGAGCTGACTGTCTTCCTTCTACTATAAAATCAGAAAAGCAAAACAATAAACATCAGTTGTGCATCATGCTTGACAGAAATGACAGTAAACCAGAAAAAGCCTCCTTATTCCTGAAGTGGTCTAGCCTCATAGCCCTACATGTGATGTGAAAGTAGTCAAACACAAGGCTAAAATTATTCACATTGGTTAATCAGAGGATATCTTGAGCCTTAAAAGGTCTTTCCTAAGGAGAAAACATTATTGTCAATGGTGTCATTTGATACATACTATATTAGTCACTCCTGACCCCAGGAGTGCCTCCAGGACTGGCACTAAATGAATGACAAGAAGGTCTGCCACCAGCTTGAACATTAGCCTAGCCCTCTTGGACCACAGCTGTAGCAGCCCCTGAGTGGATATCTAAACTCAGAGATTTACTTGCCTAGGCAGCTGTGAATAAAAAAGGCACCATAGGGCTATCTTTTAAAGGAGTTTATGCTTGTATATCTTTGAATCTGTGATGGTTGGAGTTTAGCCAACTTCTGAGAGTCCCTCAAGCCATCTTTTCTACCGTCCTGATGTAAAGTATTTGGCTTCTTTTTCCAATGGCACTAATCTTTTTTCCACAATCATTCTTTCCTTAGCCCCAACTTTACATGTGTTTCCTTTCTGGCCAAGCAGCAAAAGCTTTATATCTTTTGGCTGTACTTTTTTTGTTCCTAATTCTCACTGTAGATCTGGCTAAAAGCAGGCAGTAATATTTATGCCATAGGCTGAATACTGTGCTACCTTGAAATTTCCTTCAATAGACTAATTAGTCTGCCTCTTTCAAACTCAGCCACACAAAATCTTAGGACACGGACAAAACTTAAACAAATTCTTAGCCAGAATGAAGCATTCATGGCCTTCAGTCCAGTTGCCAATAGAATACTTATTTCCAACTACAACTTCATGAGTCTGGTCTGTATTGTTTAAATTCCTGTTAGGATTCTGGTCTTATGAGCTCTGACTAGACTCACCCATCAAGCTCTGCCTATAGCATTCTAAGATTTCTCTAGTCCACAAAGCTTTCCAAACTCCTGTTGCAAACCAGTTCCCAAGGCTTTTATTCCACATGGTCAGGTACAGCTACAGCAACTGTCTCACTGTCAGCATCAATTTTCTATAGTAGTTGTTTGCCCAACACCTAGAACTTAGAGAAAGAGAGGGTTATTTTGACTCATAGTTTCAGAGGATTCAGTCCATGGTAAGTGCTCTTCAAGGCAGAAAATGCATGGTAAATGAGATGGCAGAGAAAAGCTGCTTAACCCATGGTAGCCAAGAAGCAAAGAGAAAAGGGAGGACATGAAACAAGAACACATGCTTCCAGGTCACAGCCCCAGGGGCTCACCTCTTTCAATCAGGACTCATATCCTAACAGCACTTTTAGCTTCAAACTCATAAAAGGAGTAATCCAATGATGTGCATAGTATCCCTATGATCCAATAACCTTCTGAAAGCCCCAACTCTGAACCCAAGAGACTTTTGGGGGGACATTTTAGATCTAAACCATAGCACATATTTGCTGTCTGAATAAAACTCATTGTAAGAATGGAATGCAAAGTCAGGTCCCTTTCAATTTTACTAAGCATTAAAGTGTTGGGAAAAGATAAGGCACTTGGGAATAAATGGAATTTTACTCAATTATACAGTATAACTCCATAACCTGCAAGGCTTATCATTAACCAAGGTTCATCAATTCTAATCAGGCTGCCCTCACCTTGGAGTGGCTCATATTAGTGTAATTAAAGTTGCTGATACTGCTGACAGTGTTCTCCAGATTCCAAAGTCCTTGTGAGTGGTAGACAAATCATCAAGCAGCATGTGATGGCCTTAGTTACTGCCTACTTTGACTTCACTTTTTAGGAAAGGCACTAATCACCACAATTAATTTACTCTTCATACAATATTTCCCTATACCCAATGACATTAATCATTGTAAAAGAAAAATATTTAAAAAGAAATTAGCAGGTGAAATCATGTTCTAAAATGTTTAAATAGAGCCATCTATCTTTGGTTCACTTTTCCTCATTCACATTGAATATCCTTTATGCTCTTATAGAACATTGATTTTAATATCATGAATTAATATTTTTTAACCAAATACACCTGACTTCCCAGATCCTCTAATATAAAGTGCTTAAATCAATAAGGTCATTGCAGATGATGCTGTTGTAATGACTTTTTCTTTTGCAGAACAATTCCTCATTGTAAGTTGGATGTGAGAATGAAATTCATGCCGTGGTCCCTCATGTGAATCACCCAGGCAATGACAACTGAACATAGCCACTCTTAGTCTGTGCAGACTCTCTTTCCTGACCTTTTTTGTTGGTAAGCAGTTAAACATATTTTCCAAACTACTGAGCAACAGGACCTTAGTTTTACTTTCTTAGAAGAGCAAAATGTGAGGAGCACTGACATCAAATCTATGTGCCCTGGCCCGGTGGCCTGGCTTCACCAGGACTGGCTGCTCTTGCTGCAGGTTCAAGGTTGACACCTCTGACCACTGTCCTTACATGCCCTCAAAAGAGCTGTACCATCTCTTTTTGATGAAGTCTTCCTGGTTGATTTATTTTTAGCATCCTCCTCCTCCTCTATTGGCCACAGGACAAACAATCTGCTTTTGGTGCCTGGTTGTGACTTACACGTCTTCTACTTAACTAACTTTTTACGATGCTTACGTAACAATATTTTAAATAAATATTATAAAATCTATCTTGTAGTAGTTACCTAAGGGGCTTTTAATAATAAAAATAAAAGATGAAAGGCCCCACCCCAAACCCACTGAAGCAGAGTCTCTGGTATGTACAACCAAGTTTCTCTGGGGATTTTGATATTTAGCTAGGTTAGAAATCCAAAGCTAATGTATAGAGTCTGAATATTGAATACTGCCTTAGCAGATACTATTTTAGTGCCTGTGATTTTAATTTTATTAATTTCCTTTAGATTTATGTTTTGGAAGAAAAGCCTGGATAAGAAATCATTTGGCCATTTCTTTTTGTTTAAATCTTCCATTTTGAAAAAGTCTCTTGAAAGTTTTAAGAGGGCCTCCAATGACAGCTTTATTCATAAGCACCCAGGTCTTTTACTACTATAGTTTTTCTTGCTCTTCTATCAGAGGTGAAACTCCAAATGCACAAGGACAGGCCTGGGAAGAATATGGGAAGTTATTTTCATCCTGGCTGTGTCATCAGGATTGAGTCAGAAAGCTGGAATGGATCGGCAGTGACCATCTGGTCCAGTCCCTGTCTTCATGTGGTTGTGATTTGCTTCTAGGAATTTCAAAACAGAGAGAGTGCACTGTTGGTGTTTTACTCACATCCTGATGAGAGTAAACTCTTCCTTAGAGGAACCTAGTACTGCTCTCAAGCCAGCATGCCCTGATTTCCATTGTAAGGAAAGGGATGATTTTTTCCTCCCCCTCTTTAATATATTAATTAGAACCAAAAAGCTACACTTAGAACAATGTGAGAAAAATGGGTTAGTCCCAAATGGAGCATTTTACCCCAATGAGAATCTTAGACTGAGTCAGGAAATATTGATAATAGTCCCACTAACAATATGCAAAATCAATCTGGTATTAATATTCTTATACCTTATGTTCTTCATCTGTAAATGGAAGAAATCAAATCCCTCCTTCTGTTATATATGTCTATCTTTGATTCATTACTCTCTCATTGAGGCCCTTCCATGTGCCACTCAATCAGCTAGGTGCTATTAAATGGACAAATAATGAAAAGCAAACATTAATATTTAATTATATTGATATCATTTCTGTAAAGAAAGATGTTAGAGAGTCTGAAGCCACCACTTAGGTTAGACACCTTCCTCCTGTAGACAGCACACCTGGCTCGAACTCATGGAAATGTGGGAAGGCAGATGGCTCCTATGTTCCGAGAATTCTCCATATGGACTCATTTACCCATTAGCATGAAACAGATCAATCTTATTAGATTTTGGTAGCTTCTACAGGACCTTATTTATGAGGAAGAGTCCAAGTTTGCTAGCCAAGATACATAAACATCTTCCTTGAAAACCAACAGAATATCCAAACATTCGTCTAAAGAACTGTAATGCAGTGCCAGTATTATCACTTGGCTAGGAACTGGTGACAAGATCAAAACATAAATTCAAGTTGTGGAAAGGCAGATTAAGTCCACACAGAAACATTATTTTATGGCCACAAAATAGATTAACTTACCTCTTTTCCCAAGCATTCACTGGTTGCAAAGGAACTGAACAAATAGTGTATGGATAACTCATTCAAATATATCACTAGTAATATAAAAGATCATCTGTGGAATCCTATTTGCTGAAGACTGGCAGCAGGGCCAGTGTCAGCCCAGTAGTAATAAACTTCATTACACTGGGCTAGCACTTATAACTTCCCAGGGTATCACTGGTCCAGTTGTGCGGTATGACATATCCAACAATTCTGTGAGGCAGGTGGGATGGTGATGTAATGCATCATGTGTCCATCTGAAGCAAAAGGGCTATGGCCTGAAGGAATTGAGACAATCAGTCTTGGATTATGTAGCTGATGGGTAAGCATTAACATGCATACACATATGTGCATACACACACATACACACACACATCACAAGTTTGCATCTGCATTAAAGGACCGCTTATGTAAGCACTGGTAGAGAAAAGTTCACAAATAATAAATTATATCAAAGAGAACAGACTACAGCCAGTCTCTTATCATCATGTAAAAGTATATCACATTCTCTCAGAAATAAGAGTTTCCAGTGACTACTAATTGCTGAAGTAGGAGAATTTTAAGTCTGTTTTCTTTATGTCTTTTTAAAGGAAAAGTTTAAGGTAGGACATTTTAGTTCTTTGCTTAATTTTATTTGAAAAAATTCTCATTATTATAATCACTACTATTATCACTGCTATCAGCAGCATCTCTTTCATCATTTTTATTATTTCTTTATGATAAAAACTAAAATTCCATTGCTATAACACTGGTCATGTTACAATGATGACAAACACTTGTGCTATCACCTGTAGTACATTCTTGGCACCCCCCCCCTCCTATGTTTACCTGCAATTTAAAGTATGAAAGCCTTTAATCACACAGTATAAAACAGAATCATACTTGACAGATGGATTAGCATTCACATATGTGAATAATAGAAATTGAGTTTGAGCAGCTTAATTGACTTCATTAGACAATCAGAAATTTTGTTTCTGTAACAAGTTGAGGAGTGAACTTTCAAAAACATTTCTTCCTCTCATCAGTTATTCAAAAGGCCAAGATTTTGATATAACTAAATAGGGTCAGGCATTATGAGAAGCTCCTTATTGTTTTTGTTCTCATAAAACAAATAGTAATCTATTCAGTAGACTCATTGATGGACACCAGTTCATTCAATGGGTCACTGTGTTTCCTGTAATTCAGTCTTCCCACACTTTTCCAAAAGGTCTGTCATTGGCTACCACCCTCTTTGCGGGAGGCGAACCCTTGAAAAAACAATGATTACAGCTTTTCTGAATTGCTCGCTAGAAAATACAGCCCAGGGTGCCCCAGGGGTAAAAGGCAGAAGCTAACCTTGGATCTCAGAAAGGATGGCTTAAAAATAGCCAAGGGCACTTTCCTGTTTGGAGACCTCAGTAACAGCTGTTCATAGCCCACATTTCTTTCATGCCTCCCTCCTGACCACAAAGAAAATACAAAGTAGCACTGGCTGTAGAAATGGACATTATTCAATGTTCAAGTGCCTTCAAAAATAGCACAGGAAGAGTCATAGACACAATGAAGGGAAAAATGAGGAAAACTCAGGAGGAGTAGAGAGAGGAGGAAGGAGATATTTTTAAACAATGAAAAATTTAAAATAAGCAGGAAGGCAAGAAGAAAAAGGCAGCATTTAAAAAGGTTGCCCCTGAGAAGTGACATGAAAAAAGCACTGTAGCAGGGAATCCTAAAAAATCAAAGGTTTTATTGGTTCTGATGCTAATTAGTGGTGCCTTTCTCCCTCCCTCCCTCCCTCCCTCTCTCTCGTTTTGGTTTTGGTACTAGGGATGGAACTCACTTGGGGGGCCCACCACTGAGCTAAATCCCAAGCCCTTAGTGATGCTTTTCTTGAGCATACCCCTAATGTTTCCAAAGCGCAATATAGGTCGGGGTGGAAGAAATAGAGCTAGTCCTTCTCCAAAAATGTGTTCTAATTAAAAAAATATTTTAAGTCTAGAGAATATGGACCACTAGGCAAGGAGGACTTGTCAAGATCATGGATTTACCCTTCAGATTACCTATAAAAACCAGCTCTCTCGTTCTTATAGACCAGGGTCTATCTATGGTCTGAAGATTAGGCAAGCAAGAACATCTAGTTTCATGGCTACATTTTTCCTCATCCTTGTAGAACTGTTTTCAAAGATAATGAGAGAGCTGTCCTAACCCTCTAGCCCCAGGCTAGAGCATTAGCCCATGGACCATTCAGTCCAAATCTTAGACACAACATCAAAGTTAGGAGCACTCATGGCAGAGCTTTCCTTCTGCCTGACATCAAAGGCAAAAAGCTCAGAGTTGGGTGCAACTTCAGTGTTCAGTGACTCTCACTCCTCCTTCCTAGTGGAGGGTTCTAGGACAGAGGTTTCCAGCCAGGCCAACAATGGGCCATGGAGAGTAGTTCTGGTGATGCCAGTTTTCTGGGTTCCTGTGGCAATACTTACGGATTCCAAAGTGCATCCAAAAATGCAACACAGAGGAATCCTACCAACAGTAATTTTACATTTCTTATGTCTACTGAGTGAGCAATGAAGTCTTATCCCATGAATAGAACATCCAAAAAAGTCTACAAGAATCATCAAGGTTATGATTAAATCCAAGAGCCTCTCAGAAAATAGAGTGTAGGGAAACAAGAACAGCAAAGGGCAAAGGCAAAAGATCTTATTAAAAATTCAAAACACAATCTCTCCCATACAGACCTCAGAAGAGTGATGAAAAGATCCTGAGTCTCCTGACTAGGGTCTGCTCAGAAGGAAGGTTAAGTGAGGACAGTGGGATAGGAGGCAATTCATGTATCATCATGAGCATAAAGCAGTATTTTTTTTGGTACCGGGGATCGAACTCAGGTCCTTGCGTTTGCACAGCAGGCGGCGAAACCGCTGAGCTAAATCCCAAGGAGTGATCCCCAGGCTGCTAGCCCCAGGAAAACAGAACTGACATAGTTGACTACAAGTTTTTCTGGTGACTGATTCCTAGGAAATGTTCATTTTTAGATAAGACTTCTTTGTAGACTCAATCTCTGGCTATATGCTTTGTATTCACTGTGTTCATAATCTGAATTTTATTCTGTTAAGGGCTGTGTGTATTCCTCAAGGAGAATCCTAGAATAGGTAAATCTGCTTACTTTCTCAAAGAACTAAGGGAAACTCTATACTGTAGAAATGGGAAAAGAATACAATTTAGTATTGAAGGACAGAAAACTCGAGAAATTCTCAAACTTATCTCACATCCACCTAAGATTTCTTATAGTTGTTATAAAGTAGCCATTCATTTATTAATTCATTCAATAAATATTTATTCAACATTTATGATATTCCAAACCCTGTTTCAAGCCTGAAATGGTAATAAACTTGCTTTTGTGGAGCTTGCTGCCAGGCAGGGGAGACAGACAACACAGACATTAAAATATGCAATGTTGGGCTGGGGATTTAGCTTAGTGGTTCCGGCACCTGTCTTGCAAGCGCAAGGTCCTGAGTTCAGTCCCTGGTACAAAAAAAAAGTATGCAATGTTATGTCAGGGAAGGAAAATTGCTTTGAATGAAGTAAATTAGCAATTTGCTCATGTCTGTTGATAAAAGTTTGTGAAAGTTTCTTTGTAAATGTGATTAACTGCTTTGCAAGCCTTATTACTGCTTATATTTTAAGCAGGGCTGCTTTTTCATCGCGTCTCAATGTTACTTTCCACAGGAACTCCCATCTCCTGAAAATTCTTCTATGAGACCTTCCCAGCTACTCCAAGCCAGAATGTTACTCCCTTCTATGATCCAGCACCCATCCAGTTTGTACTACCACCAACACACCTGCCTAGCCAGTGTTCAGTGCTCGATCTAGTTGTGAGTGTGTGTGTGTGTGTGTGTGTGTGTGTGTGTGTGTTGGTCCACCTTGCTGCCAAAGAAGCCCTCCATAGAAATGTGGGCTTTGGAGTCTAGAAAGATGCAAACTCTAATGCCAGGCTTACAACTCACTAATTGTACACTGAATTTTCAACCTCAACTGTAAACTTCAGAGAATATCACTAGTGTCTATTTATGGTGTAGCTGTAAAGGGGATACAGCAGATAGCAGTGAAGGCAAACCTATATCACGCATGCTCTAGTGGACTGTTTGTATCATGAAAAGCTCTAAAAGATTTTCCATTTCTGGTATATAGAGTCTTTATTAATGGGAGTTATTGCCAGCAGTCTATAGGTTCTTGTGGGAAGGGGACTCTGTGCCTGTGATCTTCAATTACATCTCATAGTGCCTGTAACATCTTACATTCCCTATCCAGTGGTCTTTGATGGTAGCTTAACATGCCCCAAAGTACACTGGATTTGGAATGATCAGGGACAGATTTGTTTCTGTTACTTACTAGTTAGATGATCAAAAACAAAGTCATTTAACTCTCAAAGCCTTAGCTTTCTCATCTATAAAATAGAATTAATTATGTTAACCTCACAGGGGTATTGGATATAACCCATTACAAAATATATGGAATAAAGAAAGCATTTCTTGCTCTAACTGCCTGGTTTTGTGCTCTTAACTCTTATAGATCTAACAAAACAAATCCTGTTGTGTGAATTCATTTCCTGATAGGACAGAAATTGTAGATTCAGTGCTTCAATACCTCTTTGACAAGTCCTTCCTGAACTGAAAGGCCAGGGAGTTGCCAGAACCATCTTGCTGCTGGCATGAAGATAAGTCACAAGGAGAGGCCCAATGTGTGATGTGTAAGGTACATGTGACTCAGCTTATGGTTATCAGAAATCAATGTGTTTCTTTCCAAGGTGAAGGTCATTAATGACCTCTGCACTGGCAAATCTGACAAACTGCTTTGTATTTATTTCAGCTTAAGATCTTCTAGCTAAAGCAATCATGTGATGCTATAAATATTTCACTACATGGGAGTGCAAAGTTGGGTGTATTGAGGGAAGGTCACTGTCCCCTAATAGATATGCTCAGCAACTGTTTGTGATTCAAAATGATACTCTGCCTTGATGAAATTTAAATTTTGCCAATTCACTTCAAGGGTTTTGGTGAAAGTCAGGTATATAGAAGTTGAAGGATAAAGTAGATCTGCATGCCAAGATAGCTAGCTCCAGGGGCAAGAAGAAACTAGATAGAAGACAGGGCAAAGAAAGGGTAGCTGCTAAGTAACAATGACTACTGGCTACTGACCAAATCTTTCCCTATTACTCTTCACTTGATCTTAGCCAAAAGGCAGAGAAGCAATGTCCTATTACTCTTGTTCAAGACTATCACATCCTCTTCAGTATAACTTTGACAAGCACTGAAATCTGGTAACAGGATGGACACTACCAAAAAATTTTGTAAATCCACTCTGCTGGCAACAACAGAACAAGGAATTTTATGTTTTATTTACTGATGGGTTTTAAACACTGAACATTGTCCCTGAAACAAAAAGGTGCTCTATAAATATTAGAGAAAAAAACCCAAATAAATGAATAGGAATCCTGTGTAGAGGGTTCCTGCTGGGTTCCTACTTTTTTCTTAATTTTTTCCTAGTTTATTTTATATTGCAGTTGGAAAGCAGTTTGTGTTTAGTCATTAGTCTGCACACTGCTCAAAAGTTTCAACCAATCACTGTACACAGTTAACCTTTTCCCTTTTCTTACAGTATAGAGAATAATAATTAACTAGATCTAAAGAAAGAGAAGTGAGCAAGTTGAATAATGGTGTGACCAAGTTCAGGCAGAACAGTGACAAAAGCGAGCATCTGGAAGTTCAAGCCCAGAGAGCTCCCTTCCTCTTCAGGACCTGCAGTGGCCAACTGTTCCTTCTCTGTGAGGCAATAAAGTATAGGCACAAAGATCAGGGTTTTCTTACTTTCTCCCAAAGTCATTTAACATCAGGACAGGTAGGATTTATGAAACTATATTGGAAGTTCTTTGACTTGGGATCTTGTTGTATCTCACAGTACCTATAAGACCCTATGTTCCCTATCTGGTGGTCTTCAATGGTGGCTTAACATGCTATCAAAGTGCACTGGATCATGTGAAACTGGTTCTTTGGCTGGCTTCCTGTTCAGAGATGATGCAGTGATGCAGGCCCACAAAGGAGCCCTTTGTATCTCTTTATTCCATTTCCTTCTCCAATGTGAAACTGACTCTTCATTACACCTTAAGAGTTCATCTTCATCTGGCCAAAAACCATGCAAATTCATCAACAAATCTGCTACCGAGGCTTAACTTCTGCCTTACCAAAACTTTGGACCCAGGACTTCTCTGTTTCCTTCATCTCTTGTTTGCCAAAATAATGTCAGTTCTTGCTCTCATAATGGCCTTCTCTCTATTTTCATGCCAGTGCCCTCACTCAGTTTGTGTGTGTGTGTGTGTGCTCTTCCCTAAATCAGCAGAAACACTTCACAGCCAATCTTCCCGCTACAAGTCAGGTGGTCCTTCTATCCGTATTCCACACGTCCAGCCTACATGTGACTCCAAATGACAATCCTGATTGTACATCACTGAAACCCATATCCTTATCCTAGAAACACACTAATTCTTATAGCAGCTGACACAGGGACTGGGCACAGATTACACATTCAGAATGAACTGATAACCACTCATTACCTGAAAAAACAATTGTTGTCGGACTTTAAGTCCAACAACAGAGCACCTCCTTCAGCTACTGCACCTGCTGTTTTATGTTAGCCGGTGTTTGAATAAGCATAAAAGCTCTAAGCTACTGAAGGAAAGACGATGAGGAAAGAGTCAGTCATGGTTGAGGAGGGGGTAGGGGAGCACTTAATTAGTCACACCTAGAAAAACTGCTAACTCATGTGGGTAGCATCAATAGTATATTTGGGTAGAAATTCCAGCCAAAAATTACATTTAAAATATACAAACATTTCCTTACTAGTTACTCACAGGAAAGATTTTATGCCTGCCTCATATAATGTCATGATGTCTCAAGATCTAAATTAAATTAAATAACACATTTGCTTTGACAGATCTGTGTTTATTCAGAATTCCATTCAAGCCAGGAATGTGCACGAAGTCAGGAACGTGCACCAAGTCTAACAATATTCAAGGTTGCAGTATGTCTTCTTCACAAGTATTTTAGTCAAGTCTATCAGACAAAACGCTTTTGGAGATGATAATTGCAGTAAAGTCAACCTTTTGATGATACTTACTAAGCAGGTACACTGACACCTGTTTGCCTGAAAATAAGACCTAACTCTAAAAAAGTACCAGCCTCAATCAGCTTATTCTCATTTTATCTGCCATTAAAGAGTAGACACGGAGTAAGAGAATAGCGAGTTATAATCTTCTACATGACACTGGCCATCACAAGGTAATGACCAGATAGGGGCACAGTAACTACCAGCCAGGGCTAGACCGGGTTAGGTCCTATTTTCAGGGAAATGGGGTAGTAAAGCAGCTCTCATTGGCTATTCCTCAAGTACTTGACTGACTACAGCAGGAAAAAGTCTTGCAGAAGTGGAAACCTTGTTTATCTAGGAAACAGGTAACCTTATCGATAGCACTGAATGTCTCTGGAACCAAAGCCTGGGATACTCACTGATTTCTGACTGAGCATCACTTGCTTTATGCAAACTACAGTTTTTACCATCTTTAATGGCCAGTATTTTTCTTTCCTTGACTCTTATAGAACTAATTTTCAGCTGCTCTTGATTTTGCATTAATTCACACATAATACAGACAGTGGAAAATATATCATAAAAAATTTAGGGTAATGCAAAATACATGGTGTCTATTAAAAAATGCTTTCTGAACTTTGCGGCCCATTCCTTGTTATGACGCTTGCCACTGACTCGAAATGTGGGTTTCTGGGTGTGGGCTCCAGCCCAGCAGGCTAACCTGAAAACTTACTAGAAAGGCAAATTCATGACCCACCCAGCCCCACAGAATCAGAAATTCTAGGGATGGGGCTAATAACCTGTGTTTCAAGGAGTCTCCCAGGCAGTTTTGGCATAGCTTCAAGGAGAAGAACTACTGTGATAGAAAAACATGCATCTATTTGGAAAAAATCTGACCACTTTATGAGAAGAGAGAAAGATCAAGGCTTTTATGGTGCAAACCAAGAAGTTTTGTATTTTTTTAAAAATTTCAACTATATCCACAAAGAACCACTCGCAGAAAGTAGGCATAATAAGAGTTGAAATTTTAAAAAAAGAAAAACGTCCAAAAATAATAAAATAAAGACCAGAGAAATGTTTCTCTAACATAGCAACACATAATATTTCTAATCATCAGGAGGATTACTCAGCACTGACTGTCACTATAACCACAACTTCTCAAATTAATTCGTATTCTGGCCTGAATGAATGTGCAAAGCTTATTCCCATGGAAACTGAGTGCTATATAGATTGGTAGGGCTACAGAACATATAATGGAGCTAAAGCAGTTGCCAACTTTCAAAGATTAGCATTGACAATTTGATGCAACACATTTATTTTCCAAATATCAGATGTGTCTCACCTACATTCAAGGATAAAGGTCTGTCAAAATTTGACTTAAGAGAAAAGAAAAATCCTTAGTGCTACACAGCCTATCATCTTTGAGCTCTGGCCAGAATGAGGCAGAAGCTCTGTTTTCTTAATACTCCCATAATTACAAGGAGACTGTTTTGAACGTTCATATCAAACTGGTTGCCATGGCTTCCTGCCTGAGACTTCCTCATGCCAACTTTGAGTCAGGAGCAAGCTGTGAGTGGGTTGAATAAGATACTCATGAACAGGGGTCCCCACCAAAACCCTGCTGCAGAGCCTCCCATTGGGAAGATTACTAAAAAGTCAGTGTTAAAAGCAGCCTGGCTCCCTCCTTCCCTTGACACTTTTTCTATGGCTTCTCACTCATCACCTTGTCACTTAAGATGCTCTTCCTCTGTGAGAAAGGGCCGCTGCACACAGCAATGCATCTGCTCTCTGTGTCTGAGCACAAAGGGCCGTGTGGCAATTTGTTTTAGAACTCCCAAAGATTTGTCTGTTCTTTGGGCAATTTTAACATCTCCAAATTTTAAATATGACCGTGACCATAAGGGAAGAAGGCAAACAAGGAGTTCAAAGCAGAGTCACCTATGCTCAGATACAGGCCTTTGTCATTGGAAAATAAAAGAGAAGTAACCATGGGGGTTTTCTCTGTATGCTCTCAGAGAGATAAGAAAAATCTCAGGTAACACAAACATGCATGTTGGAAATAAGTGCAGCTCCCAGAGCTACGCTTCAGCTTAATATCTGCTCAACTATCTAACTCCCATTTTAGCTTTCAAATCCTCCACTCCTCTGATCTTGTAGTGTCTCTTAGGCACTAAGCCTTTCAAATTTCATGCTAGGTTTTAGTGACTTAGGTTTTAGTTGGAGGGGAGAAATGACATCCAAAAGCAACATATGCTCCCATATTTGAGGGTTGTGTGTGTGTCTGTGTGTGTGTTTATAATTTACCATTTAAGAGTTTACCATTTGAGAGTTGTGGCTACAATGCTGGGAAACTAAAGGTTATTTTCAAAGGTCGATGGCTTGGAAGGTAGGGTAAGAGCTAGAGCTCTGTGATGAGCAAATTATTGAACAAGGCAGAGACATTACATAGGACAAAAAGGAAGCCAGACATGGTGGCACATGCCTATTATCCCAGCTACTTAGAGGCAGGAAGATTGCAAGTTTGAGAAAAGCCTGGAAAATTTAGTAAGATCCTGTGTTAAAATTTAAAATTTTAAATGAATGAACAAATGTAGGCTATGTATACAGTAGAGCACCCCTGGGTTGCACTCCTAGTGTCACAAAACAATAAGAGGAAATGATTTTCATCATGTGTCTTACATTCAACTGTGCCTACCAGCAGGTCTAAAGAAGATGACAGAGTCTGAACTTTCTTAAAGAGGACGTCTACTTACACCTGGCAGCTTGACATGATTACCTCAAAAGTACTGATAGTTTTTTATCTCGACTTCCACGGATATAATTGTTTTATGGTTCCAAGAATAAAGCAACGCTTTTGGAAGTCATGCCTGGGTCAGGTCAGTGACCTCCTGAATCAAGGAACTGCTGGCTGACAATATTAAGTTCTAATACAGGTCCTTAGCCCAAGATAGTTTACTTTGGGTGAGGAGCAGTAGGGTAGTTTGTGAGACTCACCACAAAATTATCAGTAATATTCCTATTTTTGGACTGGAGCTGCCAGATGTCAGTGGCTTTATCTTTCAATTTCTAGCTTTTATAGATGTTGTGAAAGTCATATATATATGACTCATATATATATATTCATACCAAATATATATTTATATTCATAGCAAAGGATGATAACTTATTTTTGGTTTGAGATTCAGTGCCAAAATGGTAAAATGGATCAGCTTTTATTCATTAAGAAAGTTTCTATTATTTGGACATGAGAAAAATATTTAACTTGCAAAACTTACTGGCAAATTAAACTACTATCATGGGAAAGGGAAATATCTAAGTCTCTGTCTCAATCATCTATGGGATCTAAAAGTATGGATTCTAGATGGAATCTCTTAAATAGATTTCAAACTGACATGCAATGAAAGCAGTGCCAGGTGGATATGCCTTTTTGCCACCTCAACAGAGGATGCAGTACAAAAACCAACCTGGAACTGAAGAAGGAGGAGGCAAAGTGCCTTAAAAGCCCAGATATTCTTATTTTGCAGATTGATTTTAAAAACTGAATGAATCCCATCTTGTTTCTGACCTAAGGCTAATTTTCAAAGAGTTTCTTGGATAATTCACAAGGATTCAGAAAAGCAAACATGGTAAACATTTCTATGTTTGGGCTTGATTCACTGTGCATGTATTTAGAGTATACTCTGTCCTTCCATCTGAAATCTGAGTCATCTTCCAGGAAAATCACAGAACCTTAGGAAAAGAAAATACTGCTTTTAAAAACTTTGATGACTGATTTTAGATTTACAAAGCAATGCAAATTACACATGATTTATTTGTTCTTCCAAGTAGACTCAGTAAAATTTGTATTAGCTGTAAATTCCATTACAATATGAATTTTAAAAGCCTTATGCCTTAGTTTAAAAAAATCAGCCACTTATATAATTTACTTCAAATCTTCTGAATCGAGGAGTTTTTGCCTTTTGTTTAAAGTTCATAGAATTATATATTTGACAAAATTTTACCATGTAATTTACGGACTCAAGCACGCTCATCACAACAGAGACATTGCTCCATAGACACATGTCTTTCTGCAATAGAAGTCTGGGAGGCAAAAGACTTTTAAGGGGCAATGCACCTGGGAGGTCTACAAACCAGTCTTGGCAGGCATTTAGCTCAAATATCAAAATGTCAACGGAAAGGGCCACACTCTAATGAGGCAACAGTGCCCTCAGCAAAACAGAATCCTTATATTCATTGTAAAGTTAACAGAGTAACTTTGAGTAAAGTGGAAATCTAAACATTAAACTAGGATTACAAACTGGCTTTTTGAAAAAGAATCTATTTGAAAGGAATCTAGGCAGAAAAGTTGTTTTGGGGTAGCATTATAAATAATCTAATTGTGAATTATCCTTGGGATCATCTTTATAAGTAAGTTTATGGGACAGTGATGTATTTGTCTTTCCCGGTAGGACCTCTATTCTCTGGTCACTCATGCCTGCCCTTCCAATCTTAGACAGTACCATACTTATCCATTACTTAAATGCAACACACAGGAAGGGTACTCTGTGCTTTACCAGTCATTGCAACTCCTTCTCTAGAACTTTGCTTGGAATAGCGGTGACTGGAAACTTGTATTTTGATCCTTTAGTTTTCCTTGCATTACCTCATCCTATTCTAGGCACTCCATATCATAGACTCACTGAGCTCCAAGGAACTTCATAAATCATCGGATTCTTTCCTCTGATCACATAGACATAAATGTGAAGCTGAAGCTCAGAAGAGATTTGAGATTTTTCAAGTGACTCAGACAGTTGGTGACAGATCTGGGACCATAGACAAGGAAATTCACTCCCCAAGCATTTCATAAGTCTTACAGTGTGCAGGGCATCCTACCATACACTGGGAATATGGAAACAATGACTACAAATATCTTGTCCCATAGAAGGTAGGATCTCAATAAGTTAATCAGACTCATAAATCAATAATTACGTGAGCTACCTAAGTGTAACTGTGGAAGTGAATCTTTAATGAATCCTGGTTGAATAAAACTAAGAAAGTTTAATAACTGGCATATAAAAATTATTTCCTTAGAAAGATTCACCTAAAAAGAAGTTGAACTTGGGTCACACAAATACAATTTTAACAGAGATTCAAACAGTTTAACTTTAGTCATCAAGTTTTGCATTATAAAATATGAATAGAGAGCTATTACATTTTAGCTATCTACTCACAACTAAAATTCTGTACATTCATTATTTAGTCAATGTAGTGGATGTGTATACAAAGAATATACGCAGAAACTTTGACTTTATTAGTCCTGGTGCTGAGACCTAACTGGTTAATATTAACAATGGTTAATCTATTAACTTTTCTAAAAGATCAATGTGTACATTGTCATGGAAGATGGTGAATCTCATTCAAGTGAGAAATCTTACTCTATTCAATTTTCCATGAATTCTCTCAGATAATTAGTTTCAAGCAATAGCACCACATGGCAACTTATCATTTTCTAGTTCTCTTGGATATCCAAACCATGTGACACGAGTGACAAAAGTCTATAGGGAAATGGCATTAGCATGAAATATTCAACATGCTGTGTTTGCTTCATGGCAGCATCAAGCAGATTTGCAAGCATCTGCTCATCTCCCTTGCTTGCAATGACTTCCAGTGCCTCTGCTCTGGTGTCTAGTCTTGGGCTTCTCCAACACCACAAAACTCTCTTACAGCTCTGTCTGGTCTCCTTGCATCTGTCTTTCTCTGGTCCGTATGTGCTTTTTCTAGATAGGCTTTTATCCAGCTTTAGAGATGGGAAGGAAATGCACTGCTTGGAGGTATGATCTGCCACAATTGTGGCCCCTTGGTGACTCTTCTCCATCCATTTCACCATGGGCCATCAGTCCTTTCTTACTCTGGGCTACCAAATGAATGCTAGATGGTTTCTCAAGAACTTAGAGAGCAGAGAGGACACACGACCAATTTAATGGAAGGCAACTGTCTACTTTGTGTATATGTGTTTGGTGATGTTGCTTCATTGTTTTTCTTCTGTCTCTTCTTTTGGGAGTCACTTCCTGTCCCTAGAGAGTTAGTCTACTCTTAGAACAGTCTTTCACTCCCTTTACTCTTAAGGTTACATATCCACATTATACTCCTGATAGTCATGCAAGGTCAGAGCAGCAACAGACTCTTCCCTGACTTAGGCTTCATAGCCTGTGCTTTGAATCTCCATGACATCCATCTGTGTGGTTCCAACCAGGAACACTCACCAGAGCTCTGAAGGAAGCACTGCAGATATTTTGAGGAAAAAATGATATATATTTAGGAAAAGGAATATGTGGAAAAGATTTTTAATAAGAGCATAGTACCTTGAACTTACTGAAATGGATAAATGGTGAGCTTTCAAATGTGCCTGGATACTAAAGAGGCCCCACTTGACGGAGTGTGACCCCTTTCTCTTGATCATATTATGGCAGGTGTTCAAAATGACATTGGATGTTTGAACGTCTTAGATTGGAGAAAAGGACTTTCAGCTATTAAGGTGAGCCATCTCTGGTTATTTAAATGTATGTGGATCACTCAAGGTACTCAAAAGAATAAAGCTTTACTTAGTAGCTATAAGGATATAATTGCAGTGATTATTCATTTATTCTATTACTTTGCCCTCCATGGACGTTTTCAAATGTTCCTTCTCCTCTTGGACATGGCGGTAAAACTGTGAGCCAGTTTTCCTCATTCCTCCCATTCTAGCTCTCATCTTATCACAGTTCTCTTCGTTCTAGGGTGTAACTTGAAACTTTCCCAAACTATCATTTTTGTTAATTTTTTGAGACAAAGTCTCACTATACAGTTTAGACTGGCCTTCGACTCATCATATAGCCCAGGCTGGTCTTGAACTTGCAATGATCCTCCTGCCTCAGCCTCCCGAGTGCTGGAATTATAGGCATACGCCACCATGCCTAACTTTCAAACTATCATTTTCTTTTTGCTCTTGTGTTACCTAGTCCTTATATAAACCCATAAGAAAACAAAAGGTCAGAAAATGTTAAATGATTTGAGGCAGGCACTCAGCAGGTCAGTAGGAAAGCTGGGTCCTATTTTGTGACACTAAGAGCTGTATATCGTTTTTGCAAGTTGTTTTTTATTTTCCTCTCAAAAGGAGCTCTGCAGTGACGTGTTGATTGACAAGGGCAGCAGCTTTTAGCTGGATCCTTGATGGGCAAAGGACTGTGACCACTTAGTGTGCTCTCACTAATAACCACTGTACTTAATTTTTCGATTTTCCATTAGGATCTGGTGACCACATGGAGAAAAGGATAAAGTATCAACCTATTTTTATTATACTGATGAGTATTTAACAACCCATCCTAGTCAATTCCTCATCTGAAACAAGCATTTTTGTCATTTCCAAACAATATTCAGTTACCAAATAAATATAGGTTAGATCCTCAATTGAGTATAACAAATAGTATAGGATCTAGAAAAACTAAGAAGCACACTTAAAGTCATACTTTGCTCTCATTCTGAAACTCAGTGCCAACTCTTATTAACTTGTGCGATTTGGAGCAAGTTATTTAACCTTTCTGTGCCTCAGTTTCTACATAATTAAAATTAAAATCATAATACATGCTTTATAGACTATAGGAGAATCATTTGAATGTAAGCTCAATGAAAGGAGACTATCATCTGTCTTGTTCACTTCAAAATGTATAAAGAATAGAGCAAGGTAAATATTTTTGATAAGAGATTAAAGAAAATATGTGTAGTAGATCTATGCAGTGCTTAGCACATCCTCAAAAGCCCATAATCTGAGTTAATTTCCTCCCTTTCTGCTTTCTCTTTCTTTTATCTAGAGGGCTGGTTTCCACAGTATGTGTAAAAATAAATGTTTAATGAATATAATTTGCAAGGAGAGAAAAAAACTTTCATAGGCCTTTACCTGTTGATGATCAGTCTCATCAACACTATCAAGAGTGAAGGAGGGAAGACACTACCAGGAAGGGAGGCCTGGGAGCCTTGGCTGTGACTCTGCCTTCTCCCCCTGAATTAAAACTCCCTCTGGGCTCTGTGGGCTCTATGGCTCCTGGGGAAAGTACTTAAAACCAAAATACCATCTGTGATCTGTTTTCCATTGCAGTGGGAAAAAAGGGTTCTGATTCTTAAGGTCTAGCTTCATGGGAAACTACTATGGCAAATTGAATTTTTGGAAATTAAATCCAATTTAAAATGCATCAAAGGCTATTTAAAGAAATCTAGAAAGTCCTTTGTTATACAGGGAATCTTTCTGATAAAAGAAAAAAGCAACCCTGATGAATTTTTTAAGATATCTGAATTCACACAAATAGAATTTTCTCAAAATGAGGTGTGTGGTCCACAACTGCAAAGGGGTGAGGACTGCACCTCTCCCAGGACATCCTCAAGAATGCTTGCCCCACTCATCCCTCAGTATAGAATCCTGAAGGATCTTATCACAGTGAGGGTAAGTCTTTTGAACACAAGGGAGAGGAGACCCCTGTTTGAGTTAATGGTCTCCAGAGGGGCACCTGCTTCGATAAGAACCACTGTAAAATGACTGTTGAAACTATGGCACTGAACCCTATGGAAACTGATTATCAACCAAGCCACCACTACAAAAATGGGAAGCAGAAAGCTACTCTGCACAAGAGTGGGTGCTTCATGCAGGTATTAGATGCATGAGCTTTACAGGGAGACAGACCTTGATGTTTGCTAGTCAGATGTCCTTGGACAAGTTAATGACATTTTGAGCTTCAGTTTCATCGATGGCCATACTATGGGGCCTCCTTGAAGAGCTGTGAAAACTAAGTGAGCTAATATAATTAAATATAGCAGTCTAGCACCCTACTCTAATATTAGTTGCCATCATTATCAATACCACTAATTCTGACAAAAATAAAAGCGCAGATGGAATATTTAAAGGTCATCTGATTTCAATAACACAGTAACCATCATTTCCTACTAAGTGATCACATATTAAAGGGAGTATGTAATTGGCCCTTCTTTCCATCCCAGAATTCAGTAAGTTAGGGCTATAAGTTAGGGCTGCTTTCTCCTGAACCAAATGTCGGGTCTTGTCCTCCTTCTCCCCATCTAGGGACACCTATTCTGCACTTCATTCTTTCAGAGACCTTTCTCCACCAAATGACAGTTGGATAAACTGAGTTCATTTACATCAGCCCTTCATTATAGCTTAGTTTAGCGTCTTACAAAACTAATTTTGTTTCTAGGATTCAGTACAGCTCAGCTCTTCTGTCTAAGGTAGCAATGTATCCAAACAAAAGATCAGGCCCTAATTAGATGCGGACTATAAATATTATACAAGGGCCCCGGTGATTCTGCCTGGTTTAGGGTTACTCTGACTTCCAATCATGCATTTCATCTTTTGGCATACATACGTTGGTGCCCAATAAATGTTACCTTTGGTGATAATAAAACAAAAGTCAAAGTTTCAAAAGCTGAATTATCCCAAAGACCATTGTCTGAATTCTTGGCAGCAGCCAGAGAGCCAGTTTTCTCAAGTCAGCAGCTCTGAGGAGTTGGCGTGGGGCCAGTTCCCAGGGTTGGTGCGTTCCTGGGGCCTGGCAAGAGGCCACAGGAACCCTGTCTCCTCTTTCCTTCTCTTTATGTAGTGGAATATTTTTTCCACTTCAACCCCTCCAAGTCTTCCCCCCCATTGAAGTAAAGCAGGGGAGTAAGATGGGAAACCTTCTCCTGTCCGTTCCCCAAATCCCATCTCCCACTGCTCTGAGTTGGCACCGCTCAAATCAATTGAAGACATGACAAAGGAGAGCCCCACTGTTCGGTTCTGCTTGACTCTGCAGGACCCAGCAGAAAAACCCAGCAGGACCCTGTCCACTGGGATTCATTGTACATTTGCTTGGAAGACCACAGGCACTTCTGGAAGTGTTTGGAACAAAATTACCTATTATAAATAGACATTGGCCAGATTTCAGAGATGATGGCAGAAGGCCAGTAGTTCCAGAAAAATATAATGCTCCACATAAGAAAGTCTGGCACACAGCTCAGTAAGAGGGAACTACTGAGCAACTGAACTAACAAGAAAGGGATCCACAGCCCAGTCAGATACAATCTGCAGTAAATACCTGGATGATCATACCTGGCCAGTAGCATCATGGATATGCCATTCTGTTTTTAAGCACCATAAATGCATATATACACTATATATGCATATCAAACACCTTTCAAGAACTCTTTTCTGAATGCCAACAAAGAGACTTGGCATCTGGAGTGGCCACAGAAGCACCTCTGTATGTTTTCAGTGGAGAAAAGATCACATGCTAGATACTGAGCTATTTGCTCTAGTTGTGTTGGGAGTTCTTTTCTTTAACTCTCTGAATGGCCTTTGGAATAAAGGATGATTACCTTTCCTTAGAGAAGAAAATATGGAGCCTCACAGAAGGTACATAATTATTACATGAGGGCCATATATAATAACTACAAGTACAGCTGTGGACAGTATGTGCCAGGTAGGGATTCTCATCCAACATAGGCCGATGCTCCCGTCAACCCATGTTCTTTTCATCACATTACAGTGTATCTGTTTCAATTCTCCCCTAAAATGAGGGCCAGGGATTTAGCTCACTGGTTCTGGCACGGCACCAGCCTCGCAAGTCGGTTCAATCCTGAGTTCAATCCCTAGTACCAGAAAAGTAAAATAAAATAAGCACTTTGCAGACAGTAAACTCTTAATACATCTTTCTTCCTGAGGCTGCTGCTGGGGTGTTTTGGATAAGCTGAAGTTTAGCAGGTAGGAGTAGCACCACTCTCGTATTTTGAAACCTTTTATTTGCATAGAGTCTTACAGTCTCAAAACAGTTCCTTGCTCCGTATTTCATTTAACTCTCCACTGAGGGTACAGAGACCCGGAAAGTTTAACACATTCACAATGGGACCATACATGCATGACTGTCCCATCAGGCAACTTGTACCACCCAACGGGACTGTCCCATGCCACTTAATGCGACAGTTATGTATGTACTGCCAGTGGTTCAAATGATAGAATGTATTCAGAAGGTGGTGGAAGGCCACACATCTACTAAAAGGCTCAACTCAAGTTCAGTCTAAGGATTCAGAATTCTAATGTAGCAAAGTCTCTAGATCATTGTTCTTGTCCCCAGCTTCATATAACATGTATCTATACCTGCACCAGGCATTTTCATTAGAACCCTGAAAGAGAAAAGAAGACAATGCCACTAAATACATGAAATTTGTGTTCTGAAGATGTCACATTACATTGTCTGGCTAAACCAAGTTGACAAATCCAAGGGAATGGACTGGAAAACAAAACATGGAAACTCATTTCAAATAATGTATTAAAATGGACTAGTATGATTCAGGTCCGTGTTTTCTCAGCACAGAAATATGTGAAGAGAGAGACTGTGGTAACAGTACATAGTTTTGTGTAGAATAAACACACAAAATGCATCTGGTTGGCACCTCCTAATCCATCCCAGTCATCTTGACCTGCTACATCGGCCCCTTTCTGGCTGACTTCCAACTAGATTTGGTTCAGCCAGTGGAGATCCCTTCAGGAGACTACAGTGAGCATGGAGTGTCTGTATCCAGATCTGCTGCTACTGGAAACATTTTTGGACAAATTCCCCCACCTATGGTGGCATTTCCTCCCAGGTAGCTGTCTTCTTACAACCATATGGTTCTACAGGCCCTTTCTCGGCTTAGAGAAAATGACTTCCCAAGTTCTAGCCTCTGCTCTGTTATTTACTGGTTTCTTTACATCTTGCTCTTTCTTTGTAAAGAGGCCCTATATTTACCTCTCTTCCTTCCCTAGCTTAAAAGTTCCACCTGTTCCCTTCCAGGACTTCATCATCTGATGCAGCAAATAAGGAAGCTACATCATTGACCTGGAGTCTTTGCAGGCAAAACTATGGGAAGTTATTCAGCTCTTCCTAATAGGATGAGAAATATTATTCACTATAGATCTGGCTGTCTCTCTCTTTCTCCTTGCATATCTCACTAAGCAGGAAGTAGGTCAGATATTCTGCCTCAAGGGCTTAGCAAATTTGGCCCAGAAGATCTCAAACAGTCTTATTACCCTCAGAGGGTCTTCACCTTGCCACTTTCCCTGCTCAGCTGGAAGGACATTCAGAGAGCAGAGGGTGACAGCTCTAGCCTCGTCCCAGTCTATGTGGTTGGTGTCTGCAAAGACTGCGTTCAGCACATTGGATTCCTGCCAGCACTCGTGGCTACTCCACCTCCAAAGCTGGCAGGCCTCTGACAACAACTTCTCCTTGTAAAAAGGCCAACAGTCTCTGAGCCCACTTATCTGCTGGTTCTGACAGATGGATCCCAGAATGTACTAAACCAAATGATTTTATTTCTCTCAACACGTCCATATGCATAAGAGCAATCAGTGAATGAATTGTATTAGGAAACCTACCAAGCTAAAATCAACTGCTTAAAACTAGGAACCAAAAAGGTGTCAAAAGACAGAAGGCAAGCAAACCTCAGAGGCATCCTCAGGAATGGACAACTATGATCCATTAATCCTACTCCATTAATCCTACTTAAGGAACTGAAATTTATGAGGAGGGAAACATCTGGAACAGCCTCAGTGTAATGGAACCAGGGAAAACCACTCTTTGGGCTTGTAGAGAGCATCCCAGACAAATGGGAATCCATGTTAAAAGAGAACTGCAAAATTAACACAAGAAAGGGACAGAATTGAGTTGGTGCATCTGGTGTTAAGTGAAGCATTCTAATACAATGGCTCTTGGATATGCTCTTGAAATATTAATTGGGACTAGGATGGCATATGAGGGCTAACAGAGAAGTGGCAGAAAGAACATAAATACTGGCTGAGCTGAGCCACAGTGATATAACATAAAGTAATGAAAGGTGCTGCCTCATTCATGGCCATGAACCCTGTGGATGTCTAATGAATGTTAATTGATGATAATGAATCACAGTACAGGGTGGTAAATTTGTATAAGACATTTAGGCCACTGAAATACAGTTAATGTACATACAGTTGGTACATCTTACACTGATGAATGAGAAGAGAAGAAATCAAAATAATTTAGTTATACAGTGCATTGTGCTTTGTACTAGAAAGTTTGGAGAAAAGAAAGTTAATGGAAGAGTAGAATGGGGTGAGGGGAGCAGAGAAAGTTAGGAAGATAATTCAGGATAACAGTGGAACCTGCTTACAGTATGGGGAATTTCTCAAGCATAAGGCTTGGCATCATAACCCATTCTTTTAAGACACTGGCTTTTTCGATAAATTTTTGCTAAAGGAAACTCAGGAACACCATTGATTTAATTTGGACCAATGTTCTAGCGCAAGATTTGAAAGCCCTCTTCCTTGGGCTTTCAAATCAATGCAACCACACTTTTTCATTCTGAATCTCATCACATTTCTTGTTTGTATCACTGTATAGCTCTTGATATTACTATGATTTATGTATATCCAATTAGATTTTTTAGTGCTTTGTAAAAGAGAAATTATATTTTGCATTTCTTAGCACTCATTTCACAGAACTTTGAGCCTAGGAGGTGCTCATTCCTGTGCTGATTGATGAGAAACTCAAGAAAGGAAAACAGGCACATAGAAAGAACACCCAGACACCTATTGGGTTTGAAGACCAGTTTCTAACGAGATTGATGAAAGCTCTACCTGTTGTTATGGACAAAGCACTAGAGAGTCTGCCACAGAAATGATCCTAGACTGCCAGAGGATGATGCGGAAAACTCGGTTTCCATGGCAACCCATAGGATCTGATGATTTCCATTATTGAAAGATAGTGAGACACCAGGAGAATGACAAGTAGACCTGAGTCCTGCAGAAACATGGAACATGTCTACTTATTTGTACTTGTTTCTGCTGTAAAAGCAATATTATTTCCTCATCTGTCAATAACATAGCATTTGCAAGGGCTTCAAACATGTATCCTCTTCTTGTTTTGATGTGCTGATCTCAGAGATTCCAAGGATTCACAGAATCACATCTGACACTGGCAGACAACCTTCATTGTCCTGCCAAGTACACTACTGATAATGGAGGGAGGGCTACCAAAGCTTGACCAGCTTCTCATTGCTGGGACAAAATACTTGACATCCACAAAATAGAGGAGGAGAAACTTATTTTAGCTCACAGTTTCAGATATTTCCATTCATGGAGAGCTAGTTCCAAGGCAGAAATATGGTAGAAGGGCATGGCAGAGAAAAGCTGCTCACCTATATCATTCTGGAATAGAAAGTAGGGGAAGAGCCAGAGAGGAAAGGCCTAGGATCCAGGTACAGTTCCTAAGGTCAAACTGCGTGACCCACTCAAACATACCCAGAAGTTTTACTATGCTCCTTGGTGTTTCTCAAGTCATAATCAAGTTGACAAGATTATCACAACTAGCAAGAGAAGTGACCTATGGGTGGGTGTGAAATGCAGGGGCCATGGGAAGCGCAAAAGGCAGGTAAGGCCACAGATATCCTTGAGAATTCTTGGGTCTTGGGTCACAGATATCCTTGAGAATCTGTTTATATTTCTGGACTTACACCCTAGAAAAAAATGCACAACTGCAGATAAATAAAATCTAACACAAAACATTTCTCAAAATTTAAAACATTGGAAGTGTTTTAATGAATTTCCCCTAGAAGCACCTTGGAACTCAAGATGGTTCAGGATATCATGGTGAGAATCTCTTATATAAAACAAAAACTTTATGCACACTAGAATCATTCTTGGGCAAGCTTGAAAAACAATGTGATATCTCTCCTCTCTCACCTTCCTAACAGCACTCAGTGCCTCTGCGTGTAGGTCTACCATGTCCCATAACCAGGATATTCTGCTAAAGCGTACTTGGCTCATGACAGCTACTCAGTCGTAAGTTCATTCACTTGTTCATTTTACTGAACATTTACTATGGTCAGAGATTAGTGATACAAATGTAAATATGACTGGGCCTATGTCCTTGAGGAGCTTGCAATACAGTTTAATAGGGAGTGATTTGCCTCTTAGGGAATAGTTGCATGTGTGAAGACCGTCTTGGCTGATAAAGCTGGACAAAGGATGTGACTGGCATCTAGTGGGTAGAGGCTAAGTTTCCTGCTAAACAACCTATGCATAGGACAAACCCCATGTGAAGGAATTATCAGGTTCAAAATGTCAATAATGTCAATAGTTCAAGAAATCCTGCATAACTCAGAAAAGGACACTTTTAGGGCACATTGGAGGAGGTGGTTACTTAGTCTACCTTATTGTTAATGGTGAGAGGAAGGAGAGAGTCCTTTTGAGTGAGTGAAAGGCAAAAAGGCGGACCCTCCTTCGGGCAATATTAGAGAAGGTAGCACCAACAGCAGTCATGGGCTGATCAGTGGCATTTCTTCCAGAAGCTCTTCATGGAAAACTCTGTTACTTCACTACGCACCTCCAACAGTTGGCAGTCCAGGACTCGAGTGCTAAGCCCTGTTTCAGCTGGGGGACAGCTCTGTACTGGTTGTGGCCCTATCACTCCCCAGCTCCTCCCCGCGTTGCTCTCATTCTGGTCAATAATTCTGCCTTGTGTGTGTGTTCACCCCACAATCAAGCCTCGTCAAGTAAAAGCATATATTATTCTAAAGTTAAATTTGGGTCAAAGGCTTGATTAATGAGAAAAATCACAAGATCAGAAAGCAAGCCTAGCCCCATCTTTCAACACTCACATTCCTTATTCCTTATAACTCTCCCCCTCCCAATTCTATCCCTTTGGCAATGCAACAAATGTTCGTTGGCTTCAGCAGTATGAGCTATGCAGAGGCATCTTAGTTTGGAGGTAGCCAGACCCCAGTTGAAATCCCAGCTCTTACAAGTTCTACAGACTTATTGAAGTTGAGTAACTTGCTAAACTGCAGACTTCTCATTTGTATAATAGAGGTAATTAGAGTTTCTACTTTCAAGCTTTATAAGTATTAAACAACAATTTCCATATAGCTCATTGAATAGAGTGCCTGGCATATATTACGCCTGAATAAATCTCAGCTACTATTCCTAAGGGAAGGAAGCCATTCTCATGTAACTCAATGCATGATTTGCCAACTGCACACGCAGAGCTGTTTGCTACAGTGGCTTTGATCTTAGACTCCATCAGCCCTACTGCTGACATGCCATATGCTTACTGCTTGGACCTATCGCATTTCTGTCCTCCATTCTTTCCACCAATTGGACTCTGCCTTTAAACCAGTGCTGCTGAAAATCTCCAAACTGCAGCACTGTTCCTCTTGGTTCTGGTCTCTTCTACTTTTCTTCAGACTTTTCAAGACTCCTAGCAACTAGCTTTTGTGGGTGGCTTCTCCCAGCCCACCTGACCCCAGATCCATTCATGGCACCCAGACATCCTGTGTTGCTGGACAGTAGATGGGTAGGTGACTTCTTTAGCATTTTCTGGATGCATCAGGATAGGCTGAGTCAGGCAAGCAAGCAGATTCACTGGTTAATAACACATCTAAGAGTTTGACCTATGGAACTTTACTATTGCCCACTGTCAAGGGGAGACAGCCAAAGATGCAGCACAACTCTTTGGGAAGGTCGCTAATCCAGGCCAAATCTTTCCCATTTCCACCTGTTCCTTTTTCCTGAAAGTGGCCTCATCCATGTCTGCAGGCCTCACTATACCTTACAACACCTGATTCCAGGCCAGGGCTGCTGTTCTTGGTACATCAAGGAGGCAGCTGAGAAAGTTGTTCTCTTAGGGGAATGAAGCAGTTGGAGGAATAAAAATGCTTCCTCTCCTTCTCTATCCTCCCCCACTGGATGTTCCTTTGGGAAATATCAAAGCAATGTTGGTGACAGAGAAACAAGGTCAAGCTTCTTAAAGGTCATCTTGACATTTTCCCAAAGGCCAGAGGCGCTGAGTAAACAGTACCTTTTATCTTCTTCCATTAGAAATGGTCAAGGGAGCTGCAATTTGGGGAGCCAGGCTCCTTCTACAGAAGCCTAATGTTTTGAGCTCTACACAACTTCCCTATGGTGAGATGAGGCCTACTATGAGCACTGTGTCAAGAAAGCTCCAATCATGCCCCAAGCACTGCAAAATAAAATTCTGTTCTTAGCTGTGCACCACATAATGACATTTTGATCAGTGATGGACTTCATATACAACAGTGATGGCATAAGATTCTTATTGCTTGTTGACATTAATCACACTAATGTCATAGTGCAACATATTACTCACGTGTGCACAGTGATGCTGGTATAAACCTCCTGTGCTGTCAGTCATGTAAAAAGTACAATGATAAAATTATGTACGGTATATAATATTGATAACAATGATAAATGACTATGCTACTGGTTTGCACATTGACTTACCGTACCTTTAATCAGTATTTCAGAATCTATTACCTCTACTTATGAGATAAAGTTTAGTGTAAAACTATGTGCTGTGCCAACAGCAGCCCTGCTCATCTGTGTTTACCAAGATTCTTAGTTGCATCAGGAGGCTGTGTCAAATGACTGACCTCCACCAGCTAGGTTTGTGTATCTATGATGTTCCCACAGTGATAAAATGACACATTTACCAGAATATTTCCCCACTGTGAAGTGACACACATCTATAATTATAGCCGCCTCACAGATGCACTGAGCAACACTAACAATATCTCTATTTTGCATTTAGAAAAAATCTGGGTGAGTTTAGACATATTCTATGTCAGTATTCTTTTTTTTTTCTTAAATTCTTTTATTGGTACATTTTAGGTATACAATACGTTTACATTTATCATTGGGTGCTTGTACCTGTACATGATGTATCTTGGTTCTTATTTTTTCCCCATTATCTGTGCGCCCTTCCCTATTTACATAGACTCCATTTCCATTTTTTTCTTTTCTCATAATTTTTCCTTTCCCTTTTATTCTATAAATATTTAGAACAAAGATTTTTCAAAAGTATTTTCCCATTTCTTGTCACTTGGGTAATTATTCATTTAGGTAGCATCCCCACCCTAGTCTTTGGATTGCCTTGGCATATTGTGTCTACTGAGGGTTACAAAATCACTACTTAGAGTTGGCATGTAGGAAAGATATCCTGGACTTTTAAATATCCCATTTTTCTTATGCATTCAGATATCCTTTAGAATCCAGCCAACTACTTATCCTTGTAAATAAAATGTTATTGAAAAAGGCCAGTTTGCTCAGATACTCTTTATGGCAGCTTTTCTGCCATAACTTCTGTTGGGTAGTTGTGACTATTTGTCGAGCCTGCAAAACTTGAAGTATTTCTTATCTGGACCTCTAGAGAAAAAAATTGCTAACAACTTTCTTTAGAATTATTTGTAGTCACTAAACAGGATAGAAATAACTGAATATAAAATATCAGAGAAGTGAATTCCATATGGGAAGAAGTTCCCCTGGGGAGAAAAATCAATAATGACAGGAGTTATGAGAGGGTACAGAACAATGTCTTTGGTTGCCTCTTTCTTCTCTGCTCTCCCAGCCCTCCATGACCAAGTTCTCTCTATTATTTTAAAGCCTGGGTAGCTCTAACTACAGCAGCTCCATAACACCTACATTCGCACTCCTGCTCAGGTAATCTCAATTCCTGTTACTGCCAGTGTCACACCGTCTAACTCCACATTGTGTTGTTTTATTTTTCCTGCTTATTAGGTCAGCTTCCACAGATAAACTATAAACCATTGCTATACCACCCGGGAACCCTGCAGGGAAGAGGCAGGCTGCTAAAATCATCTGTTCAAGGGTACCTTTATGAAGGGACTATTTATGGAAGTGTGGGTAGAGCTACAAAGAGCCATGAAGAAATGGGCTAGCAGCATTGGAGGGCTAGTCTCAGGAGAAGCATGAAGAAGAAAGGTGCTAGAACAGAGACAGCTGTGGTATAACTAGAAGTAGAGTGTGGGAGAAGGTTGTCCAAACACAGTAGCTCTCTGAGGCACAGGAGTCTATCCCTGTTGTCTATGAAGTGGCAGGGAATCAAATACTTCCACCTCTGACCTCCTGCAGGCTCCTCCCGTTGGTCACACCCAATCAAATGCCAGAGGCAAAGCATCTTTTCATCAGTGTCCAGAGGACACAACTTTCATGGACAAGCAGGCAGGTAGAGGAGGCTGAGAAGTGGATCTAGAGGGGTAGCTGGAAACTCTCCTGCACATTCTCCCACAAGTTTTTATGATGCTGCTGGACTGACTTAGGTCTGCAGTGGTAAATGGACTGATTATGGTAATGATGTGAATGCAGATGGTCAAGAGGCAGAAGGATGACTGGAAAGACTTTATAGGTGCACTTCTGTCCCTTTGAGTCTATCAAAACTGTACAGCTATCAGATCTGAGGATATAACAGTCAGTGTTTTGTCATCCTTTGGAGGAAGGAAAAAGGGTACCAAGAAGGGATTCATCAGAGAAACTATGACTCTCATCTGTGCTTAAAAACAAATATTATTTTCCCTCAAATGAAAGAAGGAAGTTTACAGATAAAATGTGAGCTGATAAAAAAGATAATTCACTCACCAGCCTTCTCATCAGCTAAATGCTAGCACAGCTACAAGTGTCAACAGCTATACACTCAGCCCGGTCTTGCAAATATAAAGCACAGTGTGAAATATCTACTTTTTCTGACCAAAAGCATCCTGGGGAGGGCTGAACAGCTTTGGGTCAAGAAGAGGCCTCAATTTCTAGGGTGATTTTTATTGTTATTTGAGAGGGAACTGTACTTTCCATGAATACACAGCTACTTGACACACTCCTGCTGCTGGAGACAAACTTGTTGTCACCTGTCTTTCTCTCCGGACTTTACCTCCCACATGGGAGCACATCTTTCCTTTCAGTTTCACCTGCCTGTCACTTTCTCCTTAAGAACTATAATTTATAAAGTAAAAAAAAAATCATCGATGTCAGAGAATATTTTTTAGTATTAAAAAACACAAATTGTGATGTATGAGTTTCTCTCTCTTCTCTCTCTCTTCACACACACACACACACACACACACACACACACACACACACACACACACACACTGGAACACTCCCCCACCCCAAGTCCTAAAAGAAAAAATTATAACTAAGGCTCACAAATTCAACTACCTCAATGAGAGCTTTTTTTATATCTTGATTATAAATTTCTTTATTTTGTGGTTCTTCCAGCTTAAAATTTTAAAGCCATTGCAAGGGAGTTATAATTTCTAACTCAACACCTTATGATTTGATTATGTAAAATAAAAAGTGTAATGAAGTTAATAGTACCTTATTCTTGGAGTATATTATGAGGAGTTTTCTGCAAAATCTGAAAGTGGAAATTACCTCTGAGCCTCCTAACTCTTAAAAATATAGGTCATAATGATGATTGAAATTGGATTTCAATACTTAAGAGTTTTATATGTTTCTGTTTCTTCGAGTTTCCTAAAAGAATAACTTGTCTTCCTGAGATAATATGTAATGAAAGATCAGGAACTGAGTGACAGGTAGAGACCTGTGTTCTGCTTTTGGTGTAATCCTAGTTGTATGATATTAGCATAATTCTGACTATTCTTTCTATAAAGTAAAGGACTGGAAACTCATTCTCATTTAGCATACTATGATTCAAAAAAAATAAAGTAAAGTAAAATAAAATACAAGCCTTGTGAATGACAAGTATAATGTGATATCAATGTTTTCACATTTTTCTTGTATTTTGCAGCAGTCCTTCCCTAGAGTCATCCCTAGCTTCTTCTTTCCTAGTTATGCGTGGCTTCTATGTGGAGCCACACAGGAGAGCAATGTCTTGCATTCAGGTCTTTATAGGCCAGTCACCTTTGATCTCACCCCAGTCTAGTTCTCTTCCTGAAACTCACAACAAGGTTCATTTGAGAGAGTTTTGATGGCCCCTACTCCCAAATAACCAACAAAGAAAGAACCTGTTGCTGGCATTGTCCCAGCAGCATAGTACGTACAGGAGAGAACAGAATACTAAAACTGTAGGCACTTGATCAAAGTAGTATCATGTTCAACAGTGTTTAAGCATCCTACATATGTAGTCACGAGTAGCATTATTTTCCAGGATGTTCCCAAGCTGGGCATGCAGATGTAACAGTTCTTCTGCTTTTAGGAGACAAGGAAGATATTTCATTCATGCAGAACACTCCTAAGCAAGATACAGGGATAGGTAACAAGATTAAGATTCTCAGGTGGTGCCAAACAACTTCCAATTCTTCTATGCCAGTAAGTCAAGAGACAGGTTCACAGCCCCCACAAGTGTCAAGGAAGAGGCTTATGCCAAGCTTGGTTTTGAGTTTTCAGCTAGCATTAGTAATGCTGCAGGAGTTTAGTTAAGCCCATGTTCAAGCTGTCTCTAGACAAAATTGAAAAGTGGGCAAAGGTTTCATGGAGACTGTTTCCTATTTTTCCTGGTCTGCAGGTATAGTGTAACCAGAGGTAACCCACCACCCCTCCCCTTCTCATCCCACCCCACCCTTGCCTTGCCCCAGACTCTGTACTCTGCCTTCTTTTACCTGCTAATTCTCTCAACAAAATTCTGCTCATCTGGTTGACATTTGGGAATGATCCAAGGCATCTTACTAACAAGTGCTACTATGAGTTACTGAAAAACAATAGCTTAGTATGTTTGCCTTTATAGGACATTTGCATATTAGTTGAGATCTAAGGCAAAAGTCTGTGGCTTTGGGGACTGAGGAGCAAGGATGATATTTCTAGGTTAAAGAGATTCTTTTCTGAGCTGCTCACATCATACCATACGACTGTCTCAATCCCTGACTGGGCCCAAGACAGACCATACTGGCATGTTGATACGTAAGAACAGTTTTTCATCAGCAAATCAGAGGCTGAGAAATTATACCTTTATCTCAAGTTTTCTCAGAAGTACAAAAGTAAATACACACATTCAGCCCTTTCACAGCACATTCTACCTTGAGACAGCGAGACCTAGGAGATGAGATGGGGTCACATCCACAGGAGGAGACTCCAACGGACTACCCAACTTCTCAGCCTCCAAAGGTATGCTCATCAATGCACAGCCCACACAGGCACAGAAGTTGATTCTGAATAACTAGACAAACCTTGACACAAAAAGCTTAAGGCAATCCTTCTTTCAATATGTAGAAATTCCTATCTATGAACAGTTTGTGAGGGAAGCATCAACCATTATGTGGCAAATGACTAATATGAATCGACAAAACGACATGGAGCTGGAGATTTTGAGTGGTTCAACTGACAAATCAATTCAACAAATATTTTTCTGGACACCTTTCTGTAACGGACCCCAAATCAGGTGCTAGAAATAGACAAATGAACAGGAGATATCCCTATAAAACATGCAAAAGAAGGGGCCAAGCTAAATTCTTACTTAATAGAATACAAAAATAAAAAGGAATGGCTCTCTTGATTTGATTCCATGCTCTGTTCACATGCATCAGGGAACAGAAGAGGGTATCCACACATTAGACCATAGCCTGTGAAAATGTGGCCAATCTTCTGAAATCAGTTCATTAGTCCGTTTCATGGACTAATCAGATTCTCATACATAAAAGCTAATCTAACCAGGCTGTTAAGAATGATGTCTGTCAGCATCAAAACTCTTAGAAAGAAATTGTATGGATGACTGAACTAATTTACATACTTAAGAAAATTGTGAACACTTTCTTGGCTCTTCAATATTTGAAGCTGCATTGAATTCTTGTTCAACTTAGCCCCACAGTTAAGATAAATGGGTGATGGAGTAATTATACATAGGCTTGGCATTTGGCATTGGCAGTACAGTAGAGTTTTTGTACAGGCTAAAGTCTATTTCAGCTGGAATTAATATAATTATATATAATGTTGACAGATTATGACATTTGCCTATTAAGACACTATACAAACATTCCAATAATTTGCTAGCTTTTGAATTTGTAAAAAATAAATGAAACAAAATCCCAGGGGACATTGCTAATGTGGTAACTGGAATAGAGGTTTCAAAAGCACAGGGCTCAGGAAATAACAGTCAAAGAATAATGTACTTTAAGCCAAAACATATAAAGTAGTAAATGAATATTTAGTACTTACCACAAGACTGCTGTCCAGAGACAGTCTTTTTCCAAAGTCCCTTTTCTCAAGTTGTCTCTTTCCCTCCATGAGTAAAGTTACTTATTTTCCTTTGTGATTTATAAGAATCCCTCGTCTCTTTCCAGGGTCACTGCAAAAAGTGAACATGTGTTTTGTTATCCAAGTGCAGTGTTTAGACTCTTAGTTTTCAACTCTATAACTGGAAACTAGTGATGAAGCCAAAAAAATACCCAGACCCAAGTGATAAGTATAGAACTAGGATCTCTCAACTGAAAAGACCTCTCTGGGTTGTAAATGTCAGGGTTGTCTTTTTGGAGGCCCCTGTGTTTTCATAGGTTTTGCTAATAGAGTTGGGGAGTGGGTGTACAGGTCGAATCAGCAGACTGTGGAAAAAAGCAAACAGTCCATTTCATGCCACACTTGCTCCACTCCAGTGCTCTATCAGCCAGAATCATCCTGTTACTGTACATACACATACTGTCTGCAAATTCCATGAGATCAAATTGACAAAACCAGGCTCCATAACCAAGAATTATTAAATCCAAAGCCCAACAAGGAGAAACTATTGTTTCATGAGCACTATTGTCAATATTTAATTAAAAATATGTCATTTTAAAATATTTGGGGAACATTATAAGATATATTTCATTTGAGATGATGGATTCAGAAAGAATGGTGGATGATGTCATTATTGCCAATGAGTATTTAGGGAACACTCACTGAATTTTAATTTATAGTTCATCCTTGCACTCTACTGAGATTACTTGTTCTAGAAAGATGAAGCATCTTGCTTATTAAAGGTCCAGTTTTCACTGATATGCAAAAGGCTTGAAAGGAAAGAAATGAGGTTGAGCCTCATTACTCATTAGCCAAGTAACTTTGGACAAGTCACAGCCCTCTGAAACTCACTGTCCTCAACTGCAAAAAACCTGACTATGGCAATCAAATGATATATGTTAAATGATTTTGAGGAAATGAGTTATAATTTATGTGTAAATTATAATTACCCACAGATTAAACCTCTAAATAGTTAACCTTAATTATTAGTCAAGGTAATTCAGTCTGTTCTGGACGATCCAGAAGGCACCTGGAGATGCAAAACCTGCTCATAATCCTCATAAACATGGCCATAGTACTGCTGAGAGAGAACAGATGAACTTAATGAAATGCTACACTAACCAGTCTTTCATAAAACCAAAAAGCAATAGATTGTGCCACTCTGAATTACTCCAAGTCTGATGTGGGTCAAACAGTGTTGGCCTCACAGCCAGAGCACATGGCCCCTTTCTCTTAGTTTCCTCCATCGAAAGGATGGAGACAACTGTGATGAGATAAAGTTTGGCCAAAGTACAGCCTTGGAAACCAATGGACTCACTTTGCAGCCTTGGCTCCTTCCTCCACGCTAGTCACTGTAAATCTCCGTTTTGGGAACACTAATCTTAATATATCATTGGTCTGCTTGGGAATTCCTAGGAGCCTACTCAGAATTAAGGAGAAAATCCAAAAAGTTCAACATCATTTTCAAGGCCTACTTCCTGCCAACTAGTCTTTTACAATCCCCAGGCACACGGGGCACATTCCTGAGAGCATGCTTTTAATTGTAACTCTCACCTCCATCTGGCCTAATCCTCCCAATCCACCTGGCTCAGGCCCCATCTCCTTCACAAGACCTTGCTGGAGAATTCCATTTAGTAATGATCCCTTTTCTCTCCCAATTTTCACTAGAGCTTTTAGAGACTTGCCTTATTAATCACCGTAGTCACCTAGAGTAGTTATTTAAATATAGTAAGTTTTTATTTATGCTTGTTGGCAGAACCTATTAGCTAAAAACAAAGAAAAGGCCCAGAAATTACTTTTTCAGAAAATAAGTTAATTCTGTGTAGTTACTGTGGGTGAAGGTGTTAGTCAACTGAAATTTGGTTTGAGGGCCTGCCTTTCCGCCCCCAGTTCAGCTGCCTGATTGGCAGCCCCAAGCCTTATTTCAGTGACTGCATTTACTATTGGCTCAAAACTTCTGTAACAATGAATTTGGCTAAAGAGACTAGTCAAGTCACTATATTTACCCCTCTATCAAGAACATGCTCCTTTAATTATTAATCCCCTAGAGGATGGAAGTTTGATGAATGACAATGGAATACCCTTTGATGCTTAGCACATGTGTATCGAAAGCCTACTGTATAGAACACCCAGTCTTTAGATGTTGATAGCATAACCATAAGAAATCTTAGAATAAAGATACACTACATATAGCAACCTAATAATCTCAATTAATGTCAATATTATATGCCTTAACATGATCTAAGGGTTAATAACATCAACAAGAATGAAAAATGGGATAAAGGAATTGGAAGAGGGAGGGGGGAGGGAAGGGAATTAAATAAACAAGCTGTGGTATGTACATGTAACCACTCTTCAGGATGATTGTAAATTTCATGAACTGCAAACATGTACCAATAAAATATAAAATAAATTTTTAAAAAGCTTGTATTAGCTTCTTTAAAGCTTATATATTTTTTAAAAAGCTTATATTAGGTCTACATCTTCATGGAATTTACATTATAGGAGCAGTATAGAAACAATACATTAGCAAATAAGCAAACAGAGAAATAACTCCAAATCGTGATAGGTATCTATCTACATGAAGGAAATAACCTCCACAAGGTAGTACAATAAAGGGTCAAGCATATGGACAGGAAAACTTTTTGGATAGAATGGTTAGAGTAGAAGAAGATATGCCAAAAGGTAGGTATATATCATTACAGGCAAAGAGACAGGGAGAAAGAGCCAGAAAGAGGCTTTACGTGCCATAGAAGTGAGGACCAATCTCTCAGAATTGAAAAAAAACTGGGAAGAGCATGTGTGATCAAAGTGCTAAGTTATAGGTGACAATTATTGGCTTTTATTCTAAACACAAAGGCTAATCTTAGGGTTTGATCCTTACTTTACTCCTGACCAGCGGATAATATTAAACCAACTAGCCTATTTAATCCTGAGTTAATTCATCAACAAAATGTCATTTGTTGGAGAACCTTTCTCATAGTAGGGCTATTGTGATAATAAATAAGACAATGCATTAAAGAATTTTGCCAGTGACTGGCACATAGTAGGTAAGATTTAAATATTACACATATTGATCATTGCTTCTGGTAAATATGATTAAACTGCAGGTGTTAGATTTTATGTCCCATCATAGGCTGATGAGGCTGCCATTATGGGAAAAGAGGATCCTTTGAATATTCTTTTTTTTTTTTTTTTTTTTTTGGTACTTGGGATCAAACTCGGGAGTTAAATCCCCAGCCCCTTTTGAATATTCTTAAATAGTCTGGCCATCCTACGTGAAAAGCTGATTCAAAACTGCCTTACCTGGTTAATTTCCTTTCATATGTTATAGTGTCAAAAATATAGGCAGAAGTAATAATCAAATTATTGACTGACTGTAAAGGTACAGACCAATGAGAACAACAATACAGCTATGGTAGTATATCCTAGCCAATTGCCAGCCTCTATATGTGTACTACTTACCCTAATTATATAAACATTTGTGAGTTAAACTGTAAAACAATCATGAGAAAAATCAGAGTAAGGGTATCCAAATGAACCAAAAAGAGGCCGGGGATTTAGCTCAGTGGTTCCGCCGCCTGCCTTGCAAGCACAAGGACCTGAGTTCAATCCCCGGCACCAAAAAACAAAACAGAACAAATGAACCAAAAAGAAAGCCACCTAAAAGAAACAAAATGGCAACTGGGATGTGGCAATATAAAATGAGTAGTAGTCCAGAAAGGAAAAGTCAGGCAAGCTGATTCTCATAAACCATCTCTGGCATTGTTCGAAACAGGTACTGTTGACACATATCCAGCACAGTCCACAGGTCTGGAGTAGGGACAAGTACGTCAGATCTCAGACACTCATGTGATTACACAAGCCATTTATACCATGCAACTAATTCCACTTGGCCAGAAACCACTTTCACCAAGCAACATTCCAATTTTATTTGATTCCTATACGGTTTTACTTATAGAAGAATGTGCTGACCAGCAAATATAAGTAGGTAGTCTTTCAGAAAGTCACATTTGGATATAAATTTGCAATTTGGGGTACATAATTACTTATAGTCATTATTTATATACCTGGTCAATGAAATAGTTATCTTGGGCTTCCATAACAGAGTAACACAGGCCCAGTGGATTAAACCAAAGACATTTATTTTCTATGATATGGAGGCTGGAAGTGTAAGACCAAGATGCTAGCTGGGCTTCTCCTGAGGCCTCTTTCCTTGGCTTGAAGATGACTACCAACTAGCTGTGTCCTCGCATGTCCTTTTCTCAGTGTATGCACATCCCCAGCAATACCTCCTCTTTTTAAAAGGACACCAGTTGCATTGGATTAAAGCCCCCCAATGAAATAATTTAACTATAATTATTTCTTTAAATGCTCTGTCTCCAAATGTAGTTACATTGCAGGTTAGGACTTCAAGATAGGAGTTTTGGTGATGGTGGGAGGTCACAATTCAATTATCATATATGAGTGTTTTAATAATCAAATTCCTAAGTCTGAAGAACTGAGGGAAAATCTTGGGTGGCCATAGATATTCCCAGACCCCTTCCCTTTCTGCTAGTTATCTGAGTATTGAAACTTACAGTATTGCCTCCCCTCATTGTGCCCTGCTATACTCTTCTCTCAACTATGTAGGTGAAAACTACAGTGTTGAGAATTCATGGTCAGTGGGTTGATTTGATTTTTGCCTATGGTAGGCAGCAAGAGGAGATTTGAAGGTGACAGAAGGGGAAAAAGCTATTCTATTTTCATCTCTAGCAGAGCAGCATCAATAGCAGGTGACTACAGGTTCCGGAAACTTCTGTAATTCCTCTAATATTTTGGCTCAGAAAGGCCAGTATCAGGGCCCCAGACTCTCAATTTCCAGTCAAGGTGATCAGTATCCTAATCGCTACCTTATCCTTTCTGCTCCTCCACTCCCTACGACAGCTTCCCAAAAAATTCCTTGCATTAAATCCTTCTCTGCTGGAAACATCTCGTATAGTTTCTCTTTTCCAGGCTGCACAATGTTTGATGCACAACCCCGGGAGATGCCTTTGGTGAGACAGCCAGCCTCCTCGGGAAACACCTGAGTTCCTTCTTTGGAGCCTTTGGAGACAATAGCCCGAGAGCAGGGACAGCAGTATATGTTCTCCCCTCCATGGTGCAACGCCGGACGCGTAGCGTTACGGTAGACACTGCGTGAGCATTTATTATTTGGATAAGTGAATGAATGAATGAATGTTTGTAACTGTCTTGGTAAACCCATAAAAAGCAGAACAGAAAATAAAGTTGTTTAAAAGCAACTGCAAACACTGCACATACTCGTAACTGTGAAGTGACATTTTTAGCCAAACATATATGGACACACCGAAGTCTCAAAGAAAACATTCGTTATGACTTTAATATATTATCAAACTAAAAATTAGTGCTTAGGATTTGCCTGTGCTTACAAACTGCCATAACCCAATTGTGTTCATGATTTTTTCTGTCTTCTTATGTATCTGAGAAAAGCACATATATCTGACTCAGAGTGATGAGTTGAAAAATTCTTCCTCCCTCCTGGGAGGGAAAATGGTAAAAAAGTTGAAAGAAAGCAGGAAATTAAGCATCTTTTTATTGACTGATGGTTATTCATGCTGACCTCACCTTGTGGTGCTGGAGACTAGAAGTACCAAACTGGGAAGATGTATTTGCTTGGCTTTTGGTAAGAACTTATGTTGCTCTCCCTTGTGGCAGAAAGCAAAAAGGCAAACAGACATGTTCAAATGTAGGAAGGAAAAAGGCAGGCAGATGCTTTGCAAGAATGCTCTCATATGATACCCAACCCACTCTGGAAGGAACTGTATTAATACTTCATGACAGCAAAGCACCCATGACCCAAATATCGCTTAAATGCCCTACCACCTCTCAATACTGTTACAATGGCAATTAAACTGTGATGAATCTTTTAAAAATTGTGTTTATTGACTTATAATAATTATATATATTTAAATGGCACAGTGCAAAACTTTGGTATAGCCACAAACTGTGTACTAGACAACTGAGGATACTTAGGTATCATTTCTTCTTGAAGAGAACATTTAGCATCTGCTTGTTTAGCTATTTTGAATTATGTGATACAATACTGTTGACCATAATCGCCCTGTATGTAATACAAAACCAGAGTTTAGGCCTATTATCTTTGTATCCATTAACAAATCTCTCCCATCTCCACCTTTCCCCTTGTCTTCCCCTGCTTCTGGAGTTTTGGTGGGGACAGACCACAGCCAAACCACATGCCAAGGACAAATCAAAAGTGGGTCTCCATCTAGGCTGCACCTTAGAATCACATGGACAACATCCAAAAAATATCAATATCCAGGCTTTCTCTCAGATCACTTGAATCTCTAGGGACAAAGGCATCAGAGTGTGGTAACAGCAGCCCGAGTTGGCAACTATTCTTTAAGAGTGGTGGCTCTCAAACTCTGTTATATATTAGAGTTGCCTGGGGAATCAACAAGGTCCACCCCTGGACCAAACAAATCAGGATTGCTAGGGATGGGAGCCAGGAATTATTATCTTAGGGTCCCTGAATACTTCCAAGATGTACCCAAGAGAGCACTGGCCTGAGAGGGTGAGGGCATAATTCCTTTCTTGATTGCCATCTCTCTCAAGGCCTGAAACACACACAGCTGTCGGCAGCAGTTGTTTGGCCACTACACTCAGCCATTTATAATCTGCAAATGCTGACCTAAAACAAATGTTAGATACAAATACTTTGGATAAACACCTTTCTCCTATGGCCACTCTTTCAGGTTCACTAGTAGTCCTGTTTAAAATTGGATCTACCCTTAATTTTATTCAGAAATTCATATTGACTCAAGGTACAAATATCAAAACTAGATTTCGAATGCATGCACAAATATCTGGAAGGCCATCATTTAGAGTTTCGGGGAAAGAACCTCAAATGCAGAAGACAAGACTGCAAGAGATAATTTTAACACCTGTTTTAAAATACTGTAATAGACACTAAAAAAGTTATATCATTCAAAAGAATTCTTTTCATTCAACATTAAATAATGTGTATTTAATATTTAATTAGCCTCTGCGTTAAGCCCTAAAGATGGAAAGGGGAGAGAGGGAGAGACAGATAGACAGAGATGAAGAGAGAGAGAGACAGACAAAGGGAGAAAAGGAGAGAGAGAAAAGATAGAGGGACAGAGGGAGGGAGAGAAGGAAGGAGGAAATATAGTGTCCTCAAATTTTAAGGAAGCCTAAAATCAAACAGGGAAGAAAGAGAAAAGATTTATATGTTTATCAGTAAAATGCAAGGTAAAATAACAATGTGAATGAATGCATGCATGATTTAAGCAACGAAGATTAGCTTTCGATTGAAAAATCCTAGAAGACTTGCCTTTATTGTCATTCCTGGTGTTCCAGATGATTTCTAGACTAGTGCTACATTTTTAAAGTTTATGACGAACTAAGAGACAGAATGGCACGGGCTTGGACTGGGATAAGGGTTTTCAGCTCTGGCTTTTCCTCCCAAACCACCTGTTCTTTCTCTCCCAGCCTTTCTTTGTAAAGACTTTCCCCACAATGTGTTTCCCTCCTCTATCTCTTATTGTTTTTAGAAAGGTTTCTGATTCATTACATAAAATGTCTACATATTGTCCATGAACTCTTCAGGGGAAAGTCAGAATAGAAATAAAATAGATAAATAAATAAGTTTTATAAATAAATAAAACATGCATATAAGCCCAGTGGATTTGAAGAATAAGTGACTAGGGAAAAGAATTTTCACACTGTGTCATCTGCTAACGTTAATGAGTTAATTAAATTAGAAAAATTCCATTGCCAAAAGAGAAAACATCCAAACACGTGGGTTGCTGGGGGAATTATAGACCATGCCACTAAATGCATTCTGTTCAAGCTTATTTTTTTCCTTTGAGCAAGCTGTGGAGAGCTACACTTAAAAAGCCATCCAATTTCAAGACAGTATTTTCCATCTGGGGCCAGTTGGGTAGAGTATGTTCTAAACTCTGCAAAGCCTGCTGAGAGACAACACAACTTGTTAAGAAAACAGTTTATGAAAAGCAATGCTTTCTGAAATCCAGCAAAAGATTTAACTGTGATGTCCCCATACTCTGAAGAATTCATTATTTTTCATTAAATGTCCTTGCACACAAGTGCAAAACCAAAATGATTCAGAAAATGGATACATTAAAATAAACCAGAAGCCAAAACATTTTTGTTGAGGCTTTCACTGGTAATTAGGTGTTTCAGATTACCTAGTGTTCTTTTTCTCTTTTGAAAAAGTTCTTTTATAGTAACATCCCTTCATCCTCCCCTGCCTCCAAATATCCTGATGTGAAAAAGAAATGCTAAATGCCAAGTAAATCAAGATTAAAGGATTAAGCCTTAAAAATCCATTAAGGCACTGAAAACAATAGAAAGAATTTTAGCAAACCATAAAATAGAGAATATGACATTAAAGATGTCCTAAGTAATAACAACTGTCAAAATGAAATGTATGAGAACAGTCTGAAAGATGTTTTTCTTTTTATGTTCAGTGTTTAATTAAAGAGAATGCCATTCATTTTTTGAGAGAGAGGTGGGCTAAAATCTCTTTTAAAAGACAAAACAATCAGTGATCATTATCTTAAATGATAGTGAGAAAGTTAGGTTTAACTTTTATACACATACACACACTCCTAAGCATACATACTTATATATGTGTATACAGGACATGCGTATCTACAGAAATACATTTACTTTGTACATACATTTACGTATATATATGCATATTTATTCAATGCATAGCTATATGCTCACACATATACATAGATATACACATATTTACATATGTAATTATTTCTTCTCTTCTTATCATTTCACTCTGGCTATCGAAATTTCTAATTACTTAGGACTGCCCCGGCCCCCTGCCCCTGCTTGGTTGTTTATTCTTATGCAGACTTTGAAGGTTCAGAACTAAGAGGATTTAGTCTATGGCTAAATAGATCAGTGCTTCTCAATGTGTAGGAATCCCTGGTAAATCTTTCAAAAAATGCAGACTCCGGGTCTATAAATCAATAGCAGAACCCTGGCTTTGTTTTTCATATAATCCAAGATGAGAGTTTGGTCTGGACTAGAGTTCCTATGTTCACTTTCACACAGGACAACTGGAATCCCAGAACCTGGCATTTAAATAGTTTACTGCAACTCCCTCTTCATCTACCTGCCAGCTCAGTTCCTGCCTCTACATAAAACCAGTGGCTGCCCTGTCTCTTGGGACTCTTCCAGGCACCAGCGGCTCACACTGCCTTCCAGAAGAGCCTATTTCACCTTGAGGGTCTCTGGTAGCTAGAAAGTGCCAATCTTTCTATTGGCTCTTCACCCACTGGCCTTAGCTCTGTTGCCTAGAGTGAATGGAATATGTTTTTGTCACCTCAGGCAAAGTATCCCTAGTTTCATCAACATTTTCCCCTGTGAGAAAAGTTCCACAATCCTTGCCCTCCTTGTTACTGGCTCTGAAATGTCGTAGAATGTGACAAAAAAGAGGATGTTTTCCTGGTTTAAACTAAACTTACATCATATTAAAAGCAGTCATTTTCTTTGTAGAAGGTATCAGCAGTATAAAAATGTAGACTATAATGTGAAAATGTACACCTTTACTATCAAACTTCCTATTCTCCTCAGAAATGATCACATTAATATTTTTTTCTAGAAATATATAAATATTGATTGACTTTCTTTCCCCGATAGATTGGATTAGCATCTATCATTTTGTAATTGCATGTTTTGGGTCTCATACATTCAATATACATGAATTAGATTTAGTTTTTATAGCTATTAGTCTATGGAACAGATGGTTGATAAATTACTTGCTAACTTATGGCTAGAAACTTAGGTAATTATGTTCTGAGTTTAAACAGTGTTGCCCTGAACCCTGAACCTGTATACACATTTTTGTGCCTTCATGAGTTACTCTATAAAGCTTAAATCTCATTGGGTGTGTTGGTGTATGCCTATAATCTCTGTATTCTGCAAGGCTGAAGCAGGACGATGGCAAATTTGAGCCCTCCCTGGACAACTTAGTGACTTACAGAGATCCTGTCCCAAAATAAAAAATAAAAAGGGAGAGGGGTGGAGATAGCTCAGTGCAAAGGTCCTGGGTTAAATTCTCAGAACTACAGTATCAAAAAAGAAAGTTTAGATCTCTAAAAGTGGAATTGCAGTGTAAAAAATTAAAAATTTTGATAGAAATTGCCCTAATCACTTCTTCAAAATATTTTAAGAATGTATCTTATCCCCAGCAGCATATGAGTCTACCTGTTTTCCACACAGTTGTGTTTATTGCATAGAAACAATTGTAAAGTTTAAACTGTTGGTAAAAAGAAAAAACAATGACCCCATTGTTTCAATTTAAAATCCATTATTATCAGTGAAGTTGCACATCTTTGAAAGTTATGGGGTCATTTGAATTATTTTTCTTTTGATTTTGTGCTTAAAACTTTGCCCATTCTCTTCTTGCTTCCTTACTTATTGCTTTATAAAACATCTTAACATTTTAGAATATAATTAATAATGTGAAATAGGAAGAAAAGGTCTAAAGGGCTAGGGGAAGTGGGAGGGGTAGGGGAAAGGAAAGAAGGGAAAGGAAAACATATGAGAAAAGGAAAAACTGGAAACAAAGTCTCTGTAAATAGGGAGGGGTAGAGGGGTTGAAGGGAGGGCAGGGGAATAGGGAAAAAATAAGAACCAAGATATATCCTGTAAAGGTACAAGTTCCCAATGATTAATGTAACTGTATTGTATACCTAAAATGTACCAATAAACTTAATGAAAAAAAAGATCTTAACATTTTAGATATTAGTTCCTTATTAATAGATATTGCAAATATTTTCTCCCATTATCTCTTGGCTCTATGTCACTGTATAGAATGTTATCATCCATTGGTAGTCGCAAGCATCAGTGTTTTGTTTTATGCTTCCTAAATTAAAAGCATATTATTATGTCCTCAATATTTTTATGGTATCAGAATAAACTTTGGTCCATGGTTTAAGGCAAAAGTTTAACTTTAATTTCTATAAGATATAAATTCATTAATTCTATGATTGAAGTTTTCCCCCACTGATTTGAAATGCCATCTAATCCTAACAATTTCAACATATATAAAATCCTTTTCTTTGGTTTTTCTATTTTAAAAAATTAATCTATTTGTCTATGACTATAACAATATCATTGTTTTAATTATAAGTTCTAGTGAATTTTGGTGTCTCATAGGTCAAGTTCTGTGTTCAGTTTGTATTATTTTCTTGGCCATTTGTGTTCTCTTTTGCCTTCTAGACGAACTTTAGGATCAGCTCACTGTGTTCAACAAAAAATATCACACAGATTTTCCCTGAGTTGGATGGATTTAAATTTACAGATTTAGACTAGAACTTACATTACTGTATTCTTAAATCTTCTCCCTTCATGACATGAAACATGTGCCATCCCAGGAAGCCCTGAACTGACTCCCTCTTTTTTTTTTGTAGACAGGGTCACTATGTAGTTCAAGCTGGCCTTTATTTATTTATTTTTTGTTCTGATATAGTTTTATTGTAGAAGGAGGAGAATCAACACATTTTACAAATTTAAGCTCCAACAAGTTGTAGATGTTCTCTCCAGACATTCCTGTGCCACGTCCCCACAGGAAACAAGTGGACATGAGCCAGGGGTAATATTCCAGATAAACAGAAACAAGGACTGAGTGCTATCTGCAATTGCTTTAGTTGTCTTTTTTGTGGTGGTGGGGATGGAACCTTGAGCCACATGCATGCTAAGTAAGTGCTCTACCACTGAGCTCCATTCTGAACCCTAGACATTTTTGAGAGAATGGTCATATTGAAATGACTGCTTAAATGTTGCCTAAACCTCCTGAACAAATCCCTAAAGGGCAGTAGTGCCCCAGGAGCCTGTGTAATTAAAACATCCTGTCAGGATCTAACATTCTGAGCAACTGGGACTCTATGTGGACTTTGGGTCATTCACAAAGGATGAAGAACTTACAGGTGACAATGCCTGACACATGAGGACACCACTGGGTACAGGAAAACTCACAAATCTCCAGAAGTGGGACCATCCTCACTGGAAGCCCAACTGGGCCTCTGGCTCTCAAAGCCACTGCACATGTGGAGGCTAATTTCTGAACTCGGGAGGTACCAGGATGGAAATGTGGTTTCTATGAAGGACAAGAACGCAAGCTATGTGGGCTGCTAGCCCAGCTCCCCTCTTTTTCCAGCTTCCCTTCTCACATGGCCTTGAGAAAGCTGAGCAGCAGAGAAGCTGACGAGGCTCAGTAGGGACTGAAGACGTACAGTCTGGGAGCCACACCAGGGCGGGGGAATTAATGCAAGTGCCGCCCTTTCAGAAAGAAATGCTTCAGATGGCGCCTGTTATTTCAAAGTGAACTATAAAGATGCTTTTGACTGCTTGGAGTTTCTGGAACTCTGATATGCAATGGGAGCAGCGGTGAGGGACAGGGGTTGGCAGTCCAATCTGCGATTCCCTGAGTAATCGTTTGGAATCCATCCTTCCAAACTGTACAGCAGCCCATCCTGTGTGTTGTGTTATTTTCTGTGGTTAATCTGCAGCTGAGAAGATGGGTGGGGTGGAGAGGACAGGAACGGGGCCCCAAGCTGGCCTTTAAATAACTATGTAGCCTAAGCTGGCCTTGAACTCTTGGCCATTCTCCTGCCTCAGCCTCCCAAATTCTGGGATCACAGGCGTGTGCCACCATGCCCGGCTCTGACTCCTTTTTCATTTATATCTTCTGTACTATGCCGTGAAGGACAGGTGCCCATTTTTCCACTCCTTAAATCTGGAAGGGCTTAAGATCCCTTCACCAAAAGAAGCTGAAGCAAAAGTGATACCGAGCTCTAGTGCTGGGTGTGATGAAACCATGAAGCTTCCGTATTCTCTCTCTCTCTCTCTCTCTCTCTCTCTCTCTCTCTCTCTCCCTCTCTCTCTCTTTACCTGGAGATTCTTAACTGTACAAAATCCCATGCTACCCAACCCGAGGGAGAGAACTGAGGTGCCCAGGTGAGGCCGCCCTGGACCCACCAGCTCCAGAAAGGGCTTCGGCTGAACACAGTATTATGAGGGACCCCTGGTGAGACCAACAGAAGAACCACACAGATTGCCATGGAATCATGAAAACCAACAGGTCATTGTTTTAAGTAACCAACTATTAGGGTGGTTTGCTCTGCAGCAATAGATAATTTTAAAAGATTGTTTCTTCATTAATTTGGATCCTTTGTTCATGTCCTTCAATAAAGTGTGGCAATTTTCATTCAATAGCCCTTGGACATAATATCTTTAAATCCTAGGTATTTAGGACTTTTGCTGTTTTTTAGAATTCACATATATTTTCCCTTGTTGCATTTTCTAATTAGTTATAGATAATACAGAAAAAGGGAAAAAACTATTGATTAATAAACTGTGAAGTTCTGAGCATTTTCCTGAGCAATCTTGCTATTCAAAATGCACTTATTTTATTTTGTGTAAAGTTTTAGAGTGAAAATAACAATATTTTTGGTCCTTCCAATTCAATATGCAGGACTCTTGTTTATTACTCTGTTCACTGTGCATTGACTAAGAGAGGAAGTTTTAGTGGGAATTAATTGTAGGTTTAATTAATTAATTTAATTAATTAATCAGAATTAATTGTAAGGTTTTCATTAGATAGTATGTGATTGTCTGCTTACAGGTATCAATTACTAGACTGAGGAAATTTTTGTATTTTCCTTGAACCTTGTAATGCCTTAAAATATTTTGTTGATAATTTACAACATTAAACATACTGAAAAGTATGTAAAGTAACAGATATTCACATACATTTAACATTGTTAATTTTTTGCATAATCATTAAAGCATTATAGAGATAACTAAAGTTCTGTTTCTTCAAACCATTTCCCTTTCTTTTCAGCAGTGGCCACTATTATAGTCTGAAAGCATCATTGCTATGCATATATAATACTTTTCCTATGTATGTCCCCAGAGTGATATATGGTATTGCTTTATGCGTACATCTTAAGTTCATACAGATAGTATCATGCTTTCTGTATTCAGTTGTAATTTTTTTCCACCTAACATTACTTTAATTTTATTCTACTTTATATTTATGGCATCAAGGTGTACCTATGCAGATAAAAAGAATTTTAGTTCATTGGAAATATTTTAAGAATTCTATTAAATGGATTTAGAGTGGTTTATATGATTCCCAAACCATAAATATTTAGTTTGTTTCCTTGTTTTGCCATTCACATTCATATTATAGGCAGTGCTCTGTGAACATTCTTGTTCATGCACACATCCTTGTGAACAGAAGCAGAAATTTTTCTCCCATCTTGAGAAATTATGGGATCACAGGTTATCAGATGTTTGGTTCACCAGGAAGTATCAAATTGCTCTCCAAAAACATTTTTACTGTAGCAGTTTACACTGTGGCATCAATATTAGAAGTTCCTTCCTTTCCCCTGGCTTTTATGGAAAATAAATACGTGGTTATTGCCGCTGGATTAAATGGATTCCCAGGGTGCTGAAGGCAGCATCTCCACTCTGACTCCAGCACTGTTTCCCCTACACATTTATCTGAGGTGCTTCCTGTGAGAAAGGGCCACATCTGGCAAGCACACAACAGGCCAGTTGGGGACTAGACTCTCCGAGCTCTCTTTTTACGCTGGTGTTTCTTGATCCTTTTTAAAAATCATTACCCTTTAGTACCTCCCAATTTTTTTTCTAATTGCTTCTGTCTCCCATAAAATTTCAGTACCACATATGCATTGTAGATTTGTTTATGTGCTACGGCTTTTTGGAGAGCCAAAATCTACTGTGTTATCTTAGAGTGTTTTCTGTTGGTTTTGTTTTGCTTTTTAGGTTTTTTGTTTTGTTTTGCTTTTTCATTGTAGATTACTTTGTTTATCATTTTTTCACTAGATTTATCCTTTAAAATTTTTATTTATTAGGACATGTTTGCAGTACATGCATTTTACAGTCACTTAGGGCAGTTGGTACGTGTACGTAATACAGCTTTAAAAAAATCCCCTTCCCTCCCTCTCCTGCCTCCTCCTCTATTTCCCATTTCTCCCTTTTCATTCTTCTTGTTATTATTAATCTTAGTCCATATTTACGGCACATAATGTCCACATTCATTGAGGTTATTAGGATCCTGCACATGGAATATCTTCACTCGCTACTCCCCGTTCTCTTTCCCTCACCCCTCTCCATTGGTCCCCAGACCCCTTCCCAACTACAAGAGATCCATTCCTTTGTCTCCTTTTATCCTTCATTTTTCTCTTAGTTTATACTTTGCCTTTCTCAAATGGGAGATATCATATGGTATTCAAGCTTGTATCAGATTTATTTCACTCAACATTATGTTTTCTAAGTGCATTCATTTTCTTACAAAAGTCTCAAGTTTGTCCTTCTTTATAGCTGAGTAGTATTACATTAGGTATAGATACCACATTTTCATTATACAATCATCTGTTGGTGGGTATATAGGCTGCTTCCAGGATTTAGCAATCATGAATTGTGCTGCTATAAACATTGGTATGTATACATCACTATAGTATGATGTCTTAAGCTCTTTGGGGAAGACACTTACAAGGAGGGTAGCTGGATTATATGGAATTTCTAATTTTAGTTCTTTTGGAAATCTCCATACTGATTTCCGTAATAATTTTACTAGTTTATATTCCTACCAATGATGTAGGAGAGTTCTTTTTCAACACAGTCACACAAACATGTTATTATTTTATTTCATGATTCCCATTCTTTCTGGAGAAGGATGGAATCTTAGTGTTGTTTTAATTTGTATCTCTGTAACGGCCAGAGATGTTAAACATTTTTTTCATATGTTTGTTGGCCATTTATACTTTCTCCTCTGTGAAGTGTCTGTTCATTTCACTTGCCCATTTCTTGACTAGGTCTTTAATTTTAGGTGGTTTAATTTTTTCTGAGTTCTTCATGTATTCTAGATATTAATGCCCTGTCTAAGGAGTAGCTAGCAAAATCTTCTTCCCATTCTGTAGGTTGTCTTTTTCACTCTACTAATTGATCCTTTTGCTGTACAGACTCTTTGTAGTCTGATATAATCTCATGTGTTGATTCTTGCTCTTATGTCTTGTGCAATTGTGGTTCTGTTTAGAAAGTCCTTTCCTACACCTATGGCTTCAAGTGTTTTACCTATTTTATCTTCTAGTAGCTTTAACGTTGCTGTTTTAATGTTGAGATCTTTGATCCATATTGATTTTAATTTAGTACACAGTCAAATAAATGAGGCCAGTTTCCATCTTCTACAAACAGTTATCTAGTTTTCTCAACAGCATTTTGGTTGAATGGACTATCTTTCTTTTAATGTGTGCTTTGGCCCCTTTGTCCAAGATCAAATAGCTGAGTGTTCCTGGGGATGTTTTTATCATCTATTCTGTTCCATTGATCCATGTATCTGTTTTTGTTTCAGTACCATGCTGCTTTTATCTCTATTGCTTTGTAGTATACCTTGAAGTCAGGTATTGCAAGGCCTCCTGCTTTGCTCTTGTTGCCTAAGATTACTTTTGCTATTCTGGGTCTCTTCTGACTCCACATGAATTTTAGAATTGTTTTCTTTAGATCTGTAAAGTATATTGTTGGTATTTTGATTGGGACTGCATTTTGCTTTTTGTACCAGAGCCAATTTAAACCTTCAGGTTCACAAATTTCTTTTTTGTGGGGAAAATTCGACAAGGTTGTCTTGCATAATCACCAAAGCTCATGACTTTTGACAAATAGAAAATGAAAACAATGACAATGATTCTGAATTATTTCACTAGTGACATACCTATTTAATGAAGTGCCTTATGGGAAAATAGAAAAACAGTCATGAATCTGGTAACAACAAAATTAAGCTCTGAGACCTGTGTCTTTAGGTGACTTCATGATTGTGCAAACTTCACAGAGTGTGCTTACACAAACCTAGATAGTACAGGTTAATCACTCCATATGGTTTCTTGATGCAATCAAGACACATGACAACACAAGACAGATGAGACTGCTCCTGGACACCCTAAAATAATGACAAAAGTGTAGTATAGTAAATACATAAACCAATAACATAGTCATTTATTACCATTATCGAGTATTATGTAGTGTACATAATTGTGTCATACTTTTATCTGAGAATCCTATACACTCGTTTACACCAGTATCACCACAAACAAGTGTCTATAATATCTTGTGCTATGGTCCTGCAATGTCACTAGATGACAGAAATTTCTTAATCCATTATAATTTAATAGGATCACATCAAATGTGCCTGTCTGTCTTTGACCAAAGCCATTATCCAGCACATGAGTGTAAATGATTGGACAGAGTCCATAGCTGGAAACTCAAATGGTCAGGGTGTGAGAAAGTAGTATAAATGAGGCTGGCACTCTGGGAACTGTGCCCACCCAAATAGGTCAGCTGCACTCACTGCACCAACTTACCATCAAGCCAGATGTTTACATAAATGTTCTCAATTTATAGAGATTAGGTTTTTAAAAAAATATTTCTCAAGCCAAATAAAATTCATCTCTGAGGATTATGAAGCACAGAGGCTACTCATTTGCAATCTTTGGCAATCTTTTTCACAAACCTCTCTCCTTCTTTAACATTTGTTAATTATTTTTAGATTGGATTTATGTAAAATTCTAAGAAAAGAGAAAGATAGAAACCTTAAATACTAATGCAAAAAAAAAAAAAAAAAACCCACAACTAAGTACAGCAAAGAGTAAGGGGATCTAATTTAATTTCCCATCACTTGCCTGTGCAAAAGGAAGAAACTTAAACTTTCTTTTCAAAGATAATTTATTCTATTTTTATGTAAAGTTAAAATGTGTAAGCAATTATCATAAGTTATAGAAATAGGCTCTGAAAGGATAAAGGTATTTTTCTCTTACTTTGAAATTACAATAGTGTTTGAGTTACCGAGTAATTTTTAGATGTTCATATATGCCATTATTATACATAGATTAAAAATCCCTTAAATATTATATAGTTCTTTAATAAATTCTTTGAGCTGTCAGTATATTTTTCTGTAAGCTTTTGGTTGATTGTCTTCCTTGCTAGTTTTAGTATTTCTGTCTCACCTACACAAAAAAGTAACTCAGATCACACATTTATTTTGATAACGCACACTAATTATCTAAATTATGATCATATCTGTACTTCATTTTTTACTGTGTGGCTGGATTATTCAAGATTTATCAAATCTTGATACATTTTGAAATTTCAAATGTAAGGTGTGTATTTTTCATTCTACCACTGATTAGTTATGCATACATCTTCTGACAAATTATGTAATTTCTCCATCCCTCAGTTTCTTCATCTGACGTATAAAGGAAAATGTAGTATGTGATCTCTAAGGTCCATTTTGATCCTAAAATATTTGATGTATTAAACAGTTTAAAGAGAATTTAATGGTTTTAAATTAATTGCACTTCATAATTTGCAACTTTATTGAAGTATAATTCCCATATCATAATATTGACTATTTAAAGTAAACAATTGAGTGCTTTTTAGTGAATTCAAAGAGTTGTGCAGCCATCACCAAAATCCAACTTTAGGACATTTTCAACACTATGAAAAGAAACCTGTACACATTAGCAGTCCTGACCGTTCCTTACCCATACCCAGTCCCTGGCAATGACTAATCTATATTCTATCTCTATGAATTTCTTTATTCTAGACATTTCCTTTAAATGATACTATGATAAGTGGTCTTTGTTGTTGGTCTCTTTCACCAAGTAAAATGTTTTAATATCATTCATGCTGCAGCATTTATCAATACCTCATTTCTTTGCATGGCTGAATTATATTTTACTGTACAGATATACCACACTTATTTAGCTATTTATCAGTTCTTGAACATTAGGTTGTTTCCATATTGTTGTTATGAACAATCATGTACGTTTTTTGGTATGGACATAAGTTTTCATTTTTCTTGGGTATGCACCTAGAAGAGAAATTTTCAGATCAAATAGAACCTCTGTTTAACATTTTGAGGAACTGCTAAGCATACATGAGAAAATTAAAATTTTTCTAAATATTTGCCAGCATTTGTTATTGTATGTTATTACATTTTTTACTATATCTACTCTAGTTGATAAAAATGGTATTTCATTATAGCTTTGATTTCCACTTCCTTAATGACATACAAAGTTGAACTACTTTTCATGAGTCCAGCAGATATTTGCATATCTTCTCTGAAGAAGCGTTTGTTCAGACTTTCACCCACTTGAAAAAAATTGGTAATTTGTCTTTTTACTGGACTGAGTTGGAGTCCTTTGTATATCCTGGATAAAATATACTTCTTGCAATATTCTCTCCCATTCTGTGTGCTGTCTTTTCACTTTCTTCATAGTGTCCTTTGATGTACAAAATCTTGTTGAAGTCCAGGTTATCGGGGTTTTTTCTTTTATTGATTATTCTTTTGATGTCATATCTAAGAAACCTTTGCCTAATCCAAGACATGGAAGACTTATTCCTATTTCATAATTTTTATACTTTTAGCTCTTACATTTAGGTCTATAAGTCATCTTGAGTTAACTTTTGTATGGGATGAGGTAGGAATCAAAATTCATTCTTTTATACATGGATTTCCATAGTTATCCTAGCACTGTTTTTTGAAAATACTATTATTTTTCTCCAGAGAACTGTCTTGGCCCTTGTGTCAAAAATCAGTTAATCATATATGTACTCATAATTCTATACCTTGATGGATGTATCACTTTTACACTACCTTGATTACTACAGCTTTGTAGTGGGTTTTGAAATAATGAGTGTGATTTTTTTTGTCTCTTTAGATAGCTTGCATTGTTGTATGAATTTTAGGATCATCTTGAAAATTTCTGCAAAAAAAGCCAGGGGGGATTTTGATAAGGACCCCACTGAAACTGACCATCAGTTTCAGGAGTACTATACCAACCTAACAATTCTAAGTCTTCTGGCTCATGAAAACAGGATGCCCTTCCATTTATTCAGTTTTCTTCACTTTATTTCAGCCATGTTTCATAGCTTGTTGGTATACAAGTCTTAACATTTCATTCATTAAATTTATTATTGTTTTGTTATATAATAATTTGGATTATTTTTAAATTACTGTTTAGGTTAATTTATGTTATATCTCTATGGTATCTTTTTAATTTTGCTTTAAATGATATAGTAATTTTTATTTTAGTTCTAAGTAATATGTATTTAATATATATGCACTAAATTATATGCTTACATTTTCATTTTAAATCTTATTTTTATTAAGTCAGAAAGACTCATAAGCATTGGTATATAAAGTATGTTTAAATTAAAGTTAAGCTGGATGCTTAGCTTGCTCAATTAAATCACTTAGAATAAATTGCAGTAGACTCCCATCATCTTTTACCAGCACTCATTGAACACTTTCTGAATGCACAACACTAATACTGGCTTAGCAACCCATATTTTCTAAAGATGCATTCAACTCATCACCAAGCAAGCTGCATTTAACCCCTATAGCCTTATAAAACTCAGTTGTTAAGAAATCAAAACGTAAATAAATACCTCATCATTTGAAGCTTGTTGCTATGATTACATATTTGCATTTTATTTCATTAAAGGAAATTCCTTTTCTTTGACTGATAAAAATACTCTGTGAAACTGAATTTAAATTTTACATTGAGAGAACTTCATTCAAGATTTTCCAAAGCTGCTACTCTATGCCTTTTACATTATGCTAATGCTGTTGGAAGTATAAAATGTAATTATGTGTTGTGAGAGGAAAATAAAATAAATTCTGACTTCTCTGTCTTTTCCTAGAAAATTGAACATGTATTCAGCCTAAAAGAGTCAAGTTAGGTCAATGGCATGCAAAAACCTTTAGGATCAGAGGATGTCAAATCCCCAACATAGTAAAAAATATAAACACTTAACGTCTTACATTTTTAACATAATTTAAAGGATTCATAGTTATTCTGAAGCTCATCCATGGATAAACTGACCTTGAAATAAGAACTGCCTATAAAATATTAGTTGAGTAAGATAAATTAATATAATAAGTAAATTCCTTGGAATAGAAAAAAAAGAAAAACATCTATGTGAACCTGAAATTGATCTCAGAGAAGGGAGAGGGGACTGAAATCCTGGCTTTGCTAAGATTTGTGTCCAGAAGGACACAAAAAATGGGAAAGTGTATGGCACCTAGTATGTATCTGGTACCAAAGGCTTTCTGGAAGTGTTTGGAGACAAAGACCAAGTATCTCACTTTGTAAAAGCAAAGGCCGGGTAAAGGATCCCTCGGTCTTGAAAAAACCGATAGTGGAACTAGTTGCCCTCCGAGACCATAATTTACAGGATACCGATGTGTGTAGCAGGAAGGAGGACCATCCCAAAGATAGGACTTGAGCCAGGTTATTGGACAGTGTAGCTCTGTAGAAACGGATGGAATTTTATAGTTCAGGATGCGAGAACCTGTGGCCCTGTCTTTTCTATCAAAGGATATAAACAGGAGCACTCTAGTTCACCCTAGGTTGCCCTCCCCCACACCTTGCACTAGGGTTGCAGTTGTTACAGTTACAAGGAATACCTGCAGCTATTCTACCCAGCAACCCTTCAGGCTCCACTCCCTCAAACCACCCAAATTAGATAATCAGGATAGATTGTGAACTTTCAGAAGGTCAGCGACTCTCACACATTAGGATATATAAGGAGCTGCTGCTGCAGCTCAGCATGCTTGCTACCTCACCTCATGGGTGTAAAATTGAAATATAATTCATAAAAGAATGAGCAAGTGTGGTCCAAAACAGGTAAATAAGAAACAAGAACAAGTGTACATGAAGATCCATTATAAAACTAAAAGATCATGGTCTGAAGTAAAATGTCAATAACCAAGATAAAAACAATAAAAGAATGAATTAGTGAATTAAAGTAATACATTCACTTAGCATGGAGTACAGAGGAAAAAGTTGGGGAAAAGAAATACCAATTGAAAGTCTTCATAATGCATCTAGGAAATTTAAAAAATGAGAAAATAGAACAACATAGAAGGAAAATCCTAAGAAAGAATAGATAAGAAATTTTCAAAAATGAAGAATATATGATTTTACAAACGAAACTGCAGTACAAAAATACCATATATATCAATATATATAGCATATTAATAGTACAAAAACTTCAGGCCGAAGAGAAAATCCTAAAAGTTATGAGTGATGCTTTAAAAATGATACAAAATAAAATCCTATTAGAGAGCTATACTGCCAGCATATTTCTAGGCAGAGTAGTACTCCATTGTTTATAAATACTATGTTTTCTTTACCCACTCATCTATTGATGAACATATAGGCTACTTCATAAAGAAGAATAAACTTGAGTTACTTGTAGGAAAATGAATCCACCTTGAGACCATACTGTTAAGTGAAATAAATCAGCTACACAAGCTTAAATATTGCATGGCTTCTCTTATATGAGAAACCAGAAATATAAATAAAGTACAAAATAAAAGATAGACAGTAGGAAATAGCAAGATAGATATTTAGCATATGGGAAGGTAATCAACCAAGAGATGGAGGGATGGGGAACGGGGGGAAATAAGATTTTAAAAAGAGGGGGGAAGTGTGAAGTATTATGCACATTTGCCAAGTCTCTACAAGGAATGTGATCATTATGTACTGTAAACATGTAATATATGTGTGTGTATACATATATATATATATATATATATATATATATATATATATATATACACATGAAGGAGTCCAAGAGAGTCAGTAAGGGGGAGAGAGAAGAGGAGGATAAAAAAAAGAATCAAGATATGTCATGTACCTGTACCAACTCCTGACTATGAAAGCAATCTTTATATATTACAAACATATACTAACAAAAAAATTTTAAAACAGAGAAAAAAATCTTAACATTAGAGGATAATGTCTTCAAAGTATTGAGTGAAATTAGCTGTGACTTAAAATTTCAAATTGATCTAAAATATAACCTGAGAAACCTTTAGACTTACTAACAACAAAATTTTTTTCTCTTCCCCAGACACTTACTAATAAACTACTGAAAGATATACTTCAGTAAAAGATAAAGTGAAATGAGAAATAGGGACTAGAATGCTGGAAAATGGATATAATATGTGGCTTAATCCAATTACCTACTGGCCATTAAAAATTGAAACTGTTAAAAAAATCAGACAGGGGCTCAAAGGGTAAACTAAGCATGATAAGGTCTTAGCTTTATTTTTAAGATGGAGAAGTACTAAATGAATTTGATTCTTTTAATATATTTTATATGTATATTCATATACATTAAAATAAATGTCCATGTTACAAATTTTAAAGTAAATAACAATGCTATCAGTGCTAGTCCAAGCAGAACAAAAATGAAAAACATAAGGAAAACATCAGTCAAACTGAAGGTAAGATTATGAATTTTTTCTTATAGTCATTTTTATTTTGCTGTAATTTTTAATTAAAAAGAAAATATAAAATACAGTAAATTTTAAATCACATTACTTCTTAAATGGCATAGAGAAAATTAACAAGATTCAACTAAAATAAGGAGCTGTAAAAGTGAGAACCAAAAATGAAAACAACTTTCAGAGAAAATAGCCTAACTTAGTAATATGAATTAATTTAAACATGGCCACAAGAAAAAGAGAATTTAAAAAACTGTATGGAATATATGTTAATTATATCACAGTCCTTCAAACTCTTTATGACTTCAGGTAGCCTTGTGAAAAATTGTTGCCAATATTATTCAGAGAAACATTTCTTTGCATGCCCACAACATGTTCCCCTCTTGAGTGTCTCATTCAGCCTTATATTTATAAATAAGTAACAGGCGTTTACTTGACTGTCCTTCCCACTAGACTGGTAACCCTCAAAGACTACGGCCACAGCTTGTTTATCTGGTTAGCTCCATCCCGGTACTGAATAACTGCAATAGCCTCAAGTGGTTTGAAATGAAGCTAAACTCTTGAGGAATGAATGTGTTTACAAATAACTTACGCCAATTCATAAATTCTTAACTCTAGCTGGTGATGTGCCTCTTAGGAGCTTTGATCTGCATCTTAAATATTACCATGTCTGGAAATTGCAATGTACCCAGACAGAAGCAAAGATTTTGTTCCTCTTTTATATTACCATTGGTTATCTCAGATTACTTACTTGGAAAAAAACTAAAAGTCATTTTCTCATAACTCCATGAAATATTCCTTAAGAATATCTTGCTTTCATTTAAATATATCTATGTCAATATGCATCTGTATACATAAATACACAGTTATATGTATAATCCTTCTTCAAAAGTAATCCATGAATACATTCTTAAAGTAAAAAGTTAAGATTATACAGAAACTTATGTAGAAAACAGCCAAAGTTCCTTCTTCACACATTCCCAGTTACAATCTCCCAAACAGGAGAAAAACTTTTCCACCATGTATAATTTCTCTTTCTAGAAAGTGCTGTAGCCATTTACATATATATGCATATATTTAAATATTTAAGTTTTGGAAATATAAGTGGTACCCTAGTCTACATATTTTTTGACAAGCTGATTTTTCTGCCACTTATGCCACAGAATTCTTCCCATGTCAAGGTACAAATAGATCTTCTTCATTCTTTTCATGATTACCCAGGCTCCATAGTGCAGACAGGGAATTATTTGTTTGACACGTCCCCTATTGATGGACATTTAGATGCCAAATAACTTATCACTATTAAAAAATGATGCTGCAAAGTGCATTCCTGTGCATGCCTCTGTGGATAAATGGATGAACTGTTTTCTAGGATAAATAGCTAAAGATAGCTCTTCTTTTCGAATACACTCACATTTCTATTAATCTAAATCATGGTCACCTTCCTGTTTTGTCTTAATGATTGCTTATTTTTGGTTCAGAAGGCAGGGAAGAATGCCCACAACTTCCCAGAAATGGAACAATCAGCCTTCAGAATGAAAATCACATTTTACTTAGAGTATTCCCTGCCTATGGAATAACACTCCAATCAATGTCATTAACCCAGAACTCACAGGGTCCTTCTCTCTAGTGTCCTGCTAATCAAGACATCAACTTAAAGGTAATTCTGGATAGTTTTGAAACTGTGACTAAAAAGGCAGAAGTACTTTGGATCTCTTTGAAACAAGGGCTTGTGCAAAGTCTTATCTGGCCTTGAGGAGGAAAGACATTGAACCATGTGTCAGAGGCAGCTACTGTGAAGAATTTGAGGCTAAAATCCATTTTAAAAAATTGAATTTCCTTCATTATCTCTGTAGAATTTTGAACTTTTGCTTAAGCCATTGGTGACACTACTTTCTGCCTAGTATTTGCAGTCAGTGTGCCAGGAAACATAGAAATAGCCAAGTTGGGTTTTTAAATTTGTAAGGGGCACCTTGTAGAATCTGAGAAGCACACATTGTCCTTCAGTTCCCTCTGTCCCTGGTCTGTACAGATTTCTTAAGCCAGATACCAAGGCAGAGAGTAAAAGAGGTGGTGGGAACTGAAAGAAAAGTATGGTCTCTAAAAGTGTGCCTTTTTGTTTCAATGGATCAGAATCCTAGTGCAGTGTGAGACTGGTTACATGTCTGCTTGTGGGCTCTCCTATTCGCTAAGGGCAAACTCCAAGGGGGAATCTGCTAAGCCACCCCTAGAATCTATCACTGGATGCTAGGTCTATGTTTCTCTGGCTGTAATGCTTCCATGGGCTCTCACTAACCATACAGCTCTTTGATCTAAGAAAAAAATACTTTTTGAAGTTTTGGATGGGAATTTTGCATCCTTATAAGAACCCAGCTTGGGAGGGAGGAGGAGAGATGCAGGATTCATAGTCCAAACAGTTACATTTGAAAACATTTATAATAGCTTATATATAAAACCCTAAAGGAATGGGAGAAAAAGGCACAAAACTCTCCACATGAAGAAAACATTGTTGATTTTCTCAGAAATGAAGATTGATACTACTCGTTAAAATGCCCTAGAATTACGTTGGTTTGATACAGTGCTTTCTACATTCAATTAGCTTAATTTAGAAATCTGAACATGGATAAAATAACATTCTGGATTCGTCTAAATGAAATGGCAGAAATGGACTCTGAAAACACAAACATACCTGCACACCCACACACGCACACACTCCAGGCATAGGTCCACCATGTGCACTGGCCAGGCTCAGATCTTCAGATGCAGTCACACACATTCAGGAGAAAGCCAGCGGTGGGAGAGTACCCCCGCCAAAGAGGATCTGAATGAAAAGATGCTGAAAGGAGAGGAGAGAGAGTCATCATCGCTCGAGAGATTGTATATTTTCAAAACTGGAGAAAGGGCTTGAAAGAAGAATTTAGAGGAGTACCATTTATCAGATTGTTCACAATGGCTGGCACTGTGATCTTCCCCAGAGCATTCTTCAACTCTGTGTGATAAACCTGCTGCCCTGCTCAGTTGTGCTCCATTTACCAGTTACAGTTTGCAGTATAGAGTTTCAAGAAATATCATGGGATGTGTGCTTTGGCATGAAGATATAGTCGCTGTCCTGAATGCGGCACATTCGATGCATCTTTGGAAAAGGAAAGGACAGGGCCCACTGAGTAAGGGGTCCCCCCCCCCATCCTGTGCCTATTCACACTACCAGTTGTGTAAAATAAATGCACCTCAGTGTATAGCTATTCCAGCAAATGAAACTTTCTAAGAGACACAAGGAGCCCTCCTATTAATTCTATAACTATGTCTGTGCATTTTTCTAGCCTGGAACACTTTGGTCAAGGAAAATCAGTGGGTCCTTGTTTAAGGCTTCAGAAGACTCAAAACAGAATGGGAAGGAGATGGGAAGGTGAGCAGAGGAAGGAATAGTATTTGTACAAAGCAAGAACTTCTTATCAATTCAACCATCAACCATTAGTTTTCTGAGTAATTGCTATACACTCAAATTGTACAAGGTATGAAGAGGGTGTGAATAAATTATAAGTCAGAATTTATGCATAGAAAGCTTCACTGCTGTCAGGGATGCAAGATTCATGGACACTAAAGTATTAGGGTATAGAACATTGGTTTTCTGTTTATTTATTTCAAACTTCATTCCTCCCCCTGCCGAAGATTTATGATTACTTACAAATACACACACATACACACACAAATGAGAGAATAAATAATTGAGGAAGTAGAGCCAGAGGGAAGATACAAGTGAGACAAACAATAAAACAAGAGTTAAGATAAAATAAATTACAATATGCTGTCTGGGCTACAGGTGAGCTGTAAATACAGTTTAAAGTTTTGAAAGCCTTAAGCACTGACAGTAAATCATACAGGACATTATATACAGAGCTGACCTGCGTAAGTAAGACAGGACAACTGGTGCCAAACCGAGCTGTCACACAGTACTGGCCAAGGTTTGCAGAACTTCAGTGAGGAACCAGAATGTCTGCTGTAGAAAGGGAGAGGGAGGCTGTGAATCTGCATTTTACAAAACTTCCAAGACTGCAATCCATAGCTGCAGGGATTCAGAAACAGAGGGAAAAATATCTTCAAAAATCGGATTGCAGAAATTAGTGGGGATATGGAAAAGAAGCTGTCTGTTTCTATGTTTAGATGTTGGATGTGAGGGTAGAGGGCTTTGCAAGTAGAGGTTAGGACATATGCCAAATCGCAGAAGCTGAAAGGAACCTAAATCCCTGGAGGAGACAGCACCATTCCTAGCCACCCTTCAATGGAAGTGAGGGAATAGAGCACTTTAATCTATTGCTTAACTTATTCACTTTTAATCAAATCACAAAGAATTAAAGTGGCTACATGTAATAAGAGGAGATAAAAATATAGATGAATGAAAATGTGTATATTAGTTGTCTATTGCTATGCAACAAATTGCCATTAACTTAGTGGCTTAAAATAATTCACATTTATGATCTCACAGTTTCTATGGGTCACGGATCTGAGCCAGCTCAGCTGGGAGCTCTGTGCAGGTCTCACAGGCTGAAATAAGGTGTCGGTGGACCTAAGCTTGCATCTGAGACTCAGGTTCTCTTCTGAATTCATGTAGTTGAAGAACTGATGTACTTGGATCTGCAGGACTCATGGTGTCTTCCATCTTTAGGCTCTGCAGGAGAATCACTGGGGCTTTTAGTTTCTCACCTCTAGACTACATACTAAGGAGGTTGCATGAACGAGTCAGGCCCACCCAAGAACATATACATTATTAAATCAAGGCCAATTAATTAAAGACACTAATTACACGTGCAAAACTCTGTCTACCTTTGTCAAACAATGAGATCTAATTATAGGAAGGTACCTGTTCTATTCTTAGGTCTTGCTCATGCTAAAGCAGAGAGAAGTATATGCCAGGTACATGTAAAACGGGAGACTAGATCTTGAGGTACATCAGACAATTCTGCCTCCCACAAAGTACAATGCAAAGTTGAGAGAATGAAAAATGGCAAATATTTAGAATATAAGACACAACAAGGCCTGGATAATTAAACATGCAAATTTAGCTCTGAACTTCCTGTTAGGTGAAGAAAAAAGGAAATGTGAATAGAGGTGTCTTAGGACTCTCTGAGCCCCTCCTAGTACTGGCTTAGGTATTATTTGTCTCTTTACACAGCAATCATGAAATACTACAGAATCAAAATGAGGAGAAAAATAAAAGCAACTCTTTGGGATATGTTGGCCTATCTGATATGATGGCAATCTGCAATGACAAGAATGGAGTTCAGTGGGCTGCTTGGTAGGGTGGGCTAGTGTTTGGAGTGCACATAACAGAAATCAACTGTGAAGAGGTAACGTGATTTATTTCAGGGGAATTGATAAAAATGAAATGTAAATATAATCGAAAGTTAGCAATGAGAGTGATCGAGGCTTGGAGGAGACAGAAACAGAAGTTCACGCATGGCAGAGCCTCCAAGGAGCCTGGCAGGAGTGATGCTCTGTCCTTTTCCCGATGCTATTCCACCTTTCTGTGCCACCATTCCCCCAGGCCTCCTCACAGGCACCACTCCATCTCTCGCAGAGCTGCCACAATGCCTCTGTTTTGCTTTGTGCTTCTCATAATTGCTTTTAAGCATAGTCAAACAATCATGTCAGCCTGCATTCCATTCGTATTCTATGGTAAATCTGCTTATACATGCCAACTGCTCTTCTTCTTTCCACCTACTTAAATATCCCTCTTTGTGACCCCACTCAATTCTACTACTTCTGCCCAGGCCCATACAGGTGTCTCCCTTTATTTTTGCTTTTGGTACCGGGGATCAAGCTCCGGTCCTTGCGCTTGCGCAGCAGGCAGCGAAACCACTGAGCTAAATCCCCGGCCCAGATGTCTCCCTTTCTTGAGAGGCTTCTTTCCCCACCCACAGCACTGGTGTTATCCATTCAACCATTCTCGTTTACTTAAATCTATTCTCCTACAATCTGCCCATCAATCTTCCGGTAGAGTGATGAAATCTTTCATCTTTGACATCTTCATGGAGCTTATTATGTTAGACATACAAGGTCCTTGATGGGAATCTCAGCCTAGTTCACCCTCCTTGTCAGCAAAAGCCATCCCATTAGTATCTGAGCATTTCTGGAGACAAGAACCTATTTTAAAAGGTCCCATCTTCTTTCTGAGAATTTCTATGTAAACAAAAGTTCTTCCTGATGTTAGGTTGCAACTACTGCTCTTTAATGTCCATCTTTAAGAAGTAGTGCTGTTCTCTTGAGTAAATTAAAATACTCCTTTACTTTAACATATTGTTAGTTAGGAAGATAGATTTTTACAATCATCTCTGAAGACCATCGGACAGTATCTCTTGGATACTCTATTATGTAGGAGTTACACACACTCAACAGATGTGTGCATTTTCTTACCAAGAGACATGAGAGACATGTTCTAGAATATTCATAACAGCACTATTTGTAATGGCCCCAAACTGGAAACTAACTAAAAGCTCATCATCAGTAGAAAGGTCATATTGAGATATAGTCACACAATAGAATACTACATAACAGTGAAAAAGTGAGAAAAGAAAATCTACAATTAAACACAATAATATGAATAAATCACACAAATGTGACTTGAATAAAAGAAGCCAGACACAAAAATATATGTACTGTCAGATTACATTTATATAAAGTAAACAAATAGGCAAAATTTATCTCGCCATCAGAATTCAGCATGGTGCATCCCTGGGAAGTGTGGTGGAATGGGAACTGCAGTAGGAGCTCTGAGTGCGGGTGTATTTCCCAGCTTGATGGATAGTGATGTGAGTATATTCACCCTGTTACATGTTACCGAGCTATATACTTAGATGTACTTAACTGTGCGTATATTAAGTTTTGAAAAATTTTAAATCTTCTTCCTCCCCCAAATGACTCAAATAAATATAGTTTAGCCATTTCTCTTATGATATGGATTACAGAATTCTCTAGAACCTAGTCACTTTAAAGCCCATTTTAACTTGCCAAAGCTCCGATCATTTATTTGGAACCTAATCCCACTGACTAGTTTTCAATGTTCTTTAAATCTTCCATGGAATGCTATGGGACTAAGTAGGTTGCAAATCCCATAAAGATAGGTAATTTTCCCTTTGATTTTCTAGTAACAGATATATTTGGTGTAGATTATACATTAAGAAAACATGCATCTTCCCTTTTCTTCCTTATTAATTGTAGAAGAGATGATGTGGAACATATATAATTGATTAAACCAAGTATTTTCTTTCTTTCCCTTTAATCAATTCTAATGCATCCAGTGAAGCTGCACTTTGTTTTGTTTATTTGTTCTCTGTCCTCAAGTTAACTAAGGATTGATCTTTGCCTTGATTTTCAAGTCCTGTTCAGATGTTTTAGAGTGGAGAGATGAAGATGCCTTTTTTAGCAGACCCTTCCCTCTAAATAGCTGGTGAAATAATTGCTACTTCTGTTCCTCTTGTCTTTATCATCCATAAATTGACTTAATGATTGAAATTTTTTCTTACAAGTTTCTCTTCCCAAGGAAGAAACATCCTCATTTGGACAATGAGACATTGAGACAGGAGCTCTCATATTAATATAAATTTAATGACATTATTCTTCCGGATGGTCTCAGTAGAAGGTAAGATAAATGGGTAATAGAACACAAGCCACCTTCCTAAGGGAGAAGAAAAATTATAGGCTTAAATCATGGAATGGAAATAATGTTTTGATATTAATAAGACTTCTATCTGATAAGTAATTACTAATTGCTCTGGCTACCAAACATTACCAGAGCAATCTGCAGACACTGACATCAGGAATGCTGCTTTTCTTTCTGCTCGCACACTCATTTGCATACTTGGCGTCCAGCATACTCAATGGATGTGCAAGGTTTGCTGAATTTCCCTTTTCCATTGGCACAGTTTTTCCTACAGAACATCGCTGGGTGTCAGTCACCTCTGTAGACACAGAGCAGAAAGAGGCCAGCTTCTAGGCTCTACCCAGACCTGTCACAAGTACAGCCCACCCCATTCCAGGTTTTCTGTTCACATGAAGAAGTCAGAGAGAAAGAGAAATAAGATGAAACTATGAGTCTGCAAAGACTCTTACCAAGCCTATTGAAGAACTGTCTCCAGAAAATTGAAGACACATGTCAGTTATTTATACAGATCATGCAAAACAGAGAAGGAAAATCTAAGAAAGCTATTCACGCAGAAACTATTTAATCAAAGGGCAAAGACACTTATAACATCTGTTAATCTTCTGTAGATGTTATAATTAGATGCTTTGGAGAAACACCCTTTCAAGGGTGATCCTCTAACATCTGTTTTGTGGACAGACAGCATTGTGGAGTGGCAAATCTCCCCAACACTCTGGTAAACAGGGGATTCCTAGGGACCACAGACACTGCCAGTGTCCTCCGGATGCCCACACATGCAGCCCAACCCTGAGCCCACTCTCTTTCAGGAGGGCTTTGCTCCTTGTTGCTTTGATAATCATATGCATTGTGAGTCAGGCTGCAATCATTATGTGATTAAGAAATACAAGATCATAGTGCCAAGAATGGCCATGGGGCCATCTGATCAACCCCTTCACCTTGCACATGAAGCCATTGATCCCATGTCCTACAGCTGACCTGTGGCAGGATTTTATAAGTAAGGTTGCTCAATTCTCTCCCTAGATCACACCCCACTGTACAATGCTCCCCACCCCTTGAACTTTTCCTTTAGCCTGGAATTTGGATGTTTCTTTGTTTAACAGGATCAGCATTATAATGAGGCCCTAGGGCATTTGATAATTGTGGAGAGGTGGAAAAGAGTGGAATGGTGCCCTTTTTCTCTGAACCCTGGTTCATTGACAAGCACTGACCATCTTTTGCTCTGGTGTGAGGAAGGAAGAGGAGAGAAATGAAAACAAATGAACAAAGGGGAAAAGAAAATTGAGGGAGAGATAAGATGCAAGTTGGGTAGAGAAAAAGATTTTTAAAAATGAGAAATATGGTGAGTAAAAACAAAGATGGGCAAGGGGAAGAGGCAGCTAGGGAAAATGTCCAGGGGTACATCAAAAAGGAATCAAATTAAAACCCCATCCAAAGAAGCTAGATGCACCCCTCCTACTCTATAAGTAGGTTCCACTGCATTTCGAATAGCAGTTCTATGCAGATTGGAGACCATAGGATTGGTAGTTTTGCCAAAAAACAAAATATGCAGATGATAAACCCAGGGGCATCACATCAGCAAATGCACTGTGTTCAGCAGTGAAAGCTCTGCCCACATGGTGGGAGCCACATAAATGCTTTTAAAGCCCAGGAGGGACTTGGATTGGTCAGTTTCCTGGGTGGCTGTTTTGGTAGTTTCCTTGGTAATGGTAAATATTTGTTTATACCAACATATTGAGTAAATAGAGCTCTTGACATTTTACAACAGGATTAATCATGTCCCTGAGACTGCTCCACATAGCACTGTCATCATCTTTCTCAGTCCCCAGTAGCAGTCACCTGTTTAAGAGCCTGTCATGTCCTCAGGCAATAGAGCTGATGATGATAACAAAGATCACTGTGTATTTGCATCTATTTTTGGGCAGATATTCCATGTACTTATTTAATCCTCACAACCATCCTATAAGGAGATAATCATCTAAATATTTGGCTCAAAGCCTACTGTGCAATCTGGAACAAATTAACCTTAGTGCCTTGGCTTTCTCATTCATATAATGGGATTAAAAATAATGGCTGTCTCAGAGAGCTGTTATGAGGATTTGATGAGAAATCCATAGAAGACACAACATGAGGGATACATTAGAAGCACTTAATAAATATTAGATAGGATCACTGTTGATATCACTACATTTTATGTAGATAATGAAACCAAGCTCAGTGAGGTTAAATAAGTCACCTGAAGTTAGTAGAGTTTGAAATGGAGATTGGAACTCAGGAATTTTCAAGGGTAAAGTCCTCTTGGGTAGGAGGTGTAGTTAATATGTTCTATTACTTTATTTGTGTTTACTGACTAAAAATGCTGGTCTTCCTAGGATACCGTTCAGCCATCAAGCAGTCTTTCAGGAAAAGTATCTCACAACTGATAGGTCTCCAGAAGATCTCTAGCCCAACCTGGCAAATATGAAAGGGCACATTACTCAGCTCAGGATATCTTCCTGTGCCCACACTCCTTGTCCTCACCAACAAGTGGGAGAGAGAAGAAGAAAAAGAAAAGGAAATTCTTGTCCATTCTCTTATCTATTCTCATAACTATAGTGTTCCCATTTGATAAATGCTTTGAATATTGATCTTTACAGTACTGGAAATAAAGAGGTGCCCACTGGTACACTGAAAGTTAGGTAATAAATAACAACCATCTGGAAAGCCATGAGATTGGAATGCTATCATCTGAGGTACAAAATGAATGTTTTCAAAAGTGTAAATATAGAAAAGAGAAAGCACTAATCCAAAAGTGAGAATCCCTGCTTATGTTATTCCATTTATCAGATAATGTGGGGGTATTTGCTATGTGCTACCACATTAACACAAGCCTTAGCCTCGCTGGGAGAGATGCTCTTGTCAAATATGTGGCCACATGTTTAACTACAAGAATGGTAAATATTAATGGAAAACAAGTATACGGAGCAGGCAAAGTATACAACAAAGAAAGAAAAGCCTGAAGAAGCTACTTAGGCTGGGAAGAAGTTGCCCCCAGGAAGATGAGCTGGGAAGTGAGCTGAAAACAGACCAGAAAGGAAGAGCAAAACAACTCTGAGCTAGCCTGCTGAATGACTTTAGAAAAGTCAGCTAAGCTGTCTGTGACTGCCTCCTTCCCTGGAAGATGTGCAGGTCAGGGAGCATGATACACTCTTATCTCTCACAGTACAGATTCTCTATCCCCCTGTCACTGGGAGGGCACAGAGAGCAACTATTCTGGACCAGCTGTGGGGAATAGAACCCCATTTTTAAGAGTGGGGCTCACAGAAATGTAGGAAGGGAGTTTAACAGGTTCCTGCCAGGTTGAACCACTGGTGACACATGGATGACATGCCTTGTACCACACTGGTGGTATAGATGACCAAATCACTTTTATTGGTTTTTATATTAATAAAATTAATAAAAATCCACCTAATGGGACAGTCATGCAGTAATCAATAGTTGTTCAAGCTGCCCAGCAGCGAGACATATGAATTACGGCCCTGTCATGAACATGTTAAACAGTGCTTGGGATAGGAAAATCATCATTTTTCACCTCCATACTCAACAACCAAATACTAAGTTCCAATGAGCAGACTCAGAGGCCCATGCTCCAACTCCAAAAGAAATGTCACACATATATATGATTATGACTAGGCATGCAAATCCGTGGTTTGGTTAATGATTTGAATTCTCCAATTTTCTACCAAGAAAACAGGAAAAATGAAACTTAAAATGTCTAATTTCTCCATCTAAAGACAAATACAATGTACCTGAGAAATCATTTTGTAGTTTTACTGCTTTAATCAGAAATCCTGAACAATGGCTTCTCTAACAGGGCTGTAACTGTGGGCCACTGGTCTGTACATGAACTTTTACTCAGGTTTACAAGGCCCTCTACTGGCCAGCCCCAAAAACACCGTCTCTAAAGGTAAAGTCTGCACTGTTATTTCGTGTAAACTATTTACTTTTAATTAATATATATAAAATATATAATATACATAATATATATATGTATATCTCACATTCCTGATTGTATCAATCTGGGATGAAAGAGTGAGAAGGAAATAAGAAAGGTAAGAAATAAATGTCATTATGAGTGGGCCTTTCATTTACCTATTCACAGAATAATATGACACAAAGTATCATTTGCTTTACATATTTTCTTCCTATTTCATGATATCTAGTATATATTTTGGTCCTCATTTACACTTTCAGTTTCTCACACCAGAGAAATGATTCTAACTAGGGAAGTGGGCAAGGGGAAAGAAAAGAAGGGAAAGAAAAAAATTGAATGTAAGAAGGAAAAAATGGAAACAGCTTATGTATATAGGGGGGGATGGAGGGGTTGAAGGGAGGGCAGGGGAATGGGAAAAAAATAAGAATCAAGATATATTATGTAAAGGTACAAATTCTTTATGATGACTGTGATAATAAGGTATACCTAAATGTAGCAATAAACTCAATAAAAATTTTTTTTAAGTATCTTGTGTTTTTGAAAAAGCTATTATAGATGTTAAAAGTACTCAGAAAGGAAAACTATTTCTTGCATTGACAGGTATTGAGTATTCATGGGAGCAGAAAGCCAAACTATGAATGTTATTTACCAACTGCAATAAACCAGATCATTTCTATTTACCCAAATATGAGTAATTGACTATAATAAAAGAAAAACGGAAGGTAGGCATTTCAAATTGCTTTTGCGATGGCACAAATTAATAATTAACTTCTCCCCCTTGGCAGCTGACCAAAAAAAGCCAGTATGTGGTAAGTTCAGAATTGAATTATTCATATAAAAAGAGTGTTCTAGGAGGAGATTATCCTTGACATATTTGTCAAAGGGCTGTTGAAGGAAATGAGAAAATGTAGTTTACGGAATCATAACTAAGTGAATGCTTTAAATGAGGAAAATAATAACTTTAAGGAAAATATTTTAAAAAGAAGAAAATGTGATTATAGCAAATGATGTGACTCAATAGTAAACAATGAAATTGATCCTCTGTATCTGTGGGTCAGCCAACAGCAGGTAAAATATTTGGAAAAGAGCTGGGTCTGTAAATGTAGGGGGTATTATCATCCTCTGAGGAAAACGGTGTAAGAACCATTTACACAGCTTTTATATTGTATAAGCTATTAGGTGTTATAAGTACTCTAGAGATGATTTACATTTATGGAAGATGTGAATAGATTATATACAAATATTATAAGGCCAGGGATTTAGCTCAGTGGTTCTGGCGCCTGCCTTGTAAGCGCAAGGTCCTGAGTTGATCCCTGGTACCCCCTCAAAAACAAAATATTATAGCATTTTATGTGAGGCAATGGAGCATCTGTGATTTGGGTATCTGTGAAGAGTTCTAGGATCAGTATGCAGAAGATAGGAAGATATGACTGTTTTATAATCATGATGAAAATAGATGCTAAATATATATTTAATCAAACCTGTGACATAATCACACTGAAGAACTAGGGAAGTGTAGGAGGCATGGGAAAGATACATTACAATCTATCATAATAGGAAATAAATGAATAATGTGACATCATACACAGGTAAAGTGAAATATTATTTGTAAATATTATACAAAAAGGAGCTTAAAGAGCAGAAAATTATTTCCCTCAAAAAACAGATCTGAGGAATTGGTTGGGAAGGGCTGGGGAGGGGGACGGTAAGACATAAGACCTATGCTGTCTATGTGTAAACATTTTAGCAATATCAGTTAGCATTAATATCCGTATATATGAATATATATGTATATAAACCTTTTAGCACTATCATTTAGTACTAATATTCTTAGGTAGATACGTAAACATTTTAGCACTATCACTTAACACTAATGTCCACCCATATGAATATATAGAGATATATAAATATTTTAGTATTTCTTGCTTTGATTTTTAAATTTTCTTAAAACTAGTCAGCATTGACAATGGAATCATTTGGGTCAAATCTTTTAGGCTGGCCTGAAGCAGTTTTTCATTTCCAGATTCAGTTTGCCAAATGAAGCATGTACCCTTTGTGGAGCAGTTTGTCAGACATGCATCTCAACAGTAACACTTGTTCCCACATTTCAGAAATAACTGCTCTTCTTTCAACACCATAATATTTATCTGCCATGTTATTATTCAAGCTTATGCTCCAAAATGGGTTTGGGACTTTCCTCTTGAACTCAGTCCATTGAGTTCCGACAGTGCATCCAAATTCTACTCAAAGAAATCACTAATCCGGTAAAGTTTATTTCTAAGAGAAGTGATCTGGTTTCTTGCCCTGAAAATACCAAGATTAATTTATGTAACTACTGGGAAGTACCTTGTGTAATTGAGGCTTCCAAGTCGACACGATACACTTCATTAGACAAGTATGTATTGGGGCATTGTAAACGTTGTGGGTAATGTTCTATGTATCCGAGAGATTTATTATTTCATTTATAAAGGGAGCACAATTGGGAATCCAAAATTCCAAAGGCATTAAACTTTGCAGAATTAGAGAACTGGAGAAAAATAAGGATGTAAGGTACTGTATGCTGAAGTGGTTCAATGACTTTCCCCAGTGTTCAGTCTGTTTAAATCCACTTTCACAAAATACTACCAATTCTTTTGGGAAGCTTCTAACAACCAGCCAAATGGCCAACCATTACTTCCAATTTGTGTTATCCCTGGATTACACTCTTGACCAAGCTGTACTCAGACTACCAACACCCATACCAAGAATGCAAATAATCTTATTGTTTATTTAACCATAAACTTCAGCTAACCTGCAAATAGATTCCTACCTGAGATTAAAAAGAAAAATACGAAAGGGCTGGGCAAGAACTTTAGACACTTCTGACAATAAGAAAATGTGAATCACCAGTAGAACTGGTTGCACTTAGAAGTGTTCATCTGACTTACCACTCTGCTAGTACAATCAGTCCAGGGGAAGACATGAATGGCTAAAGCTTCATCATGGCCAAAGCTCATGAGAAAAGTAGCCCTGATGAGCCAAGTAACAGTACGGTGAAAGGTTAAGAGTAGGTATTACTGATTCAAAATGTGCCTTGGCCTTTAACTACTGGTGTGACCTGAACTCATTACTTACAGTTTCTGACCTCAGTATCTTTGCTTGGGCACAAAGTATAATGATCATAATGATATAACACATGCAAGGTACTTAAAAACATGCCTAGGGCAGGGAATGTACCTCAGCAGCTCAGCAGCTCAGCAACTGCCTGGCAAGCATGAGGCCCTGAGTTCAATTCCTGGTACCAAAAAAAAGTCCCTAGTATACAACAATCACTTAATAATGATTACAGCTTTTATAGTGCCCATCAACCATATAGTCACACCTCTTCTCATCATTTATTGGCATCTCACTGTGTACCAGATACTGGGCTATGTAAAAGATTATAAATTTGGCAACTCTACCTCCTTCCTTCAAGCTCACTAGAATCTGGTTTCAAAAGCAGAATGTAAGGCAATAATTTTAAAACAGGGCCATAGAGTTTAGGTATTCCAAAGGAGTTCAGTTGGAATCTCATAGGGTATATAAAATTATTTCTTCATCTGAGAGAAATATCGGGGGGGGGGACTAGTGATATAAATAACCAGGAAGTGGGGAAGGTAGACATCACCTGAGAGGGGAGCAAAGAGAGCTGACTCAAGAGAGAGTGAAGACAAGCTCTGGGTACCATGATAAGAAAGGGCTCAGGACACGACATGGATTCCAGGGAGGATGAAGAACTTGGTGAAGAGTAGTCATTCATCTACTCATTCAGTTCTGGGACCCAGGAGGAGGCAGGTCTACACTAATAACGCCAGTGCTGAAGAGGGGAACACAGAGACATGAATCACTGGGCACACAGTTCCATGGTGCACAGGGCCGCCTGCCTGTAGTGTGCAGAGTGTGAATGCTGCTCACAGGAGGGGAAGTACAAGCAAGGGCTGGAGGATAAGTTGGGCAGGGAAGTATAGATGTGGACAGGTGCTAAAGAGCGTGCAAGCCCAGAGGATTTGGCCAACAGAAAGCTTAGTACCCAAGCCAGTGATTCTCATCTGATTCTTCTGAGGAAGTTTTAATCTATATTTACAACTGAATTTCACTTTGGAGATTTTGATTCATTAGCTCTGGGATGGGATGTAGGTAACAGCAAGATAAACAGTAATATTAGCTAATATGCTTTAGTACCCAATCTATGGCTACCCTTGTACTATGAGTTTTAGCTGTGTTAATATATTTAATCCTCCCCTATCCTCCCATGAAGTAGGCAGTCTTATTATCCACATCTCATTAAAGATGAGAAATTGAAACAGAGAAGTGGATTAACTGGAATCAATGAGAAGGGAAATAAGGGATGGGGGGAAGAGGAAGGGAAGGGAAGGAAATGGGATTTGAAAAAAAAGGACCAGGAGAAAAAAATAGAGACAGAGTTCTTCAAATGGCAAGGGATCCATGAGATGGAAGGAGCAGGGAGGAAGAAGAGGGAAGGGGGAGCGGACAAAAAGAACTAAGATGTGTTATGTACATGTTCCAGTTTCCCACAATGAACTTAATCATTAAGCACTCCAAACATGAGTAATAAACTAAAACTTAAAAAAGAGCCAGCAAGTGATGTAAGTGAGGTTTGAGCCCTGGGAGTGTGGCTACAGCGTTCAAGTCCTCAATCACTATGCCACGTCGCCGCTCAGAAGATGCCAGTGCACTGGACCCTCCGGAGAAGATATAAGTATGTGCTGGGGAGTACAGAGGAAGAAGGCAGGGCAGAGATACATCACATCAAGAACAACCTCGCTTTTGTGCTCAGAAGTTGGGCATCACAGGCCTTCAACAGCCAAGAATAATGTAAAGCCATTCAGCATAAGCATATGATAATTTTTCCAACCAAGTTCAGAGGCCTAGGTATTTGATGCAGGAAAATGCTTATTTAATTCACTCACTCATTTATTTGGGATTATATATTGAACAACTATCCTGTCCCAGGTCCTATGAATAAAGGAAGTATTAAAGCATAGCCTTTGCTTTTGCTGGAAAAAGATAGATATGGCAAAGAGCTCCATGTCCTATGGCAAAAGTTGGCATAAAATGCTATGCGAATGCAAACAAGGGAAGCACCACTTGGCCAATGGCAAGTCCACAAAGGCAACCCAAAGGTGGAAGGATTGGGGCAAAGAAGGCTCTAGAGAGTGAGGAGCACAGGGTTGGAGCGGGATCTAGTGAAGTGTTGGAATCTGGGGCCTGGACTTCAGGGGCAGGATGGAGCAGGAAAAAATAATCAATGAAAAAGACAGGAAAGCTTCCACTTGAAAGTGGTTCTCCAAAGAAGAAGAAGAAAAGCAAATTGTGACCAATTTAAAAAAAATCCCGAAACCTGAAAGTAGAGCAGAAACAGTGTAAGCGTTGGGAGTCACCTTTGATACTCACCTGTGCTCAGTGCAAAACACCTTCCATGCTCTTTTAACTGCTGTAGCTGCCTCATCAGCCTTTAGGTCAAGTGTAAAATAATCTCAGGGTTCCCTTTGTTTTGTTAGTAGAAAAATGAGGAACAGGGACGTTAAGAAATATAATCAGAGTCAAAGTCAAAACGAGAATGTTCTCTCTTGTCAGAGACCACCTTCATTCATACACCTGCACAAAGTGCTGTTGCTCCAAGAAGGCAGAAGAATTGTGTAGATCCTGTTTTCTGTTAATCTTTCAGAACTAGAAAAGTGGAATACAAACTGGAGGGAGTATTGGAAGACACAGGGGTTGCCCACCTTAGGACTCTGAGAAACAGCTGAAAATTTTAGGAGCTTTCCACACTGGGTTAGGGAAAGGTCTGGAGAGCTGTCACTACTTCTGGGCTACTGACAGAGCAGCTGTATTCAGGAGCAAGCCCGTGTCCTGGAATGAGTCATAGGTTTGCCTGCAGGAGCTCACAGGCTAACAGCCACTGCTTACCAATCTGCTCAGCGGGCTGCCAGGGCTAGAGGGCAGGAATCAGCCACAGGCTGCTACTGGCTGCAAGTGGCTGAACTTCGGACGCTGAGGAGGAAATCAGCAGCCAGAGGAAATCAGCACAGAAACACAAGCTAACGGGCTCTTAAGCAGAACTTCCAGGTGGCAACGGAGAAGAGCTCACAGGAGACCCAGAGCCGGCAGGACAAGAGGGAGTCCCTGGCCAGACTGGGGGCACACAGAACCCGTTCTCCTGTTTAAACTGCAGATAATGTTTGGAGTGTTTTAAGGTCCACCAGGAAAGCGAAAGAGAGAATGTAGCTCTCAGAACAAGCTGAGTGTCAAAGTTTGACTTTTTCAGTACTACATTAACTCAGTTGTTAACTCAGCAGGCAAATCAGAACACTGAACATTTCTCCAGATAATTAGTGTGGGCGAAGGGAAAAATCTAAATAGAAACAGGATTGCACAGATTTCATTCCATACAAAATGCCTGAGAATGAATGAACTTGAGGGGGAGGGGAGGAAGGAGAGGGGAAAGAAGAGAGAGGAGAGGAAGACAGAGAGAGTTTGGGCCAGGTTATAGCTAGGAGAGGACAAGAAATCATAAACAACAACATATGTGCATTAGACATCTATAAACTACAGAGAGGATCGGGAAAAAAACGTGGGTTTTCCCCTCCAGTACACCAGTTAATTAAAAATCCTCTTTATAATTTCCTGGTAAAGTTTCTAGCTCTGTCTAATAGCTTTTGGTTCGCTTAGTTGGTATTTATTTTAAAACCTAACATAACAAACAGTCCCCCCACGCCACCTCCTCGCAGAGACGCGGAGGCCAGGGATTCCGCGTCTGCATCCCGCGCCCTTCCAGCGTCTGCGCGTCCTCCCGCCTAACCCAGTCAACTTCAGCGCACTATAATTACTCCGAACAAATGCATACTTGTGGCTGCCCAGAGAGCCGACAGAAATACGTAAACATCATCATCTCACTTTAAAAGGAAAGCAAGCTGTGTAAATAAGAAAAACTGTTAAGAGAGTTTTAAAAAAATCCCAACAGTCTTACTTGCAGTTAGCGCCTCGGTGAACACCAGTCACACAGCGGTGGAGACAGACGAGGAGGAGCTACAACCGCTCCACAACTCTCTGAAGCTAAAAATCTCGTCCAGCGGTTATCCTGTTTATTTGTGAAGCTTTCAAAGACTGCCGCCCCGAGACCGCTTTCCTGAGGATCCGAGCGAGCGGCTGCGAGGTCCCGCGGCGAATCCGAATCCGAATCCGAATCCGAATCCGGGGTGGAGAGTATGCGGAGACTCGGGCTGCTCGCGCTGCTCCGTAGTGGCTCCGAGCTTGTAAATACAAGCTCTGTGGACAAAGTCCCAAATGACATCACTGGCAGCTGCTTATTGTTGAGTCTTTATTAACTGACTGTCAAAAAGAAAGGAGGGGGCGGGGAGCTAGAGTATGTTTTCTGCAGCAAACTCCGCATCTAGGAGTGGATTCCAGTCTACTCCCGTAAATAATTCTGTTGATTCCCATTTTCAAGAGCTTGGCTTCTTGCTGGTTGGAAAAAGCCAGAGAATTGCCTCCACGGATGCGCCCTGGATAAAGTGCAGATGTGGAGGAGAAGTTTGAAGGCCAGGGAAGACTTCTCAGGTTGTTTACCCACCTGCTTCAGACCAGCCGATTCATAAATATGTGAATATTGGTTGTGTCTTACATTGCCCAACAACTTTTACTGAGATCTACATACTTGGCTAACATTTTCTCTAAATGGATTTTCTTGGGTTGCAATATTTTTCTGGATACACTCTATATTTAAAGCTTCTCAAGTTAGGGTAGAAACAAGAACGCTTTGAAATCATGAGGCAAAACGTTGTATATTTTTGCAAATATGCAATTTTTTTTTTTTTAGGAAGCATGCTGGAAGCTTTCCTCTAGTTCTTAAAATTTTAATGAACTACGTGCACCACACACAACACTCAAAACAAACAAAAAAATAATTAAGAACCTCTGTCAAGTATCACTAACAATCTCAAAGAATACTGCAAACTTTATTCACTTTCAATTATCAGAAGAAAAGTGGGCCCTCTTGCTTATTTTCCCCTCTGTCAGGCTCTCTTCTTTACCAGCAGCTTTTCACAGCTTTATGGCTGTCTCCCCACATGCCCAGCGCCCCAATGGGGGGTTCCACACATCTAACATACGTCCTGCCTGAAGCTCCAATTCCCAGCCGCTGTTTTCCTTCCTTCCTCTGAACTGCTGTAAAGATGCTTACTATTTATATTTATTTGCTGCTTTTTATATACGGCCTTGTATTTTTAGTTTTTTTAGCCATCTGTGTTCTGTCTCTCCAACTCAGTTTGGACAGGCTTTCAGAGCAGCCATTGTGTTGCGTTATTTATTTGTTTATACCCAGATCTCCTGCCACAGTGGATTCTAAGCAGAAATGCAGAGGGGGAGAGTGCTGAGAGCAGAGCGGAGGCAGAACGAAGTTCGGCAGATCCCATAGAACATGGAACAGGTACACGGGTAGATTAATCACCACTCTCCCAGCCCTTGGAAAAGAATGACCTCACACTCTACTGCTCACCCACAGCGAATGCTTTCTCCATGTCTGCAAGGCACTTCCTCAAAGAACAGCCATTGGTTATTGATTTGGTAGAACCTCAAGATCCCCCAATATGACACTTTCAGGTGGGAATTAAATACAGTCCAGACCTTGCCTATTACTAATGGGTCTTAAATGAACACAATGTTAACCAAAATAAATCAGAAGTGTTAAAAGTTTGTATGTACAAACTTTTGGATGCAGCAATCCCACTTTTCCACAGTGACCTCACAAATACATTCAGCGCTAGGATATAAGCATAATGATGTTCTCTACAGCATTCATTAGTCATCATCCAATAAGGCTGGGACCTCTTACACATTCAGCAATATGAGGAAAGCTGAACTGGGGTAGCTGTCCACATGCTCACAAGGCAAAAGTCGACAGTTGCTTATTGAGTGACTAAAGCAAATTGCAGGATAGAATGTGGTATATGATGAGAAAAATTATACAAATCGTTGGTTATCCTTGGGAAGTGGTGGGAGGAATTTTTTCTTTTGGTATGGTTTGATTTTTTCAATAACCATGTTCTTAAAATAATTTTTGTTATTAAAATAATTTTTTTAAAGACACAACAATGGTATAACTTCCAAAATATATCTCAGGGAGAAACTTGGCTACTCATTTACAAAATGTTTGATCTATAGTAGGTATTCAATAATGAACTGTTGCTTAAATGAATGCTTGTGAAGTACATTCACCTGTGTATAGTTATAGAATTGGGTAAAAAGGAGGGGAGGGGGAACAAGCTACTGTGTTTTATTTGACTCAGACTGACCCTCTTCCCATTACATTTAAGAACTAATTTGAAAACCTCTTAGACTCTGTCCACCTTAAGAAATGATGACACTTAAGTATTTAGAACATAAAGGGCTGACTTTTCCTTGTGCAATTGCTGTTTGACAAATAGAGCTTTAAGGGAAGACAGATATGAGTCCCTCTAGTTCAGTTCCCTCGGTGCTCACAAGCACCACCGAAGTCAGTCAGGAAACTTGCAGAGGTGCAGGTCTGACCAGCTCCCTGTCCTTGCTCCTCAACCATGACCACACTTTGGGGCAGGTGAGCGAAGTCCGACCCAAGGTGAACAGACTCAGCTTTACCAGGGAGGGAGAAGCTTCAGGCTTTTTCAGTGGTCCCAAATGACAGCAAAAAATCCCAGGTCTGCAACCCTCCCTAGGGCCTACAGGGTCACTGCAGTGGAAACTGGAGGGCATAAGCCATACATTAGCACTATGTGTTTCTCCATGGTGGAAAAAAGTGTCCAAGAAAGAGAATAACTAAAAAATTTCCCCCAAGGTAGGATGGGGTATTTTAAAGCAGAATTTCCATTCCTCTGGGAAGCCCACTGGAGTCTTGTCTTACTCATAGTGAGAAGATATCGCATGTCTGTAATCATTTGGCAAAGAAAAAAGAAAGCATGCCTACAGCTCCTGCATATTTGTAGTTTTTATCACCCAACAATGATAGGGACCTGAGTCAGGATTCTGTTTAAATCACACATTTGGATCCCCTTGGGTGTGATATGGTTTGTGCTTTCCCAAGCAAGCGTTGAATATAAGTTCTTAACTTACAAATTTGTGTAAAAGCAGGGGCAAGGTGAGGGTGGCTGGAAGAAAGGCTATCCTTTCACCTGTCTCTGTCATGTGGTCACTAATGCAGCTGCCAAAATCACCTCCACCCGGGGAGGTGTGCCCTCTGTCCCCGAGACCTGCCCTCACCAGTCCAAGACTACCACAGGTAGATACACATAGATTTACTTGTTCACCTTCTTTAAAAATTATGTCTCACAGCATTCTTTACATTGAAGTGTTTTCTGTCTTAAACTAGAAACATTTCTAGTGTGAATGATTATAATCAGGGCTGCATGGTCTAAAAAATAACCAAGGGTTCCATACAGCAGATTCCTAGTGAAGATCTTGTGTTACTAGGGACCTACCAAGCCCATCATCACAGGTTGGTTTCACCTCCGGTTTCCCCTCTGCTTTTCCTCACTCCGAAACACAACAGTACCAGTGGCCCTTTCTTAAGCATTTCTATGTGCCATTTGATTTAAGGGCATCATTTAACTTACCCTTAAAATAACTCAGAGAGTGACATACTATTTTCATCACTCCCATTTCACAACTGAGGGAACTGAAGCCCAGAGAGATGTTATTAAGTATCTCGACTGTGATCACACAAATAGCCAGCAGTAGAGCCAGCTCTTCAACTCAGGTCTGCCTGACCCTGCAGTGTCCCAGAGAGTCCTAGATCCATCCAATGATTGTAAGTATTGAAAAGAAAGTTGGTATACTAGTATGAATAGTAAAACATTGGAAGGAGAAACATGTGGCTATTGTTAAAATAACCTGTTCTGATTCCTATATACAAAGCAGGGTACATTCAACAAAGTTCAGATTTCAACTCCAAACTGATGTGACTGCTGCTTCTTTCGGTAACCCAGCCTCTCTTTTGAGCTCTTCCAAAAGGAGATAATGCCATTGGCCTCAATGACAGGTGCAAAGGACATCTGAATTGTACTCACAGGGCTTAGTCCTGGGGCATCCTGAGGGAGCAAATTCCCCCTGTCCTTTGAAATGCACAAGATCCCCTTTTGGAAAGGAGGAAATATCAGAAAGCAGGCATTTAAACTTATTTGAAATCTGCTTCTCTTCACACCAAGAGTCTTTTGTTATGAATACTCCTCTGCTCCAATAAGCCTTTCTTCTCCTGGAGCCAATGGTTCTACAAAGGCTTAGGGGAAAGCCTGTGGCCGGGCAGTCTGCCCTGTAGGAGATAACATGATCAGAAATAGGAAGCAGAGGCGATTCTACAAAGAGCATAGGAGCACCTCAGCATCCACCAAAATTAACACAGCTTTGAGAGACTGAGTCTCTAGGACCTTGAGAATCCTCACGTTTAGAACATGGCCCACATTGTTCACATGTAATGATCCTTAGACCATATGTTAAGAAGCACTGGTTAAGAAACAAGAGAGGGAAGTATAAGGTTTTCTTGTCTATAGTCAAACACTGAATTTTTCAGGTTCTTTAGGAAAAGGCACTACGATCAATTAGAAAATTCCTGGTGAGCACTACCTACAATAAATCATATCTGACACAAGTTGGTGCACAAAGCACAACTTGGTAAAGACAAAATATTTGCCAGGTTGATAGCCCCAAACACATGGTGAGATAAAGATATGAATCGGCATTAGTCACTTCAGTTGTTATTGTAGTTCACATGGGTAAATTAAATTAAAACAAGACCCAACCATAAAGTAAGTGCAAGGAGTTCCAGCACAGTTTAGATTACTCAATAATGACTGTTTTGATGTATTTCATTATGTATCAAATTTCAAGCCCCTTTTCTCACTGGAGGAGTGAGGGATGCTTGCTGAAACCCTCAAAATCCATGTATTCTGTCTGTTGGGCTGCGGACACTTTTAGGACACCAAGTGCCTTTGGAGAGGGGCTAATGTGGCAGAGGAATGCTGAAAGGGAAGGTGGATGGAAGGTTGTAAAACTGGCCTACTTTGAGTACCATCTGAGACCTGAAGTTTTTTCCAAAAAAAAGTACCATCCTCTCATCTATTTGCTTTTGCAACAAGCACAGGCTTTGGGTTCAGCCCAGGGAGGTACAGTGAGGGTTAATGTTCCTAAAACACTGAAGCCTCTTAATGAAAGGCCCTATGTAAGTATAATGTATCACCACGAATTTGAAGGATTTTATTTCAGCCTACTCTTTGTGTTGTTGACAGTGCATGCTGTGAGTTTGACATTTTTAACTATTTTGCTTGCCCCAAATAAAAAGGGCTGGGAAAGAGGAGGTGGGAAAAGGGACGGGGACCCATAATCTATCCCTGACTTTTGTTTTACACAAATCCAATGCACAGCATTAAAGTTCAGTTTGCCAGCTCCAGTCCAACAATGCTACTTCAAGGATTTATGTAAATTCATTAAACTGCAAGATGCAAGTTGTATTCCTTTTAACCTTAGAACAGTGTCCACCTGAAACCAGAGCCCTAGGGAGGCTGTGAGGGATATGGCTGTGTGTAAATTGAGAAAGCAACTGATTTTGTGGCCCATGATTGTCTAAATAAAAAGACCCTGACTTCAATTTCCAACAGATACTGAGAGGCCATTAAAATCAGTGATAACACTAAGGAAAAAAAAAGGATAAGGACAGCCTCTGACTTTTCCCTAGAAGAGACCTGACTTATTGTGTGATTAGCACCTTCAATAAAGCTTGTCCTGAATCGCACTGACAGTCAGTTCCTTACAGTTTCTCAAACTCACTGGGCTCTGAAACATAATGGCTCCTGCCCCCACCAGCTCATACTAATCCTGACAATCACCTGAAATGGGAAGAGGACCTTATAGCTGATAACAGGCTAAGACACCGGGAGAGGAGGCAGGGATGCTCAGTCTAATCCTGGGGTCTTCAGGATTCAGGCTCCCCTGCCTGTATTTGCCCCAGTGGCTTGCAGAGTGCTGGCTGTCTGCTGGCCACTCAGCCAGCCCCTGAATTCCTTCTTTCATGCTGACAAAGGTTCTCAAGTTAAAAAGGCAAGAGTGGGAGTGGTAGTAGGGAAAGCAGGTCAGGGGTCTGTTGAGGAATGGGCTGGAGGAGGGGTCTTCAGCCTTCATTTTTTAAAGTGTGCACACTGACACCCACCCACCACATGCAATGAGTTCTTTTATCCCATTGGGTGATATTTTATTCCAAAACCACTTTATTTTTAAGGGAATAGGCTTACAGAGTCCTTTGGAGAAGACATCCTTACAGATCCAAGGGGAAACATGGCCCTCTTCATAGTCTGTTTCCAGACGGCTCTGAAAAGTCAATGGAAATGGCAAACATGGGTGGGAGGATCAGAGACAGAGCTTCCCGGTCAGGTGCCAAGTGCACCTGTCTAAGCACAGTGCAGATGTGCCCAGGACCAGACAAGGTTGAGCTTCCCCAGGTGGGCTTTCCCACATCCAGGGTAGGGACTGCTATCTTACCTTGTCCTTCTCTTTCTTTTCTTTCTTCAGCAATCCCTCTTCCAAGCCATTTATCAACTGCAGATTATCATACCTGCCTCCTCTCCAAGATGCAGTCAGCACCCTTGACAGTGTGAAAAATACTTTGGGCATTCAGGGAAAATAATATATTATTGTTTAACAAATGTCATGTGAATTTGAGTGCTATGTGAATCTATTATTCTTTGACATCAATATTTTTAATTTATTATTGAATTTGCTCACTCAATCACTGAGTTACTCACTAAATACACAGAACTGTTTACAGTTTATGCAACAAATTCCCAAGGAGAACCTACTCTACTCTAGGCTCTATGCATATTTTGATATCTGAGCAGCTAGAAATAACTATAGAACACTCAGTGGGCATCTAGCAATTGTCACATGCAAAGGAAAAATACTGAAATATTTCTAGTTTTGTGTAGGTAAAAATGAAGTCAAAGTGCAGAGGCCATCGGTGCAAGAGTGAAGGGTGGCAAGTGAGACTGTGTGCTAGAACCAGAAAATGTGGGGCAGAAGGGAAACACAGTGTGGCTAATTGAGCATGATACATCCAACCTCTTGGACACAAAATCATACTTATGAGTGAGGAAGCAGTTTATCAATGGAAACATAATTGTTAACTGAGCCTGAATTACGACTGCCATGGAGTCAGAAAGTACAAAGGTCACAGAGTTGGTGAATCACACTGGCCTTGCCTGGAAACCATTCTATATTTTGAAAGCAGAGTGAGCAGAATCTGCTCTCATTGCATCTTTGAGATAAGGTCACTTTCCTCCAAACCCTTTGAGCCTTGGACTTGAGGTGGATAAAAGAAGCTGTAGATATGAACTCCCAGAAAAGACAACCTCCCCAGCTCCAACATTAAACTTCCACATCAAATTACAAGTATGTTTAGTCCCTGAGAGAGACTCCTTCAATCTGGGAGAGGGCAATGAGGGATAAATTCAAGGTCAAGTCTGGGTAGAGGTGAGACTTCTCACTAACTCTGGGCCCAGGGATGGCTGAAACCCACATTGCTCCTTTGGGGAGGGGGAAAGAAGGGAAGGAAAGAAGGAAGCAAGGAAGTGGCAGGGGGTGGGGTGGGTGGGGGGGTGGATCCAGAATTAATGAGGTGAGGGTGTGGCTGGAGAGAGGCTTCCCAGGGTAGTTCTGTACTAGGGGCAGGTATGGGTATGGACTGAAGTCCTTGCCTCAGGACTTGCCTTGATCTCTATGACACTGGAAGTGTCAGTGTGTGTAGAGCATTTTTTGCTCCTTTGATTTATTCCCCACTTTGCCATTCTGTCCCTGGCCTTAAGAGTTTGTTCCAAATAATTTTCTCTCTTAATTCATTGCCCTCATGTTCAATTTCCTTTTGATCTGTATTTATTAGTTGCCAAGCACACATGAAGCACCTCAGGAAACATCTATAATGTTTCTACTCCCTGTCATTCTTAACTAGATGGAAAAATATCTTCTCATGGTTTCCGAACCCTGTATTCATCCAGTATTTCATGGCTTTAGTTGTGACCCAAGAACTGGCTTGGAATGGGCTTTATAGCAACCCACCTAGGATGCTCCAGGTTCTTGATTTCTCAGTTTGAGAAAACAGAGAAGGTTGGTCGCCCTATCCCCACAATGGTCTCTATTGGCCACTTTCCAAAATCTGAAAAATGTGGGGAGGGGTCTGAAATAGAAACTGTATTTCTATCCATGTACCCTACCTAATACCTCCCACCCCCACATTACCTCCAGAAACCCATCCCATGTCAATTCTGGTTGGCTTTCTCTATTTTTTATTGAAATATCCCCACTCTATACAGTATCATAAACTTCTGCTACTTGTTGGTTTCCATATGCCTTGCTGTTCTTCCTTCATCATTGTCCCTGTGTTAGTTACTTTTCTCTTTGCTGAGACAAAATACCCAACACCTAAAGTTAAAGGAGGAAAAGGTTTATTTAGCTCACAGTTTGTAGAAGTCTCAGTCCATATCCAGCTGGCTCCAAGGCAGAGTGGCACATGACAGAGGGGCATCACAAAGGAGAAACAGTGGTGCCCACATGGTAGCAAAAGGAACAAAGGAAACCTAATAACATCAAATACTCTAGATTCAGCCACCTCTGAAAAAGCCACCTATGACCACAAGAGGGTTTGGGGAAACATCTAGACCCAAACCATAATATTCGGCTCTGCCCCACCCCACCAAAGACTCATGAATATTCCTTTATGCAAAAGGCATTTTGTCCACCTCTTAAGAGCTGCCAAAGTCCTAACAGTTTCGGGATTACTGAAAAGTCTAAATCCAAAGTCTCCTTTGAGATTTAAGGCAAATTCTTAGTTGCAAGGCCCTGTATAAATTAGAAGAAAGTTAAACATTTCCAACATTCACTGCCACAAGACAGACATTTCCATTCCAAAGGTTACAAACAGGGGGTCTGTGAGGAATGGGAACAAAGTAAGACCAAAATCCCAGCATCCCTGGCAATCTGTGGCAAATTGTAAACTCCAAAGGGCTTAGGTGACTCTGCCTCTTTGGCACTTCTGGTGGTTGTAGCTCCCATGGATTCTCTCTTGAGCTGGCTCTGCTCCTTTCTTGCAGTTTTCCTCAGAAGATCTATTATGTTCCTGGCTCTTCCAAACTTCTGGGATCTTCACTGCACCTTTTGGCTTCATATACTGTCCTCTCAGGGAGACACTGCCCGGCCTCCCAGGCCTTCTTCTGAAATCTGGGTGGAAGCTTTCTTGACCCCACAATTCTTGCATTCTGTTTTTTGTTTTTGGTATCAGGGATTAAACTCAGGAACTTGTGCTTGTAAGGCAGCCACTGGAACCACTGAGCTAAATCCCTGGCCCAATTCTTGCATTGTGTATGCACCTAAAACCAGCACCATGTGGATGATGCCAAGGTCTGCTGCCAACTGGAGCTGTAGCCAGGCTTGGCTCTCTTGTGTGTAGGATGCCTATGAACCAAACCCCAAGGAACAACTTCCCTAGGCTGCTGCCATTCTGAAACATGGTGTTCTGAAACTCTCTTCTCAAAGCAGTCTTTCACTTTTGTAATTTTGAGACTACAAAGGGTAGAGTCCTGCTGCTTCTTGTGATGCCCTCAGGCTATCTTTTCTATTCTCTTGATCCTTCTCAGCAATCAAGATCTCCTCTGCTCTATCTTTGCTGGCTGAAACTTTACTGGAGTTTCCCTTCTGGCCAAACTCAAAACATTTTAAATCATTCTGCTAGACTCTTTGCTCTTGATTCTCAACATAAATCTGGCTAAATGTCCCCAGTAGTAGCCATGCTTCTGTCTCAACATTAGACTGCCTTGAAATTTCTTCTGCCAGATTAATTAGTCCACTGCCCTTAATCTCAGTCTCAGGAAATCTCTGGACATGAGCAAAATGCAGACAAACTTTCTGTCAGGGAATAGCACACATCGTCTGGAATCCAGTAGCCAGAGCAGTCCTTCCTCCTAGAAGAAACCTCCTGAGCCTGGTCTTTACTAGCCTTCTGATCTTCTGAGCTCTGACTAGGATCTCCCATAGAGTACAGCCTAAGGTGTTCCAGCTCTATTTTTTCCACTGACATCTCTGAATCTTTCCTAACTCTTCCCTTTCCTACAAGCCAGTTCCAAAGGCTCTGGAGCCACATGGGCAGGCAATGTCACAGCAAGGATCCCACTTCTCTGGTACCAAATTCTGTGTTAGTTACTTTTCTCATTGCTGAAACAAAATACCTGACACCCAAAGTTAAAGGAGAAAAAGGTTTACTTAGCTCATAGTTTGTAGACGTTTCAGTCCATATTTGGCTGGCTCCAAGGCAGAATGGCACATGGCAGAGGAGCATCACAGAGGAGAAACAGTTCATGGCACCCCCATGGTGGCAAAAATAACAACAGAACCTTAAAAGTGTTTTTCTGCCCTTTTATCTTACCCAGAGTACCAGGATTAGGGTGGTGCCAAACTAATCAGTGCATTAATTTAATAATCACATGTCCTTAATCTCAGCATTGAATACTCTAGATTCAGTCACTTTTGAAAAACCTACCTATGACTGCATGAGGCTTTGGGGGGCATCTAGACCCAAACCATAACAGTCTTTGACCCTTGGGAGAATCTTTTTGTTCTTCTTCCCTTCACTGTAAAAAATCGTGAAGACTTTGCAGAGCAGTGCTATACCGAGTCTTCCTGGGAAGGCCCCATCTTTCAGTCCTATGGAGGACACAGACATGCACTGCTCAGATCCCTCTTTGGGGAGCAGAGAGAATCTAGCTCTCAACTCTCCCAGGACCTGCCTTGCCTAAGGGCCCATTCTTCCCAGAGTGGTCACATTCACTCAATGACCTATGTAATACAAAGGCTGAGAAACTGATAGCTCAAGTCAGGATCACTCTAGAGGCCAGATGCATCCCCCCTGTAGCCTATAGAGCAGGCTGAGGCTCAGTGGGTCTGTCTGTCAGTGCACCTCCCCTATGTCCAGGGCCAAAGTCTTCCCCTCCCTTCCATGAGTGTTTCTTCTTAATCATTACTGTGTACTGTCCTTACCCAGTCACTCCAATTCTCCTTCTAGAGACCTCAACCTGTGTCCTTACCTCAATTCTTAAAAACTTTACTTGCAAAAAAAGGAAAGTATGACTTTTCCAGTATCCCCAGGAGTATCTGCTTTTTTAGATAACAAGAACACTGAATCCATGTGAGAAATTAAAATCTAGAGAACCACAGGGCAACCCAATCTGAAAAAAAAAAATACATCCTCACTGCAGAGCACAATCACATTTCAAAGAATTAAATAAGGTCCATAAAGTCAAATAACAACAACAGTTACTGCAATAGCCTTAACATTTATATTGTACTTAAGATGTCCAAAACCCCTTTCATAGCCCTTTAAATGCCTTAACTCATTTATTCTCCACTACAGTCATGAGTTAAGAACTTTCATTACTCCTGCTTTACAGCGAGGAAACCGAGGCACAGAGAGGACGAGAATGATAGATCACAACAGAGACCTTGATTCAGCTAATTCTGGCCTAGGCTCAACCTTTCCTTCCTAAGGCAGGAGCCCAGATCAGAGTTGGCAGAATAAATTGGTATTCAGATACGTGGGTATCCCTGACCAAAGGAAAGGATTTAGATGCAGAAATGGAGCTGAGTCTTGACAGAACAGAAAACAAAATTGCCTCAGTGGAAAGAAAATAAAGGGTAAGATTCATGCCCCTGATTCAAGTCATAGCCCTCCACATTGCCCTCCATCATCAGCAGTGTGCCTGAATATTTTTATAACATTCCTTTTCCCCTAGACCAGGAAATCCTCTTTTTAAAGTAGTGACATGCCCAGCCTCAATTTCAAACCTCCAAGTAAATATCCCTGTGGGTATCACATATGTATCTTTCGCTCCCTATTACAGTTTCACCTGGAAAATAATTCCTTAAATTCCCAGAAAATAGGATGGATAAAGAACATCCGAAGTATTTTTGGTTTCCATACATGTCAGTACAAGAAACAGAGATGAAATTGTGCTCTTTTCCCTTTATCTAACTGTGATACTGCAGAGAAGCTGGACAAACCAATGAGCCCACTACTTGGGGGTGAATCAATCCAAAAGTACAGGGCAAACCATGGAGTCATTCTCTGACGCTCAGGAGGGCACATCGCCCTGATTCCCCTGGGAATTAGTCACTGACCCATGAGTTACCACCGAGCTGGGATAACCCAAGTTGCTGTTCCTTGTTAGAGTTGAATTGTTTAAATTCCATTCTACCTCCTGCCTCTCTTCAGGAGAAAATAGAAAAGAAGCTGAAGATAAATTTTTTAAAAACCTACATTGCAAATTATTCATCTCCAAGTTTTTGGTCAAGGAGGATTTAAATTCTTGTGCCTCTGTTTCTCTGAGCTCTGTGTATTATTCAGATGGCTGTGGAAATTGAACCCCAGGCTAGAAGCATGGAAAGGAAAACAGCTATTTTCTCATTTACCATGGAAACGTGCTGCACCATGGGGTGCTAAGAAGAAATGAGCAGCTTTAATAACTTGGAAGGACAGCTACCTCTACCTAGCCCACATAATGGAGTTATGCTCCTGCATAAATCACAGTGTTCAGTGTGGGCTGTCTCTTGTGGGCTCGGGGAAACCTCATTGTTTATTCCCAAGACAGATTAAGCATTTCCCCATAAACTTTAATCACCTCTGGGCACCTTAGGACACTCAGTGCAGAGGCCCTGATAGGCAAAGGAGTATTTGTGAATGGACTGTGGCTCTGCCTATGATGCATCCATCCTCAACACACAATCACACCATCGAAGTAAGTGGTTGTTATTTTCTAAGATCACATTTTAGGCATTCATGCACATGTAAGAGCCACTCAGAATGTGTAATCAGTACAGTCCACTCCTGTCCCCTCCCCTCCTCTCTCCTTCCTTCCCTTCCCTTCCCCTCCCCTCTGTTCCTTTTCTCCTTCCTTCCCTTTTCTTTCCCCCTCCTCTTCCCTCCCCTCCTCCTCCTTTCCTCTTCCTCTTTCTCCTCCTCTTCCACCACTACTTCTGCTCCTTCTCCTCTCCTCCTCCTCCCCCTCCCCTTATTTTTCTTCTTCTTCCCTCCCTCTCTCTTTTTCTCTCCCACCCTTCTCTCCTCCCTCCCTCTTTTGAAAGTTTGGACATAAAGGCTTCCAAACTCAATAGTTCTTTGCAATCAGTTATTAAGTCTTCAGCTGATATCCTATTTCTTCCCTTCTTTTCCAAACTTCCAAACATGTCCCCTCTTTCCCTTCCCCTCACCCATGCTTCTAATATGACTTAAGTGAGGAAAAACTTAGTATCAACGTTAGTCCCTAACACACTCTGTATTCAGAACTCTGTTTCTAAAGGAATGACCTCATCACAAATTAATTCTCCATTGCTTCTAAGATAAATCTGTATTGAGTGATGACATTTGTTTCCAACTCTTCAATATGAATTTTAGAAAAAAAATGTTAAGTAAACTCAGGAAGGAAATGTCTCAGATGCATTTGGATCCCCAGGGAATAACATCAAAATGCTTTACACTAGTACGACATGGCTTAAGATAGTTATCTGATTGGATGCCCACATCTCTTCCTTTCCTGTCCATTTCCTGTCTAAGGGATTGTTCTTCTGAAGAGTGGCCACTTTTATCCCTAAACACTGGCTACTTTAGGCCACACTGTGCTCTAGGTGGAACTCATTGGCTTTTCCTAGATCCAGGTGTCAGTTGGGAATGCATCTGGCCCTGTGTCTTTGGCAAGCCAACTGTGACAGTTTCTTCCAACAGCTGCAGCAGCAGGACCAGTGTTCCAGGTGATTAAATAATCTGCTTTCTGGCCTACTTGTGTGTTTGGATTGGAGCCATTTCCCTGGAACAGGGCTGAACCAAGCAAGCCGTCTACTCATTGACCACAGCCCCATGTTTGTGGGCTGAGGTCCCTTCTAGAAATTGTGAAATGTCTGCTTCCCTGCCCCAGGACACTCAAAGCTGGAGCTATCACAGACATGCCCCTGGTTATATAATAACTCCCACCTATCTAAAATAGGTCTGAAATTTCACTTTTCATTGTAAGTCAGTAATTGGTAAATTTGATAGCTCTGCTTTGAAAAGCAGGGGCCATTTCTAATGTTAGCTAGAAAATATTTCTTCCATGCAATATTGGGCATGCCCATGCAATGCACATTCAATTACATGTGTGTACCAGATGAAGATATGGATCAAGGAGAGAGGTATATTTAATGCATTTACATTTTCCAAAGACATGACACCATGTCCTGACAAATATTTAAAAGACTGCTTTCTGGTGAAGTTTAATGCTGCTGATATACAAACACCAATTGCCTCCTATGAACAAAAAGACCAATCTATAGCATGTGGGGGTTTCATTTATAAAAGTAAAATTGCTATATAGATCAGTGGTCTTTTAAGTGTGGTCAGGAACCCAGTAACAGCATAACCCGAGAGCCTACTAGAAATGCTAGTGTTCAGTTCCAGCCCCAGACCTACTGGATCGCACACTTTGTGGGTGGGAACCAACAACAGTTCAGCTCCACAGACACCAGGAGATTCTGATCCATGCTGAAGTTTGAGAACTACTTTTGCTGAGTCTAGGGCTTGATATGATCTAATTGGAGGAGAGTAAGTGTTGCTCTGGAAAATTATATATGTGTGCTCTGAATAATCACTCCATAATCCATTCCTATTTCAGCTAGATATAATCCATGCTGCTAATATTTTCTCCTAAAAGGTGCTTGTACCAGATATCCAACTCCCTGCTCCCACACAATTATAACACCTCCATTCTTGCAACACACAGTTGTAATTAGCTAGTGATTTGTGGTAGCATGTACAGCTCTGTGAATACTCAGATATATCAGTGCACCGTTAAGTTCTACTCAAAATTCATCCCAGAGAGACATAAATGTTCCCATTTTAAAGATGGAGAAACATAGGTTGCTAATTGGTATTTCAAATAAGCCAGTACGAGAATGGTTCTGAGTTCCTTTGTTACAGTGAATAGCAGATGTCTGGTCTGGTTTAGTCTGAAATCTCAAGACACTTTCTCTAAACCTCACTCAGCCTTGGCCAAGTAAAAAGTTAGAGTAAGGATATACTGGTTTTTGTTTAAGATGTCTCTAGTAAAAATTTTCATAGACAGAATTGAATTTGTGATGATACTCAACTCATTGGTTTTGAGGCCCTGTTGCTATGGGTGTCTTCTTTCAATGATAATAGGAGATGTAAACTGGAAAGCAACTTGGCATACCATTTAGCTCAGTATTTACACTTCTTGGAATTGACCAAAGGAAATAGGCCAGAGATAGCAAAAAATGATTAACATGTAAGAAAGCTATCTACAATGGTATTTGTAAAAGTGAAAAAATCTACATTTGAACTAAAACAAGAATGGTTCAACTAGTTCTTCCACAAGATGCATGATAATTTCTAAGCAGATTTTTCACACAACTCATTAAATAATACCAAGAGAAAGTCTAGTGAAAATATCGGGATGTAAAATTTTAATAAATACTAAGATCCCAATCTAAATAAATGACTGTAAGTTAATATGTGTATTCACAATACACATGTACATATGCACAGAGAGAAAAACACAGGAAAGTGACAGAAACTAGTAATATTTTAGAAATGGTTATATGTGGCTAAATGGGTGTTTAAAAATAATTTTCACAATATATCTATAACATGTTATTTTTATGCACAGGGGAAAATACTGCCTTTAGTAAGAGATATGGTCACCATATACCTAAGGTAGTCCAGGCATTTGGAAGTTTCACACACACATAAATAAAAATGAGCTAAATTTATCAATAAAATACAGATGAATTTTAAATTTTTTCTTAAGAAAATCCCATACTTAGATATTGGGGAAATAAAATCAAGATTTAGAGTCTCTCCTTGGCAGCCAGTTCTGACACTGAAGGGAAATGTTTGCCAAGCAGCAATGCTTAGCTTGCAGCTCAACTAATAAATGGTCCAAGAGGGTACTGACTCAGGACACACTTACAGAAACACCTGCAAGTCGCCTCTTCCTGCCTCTTAGTACTCTTCTTAACAGTGAGGTCAGGAAATAGAAAAATGTAACTTAAAGAATACACAGATGCAGATAAAGTCCAGATATTCAATGTACAACATGATGACTCTAGTTAACAATATTGTATTCAGGATTTTGGTTAAAACAGCAGATCTTAGGTTCTCTTCCGACACATACAGAGATAACTCTGAAGTGATGGAAACATTAATTTTTCTTGGCTATATTAAGCATTTTACTAAGATTAAGTTAAAATGTTTAATTTAAATACATACAATAAATATAAAATTAAAATGATGACAAAAGAATTTGTTATTTACAATCAATTTCAGAGATATGGTGAACATAGTTTTTAAACGGGGAGGCATAATATTAAATATGAACTTTTATTACACCAAATCTGCAAAAAAAGAAGAAAACAACTCTCATCCTCACTTTACAGATGAGGGAATGAAGGTTCATAGATACCAGCTAGATTGTCCAAAGTAATTTAACAAATCCAGATCAAGGTCAAACTTTTCTGTGTCACAAAGCCATGCTTTGCACATCCGATCATCCCTTTCATCTGATAACTTAAGTTGTTTGACATATCTTGGTTGAGTCGGGAATGCAACAAGCCCATTTGCTTTATGTTCATGGCTTTGTAATAAACATCATAAAATGCCACTTAGTCATAGATTATAGACCACTTCCATTTAGATTTCTAAGTATTTTAAGAAGTTAGTGACAGTGAAATTACAACTCTTGAATCTATACTATGCATTAGGCATGTGCTAATCATTTTACAGGTTATTTTATTTAATAGTTCTCATGACAACTCTAATATTACTAGCACTATGCACCCTCTTATACAAATGAGAAAGGTAAGACTCAGGAGTTAATTATCTGCCCTTTGCATATAGAAAGCATTAAAACCAGAATTCATACCATCTGTTGAACTACAAAGTCTGAGCTCTTATTTCTCCTTCCTGAAATATTTCTAGAGGAAAAGATTCTATTGGGTCCTTGCATCCATTACTCTGGCATCAAGTTGATATGTTTTGCAATAAATAAAATATTGGCCTTGTGCTCACAATTTAAAAAGAAAAAGTGAGAACAAGCACTATTGGCCCTTTTAAGAGCCTGGGATTGAGTGTGTGCAGATATTAGAAATAATGGACAGATTTGGCATTTCTTCCTCAACATCTTTAGCATAAAGTTTATTAAGATCCAGGGTTTTCAATAGTAAAACTTCCTTCAGTTAAAATTAACTTGGACCCTTAGTAGGGCCTTGTTAATAATCAATTGAAGCCAAGTATTTTCTAGGTACCCAAATGCATCTCCCCAGTGTCATGTTATTCCTCAAGGACAGTGCTCTTGTTGGGTTTTCCTCCAATAAATGGGATGAGTTATAAGTGAAGGGCAGGGTGGGGATACCCTTGAGAGCAGTGGGGACTGTCATTAACTAGAATGTACATGCTCAGCAGATGCCATTCAGATCCATATTTTTTGAACACTAGTTACGTAAAACAAGAGGTATGCAGCCAGCTCACACTAAATTGCACAATCTTGTGAACTTCATTGAACTTCTATCAAAAGAGCATTCAGAAAGAGTAGGATTAAAGAACTCAGCTAGGAGTATCTTGTTCCTAATCTAGCAGGCTATCACTAATGCTCCGAAAGTTCTCTCCTCTCCCGTCATGAAGCAACAGGCTGGCACCGTTTCACCACAGTACCAGTCATCATACTTTTAAAGAACAAGTAGTGAGTAAGAATAAAGCTCAGGAGCCAGTCTGCCTGGGTTGGGATCCTGGCTTCCTCATTTACAAGCTAAATACATGGGGGGGTGCTACTTTCTCATGGCTCAGATTTGTGAAGTTGACACCATAATGGTACCACTATCTCACAGCTCTGTTGTAAATTCCTTAGAACAATGCCTGGCATGTGGTAAAGGCATTGTGTCAGTGAAGTGCCTCAACCCAGCTTCTGAAATGAAGACTTGTGTGTAACACACCCAGTGTAGTAAGTGATACTGGAATGGAAAAAATCTAGAACCAATTACATCTTTCCTCAAAGAGCATTGATGTGGCTGAAGGAACAGTGGTTGATTTTGTGCACACAATCTCCACCCAAAGAGAAGGATGCAAACAGTCCTCGGGGTGGTGTGGAAGAGCCAGACACCCTGAAGTTGGGTTTGACCCAGTCTGAAGTATGGTCCACAAGGTAAAGTGTTTAGTCCTGATCCTCGACTTTCCTAAACTATGAAGTTGAGGTTTCTCTGTTTCTTCGCAGATGTCATCCTAATTTTAAAATACCTTGCCATCAACATCTATCTCCTGCCTCTTTCTTCAGAGCACACACACTAGAAAGGTGGTCCTTCTTTCCTCACTCTAACCAAACATCAACATTTTACAAAGAGAGCAGTCCTTTCTAAATAATTCACACAAGAGCACAGGGTAGCATCTGCAACTGATCACCTCATTTGTAGTTTAATCTTCGTCTTGTGTCAAGACCTTCCAGTTCCTCTACACAGTGTTTTTAAAAACGTGGATCAGTGCTGTTTACACAAGTGATCTCAAGAGTCTCTGAGGGTTAAATTGCCGCCTTTTTTTTTTCAGTGCTAGTGACTGAACCCAGAGCCTCATGCTTGCTAAGCAAGAGCTCTACCACTGAGCTGTTGCTCTGCCATAAAGAAGAATAAAATTAAGTCATTTGTAGGGAAGTGGATGCATCTTGAAACCATAATGTTAAGGGAAATAAATCAGACACACAAGACACACAAGTATCACATAGCTCTCTTACATGAGAAATCCAAAGTATAAATAACTTATAGAGCAAAATTAAAGATAGGTAATAGGAAACAAGGAGATAGATCTTTTGCAAATGGGAAGGGGAATCAAGAGATACAGGGAGGGAAGAGAGAGAGGAAGAAAAGGGGAAGTAAAAAGAATTAAAATGTGTTATGTACACATACCAAATCTCCAAGATGAATGTAATCGTTATGTACTGTGAACATGTACTAGTAAAAACAGTTCCAATTCAAACAGAATTTTAAATAAAAAATTAAAACATGGTTCATAACCCACCAACAATTTAATAAACCCAGAACAGCATTATTAATCTAATAAAATGAAATTATTACCATAGAAAGATAAATAAATAAAATACAAAGAGTAGATACAATGTAGTAAGTGTATGTGTGTGTAAACACATGCATATAAGTGAACTTTTTTAATGTAAAATATGTTTCTTACTGGCCATGATTATAAGAGTTTAAGAAATACTGTTCTATTGAAAAGCCCCATAGGCTGATGTGCTTGAGTTCTAGTCTAATGGGACTTAGGATTTCCTTCCTTCTTTCCTCCCTCCCTCCCTCCTTTTCTTCCTTCTCACCTCCCTTTTTCTCTTCTTCCCTCTGTCCTTTCTTCTTCCCTCTTTCCCCTTCCTTCTTTCTCTCTCTCCTTCCCTACTCTTTCCCTCATTTCTTCCCTCTCCTCCTTTTTTCTCCCTTTCTGCTTTCCACCTCCTACTCATCAAAAATTTGCTTAGTGTCTACTGAGGCCCAGATCCTATTCTAGGCACTCAAAGTACAGAAGTGAACAAAACCTATAAATTCCCCGCTGTCAAGGAGCATTCGTTCTAGATGGAACAAAACAGTCAATAAACACACAAACAAAAAAAGCTTAACATGTAAAATAGGGCAAGTGTGGAGAATAAGTGGGAGTGGCAGGGATAGAAGCCATGTTGGACAGAAAACTTTCTCTAATACAGAGGCATTGAAGCAGATTTGGAAAAAGTGAGGAATCAAAGCACGAATAAATTCAGGAACAAATATTCTAAGTGAAAAGAAGCAGAGCAAAGGTGCGGAAATGATAATCGACTTGGTGTTGGGGGAATGGAAGAGTTAGCGTGCTGGGATAGGGAGAAGTAAGGAGGGAAGAGTGGGCAGGCAATTAGACCGAGTGAGCTGTGGAGATCATGAAGTCTAAGGAAAAGCCTCTGGCTTTCACTTGGAGTAAAGGCAGACAGTGGTGGGTCTGCAGCTAACATTTCTGAAGGAATGCTAGGGCTTCCAGGGAAAGACTAAGTGCAGAGGGGCTCAGGAAGAGCCAGGGACAAGATTGGAGATGCTTTGATAATCTAGAGAGTGTCATGATAGGTGCTATATCCAGAAAGGTAGCAATAGATGCACTGAGATATGCTCAGCTTTGGGATATATTTTAAATGCAGGTCTGACATGCTGAGGAAGTAAATATGAGTGTGAAAAAAAATCAAAAGCAAGAATAAATCTAAGGATTTTCCTGAGAAACCAGAGAGATGGAACTGCCTTTCATGAGAGGGAGAAGCCTGCAGGCAAGGAAGGTTTCATAGGGAAATCAGGCATCCATTCTGAACACGTTAAGGTTGGGATGCCTACCAAGTGCCTAACTGGAGATGTCTAGTGGACCACTGGATATATAGGATTGGAATTCAAGAGAGAGAGCCCCAGGATGGAGATACAGAGGTGGGAGTGTGGTCAGTATACAACTAGCATTTAAAGTCACGAGGCTGGATGAGATCACCAAGGAAGTGTACATAAATAAGGAAGAAAAGATATTCAGACAGTGAGGTAATGTTCAGGCACATTATAATCTCTTCATGCCCACCAGATGTCCAAAGACCCTTTTTATGTATGTAGGGCGCCATCCAGAAATATCTGTACCACTGCATCACAAAGACTGTCATTCTTTCATTCAATAAATATTTATTGACTGCCTATGGGTGTCAGGAATTCCCAGTCTCAGACAGAACAGAAGATGCCCCAATGTACATGAAACCCAAAGAGATGTTAATTCCATGGGTAAAAGTGTCTCCGTGCTGGGGTAAAGCAGCTCAATGAGGAGGTTGTAAATAGGAAATGACTTTGGCTAGGCTGGGCTGAAGTCTCTTCTACAGGAGACACACTTTAGAATCCTCTTTCCTGCCTCCGTGTTTTCTTAACCACTTCACTCAGTCGCATTCCCTGGCAGCCTCACCACGCTGACCTCCAGAACCTGCATCCAAGGAGTGTCTGCTCGGCTGGACCTGCTCCCTGGGCAGTCTCCCTACATCTGCCCTGCACCTTTTACTTCCAATACCATTAAAGCAGTAGTGAGTTGGCTATGAGTGAGGAGGCCTGGAAAAGAGATCCTAACAACTATGGTAAACCACAAAACCCTGGAGAGAACAATAAAACCTCCCAAAGCAGAAGTAATGGGTGAATTCTCAGTTTAATGAATTGTCATATGCCTTTAAATTCTGTCACCTAAGATATCCTTATTGCTCACAGCTGCCCTTTGTGGGTAATCTACTGCAGAAAGTCACTCGTTTTGCCAAGCGCTTTGACTCAGTGAAGCATTTGTAATGAGCAGTTTTTCTGATGTCCTATTTTTCTGAAAGCTGCTCACAGCATATATACAATGGTGCAAGTGTAATGTGTGTGTGTGAGTCAATGGACCGTGGAAGTGTGAGTGGCATGTGTTGTGCATGTATGTGTATGTGTATCCAAATCTGTGTCACTCTTGTGCTGGGATCCAGATGGCTGAGAAATTTTAATAAAGCCAAGAACCACTGTCGAGGAACTTCCTACTACCCTTGGAAGATGAAGTGAGGCTGCCCATCAAGTGAGGCAATGAATTATTGATTTAGAAACTAGTGATAAATATTAAACTAAGAGCCCCAGGCTGGGCCTTGTGAAGCCCTTGACTCCTTTCTGCTGTCAGGGAAGCTACTGCAGCCTCTTACTCTTTCCAAATGGAGAATTTTGGCATCTGCCACTCACTGGAAACAGAGCCACAAGCTTCTAGGAGGGAGGGGAAGAGGACTTTGGGGTGTAGGCAGTTCTCAAAGGTAGAAGGAGTAAGGGCAGTCTAAAACTCTGGGTCCTCTGTAAATGGGTTGGGGGATATTTTAGTGACAACTATCACTGTGGTCATCTGGCTCCATCATACTCAAATGGAGAGCTTTTGGGCTACAAACACACATAAGAAAGAAAGAAAGAAAAGAAAAGAAAAGAAAAGAAAAGAAAAGAAAAAAAGGAAAAAGAAAAAGAAAGACAAGAGAAAGAAAGAGAGAAAGGGAGAAAGGGAGAGAGAAAGAGAGAGAGAGAGAAGGAAAGTAAGAGCACCTGAAGACTTTATAATTTACAGAGAAATATTTTTCCTTAAAACAATCTGTGGTGGATTAACTAATGGTCAACTTGGAATGCCCAGTGGAACTGAATCAGCATAGTCTGGGTGTGGAAGACCCACCTGAGGACTGTTGCCAACAGCATAAAAGAGAACTGGAGGGAAAGATTGTTTGCTGTTGATTTTCTTGGAGAAGCTTGCCTTGGCTGGTTTTCATGATTCAAACCTGGCTGTTCTTAGAGGAGGAGCTTGGGTCCTTGCTATTGGTGGGAATGGCTGCTGTTCTGATCAGGAGAGCCTTGATATTCACCTTGAGCATTGCTTCCTGGTTCGAGTGTAGACCCCGCAGCCTGGTGGCACAGATCCTTCACACCATCAGCACAGGCTTTCCAGCTTCTTTCACTAGCCTTTGGGCCTTCCTAGTGAAGATCCTCCTCCATATGGACAAGCACGAGACATTGCCGTGGGCTCTAGGCCACTGGATGGACTTGTGGAGGACATTGCCTTGGACTTTAGGCCTTCAGCTGGACTTGGGTGGGACTTTACTGTGGGAACCAGGCCTTGGCTAGATTATTGGGGCTCTAGTGTGCAGTTAGATCTCTTGCACTCTTCTGCACATGACTTTTTGGGTAAATATTATGAAATAATCCTGTAAATTATGTGTCCTGTATTAAATCTATTCCCTTACAAACCCTGACTACAATACAATCCTAAAACAATGAGAAGCCAAAGCTCTGACAAATTAGTAATACGGAAGCATACTGAAAAAGAAGACTCGAGCCCTCAAGCCTTTAAATTTTTAAAATTTTTATGGCAAAAGTAATAGATGGTTATAATATGAACATCTTTTTCAAACTGCAGATAATATAAAGTAAAAACATAAACTTTCTGTTTATTCTTAGAAATTCAGAATCAGTTGTCAAGGGCAATTATGTATTGCTAAGCATGTCCTTCCAAAAACAGTAAATCAATTACACACAAATGTACACTCACTTTAAAAATGTAGCTAGGGTCATGGTGTACACACAGGTATAAAATATTTTTCATTTGTCAATGCATCTGTTCAGTTTTTCTATTGGTGCTTCCTATCCACATAAGATTCTCTTGAACCAATCAATGCACACTGATTTTTTTTTTTAAACTAGTCTCTTACTGATGAATGTGTAAATGGTTTCAAACTCAAGTCTCTTGGTTTTGTATACAGACTCTGGCTTACAAACTATTTTATAACAATCAGAGAAAGAGAATTCCAGGTCAGCCTCAGGCAAAATAAAAGATTCTTGTGTGTGCAGGCATTTATTTATTTATACAATACCCAATCTCAGATAGGACTTCAGGCCTTCACACTCATCTCTGTCCTGAATGCTTTCCTCATCAACATGCTCATTGAGTCTCTCTGCTTTCTCCAATGGGACCCATTCATTACTAGTGGAGAATTGGAAAACAGTGTCTTAACTTTGTCTTTACTTTAGACGTTGTCTGCATTCTCAGAACCCTGGGAACTATTCATCAGAACACCACCAACAATTTGAAATCACAAAGCCCAATCAACTAACTGCATTTTTCTATTTCAGTTATTGATCTGATGTCATGTAGACACAAATATGTACAAGGGTATATAAACATCTATTTAATTTTATAAAGGCATCTATGATTTTTATTTCCATAATTGACTTTTCCCCATACAACCTTTTCTAAAACGAAAGTTTTTTTTTAAATTAGTATAATTTTCCCGCTCAGGTTTTGATGAAAATGGTTTTTATTTCTTTATGTTGTTTGAAATGCAAATTGAACTTAGAAATTTTGAATTCTAGTGTTATGAACATACTTAGTCAGAGGCTGAGTGAGGATTTATTTGGGTTAAGCTGTGTTCTCAACCTCATCCCAGGCCCCAGGAAACAAAATATACAGTTATCTCTGAATCAGAAAGCATCTGTGAGCTTGGGCAGTTGGGCCCTGGGCTGTCATTCCCAAGGAAGAATCAGTAGTTCATAGTGTTTGCAAGATAAACAGTCAATTACCTCTGTAATGTAGGGCAGGTAATTCTTAACAAAGATAAATTAGAATCCACAATAAGAACTCACAATTACTTTTTACAAAGATTTATTTATTTTTGCATAGTTATCCTAGATAGGCATATGCAAACCTGTGTGTATATGTTCCTACAAATGTGTTGATAATTCTCTTTGCTATCTTCACAGAATAGAAAGAAAGATGAAACACTAATTATCTGTGTAGGATAAAAGGGCCCTAGAGCTTGAAATTTGTGACAAAATTAAAAACAAACAAGTAGGGGCCGAGGATTTAGCTCAGTGGTTCTGCCACTTGCCTCACAAGCAGAAGGACCCGAGTTCGATCCCCAGTACCAAAAAAAAAAAAAAAAAGGCATCTTTCATTATCATTACTGCAAATACAAGCACACTCAAGAATATTTTAATGGCAAAAGTAAATGACAAAAATCTTGACTATATTTCAATACTTTAGATACTTAAAGCTTTATTTTAAAAAGAATCCCTACATAGTTTCAATGATTTTGCTTTTATCTAAGGCTGGGTTCCCACACTGTCTGTCTGCCTAATATCTGGGTGCTGTGGTGTTGCAGAGGACTGTCCAATTCAGTCAGCCCCTTAAAGGCTCTGCAATCTTGCCCAAATTTCTTTACTTCTCCTAGCCTCAGTTACATCATCTGTGAAGCAAAGATACTGATAGGAATCCTCTCCAGGAGTGATGGCAAGATAAGATGACACACGTGCCTAGAGGGTGCAGCACGGCACCAGACCCACAGTCTCATACTAAGCCAGCTTTGGGTTACTTTCACCTGTGCACGTGCAAAGAGTGACCACAGACCACAGTGCAGGTCCTCTCCAAAGAGCCCAGATAAAGCCCAGACCCAGGCGGAGCCTTGTAGACAGATATGGTGATAAATGTATTCTCTACTTTTCTCCCACCCAGTGAGCAAAAGTGTTCTTCCTCAAAACTTTCCCTGCAAGTTGTAGTAAGTCACTTTGTGTGGAACCAGCCCTCTGTGGCAGAGTCAAGGGGAAAGGTGAGCTCCAGAACAGCATCCTAGCTGTCCTGTCCTCTCAATGGTCAGGTGCCTGGTTACCATCTCCTCCACAGGGGCATCTGATGCCAGACTTCTGCAGCCTGGGAAGAAACACCCAGCCCCTTGAAAAAAGTTCTCTGTCTCTCTCTCTGGCTGTGGCTGTGAAGCCCCTCTCATCTGTCCCCTTGGGGCCCCTGCCATGCTGCCCCAGGACACACACTGCAGTACGCCAGCCTTATGGGTTAAACTATAACCTCTGAAGTCAGATGGTAATTTGTTTCTTTCTGGACCTTTAGGAGCTAGTAGAATGGCCGAAACTAAGTAGTGCACAATTTGGTGATTAAATTGAACCTAAAGAGCTACATGGTCCCCTATGAACAGAATGGGTTTCCAACCCTCTGTCTTCTCTGACATCATCCAACCATTCTGTTACCTGACTGTTCATCTACAAAATGGAAAGAATTTTCACTTGTGTTTTCTCATAGAGAACAAGATACCCCAATTATAAAGAAACTGATGATATTTAAAAGGGTGAAAACAATCATTATTTTGAGACACAAAGAGGATAACGATCCATTGCATCACCTCACTCCTATGTGAGGATCACAAGTTCTGCTGAGTCACTGAGTTTCTCCATTTCCTCCTCTATACTTTCACTCATCCTCTTACACTTACACGTGGAGCATTGGATGTTGAATGAGTCAACACACTGCCCTCAAGGAGCCAAGAGTCTCCTGGAGGAAGCCAAGGAGTAAACAAATACCGAAGAGACCATGGAATTGAAGCTGTGATAGGCAGAGCTGGGACTCCCAGCGAAGCATCTGATACAACTGTGTGTGAGGGCCCTAAGGTGATTCCTAGTGCAAGAGCAGGAGTCAACAGATGAAGTGGGAAGGAAGAGCATTCCTACTAGCAAAGGACGGATGGCAAGGTCAAAATCCGGGGAAGGAACAGGAGGATGCACTCTGATCACCTGTGATTGACAGTACTTTTGCACTGTTTTGTTTTATTTTAATGAAATTTTAGGTGGGAACATTCATGGTCCACATCACCAGAGGAGCTCCTCTATTATTTCCTTCCCTCCTCTTCCTCTTTTTTCTCCTCCTTTCCTCTTCTTTTTCCTCCTCCTCTTTGTCCTCCTCCTTTACTCCTTCACTGCCGATCTGTCCCCTAAAGTTATTTAAGTAAAGTCCGGAACCAAAGGAGGTGAATCAGAGGAGAAAGACAGGACAGACACTTCCAAGCGGTCTCACTGAACCACATGGAGTGGCTCAGACTTCCTTTTGAGACTTCTGAAGTGCCCAGAAGTCTTTCAAGCAGAGGAGTGACTTGGTCCTATTTGCTTTTTAGATCAGAGGTTGCCAAATTTTCTCTCGCAACTAACCAGGTAATTAGCATTTTACACTCTGTGGGCCTTCCACTGCACAAGTAACTGCACACCTGTGGGAGTAGTGTGGAAGAAGCAACAGAAAATCTGTAAACAAATGAGCTTGGCTGTATTCCAGAAAACTTTTTATCTATAGTCTGAAATTTTGAGTTGCATATAATTTTCACATAATTATACTGATTTATATTCTATTTTACTTTTAAAGGACTGGGGATTCAGCCTAGGGCCCTTGCGCTAAGCTAGCCCCACTAAGTCACTAAGTTGCTTGGGGCAGGTTTGAACTTGGAATCCTCCTGCCTCAGCATCCCAGAGGCCTGAGATAACAGGCTCGTGCCACCATTCTGGCTCATTTGATTTTTTTTTTAAACCACTTAAAAATGCACAACCATTCTTAGCCTGTGGGCTGAACAAACATGTGTTGGGGTAGGTTTGGCCCAGAGCTTGGCTTTTTAGTTCCTATTTTAGATGGAGCATGCTGGGGGGCAGTGAGAAGAATGAAGTGGAGGTTTCAGCACTGAAGGTAGAGGCACCACTTAGAAGGCAACGGCAGTGCCCAGGTGAGACCCCCAGCCTTGGAAAAGAAAGGAGAGGAGAACCAGATGGCAGAAAGTGATCTTCAGATGTGGGAGATATGGTGGAGGCACCAAGCAAGGATGATTCCCAGGTTTCCAGCAGGAACAAGCGAACCAAATATTGGTCTCTAACTAGGGCAATCCAGGAGAAGTGGGCTTGGGGAAAATGGAAACAAGAAGTCCTCCTTCACCCATGGATTCCTTTTGGCAAGACTATGGAACATGCAGGTGGAGAGGGTGAGGCAGAGGTACCACCTAGAGCTGTTATGTAGAACAAACACATGGCTTACATATAATTACAGATGAGAGATTGGAGGAGGAATCTTGTCAATCACTGCCTCAAGAGGGAATTAAATCGAATTTGTCTCAGACAAGAGAGAAGTCCTCCCTCTCCGCAGGAGTTTAACCTACATCTTTCACGAAAAGCACACACTGAGCCCCTCCTCGGTCTGCTGCAGCAGATGGAGGCCTACTGACAAATGATCTCTGTGGACTAATACTGTAAAACTTTAGAACTCAGCCATCTTCACAGAAATTGCTGCTTGGCAAATTTGCTGTCCTAAACAAGTTGCCAATAGTACTCTTGAGAAAAACTGTCAAATATCTCAGTCTATGGTCTCTGTGATTATGTATGGAGCTGATCACAGCATCCATGGAACTAGAGAGTGTGAATGAACCTGAAAGTATGCACCACTGCATCAGCACCACCTGGAAATGTATGAAAATGCAGATGTTGGCGTCTAACTCCAGCCATACTGAGTCAGAGTGTGGGTGAGGCCCATCAACCTGTGACTTAACAGCCCTCCAGCTGGTTCTGATGGATGCTCAAGTTTGAGGACCACTGTCCTGAGAGGAGACTGCTGCTGCTGTCCTTGCTAAGTCTTTGTCTTCCTCTGCCCCAAGGTCCTTCTCACTGCTCTCAGGTAATGTGGACAGTTGAATTCTTTCCTTCTGAGTATGGCCAGGCGGACAGACAATGTGTCTCTTTCTGAGTAAGATGTGAATCTATCTCTTGTCCCAGCCTGTGTCCATACCTTTTCTGTTAAGAATGCTCTAGTCTCCAGTATGCCTCAGAATGCCCATGGGCAAGGAAGTTCTTGACCCAGTGGCATAAAAACTGCCATGGTTTTGAACATCCATCTGGATAAACTTGGAGGAATAAGGGCTCAAAATATTGTATTTAAGAACACGAACTTGATTGGAATAGCTGCTCTACGACTTACATGTTGGTTAACCTTAAGCAAGTTTTTAAGCCTCTCCATTTCTAATTCCCTCTTATGCATAACAGAGATAATAAAAGTACCTAGTGCCTCGGGTTGTGTGAGGATTAAATGAGTCAGTATTTTTAAAGCATTTTAAACAATGCATGGTACATGAGTGTTATTAACTATTATTTGTATGGCTGTAATTCCTTATCTTCAGCCCGTCACATAACACACTGTAGGTTCATAGAATAGCTATGCTTAGATGATCCTCCAGAAAACTCAGTCTTCTTCCTGCCATGTTTAGAGCTTATCCCCAAAATCCTGTAGGGTGTCCTAAATTGGTGAACTGGGCTGAAGCATACATCTCTGAAGATTTTCCTTTTACTCTCCTCTAATTCAAAAGGTAAACTTCCCCAAGATGACAGTCCCATGATGGACAGGAAATGGAGTCTAATAAAAGAGATTTCCTCCCTGAAAACAAGGACCAGGTTTCTGTAAGCTGCACAAAAATGGGGCTCCCAGACTCCCATCTGGCCCTCTCAAAGTAGATGAGAAGGGAACTCTCAGTTAGGTGGCCTGTAGATTGCAGCAGGTGCACAGAATTCTGGCAAGGGTGAAAATGCAGGACGTACTTATGGCATTGTGAGCACCCTAGGATGCCATAGTAAAGTACCACAAACTGTGGTAAAACCAAGCCTATAAAACAGAAATGTATTTTGTCACAGATCTGGAAGCTAGAAGTAAAAAGTCAAGGTGTTTCCAGAACACTGCTTTTACCCTGCTCTAGAGAAGAAACTTCTTCACTTTTGCTGGCAATCCCGCTGCTTCTTGGCTTGTGTAGCTGCCTCACTTGATTTCCCCCCTCTGTCAACACATGGCTTTCCCTTTGTGTATCAGTGTCTCCAAATCTCTCTATAAAGACATTAGTCAATGGGATTAAGGTCCATCTTCATCATGATCTTTTCTTAACTTGATTAGATCTGCAAAGACTGTGTTTCCAAATAAGTTCACATTTATAGAACAAAAACGGTTTCAACACAGTTTTGAGGAGAATGTAACTACCCACAACAGATGGCAGGTGTTTCTTCTGAAGGCAAACTCTGAGCTAGTGAAAGTGGATTCCTGGAAGGCTGTGTGGGATGGACTGTGAGTGAGGTCCTCATAGGACCCAGCAGGAAGGAGCATAGAAACAGTTAGCAGTGTCTACCGAGAGTAGGGGAAGGGCTCAGGAGCTCTCCTACCAGGTGTCTGCCTTCATGGATGCAGAGAATGGGAGAACACAGGGAAGCAAAATGCCCAAGTGGAACATGGAGTTGTGGAATCTGGGGATTTGCTTGGCAGCATGAGGATACTGCTTGGCTTTTGGCCAAAGAGAGGCATATCACGGAGCCCTTCCTAATGCCAGGCATGCTGGATTAGATAATGCATATATTATCATGCATATAAGACACACTTCACTGACCTCATGCCATGCACAGCTTTGACTATGTCTACTGAAAAAGAGAGACAGAAGAGAGAAAAACTCAGGCTGTGATTGTAAGAAAGTGGGGTCCTAAGAAGTGCTATGAACACTTTCTTGTCCTCTGGGGGTCCTGGATGAGAAGCTAGGATCAGCAGTCCCTCCATATACAGAAAGCATGAATTCAGAAATGTGAGGGCAGCGGGCTTTCTCAAAGCCCTTTGGGAAGAATTCAATCTGCTAATTAATGCCTGGCAAGGATGTGGAAATCCATCACACAGCTTGTGGCGTGGTTGGTGAGCACCAAAGGATTGCTGAAGAGCTGGGAATAGATGCTGCCTTCTGTCTACAATGCTCATGAGATGGAATTTAAATTTTACTCGGTTTACCCACCACCTAGTCTCAATAATGACATTCTACTTATTTTCATCTGGAAAGAAGTGGGAATCTCACGGAATCCATTCCAGGATGTGTTCAGAAAGCTCAGCTTGGAAAAGAGTAAGCATGGCTTTTGGCCATAATTGAATAACAGACCTTATAGAAATTTCATTCAGTTCAGGGAATCAACTGTTTTCTTCCATATATCCAATCAGCAAGGATCTTGAGATGAAATATGCTTGCAGCTGGGCAAGGTGGTGCATGCCTGTAGTCCCAGAACTGTGAGAGGCTGAGACAGGAGGATCCGAAATTCAGGCACAACATGGGCAACTTAGTGACTTAGCAAGATTCTGTCTCAAAATAAAAAAGGGGTGGGGATGTAGCTCAGTGTAGGTTTAGCCCTCAGTACCACAAAAAAAGGAAAGAGAAAGAAAGAAAGAAAGAAAGAAAGAAAGAAAGAAGAAATATGCTTCATTCCATGAGCACTGGCTAAGACATTAGTACTCAGTTTCTCAAGACCAGAGCTAAAAACAAGAGACAGAGAAAGCAAGTAAGAGGGAAGAAGGATGAGAGAGAAAAGTTAACCTCTAGAAAAAGAAAGAGACACTTTAGTCTTGGCACAAATTGCAGCAAACACAAAATCCTTTTTGTTCCAAGACCACAGCCCTGAACAATGAGTTGTAGGGACGCCTTTGAGACATATTCTGTGCTGCTGAAGCAGAGCTGACAGTGTAACAAGCTAGGAGCCCAGGAATTATCTGCAAATAGGTGGAAATGAAGTTTCACTATAAATCCCCTTATCAGGAGGTGTCATGGACACCCCTCCCTGATATGTGGCCCTTCCATTCTGGAGCTGAAGGAAGGTCTCATTCCTAGGACGCTGTGCAGAAAGTCTTCACATGTGACTCCTTCATCGCAGATCCCTAACTATAGTGATCAGACCAAGCAGGCTTGATGTGTGAAGCTGGGGCTGTGCCAGGACGCTGCCTGCACGCTCAGGGCTGGGGCTGGATGGGGACAGCAGGCACTTGCTCTGATGAGGCCACTGAGGCAGTCTAGCTCATCTGTAGGACTCCTTTGGTTCAAGTCTGCTCCCCAGATGGTAGCATCATAGTAAAAGCAGACTCTAGCCTCTTCCTGTAGGAAATCTAAGCCACAGACATCTTGTTGCATATACTTTCTATTTTCAGTTTGGACTTCACATTTGTTTGCTTGTGTGATGGGTGAGGTTCCCCTTTGCCTCTTTCTTGACCCTGCCCTTCACTTTTCCAGCAGTCACCAGGGTCCTCTTCTTGAGAACAGTGCACAATCAGCCCTTGGTATTCATGGGGATCGGTTCCAGGACCCTTAAGGAGAACCAAAGCCCATGGGTGCCCAAGTCCTTTATATAAAGTGGCACGGTATTTGCATATTTTGTATGCACATCTTCCAATAGACTTTAAATCATCTCTACATTCATTATTATAATACTTAAAAAACACAAATGTTATATAAATGTGTTATTGTATTTACTAGTGAATAATGACAAGAAAAAAGTTTATGCATATTCAGCAAAATTTTAAAAATAGTTTCCATCTACAATTGGTTTAATCTGTGGGTGTGAAAGCTGTTGGTATTTAGGGTCAACTGTATTTCACTTCTTCCATCATTCAGCCTCAGCCTACATGGGTAAAGCCCCAGAGGTTCCCAGCAGAGCCAACTTAAGGTTCAAGCAGATGGAATAATCATAGGGCCGAGTGAACTATGTTCAGACATTTGGGCACAGATGAGAGAGGACCTTTTAAAATAAAAAGCAATCAGCCTTGCCTGCTGGCCTCTGCATAAATGACTTATAAAATGTGTTTATTTAACTACCATTGCCTAATTTGAGCACCAAGAAGACTCATTCATTCATTCATTTATCATATGTTTATTAGGCATAGCAATGTGCCAGCCATTGTTCTAAGCACTTAGAATACAACAGAAACAAGATTTTTTTAAACCCCACCTCGAGGACTTTAAAAACAGGCTAGCAAGTGCAAATGTCCTGAAACAGAAACAAGCTCGGCGTGTTTGTGAGCAGGAAGGTGAGTGTGGTGAGCAGAGCAAAGGTATAATGGTGAGCACAAGATGAAGTGATTAGGCAGAGCTCAGGTCACAGACCCAGATGCCCAGAATGGTTTGACTTTACTTTAAAAGCTATGACTAGCAGGGGGTGATGTTGTCTAAATAATGTCTTAAATATATCAACATGACTGTTCCTTGGAGAACAGATTGGTTGCAAGGGAGCAGAGTGAAAGAGGGCGAACACTTCGGAGGCCATTCATGATAGCACCGTCTACACAGCAAGGGCCTGGAAGGAGCTGCTGAGAATGTAGAGCAGAGAATTCTGGAACTGTAGGACCATAGTGCACAAGGTGCCCCACTTACAGTGATTTCACTTCTCCTTTTCCAACATTACAGTGACAAGAAGATAATGTGCACTCTATAGACACTCTATTTCACATTTCTAATTTGGATATTTTCCCCAGCTTGTGACATGCAGTTTGACACTCATGATGCAGCGGCTCCTGCTCAGCCATAGGATCACCAGGGAAATGACAGATATTCCTCTCCCTGCTGTCTTGCTATGGTCTTGAGTAGTTGAGGTGTGGGCAGTGGATTTTTGATTTGTGATATTTTCAAGTTATAAAATGCTTTTTGAGATATAACCCAATGATAAATAGAGAAACATCTGTATTTCTAAGAGTGTGGTCTTGAGTGGAGCCTTGCAATTTAGGGTACGGCAAAGAAGGAAAGAATAAAAAGAGTCTCTTCTGGATTGTGGGCAGTGAGATACTCCTGAAATTCTGGTGGGGTGTAGACAAGGATGCTGGGGAACGTGAGGTTGTGACAGCCAAGGGCTGATTGCTAGGCTGAGGCCCTTGTCCTTTCTGTTTCAGGTGACAAAGAGTCCCAGGAAATGTTCAGGAGAAAAGTACATAGCTGTTTTTAGCAATAAAGTAGAGGAAGCTCTGAGAAAAGAATTGAGCAAAGGTCTCAAACTTGTTCTGTAAAGGGCCAGAGATCACATATTTTAAGCATTGCAGGCCTTAAGTCTTTTTTTACAACTGCTCAACTCCAAAGCTGTAGATATATACATAAACAACTGGGTGTAACTATGTTCCAATCAAATGTTACTTACAAAAATAGGTCCTGGGCTGGATTTAGCCTGCTGGGCATGTTTGTCAGCCCCGAAGAGAAGTCAGGCAGTGTTGCAAAGGATGAGAGGGCCCAGTTAGACCAGTGACAGTCAGAACGGAATGAGGATGCAGATTTGAAAAGCAATGAGTAGAACATGAGGGCAGTAGGGAGGAGGGATGGGAGTTGGAGATGACTCTGAAATTTCTAGTAACAGGCAGAAGAACTTTCTTCATTAGCTAAGACAAAAAGCAAGTGATGGGTGGGGAAACCCTTACCTCATGATCTGTCTTCCTCTCATCCACCCTTCACACATACACACAGGGACGGGAGTATGAAGGCCAAAGAGTTCCCTGTTTCTTCGGCAGGCAAAACCTGAATTGCACAGATTTAGCTAAGAGGGAAGATCTGAATTGCAGATTGATGCAGCTTCCTCAGAAGCTTCTAGAAGAGTGCTTCACCTGATGATATCAGGGATTCAATCCATTGTTCTGTTACCCCCACTTCTTATTCTGCTCCCTTAATAATCAGGAGCACCTGTTTGCTGATTACCACACGACCGCAGACTAGGTACTCTGAGGCGCCTTGAATGACTATGTGACGTGGCCTTTAATGCTATAAAGTGTGGGAGAGGCAGGAGCTACAGAAGGACTATGGGAGGCTCATGTCTTTGCTGTACTTGTGGATGCTTTCTGGGAGGAGGAACCACGAAAGGCAGGAAAGGCAGGTAAGAGGTCCAGGAGGGAGTAAACATCCAAAAATATCAGTAGCAGGAAAAGAACAGTCCTTACAAAGAAATAAAGGAAAAGTTTTTAGGATGTTATAAAATTAAAATTACTTTATAGGGGAGTTTGTATTTTTCTTATTTTAGCCCGGTCTTACTGCAGGAGGTATCACTGAGGGGTGATGGCATGCAATGGCTGAGAGCACACACTCTCAGACTATGACCTGGGATTGAATCTCAAACTTTCTTAACTATGCTGCTTCCCGGCTCTATGCCTGTTTCCTCCCTCTGCAAGGGGAGCTGGTAATCACAAAACTCAGTGCATAGGACTGACATGGGCATTGAATGGGAAATCCACACAGAGGGCTCAGACGGACCCAGCACAGGGTACCCAGTAGCAGGCCTTGCCGTTATGTTGCTCTGTCTGTCCCACTCCTGGCTGAGCCTAAGTAACAGGCACATGGGAGAAGTGTTGGCAGGGGATGTCCTAAGGAGTTCCTTGCTCAGTGCTGGCCACTGTCCTTGTCTCTATTTTCCAGCTGTAATGATGAGGTAAGAACAGCCACAACTATTTGCTTCCCTTTTCCCATGCCTTTCTGAGAAAGGTATTTTCTTTCTCAAGACTGGAACTTGGAAGGTAGAGAATATTTTGCAGTTTTAATTAATACAGATTTATCTACCTCCCAGGGCTGTTTGCAGACTTAATCCCTTCCCGGTGCATAAGCTCCTTAGCAGACAGACACTGTGTTCTCACCAAATAGACTGGACTCTGTCTTTAAGGCTGGGTTCTCTTCAGCTACTTCCCTTTCATCTCATAGAACAGCCTCCTTGCTCATTTTAAATTGGTTGGCTGGTCTCTGTGAATTTGAGTTTATCTTCTACCTGGTGCAATTAAGTGTGAAAAATCCTTGATCCTTGCCTGGGGCAAGAGGAGGTAGGGATGTTTGTGTGGTCTGGGGAGGGCACTGAGCTCAGCTTCAATCCTGAAGTGAGTCTGACAGCTGATGCTTGGTCCCTGACCTCCTGGGAGAGTTTCTGAGCAACTCTTGGGGAAACTGAAGACATGGAGTGGTGGGGGTGGCACCAAGGGGAGAATGAACAGAACCAGAGGATTATGATAGATTTCATAGCTTGGTAGAACAGCTTAAAACCAGAGTCCCTGAATTAGTCATAGGGCCCTGTTTAGAAATTGATGTGAGAAACAACACAGTTCATTGATTTGTAAAAGCTTGTTGTATATAGGGATATCAATATAAATAATTTGCATCTGGGGTTTTGTCTAGTACAGTGCTTTGCTTTTGTTGATTTGATTTGCTCCTATGTGCAAATCTTATTCCCTAAATAAACCCAAAAGAACAAAGTGTTGCAAATGCATCTCTGCTCTTCGGGCACATTTAAAATTTCATTCCTTGCTACTTTAGGACATGTCTTACAGAGCTACAGTGACCTGGGTAAATCAAGTAGGAAAAAGCAGGAGGAAGCCTCCTTTGAGACTCCATGCATCAAAGAATAATAATAAAATGTTAAAAGAATACCATGGAATACATTCACTAAAACTGAAGCAAACTCTTTGCAAAAGCCATAATTATATCAGCAAGTTAATGCAGGGGAAAAAAGTATTGACTTTCACATGAGTTAACCCTGGAATCACCATGGCCTTGCTAATATTAACCAAACTTAACTAAAATTAGATTTTTATGGAGCTTCAACAATTCTTACAGGAGAATTTTCTGGGGAAAAAAATATGCAATGCAATAAGTTTAGTAATATGGTCTATGAAAGAAAAATCCCATGTTAAATGGATTTAATAAGTATTCTGTGTTGGAATATTTTTATAAATTCATGAAAATAAGCATATTAAAAGTTCTGAGAAGTCTGTATTAAAGTGACTTTCTTAATTTGCTTAAATCAGGAAGAAAGCCTACTCATAGAACTTACTAAAGCTTTCTGAAATAGTTTTTCTTCAAAACCCCTTTGGCATTTGTCTAAGTTCTGGTAGGAAGCTCATGGTGCCTTCTCAGTTTTGGAGATACAACACATAAAAGATTCTAGAACACTCGTGGCCATGTAAAAGACCTGGGTCTATAATAAGAAATAGAAATGATGAGTGTCCCCAAGAAGGTCTCTAAAATAATGACTCTCAAATTTTGGTGTGTTGTGGGATCACCTGACCTAATTGAAGTAGAGCAGGGTCTGGGTCTCCGATTCTCTACCAAGTTGTACAGATGATGCTCAGGAAACAGTTGGACCTAGTCTAAGGGCTTGTCAATGCGGTGACCCCAAAGAGTTTGCAGGGTGTCCACCATCTGCCCACAACAGGGGCAATCTTTTAGGACCAACACTGTTTGCTTTTGTTGATATGGTTTGTTCCTACATGCAAATCTTATTTCCTAAGAAAACCCAAAAGAACAAAGTATTAGAATCCAATATTGTCCAATAGGGAAGAAGGAGAACAAAATGAAAGATGCCACAAAGGGCAACTCCCTAGTTCCTGAAAGTTTCCCTAATCAGTCATCTACTCTTTAAATCAGACAATATAAGGGTTCCTATGAGAGCTGAGAGTCTGAAAGTTAAAGAGGAAACCCAGCACATCACTAATTCTTTTCTTTGCTGTTTTGCATCTCAATAACTGAGCCTGACACATACTAAATTCTACAACCTGTTTAATGGCTTTAATAATTTATTAGTTGAGTATCTGTGCCACAGAGAAGCCCCTCTTTAACGCCATCTTCTATAATTTGTAAAATAATTCTGACTGGTGAACCAGTGCCAAGAAGTTGTTTCCAGGTGGGCTTTCTCAGACAGTGGCATATCAAATCACTAAGAAATCTGTGCCACACTCTGAGTTACGGAGGTGAGCTCACCACCCCCTTCCCAAGTTGGCTACCAGACACATGTGTCCATCCTCCTTGGACTTGGGTGGAGTGACCCACTTGGCTGAGATAAAATTGCATCTCTTCATCTTTAGTCTATTTTTTATCCAGCTCACAAAGTTTAACCAGTCACTAGATCCCCCGTGTTAGAGAGATTGACTCTCATGCAGAAATTAACTGGATCTACATATTTGCCAAAATCAAACAAGCTGAGACAACGTCTGATTAAGACTGGGAGGTTGGAGGGGTGCTGAAGAGGAGAGACTCTGAAGAAATTCTCCTATGAATAGATATGGTAAATTATGAAAATCATTTGACAACGCCTAAGGGTATTTTTAATGCTACCAAAGTTTAAATGTGATTAAAAAAAGTGTTCATAATTTTAAAAATTTCAGCCTTCAACTTATTAAAGAAAATGCTGAAAGGTCTAAGCACTTGCTAAGAAAGACCATGCATCTCAGATAAGCATGATTCGAATCCTGCTATCCCCACTGACATCCCTATCCCACAAAACTAGCCACAAGGAAATCTCCACATGTCTTTTCTTCCAGAATGAGTCTGGGACTCATTTTCATGATTGTGTCATAGTCATGAGCTTCAACCTTTAAAATGATAGCTCAACACTGATGAAACCCAGTAACAACTTACTGATATTAATTCACTTCTTGTTAGAAAATTCCCATTCCTGCATCAAAGTTCAGTGATTTGGCGAACTTTGTTTTTCTTAATCAATGGATCTAACAAATGAGCACCTAATATGAATCTGACTGTAACAATCTATTTCCAAGATAAGGTTGTTTATTCTATTTGATGGCACTCACAGAAAAGTGGCTTGTATTTCATGAAACAACTCAACTGAAATAAAGGTCTACCTATTGAAATTTTTCTTATTAGCATTGTGCTTCTCTAACATGTGTTTTCTAGTTTTCAAATAGCTTTATTTTCTAGTCATGTTTCAATCATTTTCAAATACTCTTCATCCGCCTTGTCAGAGGGTTTAAAAAAATGTACTGAAGCAATATATTAAATCTCATATTTGTTATTTAAAAAGTATGATAGACTAATCATCAAACTAATGTGCAGCTCTTTTTTATAAGGCATTTTGTAAAAAGGAATCCAGCTGCAGAGATATCCAAATGGCCATATCCAGGGAAAGGGAAGTTACATGTATGCTTGATGAAGTTAAGGAACATAAAAATCCAGAATGAATCTGACAATTTGTGGTAAGAAATTTTATTAAAAATAAATAAGAAGAATAATGGTAAAACTGTGTTTTTGACCAAATCTTTATGCTCTATTGTTCTGATACTCTTTTATTGTCAGTAATTTAGAATCAATGGTAAATAGCTGTTGGACAGACAATCATAATGAATAAATGCCAGAACTGAACAGTCCCTTTCTTGCTAAGGAAAGGAAATGTCACCAGCATTACCAGGATGTAGGTGACAGCACCAGGATTAGAAGAGACAGGGCCTCTTGGACTGCCTCCGGATTACTCTGCATGCCTTCCTGGGCAAAGCTTACCTGTCTCCAAGTTTATTCTTGTCTAGGTAAGGTGGAGGTAACAACCCAAACCTTACTGCCTCAGAAGTTTCATTCAAACTTCAAAAATCAAAATCAGAAGCGATTGCAAAGTATCAGTTGAATATTGCTGACCTCACCTTTTCAATTTTTCCGAAATACTAAGAATTATCTTCCTCAAACACAAGTCAGATCATAAAACCCCTTTTCAGAGACTCTTAGTTTCCCATTACCTAGAGAATAAAGAACAAACTCTACATGTTACTCAAGCTCATTCATGAAATATGCTTCTCTTCCTACCTCTCTCTGTTACCAGACCAATAACACTACATTTGTTGACACTTTTTAAATATTGCATGCACAAACTATCTATGCAGTTTCTGACAAAATCTTGCTCCTCCTTCAACGCTCATTTCAAAGGTAACATTCCCTTTAAAATACTGTCTCTGGCAGCATTCATTCATTTATTTGAATATTATTAGTATTCTTATGAACCAGGAATCAGAAATGAATAATTTTATTTTTCCTGCAGTAGCATTTCATGTATTTTTAACATAGGTCTAATTTCAGTCTACTTTTTTTTTTTTTAGTACTGGGGATTGAACTTGGGACCTTGCGCTTTTGAGGCGGTGGCGGAACCACTGAGATAAATCCCAGCCCTAATTTCTGGCCCTAATTTCAGTCTGCTTTGTGGGATTCTTTGCTTCACCACTGTTTGAGGTAAGACATTATTTGTTTGTTTCTCTACAGGTTGATAAGTATCCATTATTGATAATATTTGAGACCAGAAGTGATTTGTACTTTTAAATTTTGAAACATTTGCATATATATAATAAGATATCTTGAGGATGAGACACAAGCAAAAACATAAAATTCATTTGTGGTTCATATATACTTTATACACACAGCCTGAAGGTAATTTTATTCAATAATTCTAGTGCACCTGTGCTTTGATTGCAACCTGTCATATGAGGTCAAATGTGGAATTTTCTACTTGTACTATCATGTCAGGGTTCAAAAAGTTTCCAATTTTGGAAAATTTCAGATTTTTGTATTAGGTGTGTTCAATCTATACCTCTCTGCTAGTAACAAGAAGGCACTCTGCAAGTGTTTGTTGACCGAATAAACAGTGATATATCCATCTAAAACTTTTCACAATTTTGTTTTCAGGAGTCTCATGAACTTAAAAGTGTCTCATAACCCCTAACAGAGGAAAGGCAGTTTCTGCCACTCCTCCTTTTAGAAATAAGTAATCACAAATCATTCTTATGGAAGCTTGGATCTCATTTACTACTAAGTAAACCATGCTGCCATCTTCTGCTTGCCCCTGTCCTTCCTCTCACTATTATGTAGGGGCCATGAGAAGGGCAAAGTCACCAACATGGTCAATCTTCCTCATTTGTCCTCCCTGAAGACAACAGGACTTCCAATTCATGTCCAGGATATGAAATTCATATTGGCTTTTCTACTTGTACTATCATACCAGTGTTTGGAGACTTAGTCCATCAATTAGTCCCACAGCCCTGGTTTGATACCTTAAACTTTGCACAATAAAGAATGAGAAAGTTGGGGAGATATGATAAACATTCACCGAAAAGTTTAGAAACATTGCTCTAGAATTACAAAGCTCAAACATTTGGAGAGTGTGTGTGAAGAGTGATTAATAAAAAGTAGCGATAAAAATAAGGCAATTGGTAGAAAAAAGGTATCACTCACACAGAAGAGTTCCTCGAAAATATTAATGTGAATTCCTTCCTGGGTCAGCTTCATTTTGGAGAAATGTCGTACTTTCAAAGGTTCAAAAACTTGCCTAATCCGGGTAAGAGACAGATTATCCTGAGAGAAATGGGCAGCCCTTTCTGCCTGCTTGGGTTTCCTTCTTCCTCATTCTCAATAAGAAGAATCAGTTTTCTAACCAAAACTGATGGTGAATTTGAGTTCTTACTCTTATATCATCTTTTCCCTCTTTAATGTCATACAAAGAAACTCATAAGGGTCATTTCTGGGCAAAACTGTAGCATGATGAGTACATGAGGAATATTTCTTGCCCAACAACCAGTCCTGCAAATATTCTGTAGACCATAGAATTAGTAAAAGAGAGAGGAGAGGTAATAAACTGGGTTAGGATGAAGATGAATCAGTGAATCTGCGTGGTGGCAGTGTGTGTCTTAAAAATGCATTGGAAAGAGGAGAAAGAAGGAGCAGGGTGAGACAATTTCTCACCTCTGAGCTAAGCAACCGGCCATTGTTCTAACAGCCCCAGTCATCACTGGGCAGACAGCTCTTGATCCCTATGACAACTGGTAACCTAAGAAAGATCTTCTCCTATTTCTACTAAACCTGAGAGGGCAAGAGAGAGCCAAAAAATTCCAGGCAATGCTAATCTAAAGGAAAGCTGGGTAGTCTTTTCTTGAAATGAAAACAGAAGGACACAGAACTGTCTGGCATTCTACCTATTAAACTAATAAACATACAAATGCACACACACAGGTATACACATATCTAAAAGAAAATGTAACAAAAATATTTACAGAATTTGTTTGCAAGCAACAGAACTATGGGCTATTTTATTTCCTTCTTTTTACTTATCTACATTGTCTATAGTAAATAGTATTATTTTTCAAATAAGAAAAATGTTTTATGGAAACAAAGCTGTCTGCCTTTTACTAGCAATTCTTTCCCACTGACAAAGATTTCCATGAAAATAGAATTTACATTGGTCAGAGGGGACCATGTGGTTAACAAGGTGCTTCAATAAAACAGGAAGACTACAGAGTCTTTGTTTTCAAGGCTTTTGTACTGTCTCTTTTCTGTTCTTGGAATCATGAGAGTAACCTCCTGCCCAGAGAAATGACCTTGGATTTAAATGTGAAATGCTATCTCAGCCTAAATGCCTGAAAAGGGGATTTCAGTCAAGACTAGGAGGTGAAGGGTTTCTCTTCTCTTTGTTGATATATGATGTATCCATCAGATCACTTGCAAGAAAAACAATGCTGTATCTCAGAGAGACTTATCCCTGCTCCAGCTACAAAAAGGATTTCTGGTCCCCTTCCTCCCTCAAGTGTCCAGTAGCCAAAGTCCTCTGAGGTGGGAGCCAGAACTCAGCCAGGGGCAGGCAGGTGGTCATTTGGAAAGAATCCACACTCATTTGATTGCCTTCTTTTGCATTATCTATTCGAGTAGCCAGTTCACAGGCCCCTCAATTTCTGAGGTTCTGTTTTTACTTGTTTGCTTGGCTGTCTGTCAAAGACTAAAGAAATGCTCCCCTCTAAAAGGTTTCTTGGTGTTTTGGGGATTTTTTTTGTTCTAGTTTTTACTCCTTAATAATATAGCAGGACTTCTTAAGCCCTTCCCCCATGAAATGACATGAGGTCTGAGATTTTCTTCACAATATTCTATGAAAGATGAAAAGGCTGGCTGAGGGGAATGTAGCAATTTATAGGCACTCCCCATAGGCTCCTCAGGATATTAGAGGCCCCTCACTTCTCTCCATAAGAGAGAAATCTACACATTCTTTCTCCTATTATATTCCCTTTGAATAATCCTTGTTTTCAAACTACCAATCACCTCATTTATAGATTGGGAAAGATGATGGGTTTCGGTATATCCTATTTGGAGTACCTGGCAGTACCTATAGATTACAGCCCAAATCCTCAGACATTGGAAGAGGCATTTCAATTGTGTTATTGTTCATTTTGTTGATTATGTGTATATTGTTAATCTTGCCCACAAATGAAACAGTAAATTCCTCTGTATGGATAGTTGACCACTTAGCCTGGCTGTCACTTCTTGGGTACAAGAGCCTTCCCATATTCTTGAACTTCAACTCAAAATAACCTTGGAAATCATGAAGGAGAACGATTGAAAATTCGAAACCATAATATGCCAAAAGGCCTCACAGAGAGAGGCTCACAGGTTAGTCATGGAAATAAGATCATACTGTACATAGTGTAAGAGAAAAAAAGAGAGGTAGGCTTTGGATAATACCTGCATTTTGTCTTATGACAAATGACACAACAGATTTATTCCTAACGGAGAAAGAAAAACAAAGCAGCCAAGATCATCTGATTGAAAAGGCACACCTTTCTTTATTTCTGAAGGATCTTTAGTCTCAAATATACATTGTTTTGCCAGAACATTTAAAAGTGTGCATTGGGCCAGGGATTTAGCTCAGTGGTTCTGGCACCTGCCGAGCAAGCACAAGGTCCCGAGTTCGATCCCCGGTATCAAAAAAAAAAAAAAAACAGCAAAAAAAATAGTTTCTAAAAGTGTGCATAATCGATCATCTTGTATTCCAAAATAAAACAAATAGATATAGATAGATATTTATAATATATGTGTTTTATTTGGGAGAATATATGCCTATATGTGTGTGTGTGCATATGCATGTATGTACTTTTTAATCTGAAAAATTAAAAACAATGTCACATGCTATAATGGTTAAGTTGGCATTTTACTATTCATGGAATTATGTGCTTTTTTATGATCAGTGGACATGTTCCCTTTTGTATCCCCATTTCACCTTTTTGTCTCCTTATGAATACACTGGTAGATGGAAATAATGCTAAAAAAAAATTCGATTTTAAATTTTATGTTGCTACTCTTGCCACAAGATAGTACTAGTACAGCCACAAGGAGGAAATTGAAGAAATTAATGCCAAAATCACTTTTGTTTAGCTTACATGACTTTAAAGTGGTAGAGCTCTTGCCTAGTATATGCCAAGGCCCTGGGTTCAGTCTCCAGCACCACAAAGAAGACGGAAAGGAAAAGGAGGGAGAGGGAGAAGAAGAGGGGGAAGAAGAGGGAGAGAGAAAAAAAAGACCCATAAGAGGTTTTTGGTAGATCAGTCATCAAGAGCTTAGACTGAACCTCTACCACACAATATTACTATGTAGCAGTTACTGAAAAAGAATCCTTCAGAATGGTTGACACATAGTAGATTCCCATGATGGAATCTTAAGCAGAAAGAAAGTAAAGCATGAGAATAAACAGTTTGTGAGGGTTAGGAAGACATACCCAGTGAAAGAGCTGAGGTAGCTAAATATAGATATCCCATCTTCCAGATCTGTCTCAGTTCCAACTCTGAAAGAACTTCTTCCTTACATCTCTAAGAGTCACAGAAAAAAATATAGAATGAAAGAGTCAAAGCCTCTGTCCCATGCAGCCATTCTACCAGCAACACCCCTACAGCCTTTGATGGGATGATTTCCCTGGCTGAATGCTCACTCCACGCCAGAGTGGCCTGTTCTAGTCTTCTTAATGTTCAATGGATACAAAAGTATGTTGCAACAGGAAAGATTTATATAGATGTATACTGGTCTGATTATTAAGAAAAACTTCTCCATAAGACATTTTATCTTCCATTATACCAGACCAGAATAAAATTGAAGTTGAGATAATAGCAGCTAAATAATATTTATCTACCTTTATCTTTCATAGAAGAGGTTTAACCCCCATACAAGTATTCAAAATAATACAGGCAGTGTTTCGGATTAGCTTGAAAGCAGGATAATCGAGGATATGAAACAGTAGGAGACTTCTTCTAGCAAAGGCCTTTCTCTGGGATGTGGCAGCAGCCACGGCTCTCCTGCCTGCTCCTGAGGCATCTGTGCCACTCTTGAGGATCACTGAGAGTGAGTCTTCACAGCCACTCTCCACATGGGGACTGGCTCCATGTGTGACCACCCTAGAAAGACCTCCGTTTTCATACTCTTCCCAGTTCTGGGGTGGTCCAGCAATCCCTTCCCCAAAGTGGGAAGGGGCTCTATCAAATTTTGGGCAACATGTGTTTATACTTGAGCTATAAAACAGGATTTGATTGTGTTCACAGTGTTAACAGAAACTGGAAGAAAATGCTCTTTTTAATTTTTTTTCTCTTTTTTTGCCTTATTTCTCACAGCTCCTGTGAATCCTTGGAGAGAACACTCAAGAAATCTTCTGAAGCCGTCTTCTGCTAGGACTCATTGTAAATGAACCAAGTGTTGTCCCCCATGCCTCATCCATTAGGAGCTCCACCTGGTATTTTCTCAGTCCCTCCTACAAAGACACCCAAGTGAGGATGAGGATGGATCACAGACTCAAGACTCCTGTCCCGAGACCACTAAAGACTAGGGCTGCTTCATCCCCGCTTCCTCCATTAATGGTTCTGTTCAGGGCACATTTTCAGACACTAGGATTCTAGCAGCACAAATGAGATTAAAAGGCTCAAAACAACAATAGTTAGCAATAATAACTATAATACAATTATTACACACTCCTTCCTAGTGTACATAAAAGCACTCACCGTTATTGCACTGACTATTCATTTGACCTCCATTCAGCATTATGATGTTGTTGCATAGAATCATTTCCTGCCCAGCAACCCCTTTATAGACTCAAGATTCAGAACTTTGGCATCTTTCTGCACACATGAGATGTTTTTGGATATCACATTAAATATATCATTCTTTTGATTCAACGTTCCAATTATCAAATGCAGCTCAAGAAAAGAGTTTCAGATGAAGGAGAAAAAGAACTCTACAAACTGATCAAAATTTAGTCCTTTCTAAATACTGAAAGTTATTTAGATGGTGGTACAATGTATAGACAACAACTCAGTCACTTTCACTAAACATCCTTTGCAGGGTCTACTCCAAAAGTGTACGCCTGCACACATATAAACATGTGACTAATCTTAACAACTCTCAAAAAGTCTTAAATGCTTTTTAGTAATCAATTGTTGGTATAGGTTTGGTGATTATTCTGAGACTATTGAATATGTATTGTGAAAAAAAGAAAATTATGTTGATTGGTTGCAAATTGATCTTTTTAGCATTGGAAAAAGATGCTGATGTAAGATCAATATAATTTAGTTAAAATTCTATAATATTGAACAAGAATAACAAGAATTAAAAGTATTTATTTAAATCAAAGATATATATTTAATCTGAGATACTATATTATATGTTATCTAAGATATATATGATTTTAAAGATAAAATAATATCATATATGTAATATTTCCTAGTTCTGAATAATGAGAAAGGTCAAGAAACAATGACTAACTTACTAGTGATAAGTCTCTCTAGAACTCACTTTGGGCTTTCCAAATACAGATTTGTACTAACACAAACCAGGATTCCTTGAAAAATAAATGACCCCAGTGTGCATCAAGTACCTTACATAGGGAGACTAATCACCTTATTCCAAAAAACAAGGAAAGCTTCACAGACTTCTAGGTCCATGCCAAAAGGACTCAGTAGCCAATTAGAAGGTGCATCTATTGGCCAAAGATTAGAAAAATTTGAGCAGCAATAAAGATAATAACCCTAAAAGACTGAGACTCATCAGATGTGTTTAAACATAAGTTTATAATAAAAATTTTTTAAATGTAATTGGTTACCACTGGAGGATGCTAATGAACTAACATCATTTTTTACAACCATTAAACAAAGCAAAGAATAAAGTTCAGCCTTTATAGATTGTATCACAGGTAGCCAGTTGGTGAGGGAAATTTTCTTTTTATAGTTATTCTGCTAATAAATGAGGTTAAAAGGATAAAGTTGGAATATCGCCTCCTAGTTTCTCAATGCACTAAAGAATGTAGGCAACGATCACTCAGGACTTTCATCCCCTGCTATGGTTTTTCCCCTCCAAAACTCATGTTCAAATTTAACTGTAGATTCAAGTGGTGGAACCTTCAGAGGTGACTAGGCCATGAGGACTCTACCCTCATGAGTGGAATTAATATTTATAAAAGGCTGAATCATAATACTTTTCTCCCCTTGCCCTTCCACTGAGTGATGCCTTCTTCCATGTTACAGTGAACATGGAAGGCTCTTACCAGATGTTGGCACCTTGTATAGACTTCCCAGACTCTAGAAATATGAACAATAAATTCCTGTTCATTATAACTTGCTCAGTCTTGTACTGTCTTAACAGTACAAAATCGACTAAGACAACACCCAAAGAAAGACAACATGATAATATTTGATCCTGATGGAAATGTATATCATTTAGAAAATATTTTTTCCCCAAAATTGAATTTGAATCTAATCAAGCTTCTAGATCTAAATTCCAAATTACAGGAAATATGAGGGCAAAGGAACATGTTAAATACAATGCAAGATTAATTGAGTAAAATGAAGAATGTGAAAAAGTTATAGGACAAACAACAAAGTTTCTTCAAAAAATAACAAAAGGAAATCAAAGAAGAAGAAATCTAAGAGAATTAAGGACCATATAAACCGAATGCAATGTATTGGGATATTAATAATATTTTAATCTGGGAAACAGATATACATAGGGAGTCACTATATTTTCTCTAATTCTGTGTTTGCAATGCAGTTAGTTATTTGGGGAAAAATCAATGTATATCACATGCCAAAATAAAATTGAGATTAATTAGTTACATGCTTAAAAGGATTTTGTGTGAAAAAAGAAGAAAATATAGATAAATATTTCTTCTCCTGGTAATGATGAATTTTTCATTTTAAAAACAATGAAATAAGTCAAAAAGGAAAATATGTTGATCATGAAATTTGAATGTCTTTAAAAACAAAAGGCTGGGAAAATATAAAAATATCAACAGCCAAGTGTGGTGGCACACACCTGTAATCCCAGAACTGTAGGTGGTGGAGGCAGGAGAATCACAAGTTTGAGCCCAGCATGGGCAAGTCAGTGAGTTAACAAGACCCTGTCTCAAGATTAAGAAATGAAAAAAGCCCAGGCATGTAGCTCAGTATGAAAGACTTTGGTTCTATCCCCAGTACCAGACACACACACACACACACACACACACACACACACACACACACACGCACAAATTATACAAACTATGGTAGATTAATGTTGTTATTCCTTAGTTAAAAAACAATAGGAAAAACAAAAGGATCCCAAGGAAAATGGATATAAAAATAAAATTCACAAAGTACATAATATAAATAGCTAATAAGCTTATAAAATATCAATTTCCTCAAGTAATTCAATAAATGAAAATTAAAATAGAATACTGAATTCACATAGTTTAAATTTATAATATTTAGTATTGATGTTTATGTTTTTCTATAGACATGAAAATGACTGCTGTTGGAAATATAAGCAAATTCTCTGTACAAATTCTCTGTAGGTTAGGTTTAGCAATAAGAAACAACTTTAAAAAACAAAACAAAACAAATTTCACCCTCTCTGAGGCACGCATTCCACTTCCAGAAATTCAAGGACAGTGTAGCAGACTCTATGTGAAAATGGTGACAGCCGCAATCACCTCTCCCTGTGTAGAGCCCCTTCTCAATGTGATTTTGCCTCTCCCTCCACTGAGGGATGGTGTCTACTTCTGTATCTTTGGAATCTGAATTTTGCCTTAATACTTATCTTTGCCAACTGGACTTGAGAAAATGTGACATGAGCATATGCTTAGAAATGACTTGTGCAATGGAGCCAGCCCTCTCCCACAGGGGACACTTCTGCCACTAAGAGTAAGCCTGGCCTAGACTCCTTGAGGATAGGGAATCTGAAAGGGAGAGTTCTGATCCTCTCAGTTGGCCTAGACATCCCAGACATGTGAATTAGACCATCCCATATCATCCCCTCTGCAGTGCCAACAGAAGTCCAAAAAGCAGATTTTCTATCAATCTACAGAATCATGAAAAATAATAAATGTTTGCTTCTTTAAACCATTAAGTTTTAGGGAGGTTTATTAATAAAAACTGAGTTATTGAAGTCATTAAAAAATGGGCAGCTGATTAGGTGCAAAGATGTTCATTTTAAAATCATTTTATTAATAAACTATAAACCTAAATGCTCAACAAGAAATCATTGTAAATTATACTAACTATAGATTGTAAGATCAGAAAATCATTAAAACTATGTTTTCAAAATATTTTAATGACATTGGAAAATGTTCACAATGGAAAATTAAGTTATGAAAAGCAAATTATAGAATTATATGTGAAGTATGATTTTCAACTATACAAATATGTATGCTATACCACAGAGATTTGACCCAAAGACTGGCTTTTAAACTACTGCTTTAAAATTTGCACATGGTGTACTATTTTATTCTTTAGAAGACTTTCCTAGGTTCTGCACAGACCCTTTATGTTATACAGTATAAAGCAAGAGCAAATATGCAAATGCATCAAACCAATCTACATGCAGAAGAGTCTGACAGAGATATTGTGTTCAGCAAATACAAAATAGCTGTTCTTTAAAACTACACCTCTGAAGAATGGTTCCTTTAGAGGATGTTTCTTCTCCAAAGCTGGATTTAAATAGCCCTGTACTCTCAAATCATTGCTTACTTTTAAAGAGACATGATGTTCTGCTAACAATTTTTTGCAAAAGGTGGAGCTACTGGTTGGAAAGGCCTGCTCTCCTGTGACATGGGAGGAGATCTGAATGTCAAGATCCATGCTGTGCTTGAAGCAGTGATAAGGTGGACTTTGGGTATGTTATCTAAGACTAGTGTGACTCACTGATCTAACCTCATAGCCAGAAAGACTTCCCCACTGCAGGCTGAGTGGAGATCTTCCAGTCTCTGAAAGGAGCAGAAGTTTCTACTATCAATCATTCTATCAAAGGGCTTACCACTGAGGCAGTAAAGGAAAACCAAAGAAGGCAACTCTTGGACTCTACAGTGGTGGTGGTGAAGTATTTCCTTTCCTTTTGAGCATCAGGCCAGCTGAATTTTAAAAATGACCACTTCTAGAAGCAACTGTTAATTAATTTCTGAGTTATATTTCTCTCCTGTGTTTACTAAATTTCAGTATATTCTTCTGGGAAAGCTTCAGCCTAGTCTTCAGCTAACATTTGGGAAATTAGGGAAGAGCTGTCCCAAGAATTAGAAGGTTAGGTCAAAGGAGGAGAAGTGTGCTGTTCCCAAGCTGATGTGGTCCAATCGCCAGGAAAGGACAGGAGAGGGATCATTGAACTGGACATGTCACACAGGCAGCACCATGAGCAGTGGTAAATGCAGCCAGCTGTATGAGATGGCCTGTTTCTGAATAATTATGAGAAAAAGCCTCTGAAGAATTCTCAGAAGCTTCTGAGGCACACTTTCTGGCAACTACATTGTTGAGGACTCAAATTGGCATAACTGGACATTAAGCACAAAAGTTCAAGGGTAAAAAAACAAGGCAACCTCACTTTGTAGCCTTAGGAACCCAAAAGATGCCTGGATTAGGAGTTCAAGAGCAAATCTGTGTCAGTGTAGAAAAAATAAGACCAGAGGGAAATGTCCCAAAATCTTAAGTAATTGTGGTTAATTATGAATGTGGGATTAACAGACATTTTCATTCCCTTTTTTATACTTTTGACATTTTTTACAAAATTTTTATGATAAGAGAAAAATGTTTTACTTTTTAAAAAATGTTCTTTTAGCATAATGTATAGGTGCCTGAAGGGTCTTCTCCTGCCTACTTCCAAAATTGCCCATCTCCTCCTGGAATGCCTATGTTTTGTATTAAAATATCTTCTTAATATGTGACCACCTTTCAAGAAACTTACATCTTAAACAGACATCTAAGATAATGAGTGCAACAGAAATGAGGGCGAATCTAGTCCATTTTCTGAAGGAAGGAAGGTATTTGACATTGTTTGGCCTTTTCCAGAAACTTTGAAATCATTAACCCACCTGAATGCAGTATAATCTTTTCAAAACCTCATCATCTATAAATCCAGATTCCTTGAATCTATTTTTAGAGGTCAGGGCTGCAAAGGTGTAGAGGAATGGCTTTATGGAGAACCTTTCCCCCTCTGCAATTCTACATATGGCTGCTCTGTGGCAGCAACACAGACTGTGGCCCTTGACCCAGTACGAGACACTGGCTCCACAGCTGGCCCAGGGGACCTGCCTTTCATTCTAAGCACTCCTCGGAGTGAAATGATTAGTAATGCCCCAGATCCCAGCAGGAAGGAATGAGTGCCATCCTTCAATGTCACATAGCCTGTAGGTTCATACTTGTGAATTTGGGGGAGATGGCATGAAAAGTGGAAGAAGGATAGGGGAAATAATATCCTGAAGACAAACTGCCTACTCTACCACCTGACCAAGAAGAAAGGTACCAAGCATATAGGACAGATCCTGTCCATCCCCTACCCCCAACAATGGGAGCCTTCTTGGTCTGTCACCAAACCTTGGGTGGCCTATGGCTTTTCTCAACACATTTCTGCAGAGAGCTTAGGACAGGAGTGGCATTAGAGAGGAAAACCCACTGCTATTTCCAGCCTAGAACAAACATACTTGCTCATCTGGGGTGTAGCCTGAAAAGGAAGTTTCTTGAAAGAATCAAAAATACTTTCAGAAGACACACAGCATCCTCAAACTCAGACTTAGGTAAAGAACTGAATGTAAGAAACCACATAAAGCTGCATTTTAGGAGAAATTAATAAATTAATAAATAGAGCGATTAATAAATCCCAAGTAGTTTCCATAGAATAAAAACCCTTAATCTATGCCCTACCCCAGAGAGATGAGTAGTTTCAACTTCATTCTCTAGATGAAAAAAACAGGCTTAGAAATTTTATGTTGTGGTCAAGGGGTAGAGGTGGGTGGAATTTTATCCCAAATCATTATGATCTGAGGACTTTCAGCTTACTTTCAATGACACCATAGAGCAGGCATCTAAAAGATAAATATACCGTGATGGATTGGGCTCATGAATAGATGCATCTTAACCCAAATCACAGAATCGCTAAATGACTACACTGTCCAGAACTAGGCCTCAGATAAGAAAACCTTGTACTGTCCAGTACACAGAAGTGAGTTGAATCATCCTGAGCAAAGAATAACATTTAATCCTTCAAACAGGAGCTCTTATCTGTATATGGCTAGATTGAGACTTTTACCAGTCACTTCAGTCTTACCTTAATCACCAGGCAGCTCCTTTGCAGCTATTCTCTGTTAAGCCTTCCTCTTGCTCCATGAATATTTCATAGATGAAGTAATGGAATGCAGAGCTAAGGGCGGTGCACTATCCTTTGGGCTTCCATTTAAATTTACAGCTTGCTAGTTTGAAAAGAGTCCCGGGAGCTAACTAAGGTGGTGATTATACTGCCCATCAATTAGTTTGCATTTCAGCACAATATTCAGGACCCCTTTCTACTCCTTCATAACAAAGGGCTGTTTAACTCAACACATTCACACATGTAAGTTTTCTTCCAGGCGTTTTTACCAAGTTCCAGAATGTGTGTCACCCAGATGTGCCTGCCATTATGTTAATTGTGTTGGAAAAATTACCAGAAACACAGTTCACACTAGCAAACTGCCACAGCTGAGGCCAGTGCCTCACTGCAGAACTAATTTTTCACCACCCTACCTTAGCATGAATTATCTGTTGCTGTGTCACATTCCTCTCGGTGCAATTTTCAAGCTGGAGAATCTTTCTTTGATAGTTTTCCAAGAAAAATCACTTTTATGGAAAGCTCATTTCTGAATGCAGGAGCCCTTTGTGAATGTATTAGATGATTAAAATGATGAAGAACAAGGAGCTAGAAGTAGCATGACATAGGGGGCTGAATAAAATATAGGGCACTGGGTTAAATGTAAATTTTAGATAAATAATGATTTTTTAATACCCTGTGCAATATTGGGATGAACACTAAACATTTATTTATATTTTATCTGAAATTAGAAATTAACTAGATGCCTTGTATTTTATTATCTAAATCTGACAACTGTATGCATACAGAGGAAAAGGAAAGGGAGGTTGATAGATGTTATAAATACTTATAAACTGATATAATAGTCCAGTCTATTAGAACAAATAACCTGCCTACCTCTATTTTAGTTTATACAGAGAGATAGTTTTAAAGGAGAGAAATAAAAAGAGATTTAGGGAAAATGAGTGTAACTATTTCAAAAGCCATGTAGTTTACTGAGTGTATTCTAGGGTTCTCATTCATAAAACTATAGAAATATCCAGTCTTAAAACCACCATTCTGCTAGACACAGTATAGAAAAAGGACTTCCCACTATTACAGGAGATTAAGAGAAATACTCTTCCAAATTAAAAGTGAAGATTCCTATTATTTTTGCAGCTTTAGTAATTTTTCTATAGTGACCTTTATTTCCAAAATAAAACCTGGTAAGATGGTATAAGTCCTCTCTAATATGTTCTCATAATCATGAAAGGGAAACATCTTAGTTAAATTAACAAATTTATCAAAGACTATCAAATATACAGCATTGTGCTCCAAATAAGATGAAAAAGACAGTTTATACCTAACAGCTTAAAGTAGGAGAAAGACACATAAAATAGGTATAAGTACAAAACTAAGTGAAAGTGTTAAATGAAAAGCATGAATGTGAGGTATAATAAAATTAAGATGACTTTAAATTAAAAAACTTAAAAATGTATTACAGTAAAAGACACATTGCCATTAACACCCCCCCCCCAAAAAAATACTCCCCTCACTTGCAACAGGCTTACCTTATCATTCTTAACACTTTCTGATGCAGTTATGGAAGTCTTCTTTGAGACTTTTATGGCTGTTTTGATGTCCTGGATTGATTCAAAACATTTACTGCAAATTTTATCAAATTGTGTCTTCATCCACCTTATTTGCCAGATCTGGCACCATGAAACTTCTAGCTCTTCTCCAAAGTCACAACCATGAGAGGTAAATGTTTTAAATTGATTATGGATCTCAAGGCAGCCACAACAGCCAACTAGACATGAATGAGGGCTTCCAGAACTGCCACAAGAAGTGGCAAGAATGATGGGATGTTTGCTCAAAACTAGGAGTATTTTGAGGGAGTTTAATGGCAATGTGTTGTTTTAATGTAATAAATTATACATATTATATATATGTAGGTATATATAGTACTTTTGCATGCGCGCGTGTGTGTGTGTGTGTGTGTGCGCTACTGGGGATCAAACTCAGGACCTTGCAATTGCAAGACAGGCACGGTGCCACTGAGCTAAATCCCCAGCCCTATATAGAACTTTTTGATAATTCCACATAAAGTACTAAATGAGCATCCAGCTGGAGACAAGAATGGATCAAACCCTTAAGGTTTGAGGCCAACCTTAAAGAAAGAGCATGATTTCAACATATTGTCCTCAATTCAGTATCTGCCAGCAGTAGGACTCTTGTGAATGCCAAAATTTACCTATGCCCAAGTCTTTCCCATAAAATGGCACAGTATTTGCATGTAACTTATATAACCCTATGATACTTTTAAAATCATCTCTAGGTTACCTGTAATACCTAACACAGTATAAATGCTATGTAAATCATTGCTACATTGCAATACCAAGAAAAACTTATTTGTTATTTATCTGAAAGTCAAATTTAACTGAGCATCCTATATCTTTACTTAGTAAATCTATCAAACACCTTCCCACACCTCCTGCACCAATAATTTTTAAATACAGGACTATTTGATGTGATTTGGGAGCTCAAAGTAATATAAAAATCAGTTGGAAAGCCATTGGGTGCAATAGTAATAAGAAATTCAATATAATAATTATAAGAAAAAGTCATGTTCATATAAGATGGACTTTTAAAAAATATATTTTCAACCATGGGTTGGTTGAATTCACAGATACAGAATTTGTGGATACAGGGAGCAGATTATATAGGTGATGAAGAGCATTTATGATCAAAGAGATAAAGGAAACAAAAGGCATCATGGTCCAAGAAGGAGAGCATAGTGCAATTACTGAAGCATAGGGTACAAAGTAGAGAATTTGATGGTAGAGGGTATTGGAGGAGTCATTTAGAGTTACATTATGGAGGAGTTTTAATCCTTTGATTGTATATTTTGCCAATGAAAAGCTATTGAAGGTTTATAAAGGCAAAAAGCAGCCATAAGATTTGATTTTTAGAAAGACACCAATAGAAAAGCACACAAAAGCTAGACTGCAGGGTTTAGAGATCAGAACACTAGATTGGGAGTATATTGATTTTCCAAGAATCATGTTTATATAGGAGAAGTATAATAAAAAAGAGAGCCATTAAAGAAGACTGACAATGACTGGTCAAAGAAGTGGAACAATAAGAAAAACTGGAGCACTGGAAGTTGGTGAAAAAAACAATTTAGACAAGAAATGAGACCTTTCAACTAGATAATTCTCAAGAAGCAGCAGTTACATTAGCAATAAACCACTGCTGGCAGGATTTTCAGAGAGCAATTTTGGATCAATGGTAAGGGCTTGACTTACTTGGTTAAAGAGGGAATAGAAGTATTTGTGCTTCCAGTATTGTAAAAAAAAATAAAATACATAAACATCTTCTAAGGCATATCTCACTTGAAAAGAAGAGGAAAGTCCTAGGAGCTAAAGAACAAACAAACAAAAAAACAAATAAAAAGCAAATGCTGGATCAGTATCTAAAGTTTACCATGAATAGATTTTTATTAAATGAATAATTGTAGAAGGCCTGAAATGGTAAGAAAAGAAAAATTTAAATAGATGACACATCTAATCAAGCATAAAACAATGATGTTGAATTAGTTGAATGGTGTTGAATTAGACAAATATAAAACAAGATACAACTAAAATACTGTGCAATAATAAGAGTTCTAGAAGAGATTTTTTTTCACAAAGGAAGCCAGTTATGAAGTTTAATATGCATGTAGAATTGTAACAGTAACTATTCAGAGAGTCTTTGAAAAGAACAGTCTTTTTAAAAGAATTGAGGAAAATTAATTAAATAAATAATACAAATTAAGCAAAAAATAGTCTTTTTTAAAAATAGAGGAAAATTAAAACAAAACTCATAACTAAGAAAAATGTCTCTTAGAAACTAGCCTTAATACTTATAGATGTCATTAGATTTAAATGTTAAACTTATATTGACACAAAGACTATTAACATGTTTTTTAAAAAGTAAATCAAAACAACCACAAAAAGGAAAAAATTATGGCAACACATAACTGTTGCAAAAATGTAAAATATCTAAAATTTAGAAAGAACAAAATTCAACAGAATAAATAAGGTACAAATGTAGGAAAAGGTAAATCATAAAAGAAGAAACAAATGACCAAAACACATAAGATAACCTACTTAATCTCAATTGCAATCAAAACACCTCTCTGGGGTAGTATCTTGCACCATTTATTAGGTTCGTCATAAAAATAGATTTGGACAATTCTGATTCCTGCAGAGGATATGGAGCAATGCTAAGTCTCATCACTGGTTGGAATAAAATAGGTTCAATTATTTGAAGAATATGTGGTAACCTCCAGTAAAATTTTACAAGACTTAATTTCTACAAGTCAGCAATTCTATTCCTCAGTACACACCCTTAAAAACTCTTGCATATATGCACAAGTAGGCTGGATTACGATAACATTATTTGAAACACGAAAAAATTGCTTTGTAGTGACAAGTGACAATAAATAATACTCTCTAAACTGCTTGGTAAGAAGCTACCTAGATTAGGGGTTTTATCCCAATAGAAGAGGTTGCATTTAGGTTCCCAAACCTCAAGATGCCAGGAAGCCAACAACTGCAAATAGCTCCCACTTTATCCACAGACTGTTTCACACCAAAGCAGATTGTCCCCAAGCCCTACAAGGGTCTTCTCCTGCTCAGTTGTTAAATGGGAAAAAAATGGGGTGGTAACATCCTGTTGGTGGAAGCTCTCTGCAGGAAGTCTGGCCAGCAGTGCATCCAAAGGCACTTGAGCTCAAACACCATTCTGAAAGGGAAGTGGAGAGTCCACCAAACACCACTGTCCTGCTAGTGAGTCCCTGCTTGCACCAAGTGACAATGCGAATATCTGTCTTGAACCATTTGGCTAGAGAGCTGCTCACACACTAAATGTCCATCTGCAGGAGGCTGTATGAATAAATTGTGGAATTTCATACAGCAAAACACCATCATCATGGATGAATCATGCATGCACATGAAGCCTGCATACATAGTGTACAACTGAGAATGGATATACAGGAGCACCAGTTTTATTGGTAATATTTTATTTGTCAAGATGAGTGGGGGTAGATGAGGCTTTGCTACATTATTCTTGACACTTTCATGCTGTAAATGTTTCATGACATTGGTGGATTTGAGGTGAGGAAGCAGAGTCAGCACAAGCCACTCTTGGGAAAGTAAAGATTCACATGGGTAGAGGAAGGCTGTTCGTAGGTTAGAGAGAGATACAGCACCTGGCAAGTTGCCCAAGTGGGAATCAGAAAGAAGACATTTTCTAGAATATTCTAGAGTATTCTATAGAATATTCTATAGATCTGAGATACTTTGAATAAAACTCTATCTTCATATCTTTGCTTACCTAGGGAGATGAACTATATAAATTTTAAATAATGGAGCAAACATCTATTCAACAAATACCTGATTCAGAACAGGCATGTAGCTCAGTAGTACAGTGCTTATCTAGCAAGCACAAGGCTCTGGGTTTGATCCTCAAATTTGCTTCTCTTTTATATACTGAACAATCCCTATACATGGGGTCACCTCATTTGCAAATAATCCACTGTCTAGGTTACCCAAGAAAAATGTCAAAATTAAGAAATGACATAGATATTAATTATTTACTTTTCTGGTTTCATATGGTGGCTATTTTGATAAATATTTTCCTAGTGAATAAATGAACATACAGGATAAATTAAAATAGAGAATTAATGTGCTTAAATGTTTCAAATTTATGATGATGACAGCCAAAGTACAAATTCCAACAAATATGAACAACTGCCATAAGCCAAGCCTGTGCCAGGTACTAGAGATGTAATTACAATCAGGCTGCTTCCTCAGAATCCATGCCATAGTTTTATCACAACACTTTCAAACTCTCATGCGCCCTTTAAAAACAGAATTTGCTCAATTTCTCTTTTTATTCCCTCCTCAGCAAATATGCAAAAAATATAGGCAGATAATGTTTAAATTAAATTGTATTAAATTAAATTCTTGATCAAACAGAAGCTTTTTAGAGATTCTTTGGTTTTCTGCAATTATGTACATCTCTGTTCATATGGACATCAGAGATTTGCTTTTAGTTGTAAGAACAGCAAATGTTGGCTGCAAGATATTTCTCTGTTTTCTTGTAGTAAAATGGTCTAACTGTTTACTTTTCTTCTGCTAACTTATTGAAAAATATTCCTCCCCAAGGCAATAAGATTATGAGAGGAAAACAATACATTGTCCTAATTTGAAGAGACATATTATTTTATCTTTATCCATCATGTAGTGACTTCTTTCACAGTCGTATCTATTTCTGTGTTTTCTAGGCACCAAGGTCGAGGTTCCTGAGTTCTAGTTCACTATAGGAGGCCAGCCAAGAGTTGGAAGGGATTTCCGGAGCAGACCAGAGTTAGGCATCCACTGCCCTATCCATGGGCCAGCCCTGTCTCAGTCTGGTTGTGTCTGGCACTCACAGTGAGAGATGAGGAAGGTGAGCATGTGGGCTCAGCTTCCTGTGAAGGCAAGAGCCAGCCCCAGGCCATAGCCAGAGAGACTGTACTGTGAGGCTGTGGCTCACCCAGTCTAACCAGCTTAACCTGAGAGAACCCCCACCTCAGGACATAAGGACCAGGTGGCAAAACTTCAAGTTAGAGCCTCTGCCTATCCTGGGCAGGCTCACCATCGACCACCTCTGCTATGTCAGTGCAGGAAATCTAATGCGGCAAGGCATGTCTCTGCAGAGAATGATCAACACATTCACCCTGGTGAAATCCTCATTAGCAGATCAGCCCAAGTCACATTTTATCTTTTTACCCAGATGAGTGCATACAAGGTCTTGTCTCCAGAAGTTGGCAGTCTCTGCCTGTTTTCTGCAGCAACAATTCACAGAAGAATATGAGTCAGTCAGCCAGACGGGAGGGGAAGGAAAATGTGGTAGATACACCCTAAAACGTTGAAGCTGGGGAGTTGAAATATTTATAACTGGAGCATGATCTTCACAGAACAAGACTAGTATGTTTTGCAAGCAGGCAGAACTGTAAACATTCAAGAATGACATGCTCATGGCATTTCACACTGCCCCTGAGGTATTGACAGGAAACACCACTTGCACAGCTACCTTTATCAAGTTCAGATAATGTAGTGAGAAACCCAACTGCTGAGGAACTGGATTCCTGACTTCCAGTAGCAGTTGGTCCAGTCATTTATAGCAGTAAATAAATGTTATGAAAGTTCATGTAGAAATCATTATCTAAATGGCTAAAAATGAAAGGCTTGCATTATGGCTAGGCATGCACTGCTGGCAGAGGACATACAATTTGCTCACAATATCTTTTTTTAGATTACTTTGAGGAAGAATGCCATCATTGAAATAGAGCAAACCATAGAAAGTTTCATCTTTCTTTTCTTTTTTCTTGATGGAATGAGAAATGACATCAGTTTACATGCCATCTGAGAAGAAAGGAATTTATTTTGTTGAAAAGCATCCAAGTTTCCCTCTCTTTGGAAAGCTTTGTTACTGCAACAAACTTTATCATTGTTAATTGTCTGGTCATTTATGGGATTGGTAGCTACAGAAAAGTTTGTTTCATCAATAAATCTGTACATTTGTATATATTTTATTACACTTGATCTTAGCCAAAAGGCCGAGAAGCCATATATATATTTTATTCAGTAACTTAACCAAAGTTACACACACATGAAATTTATCAACATTTAAAGTCCCATTTTTCTAAACTCAGTAAGAAAATGCCATGAATAATAGAAAAGCATATATATGATGAAATTATCACCCTCAAACTCTCCTGTCCTGAACACTTTCCTTTCCTTCTGTGTTTTCTAAAGTAACTATCAACAACTATTTCCATAAACCTGGATCCTAAGAATCAGCCTTTACTCCCCAACCCTTCATCTAGCTTTATCATTCATTTGGCATTCAGGCTGGACTTTCAATGTCTTTCTTAATTGTTCTCAAATATAACCCCACTGCTACTCTCTCTGTTCATGCCCTGGATCTCTTTCAACTGAATTAAAACCAAGAATTTCCCAACTACTCTCAATAATTCAATCTACATTCCATTTTCTATCCATTGTCCTATTCAAACCATTTTGAGGCTCCCCTAGCCTTAAAGTCCAAGAGCCTCCATGTGATACTCAAATGCTCAAGGACAGCTTTCTCTTTCCACCCTTTTCACCCTGAATATTCTATGTGCCACCCACAGTAAACCAGAAACAATTCTTGAGAGCTTGTTTGGTGGTTCTAGCAGAAGAAGGCAGCTACTGATACTTTTACTTCAATGGTCCTCCTCTATCAGGGACTGTTGTCCTTTTTGACTGAGCAAGCAGCTTCAGGAGGGAGGCACATTAAATGGTAATGGAAGAGAGCCAGAGGCCCACCATTCCATCGATAAGTGACCGCAGATCCTGGGGAGCAGCTGTGTGGCCCAGACCAACCCGACTGCAGGCAGATTGCAGCCAGGGATCTGCCCCAAACCCCAGAGGCTCCTGCACACCTACCCAAGCCAGGAGCCCACCCAGAAAAGAGCTGTACAGGTGCACAATCTTTAGCCAGAGGCCCATCATACCATTGGCCACAGGCAAGGACCCATCTGGAAAAGGGCTACACAGGCACACAAGCAATACCCAGAGGCTCATTCTGATACCATTGATAAGTGTGTGGAGACCCTAGCCAAAGTCTGTGCAGGCAACAGGAACTGGGGTGCAAATCCCCCAGCCAAAGGACATCCAGACAACAACTACAGAGGAGATCCAATGAGAGGCACACCTAGGTACCATCCCAAGTGTGCACAGGCCCCAGCCAAAAGCCCACCCAGACAACAGGTCAGCTCAGGGATCCAGAAGACCACCACTCTGAACCCAGGAATTGGTGTACTGGTGAGCAGCAGAGTAAAGGCAGTTTTGTGGCTTGCTGAGACTTGAAGACCACTGGGTGAGCAAACAGTTGCCTCAAAAAAAGCACAGCAGGCTTCATCTGTTGAAATGAGAAGACATGTAAATAAGTCTCAAAACCAGACTTCCAGATCACCTAAGGCAACCCCAAAGGGCAAGGAGATGGAACAATCTGATACTCAACCACCTGGACTATCTGAACTGGCAACAAAAGAGGACCTAGAAAAAATAAATCAGAAATAATTTCTCAGATAATAGCAGAGATTGTGCCCATAGTGCAAGACATGATTACTAAATCTAGAGAGGACACAGATAAAAAAAATAGAGGAGCTGAGGAACATGATGGAATCCCAAAATAGAAAACAAATGGAATCTATATAACAGATACAAACAGATTTCCAGGAGATTAAAAACTCCATTAAAAGCTTACACAGCAGAATGAGCCAATGTGTGGACAGAATTTCAGATAGAGAAGATAAGATTGCTATCAGTGACCAGGAAAAGAAAAATTTCTTAAAAATAGTAAAGGACCATGAGGAATCAATCCAGCAGCTGCTAGATGATGCAAAGAAGAATAACATAAGACTGATCTGATTCAATGAAGAAAAAGGAGAGAGTGTAGATGACATAAAAAACCTGTCCACAGAAGTGATGGCAGAAAACTTCCCAAGCAGGGGAAAAGAATTTGACATACAGATAACTGAGGCATATAGGACTCCAAATAGCCTTGATCAAAAAAAAAAAAAAAATCTACACATAGGCATACAATAGTTAAGATTCCAGAAACCCAATGGAAGAACAAAATTCTAAAAGCATTTAGAGAAAAGAAACAAATCACATACAAAGGAAAGCCTATAAGAATCACACCAGACGTGTCAACACAAACCCATGAGGGTGGCGTGACTTATTTCAAGTCCTAAAGGAAAACAGCCTCCAACCCAGATTGATGTACCCTGCAAAACTATCTTTCAAAATTGATGGGGAAATAAGATACTTTCATGAAAAAGAGCACCTTAAGAACTTCATGAATACCAAACTGGCCCTCCAAAAATTTTTTTTAAATATCCTAGGAAAGGACAACGAGGATCAAAACACCAGGAAGCCCTGCAGAATGAATCCATCAGGCACATCAAGAAACTAAATCCAAAGGGGAAGAATCCAACAAAAACAAAAAGTCATGACAAGGATAAGTCAATACATATCAGCTATAACCATTAATGTTAAAGGTCTCAATTCACCAATCAAAAGAAATAGACTGGCAGAATGGGTCAAGAAGCAAGATCAAACAATATGTTGCATACAAGAAAAACACTTAATTCAAAAGGAAACTCATAGACTGAAAGTTAAAGGGTGGAAAACAATACTCTATGCAACAGGAACCCAAAACAAAGCAGGAGTAGCTATCCCCTTCACAGATCAAGTGGATTTCAAATCAACACTGATTAAGAGAGAAAAAGAAGAACATTATATCCTTGTAAAGGGTACAATCCAAGAGGAAGAGATGACAATCATTAATATATACGCAGCAAACACCAGTGTGCCAAACTATACAAAACAAATACTATTGGACATGAAAAATCATATAAGGACTAATACAATAGTAGAGGGGGAACTCAATACCCCACTGTCACAAATAGATCAACTAGACAAAAAATAAACAAAGAAATACTAGAATTCAATCAAACCCTTGAACAAATGAACATAACAGATGTTTACAGAGTGTTCCACCCCACAAAATCAGAATACACATTCTTTTCAGCTGAACATGGGTCACTCTCAAAAACAGACCACATATTTGCTCATAGAATATGTTTAAGTAAGTGCAAAGGAATTGAAGTTGTCCCCTCCATATTATCAGACCATAGAGCAAAGAAATTGGAGATAAGTAGCAAAAGAAACCTCAAGAATTTCATAAACGCATGGAAATTGAACAATACACTTCTGAATAACCAATGGGTCACAGAGGAAATTAAAGAAGAAATCAGACAGTTCCTTCAA